>OX387240.1:225306890-225910526 GCA_947561735.1 Cenchrus americanus
TTCTCTTGGGGATTTGATGAAGGAAATTTTTGGGAACCCTTCGTGGTTCTTTGGGCTGTGATTCCCCTCCCAAATCCGTGAGTAAAAGTGCTCGATTTTGGGGTTTCTTGAGTTCTTGGGTTGGAAGTGCTTTCGGCGGGATTTCTTCGATTCCTCCTTTTCGGACGAGTTTTTGTGGGATTAAACTTGGCTATGGATTCCCCATGAGGTGTTCCTGATATCCCCGAAGTCTTGTTCAAGTCCGTGGAGTGATTCGGGAGATCGAGATTTGGATTTGAGGGAGTTGACCCGCGGGTGCTGTTCATCCCGAGCTGCCCAGGCTACACCGGTCTGACCGTGCGTCTTGACCGGTCCGACCGGTGCGAGCCCTCTGTGGGTTTCTCGCTCGGTGAACGTCTTGGTGTGTTCGTTGTTGTCCCGTATTGCCGTTGTTTCGAGTTTGGGCCGCCTGGGTGGCTCGTTGGCCCGTTTTTGGTGCCTTGGGGGCTTTCAGGTTGCCATCGGTCCGACCGTGTGGCCTCACTGCGTCCGACCGTGTAGAGCCACTTAGTGGAAGCGTTCGCTCACCAACAGGGACCTGGCCGACCTGTGGGTCCGTAGACTCGAGGTTTGGTGTTCCACCGCGTTCCTGGCCCAAGGTCGAGTGTTTGCTGGTTCCTAGGTCCAAGGGCACTCCGCGGGCTACGTGGGCTTGGCCAACTTGGGTAGTGAGTCTGAGACGTGAGTTGGAAGCCGCGTTCGTCTTGTTGGAGTTTTCATCTCCTTCGAGAAGAATTTTTATCGCTCCCATTCACTCCCCCCCCTCTCCGGTTCGCCGTATCGGTCCTTCAAGTGGCATCGTAGCCGGCCGGGTCTTTGTTGACTCTAATCCGCCCCTAAGATCCAAGGATGGCATACCATGAACGGGGTCTGGTCCTCCACACTTCGATGGAAGAACTACTAGATGTGGAGCAAGCGGATGGGTGCTTTTCTCTCGCTGGAAAGGGTCGCATCCTTTGGGGATGTCACTGGTGGACACAAAGCTATGTCCACGGCTGATGGACTTCCTCGCTCCAGATCGAGGGACAGATTCGACGCCAACAATAAGGCGGTCGACTACTTGTTTCGTGCTTTGTGTCGCGCCCGAGTTCGGGACGGTGCACACCGAGCACTTGGCTTTGTAGGATTTGGGCGTGTTGAAGGAGGCTCATGTTGGGAACGCCCGGTGTTGAGCACCTGATGTGGATGCGACCCACGGGAGAGAGTAGGAGAACTTCACTCATCTCCCTGGGGAGTCCATCGATGCCTTGTTTCGCAGGTTCACGGGTGGTTGTGAAACAACATGAGGGCCAATGTGGACGTGCTCCCGTACGATGATCATGATAGAGCTGGCCAAGCTCTTACACTCTTTGGATCGTACGATTTAGGGCGGAAAGTTCGAGGCCATTGTGGAGTCGGAGAAGCATGACACTCTCGATGGTGAACGAGCCGTTCTCAAAGCTCAAGTCGCCGAGGTGGATAGGGGCATGATCGCGCTGCCCGAGGGACCGACCGATTCCCCATAGTCTTGCCCTCGTTGGTGGTTCCAAATGAAAGGCTAACTCTAACCCATCCACCAGGATGTTCTCTTTTTTCCTCTTTGATGACCATGCGTATGAGGAGTTTGATGACCTTGGAGAGGACGAGCCGGCGCTCCCGACGAGGCGGTTCGAGAGGCGCACGAGAACCGCGTGAACATGAGGAGGAACACGAGGACTTGCTTTCTGGGGCTGGCAAGCCGGGACACGTCGTCGCCAACCGCCCGTGAGAAGGCCGAGAACAAGGACAGCTACAAGCACAAGCCGAGGATGGACGGGCAAGTACCGTTCGAGGCGCAACCACAAGAGCAAGCACAAGAACAAGTACAAGGACGAGCGACGATCGAGGAAGAAGGAGAGCCGAGGCAAGGCCCGAGCGATGGTGGGAGCGAGCGACGTCCACCTGAGCCGTGTACCCCACCTCGAGCTCGAGCAGAGTAGGAAGACGAGGGAGATCGTCGCAAGAACAAGAAGTCGTCCAAGAACCCGAGCGGCCGAGCCGCTTCGCGAGAGACGGCTTCTCGCACCATGGCGCCGAGCTCCGACAAAGAAGAAGAGCACACGAGCGACTCGACTCGAGTCCGACGACGAGGTGCGTGATGAACTTCCCTTCTTGCGCCAGGAGAATGAAAGGCTTGGCTCTTTGCTTGATAACCGTGATGACATGCTTAGAGAGGCCAAGAAAATGAGGAAAGAGCTTAGGGCTTCACTCGAGGATGCTAGGACTAGAGTGGCTGAGCTAGAAACACAGGTGCTTGATAGCAAGCTTGATATTGATTCCCTTAAGGCTAGCCCTGTTGTCTCTGATGGGAATGATTGTGCTGATTGCTCCATATTCCTTGCTGATCTTGCTTTGTTTAAGGAGAAGCATGCCTCCAAGTGTGAGGAACTAGATGTGCTTAGGGTTGAAGTGGCTGAGCTTAAGTCTAGACCAGCTTTGCTAGGTGCTTGCACTTCGGCCTTCTGTTTTGCATGCTAAGATTGATGAGATGCATGCTTACACTAGTTCTCTTGAGGCTAAATTGAAGGAACCCATGCCTACATCTTGCTCTACCTGTGAAATGCATGCATTGAAAAATTTGGAACTTGCACATTATGTTGATCGTTTGCAGGATGAGAATGATGACTTGAGGAAGTTGATGGGTTGGTTGTCTGGCCATGAGCCTCGCCGAGGATGATGATCGAGGCCTTTAAGAGGCAAGATGGTGAGGGACTTGGGGCAAACAAGGTTGGTGAGGGAAGTGGAGAGAATATCCCAGAGCCACCAAAAACCCACCACAAAAATGATTTTCCCCCAAAACCTAACCATCTTAGGAACCGACTAGACACAACCCCTCGCCTCCACCCGTGTTTCCTACACCCACAAATGACCTACAAAAGCCTATCAAGTTTGTGAGCACTTCGGGGAAAGTGTTCTTTGGGAAAGGAGAGTGAGAAGGCTAGTGGGGGGAAACCGATGGAGGATTTGAGTGGAGAGAAATCAGTGAGCGTGCCCACATCCCAAGCCTAAGCCTAAGCTTGTGAGGTTCCATTGTGGCTATTGTGGGAGAGATGGCCATAAGGAGGAGTTTTGCTTCAAGAGGAAGCGTGAGGAGAGAATGGCAAAGGAGTGGGCTAACAAGGACAAGTATCACCCTTCCGATGGTGTACTTGAGCCTCGTATGCAGATGCCCAGGGGCAAGGCGAGTGTGAGGACAAGCCGGCTTGGGGAGAGCGAAGGCCGTTGGTGGTGGTGCCGTCGTTGTGCCACACCGGCCGCATCGGCAGGGGCACCTGGCCGACCGGTGCTGTGCCCGGACAGAGATAGGTCGTTTGGGTTTCGAGCACGACAGGTGTGCGCGAGGGTTGTTTCGGTGGTCGTGGTTTCCGTGGTTGGGCCGGAAAGGGTGTAGTGGTCGGCTTGTTAGGCGTTCTCCTCCTCGTGCTCAATACGGGGATCGGAGGGAGTCATGGCTTTGAGTTGGAGAGGAAGGACGTTCCACGGGCTTTCTTGCGTGGATTTGGTCCTCCTCCATGCAGAGAGGGGTGGTTCCCTGTGGTGGTTACCGTGGTGGTGTTCGTGGAGGTAGCTTTGGTAGGAGAGATGCTTTGGTTGGTGCTAACCCCACTTTCGAGCAAATGGCTCGCGCACCGGTTTTCCTCCTTTTGGTGCTAACCTCGTGCCGAGTCGTTTGTTCGCTCACGTGCTTATATTTGAATTTCATGTGGGAGACTTGAAGAACATTTGGTTGATTGACTCCGGCTTGTTCGAGGCATATGACCGGAGACAGGGGGTGGTTCTCAAGTCTCGTCCCGTGGTGACGAAGAGGTACATCACTTTTGGGGACAATGGGCGTGGGCGTGTGCTTTCGTAAGGTGAGATCAAAGTGAGTGACAAGATCACTCCGAGGCGTGTTGCTCTTGTTCAATCGCCGGGGTACAATTTGCTTTCCGTGTCCTGGGGCTTGTTGGATGAGGGCTTTGAGGTGTTGTTTCGGCCGGTGGTTCTCGGATTGTGGACTCTCGAGGGGACCTTGTCCGTATGGTCGTTCCCGAGGGTCGTGTGTTTCGTGCTCGATTTTTTCTAGCCTTCGGTGTGGAGCGTTGTTTCTTGGCCGGTTCTTCGAGTGAGTTGTGGAAGTGGCATAGGAAGTTGGGTCACTTGAGCTTTGACCTTTTGTCACGCTTGAGTAAACTCAATTTGGTCCGAGGATTGCCACGGTTGAGGCTTGAGAAAGAGTTGGTTTGTGCGCCGTGTAGGCATGCCAAGATGGTGGCCTCTTCTCACCCGCCTCTCACCGATGTGATGACCGAGCGTCCATGCGAGCCGCTCCATATGGACCTTGTTGGCCCAGCCTCGTGTGCGATCCGCGGGTGGGAAGTGGTATGTCCTTGTTGTGGTGGGACGACTATTCTTCGTATGCGTGGGTGTTCTTTCTCGAGGATAAGGGGGAGACGTTTGGTTTTGTTCGAGATCTAGTCTTGAGGTTGAGGAACGAGAGGCACTGAGATGCCATAAGAGCTATCCGCAAGGATAATGGCTCGTGAATTCAGAACTCTCGTTTTGAAACCTTTTGCCATGACTTGGGTCTTGAGCACCAGTTTTCGAGTCCGTATACGCCTCCCCAGAATGGTGTTGTGGAAAGGAAGAACAGACCTTGTGCGAGATGGCCCGGACGATGCTTGATGAGCATAGGACTCCGAGGAGGTATTGGGCTGAGGCGGTGAATACCGCGTGCTATGTGTCGAACAGATATACCTCAGAGTGCACAAGAAGAAGACATGCTATGAGTTGATGCATGGTCGCACACCCAAGGTGAGTCACTTCCATGTCTTTGGTTGCAAGTGTTTCATTCTGAAGAAAGGCAGAAAGTTGGATAAGTTTGAGGCTAGGTCTGTCGATGGCATTTTCTTTGGTTATGCATCTCATTCTAGAGCATATCGTGTGCTCAATCTTGAAACTAACCAAATCGTGGAGACTTGCGAGGTAACCTTCGACGAGACAGAGCCACGTAGCCGCCTTGTCTTTGAGTGTGTGTGTGATGATGAGCTTGGCGAGGAGATCTTTCAGTGAGGAGGAGCATGAACATGGTGATGATGAGGATGGCGTGCCGTGCCCCGCCGAACATGTACCCACTACTTCGACTACGATGATGGATGGACCCTCGCTACACCTACGACGACAAATCAAGAACGAGGAGAAGCCGATGTTGAGGGGGAGGTAGCATCGAGGCGAGAACCTCCCGGCGAGTTCAAGTAGGATCACCCAGCCTTCGAGGATCATCGGCGACATGAATGAACGCACTACACCTGGCCGAGGGTTCGAAACAACTCCCATTTCGCTCATGCTGCATTTGTTGCTACTTTGGAGCCCAAAGACATTGGACACGCACTATCTGATCACAATTGGGTTAATTCGATGCATGAGGAGTTGGAGAACTTTGAGAGGAATCAGGTGTGGGAGTTGGTTGACCCTCCCCCAGGGTGTAAGCCGATTGGTACCAAGTGGGTGTGGAAAAACAAAGAGGGAGAGAAGGGTGAGGTTGTGAGGAACAAGTCGAGACTTGTTGCTCAAGCGTTCAGTCATAAGAAGGGGATCGACTACGAGGAGACCTTTGCTCTCGTAGCCCGTTTGGAGGCGATTAGGATCCTTCTAGCCTTTACCGTGGCTAAAGGGTTCAAGTTGTACCAAATGGATGTGAAGAGTGCTTTCCTGAATGGTGTGTTGGAGGAAGAAGTGTATGTGAGGCAATTCCTCCGGGTTTGGAGAGTGAGAAGTCCCCCCACCGGTGTACAAGTTGAGGAAGGCGTCGTATGGGTTGAAGTGAGCGCCTAGAGCTTGGTATGGCAGTAGTTGAGGGGGTTCTTGTTTGAGAGAGGTTTTGAGATGGGGAAGGTCGATCGTACCTTGTTTTTGCCGAGGCAGGGCGGTAGATATCCCGATTGTGCTGTGTGTACGTGGATGATATTGTCTTTGGTGGCTCGTCTAACTCTCTTGTTGCAAGGTTTGCGGATGATATGAGCAGGTGAATTTGAGATGAGCATGATGGGTGAGTTGCAGCTCTTCCGTGCTACAAATCAAGCAATCAAAGGAAGGAACATTTGTGCACCAAAGCTAAGTACACCAAGGACATTGTGAGGAAGTTCAAGATGGAGGACTCCAAGGCTATGACGACGCCGATGAGTACGACTAGCGCCTCTTGATGCGGACGAGGAAGGTGAACATGTGGACCACAAGGAGTACCGGAGCATGATCGGGTCACTCCTCTACTTGACGGCGACGAGGCCGGGACATACAGCTTCGCTGTGTCCGTGCGCTCGTTTTCAAGCGTCTCCGAGGACTTCGCACGGGCAAGCAGGGAAGAGAATTTTCGTGTACTTGCGTCACACTCCCGACTTCGCCTTTGGTACTCCGCGTCCTCTTCTTTGGCGCTTCATGGTTTTTCGTACGCGGATTTTGCCGGTGTTTCCGTTGGATAGGAAGTCCACTTTCGGGACTTGCCGCTTTTGGGTTCCTCTTTGGTGTCTTGGTCTTCCCGAAAGGCCGAGTGTTGCTCAATCCACGACCGAGGCCGAGTATGTTGCCGCCGCTAGTTGTTGCTCTGCACTCCTTTGGATCACCCGCACCATGAGTGACTTTGGTGAGGAGTATACCCATGTCCCACTTCAATGTGATAGCACCTAAGGTCATAAGCGTTGCAAAGAACCCAATGCTCCATTCCAAAACCAAGCACATAGAAGTGAGGTATCATTTTCCCGAGAGACAACGTAGAGAAAGGGAAGATAGCTTTGATCTATGTACCCACACATGACCAACTAGCCGATATTTTCACCAAACCCCTAGATCAAGCAACTTTCACTCGTTTAAGGGGGGGGAGAACTTGGTGTGTGTTTGATTTCTTGAGTTGGGTGTGGGGGCGTGCTCTTTGCCAAGTGGTGTCGAGCCCGTTTTTGCCTCCCCTCGAGGAGCCGGTGGTTTTGGGAGTTTGTGTGTGGGAGCTCCTTTGTAGCATATGTATAGCTTTTCTTTGTGCATTTCTTGCATTTGGCATGGCATATGTAACATGATGTATAGGCATCCTTGTATCTTAGATTGCATGCATTTTGTATCATATGCATTGGTTAGGAAAAGCTTCTCTCATATACATTGTTCACCATGGAATGAGATATATGTCTTTGTGAGCTTGTTTGGTATGCTACGGTAGGTTGGCTTAGCTCTTGATGATCTTGATGAATAATCCATGGTTGATAGCTATGCTTTTGAAAAATGTCACATGTATGCTCTCTCATGTGTAAATGCCTTTACATGCTCTTGACATGTTTTTGTGGCCTTGCTTTGCTTAATTTGTGGTTGGATAGCTAGTTTATTGATCATATGGGGCCAAAGGCTCATTTGCAATCATGAATGTTTAGCCCTCTTGACTTATCTTGTGGAGGAGCATAAGTTCCTTTTTGTCGCAAAGACATTTCATGTACCATTTACAAATCTGAAAATGAAATGAAAAATGCTTGGAAATGTGCTCCCATGTCATATGTGCTGAATTTAATTTGCTTTGGGTGCTAAACCGTTGCATGATGCCTACCAATGAGAAGTCTCATACATAGAAGTAGGCACATGGCTCGTGGCTTTGACATGACATGAGGTGCTTGTGGGTGTTTGTGATGGTCCTATGATTAGAATGGTCGTCGTAGCATGAAGTTTGTGTGGCTTTGCCATTTTGATATGCTTTGATCATGTTTAGGACTTTGCTCATGAGAGGCAAGTTTTTCGCAAAATTGCCCAAATCCATCTTAGCTTCGTCCAATGGTTGTGAAACTTGGTGATCATGTAGTTGAGATCGATACGAAGCCGTAGAGTACCTAACTTGCTCATTTGGACATGTGTAGCATTCTTTGTTGAATTTTGTCTATTTGAGAAGCTCTAGGTTGAAAGTTTTGCATTTTTGGCTTGATTCATGCATTGCCAACAAGGGGGAGAAGTTTGAGCTTGAAATGGCTTGCTGGGCGCATTTAGAAGGTTTTCGTGTGGTTTCGAGCCATTTCGTGGATCCGTTGTGCACCGGCCTCCGACCGTGTCGGGTCACCGTCCGACCGTGTGTGAGTGCCGGTTTTGTTCACATGTTGCACACCGGTCTCGACCGTGGTGTTGACCGCTCTCGACCGTAGTGGCCGTGTTTTGTTGCAACTCGCCCCGTTTCAAGTGGTGTCTTGCATGCATTCGTCCTGGGGGGGAGGTGCATTGGTTTAGGGGGGAGCTTGCATGTGTGCAGGGGGAGCTCTTTGTGGTTGTTCGAGTTTTGATTCTGGTGGTTTGCGCTCTTTGCTTGAGCTTTGCTTTGTCTCGGATGTGTCGAGCCGTTGCCCTTGCCTAAGGGGTCCGAGACTTGTCTTCTTCAAGTGATCTTGCTCTTTGCCTTTGTTTGGCTTTCGATCGCTTGTTGGAGTTTCTTTTTGTTCGTTTCTTTTTCTTTTTATTTTCTCTCTAGTTACTTTCTGTGGGTGTTGTCAATGCACTCATCAAGGGGGAGATTGAGGACCATGTGTGGTTCGAGGACCGGTGGATGGTCGCTTCCTTGTGTGATGAGTGATTGACAACGTTGTGTGGATCGATTCTTGGCTAAGTATGTGCAGGTTGCAGGCTTGACTGTGTTGGTGTGTGTGAAGAACAAGCGCGAAAGGTCGTCGCCGGAGGCCTCCAGTGTGGAGAAGACAAGTAGGCTTCGTTCGAGGGACCCGTGGCCGGGCTGGCGGGTCAAGTGCGGGCCGCATGGTGGCATGAACGAAGCAAGATGAAGTCGTGTACGGGTTTCTTGGTTGAACCTCAAAACCAAGGTCGAGCCGGGACTACGTGGGAGCCAAGTCATGAGTGGAGATTGGCTGGAGGCTACACCGAGTTCGGCGGGTTTCCGTGGTTCACCGTAAAACCACCGGGTTCCTTGGTTGATCCACAAAGCCAAGACCGAAGAACCGAAGACGGAGCCGCAAGAGCGCAGCACGCCGGGACCGTGGGTCCGACCGGTGGGGACCGGCCCGACCGGAGGAGGAGCACCCCGTCCGACCGTGTGCGACGACGACAGCCCGAATCTTCGAAGCGGAGGACACGCGTCGGGATCGCATGGCTTGCGTCGAGACTACGCAGGTGCGCCGCCGGCATCCGTCCGATGGTGAAGACATCAAGAATTCCAAATCCGCCCTTGAGGGGCTTGTATCCGTAGTTAGTAGAGAAGGGCGTTTTAGACATTCCGCTGCCTCCATATAACCCAAGAGGTGAGAGGATGGCAGCCAACTTGGAACCCTAGCTCATTAGTTTTCCTATTTTCCACCTATTTTCCTTAGGTTTTCTTTAGGACTAGCAAGAGAGCTTCACTGAGAGATCTTGTTGAGAGGGATGGATGATCGGCGGCTTGCTAGACCTTTGTACGAACCTTTGTTTCATGTATAGATGATCTCGGCGTGGTTCCTCAAGGTTTGGATGTGTTTTCCCCGTTGTTCATATATAATGAAAACCTGCTCACAATCTTAGACAAAAGCATTAGTCCTTTAATCGCCTTGTCATTCAATTCACCAAAATCCACTTAGGGGCCTAGATGCACTTTCACACTGCCGATGGGATATCGCTCCCTTCGGCCTCAGCGCCGGTCAACGAAAAGACAAGTGCATCAGTCATATCTAACGACTACGACTACTCTACGGGGGTTCTTCAACTTCAGCAGAGTACACACCTTCAACTTCAGCGGCCAGCACTTCGGGCTCCGCCTGAGGGGCGGGAGTGGACTCCTCAGCGGGCGGCACGGCTTCTTCCTCCGTCACCGCTGCAGAGGGTTCATCCCCCTCCCAGGACAGGTCCGTCGATTTCCTGCAGAGTACACAAGCCGGTTGTCAATCAAGCATGGCTACCGCATCAAGTACTACTCGGAAAGATTCAACACTTACAAGATTGACCGGACCACCGTCACGGTCGGGGCGCCGAGGATGCTGGCGATGTCCACGAGTCCAGCCTCGGCGGGCGCCTCCTCTTGCGCTTCTGTGGCCACTGCCTCTTCAGCAGCAGCGGTGGGTTCCGCGCCCTCCTGAGCAGCAGGGGGTTGGCGCTCCATCTGCGCCAATAGTTCTTCGACAGTGGGGGCTGGGCTACGACTCCCAGCGGCCTCCCCCACCATGTCCCACTCGCCTTCATCGTCCTGATCAACGGGTTCCGTAGGCAGCAACTCCTGCAAGCAAGGAAACTTCTTCATCAACAAGTGAACTCGAGACACCAGTACTCGACTACACTACTCAAGACGGTTTACCTCTTGGGACGTGGTCTCAGTGACCTTCAATTTCTTCACCACGCGCTTGCGGGCTGGGTTGCGCGGCCTCCGCGGCGGCGCGACCAGACTAGCCTCCAGGCTAGCCGGCTGATCCTGAACAAGAGGGACATGAGGTAGGCCAGGACGGCTGAACCTCGACCGCAGCTGGAAGCGGTCCTGCAGCGTCTCCTCGTCGTCGTCCTCCTCGGACGTGTCTTCCACGAAAACTGTTTCGTCTCCTTCGTCAACTTCACGCCGCTCCTTGGCCTTAGCTTTCCCCTCCTCTGGGACCTCGACTAGCTGAGGAGGCGGCGGTGGCTCAGAGACAAACTTCTTCAAGTCATCCCGCAAGAAACAACTCATCAGTGCGACTACTCATATGGAATGGGTACTCGACTATGGATGCGGCTACTTACCTCCTTTGGTGGGCGCGCGACGGAGTACTCTGGTACGGGGCACGCCGTGTACGGCGGCATATCCTTAAAGATCCGGGCCAGCCTATCGACAATATCGTCGTCGTCGACTTCGTCTCCAGGCATCCGCGACGTGTCATCGTCCCCGGTGTACTCGTACCCCAGGGTGTCGCGAGCCGTCGGCCGGCCGCACCCGCGCGCTTCATGAAGCCGAAGGCCACGTGCTCGGCCCTCGCCCGGCTTCCCTCGGGCCGCCTTGATCCGCGCCAACAACTCGAGCAAACCGGATCCCTTCCTGCATCGTCGGCTCCGTGTTCCACCACGGACGGTGCTTGGGCTGCTTCCTGCTCGGCTTCAGCAGCCCCGGATGGTGGTTCATGACGTAGAACCACTTGGCCTTCCAGTCTTGGTTGGAGTCTATGAGCTTGTAGGAGAGGTACTGCTCGGCGGCGTCCTCCCGCATCTGGATCCCCGCCCCTCCGACTACCCGCGGGTTGCTGGCGCCGGGTTGCGGCTTCACCCAGAAGAACTTCCGGAACAAGATCCAATGGGGCTTGATCCCCAGAAAAGCTTCGCAGAAATGTACGAAGACAACAGTGTGGAAGATACCGTTGGGGTTGAGGTTGAGTTACTCGATGCCGTAGTACCCCATGAGCCCCTTGAAGAAGTCGCTCACTAGAAGAGAGAGTCCGCGCTCCGCGAACTGCACGAACATCGGGATCTCATCTGGATTCTTCTACATGGGGTACGGATCCCCAGCGGCGGCCCTCCACATATCCACCTCCTTCTCGCGCAGGAATCCGCTGTTGAGGAGGGCCAACAAGTCTTTGGTCTTCGCCTTGGATTTCTTCCACTCGCGGTTTGGATCTGGCCGCGGCGGGGACACCGGCGGTGATGTCCCTGGGGCAGATCCGGCGGCCTCCTCACAACCCCTCTTCTTTCCGCCGGCGGCTTTGGCAGTCTTCGACGGAGACGGCTTCATCCTCCAAGTGCACGGCGTCTTCACGCGCATTCGCTCGGGGGCTACTGTGGTGGCTCTCAGCGGCGGCGCACTCAGATCTACACTTCACTCAGCGGTGGCGGTGTGCGCTGATGGCGATTTGTGGCCAAGATCTGCTCGGAATGGCTACAACTGCGAAGGGTGAAAAACCCTAAGGGTTTCGGCTTCTATTTATAAGTCAAAACGGCCCTCCAACGGCCGGACGGATAAGTCTGCGCTCGGCTGACTCAGCGGCCGCGCGTGACCCTTCAACTATAACTAGTCGATGCGCCTCACCTCGGGGGCTCGACTACTTCTACTCAACTTCCTGGGAAGCGGCAAGATTCAAGAGCATCTCAGGACACATTCTACAAGATGACCCTTCAATTCGAGAGGAAGTACTCGACTCAAGGCTCGGGGGCTCCGTGCCACGTGTCCTTCGGTTTTTTCTCCGGATTTTTCGGGATACTCTTGCCAAAACTTCAGATGGACCCTCAGCCAGAGTCTACAACTCAACCTAAGGCCCGGGGCTACTCCATATGGAGTGCGATTTTGCAATCGCACTTCCATATCAGCTTCGGCTTCAAGACAACACGGGCATTGTTGAAGACCTTCAAGGGCAGCACTCGAGGACGCTTGGGACTACTTGAGAAGACTTCAGGATTGCTCAAACATCAGCTGGAGTACATTCCAGCCTCGGGACGCTTCGACTACTCTTGAGGACTTTTGACTTGTAGTACTCGGGGACCCTGAGGACTACTCGTTAAGGCCGTCAAGAATACTTGAAGCTATCCTTCTCGACTACAAAGTACTCGGGGGCTTGTCGTATGGACCTCCCTGGGCCCACTACCTCGGTGGGTACCATGACTGACTACTCGGTGGGCCCCTGGGACTACCCGACTTGCGCTGCACGGTACCTGATGGCGCGAAGCACAAGGACTGCAGAGGAGAAGTACTCGGTTAGGAAGCTGTACATGTCCCGCACTGTATAGAGGACTCCTAGACGTACTCGACTAGTACTCTCTCCCTATTCCGACTTGTAACCCTGCCTCCCGGACTATATAAGGCGAGGCAGGGACCCCTCTCTTGAACATCTCATCTCACGGCGTAAGATTGCATCATCTTGTAATCATACCCAATCAATCCAGAGCTACGCAACATATAGGACGTAGGGTATTACGCGCCTCGCGGCCCGAACCTGTCTAAATTGTGTGCCACGTGTCTCTTCCTTCGAGTTACCGATCTCGGCGAGGCCACATTCATCTACTTCGGGTACTCCCCTTAGTAGGTTGCCGGTCTAAAACACCGACAAACTCTTAGTGGGTGACACCTGCTCAATCACTTTATCCAAAACATTGCCACACTTCATGCCCGTCCTCTTTTTATCTCGGCCGACTACTCTCGGGAATGTATACGGTGGAAAGCATATAACCTTTGTGAAAATCCACGCATGCCACAAAAAAAATCGTCTAAATCCACCAAAAATCACACATATATATGATATTGTGATACACAACCTTGTAAAAATATCTTGTCCAAACTCAACTTCGTTTGTGAGAAATAAAAATAACAAATTTCTAACAAATCATTGGGACAACTTTCTAGTTTGAAATTTGCTATTTATATATCTTACATGATTGTGTTTCATCATATTATCTACATGTATAATTTTTTTTAATTGAAACAACTTTTTTGCCATGGTTTGTACGGTTGTCACGAAGGTTGTGGTTTCTACCGGATAGGCCCCTTTTGTCTCCATTCTTCTTGTTTTCTTAAAAATGTCCAAATAAAACTCCATATTTCTCTTCTTGGTTGGAAACATGCTCGTGCTTCATCTTATCTTCTTACATGTTTATACATTCATATTTACACCGGATGCATCTCTTCTCTTTCAATTTTCAAACCACTCTTGCAAAGGATTAATTAAGATTCATAAGACACAAAACAAAGAGAGAGAGAGAAACAAAATGGGCCGGCACGATACCAGAGCAGGACCAATTACAGAACATTTCGCTTCACTCACTAGCCCAGCAGGGTTTATCGCTTCGCTTCGCAACCCCACGCCGCTCACCTCTCGACCCCCCACGCCGGGTCGCCGGCCGCCGCCACAGCCGCCATGAAGCCACCACCGCGGACGTCCGCACGCAGTGCCGGAGCGCCTCCACGGGAGCGCAAGACCCTCTGGGCCCCCATGAAGCGCGGGGCCGTGGACCGCCCCCCGCGCGGCGCCATCCGCCTGCTGCTGGCCCGTGCCAAGGGGGTGCCGGCGTGGGCGCCATCCGTGCTCGGAGGCATCAGAGCCCGCCGCAGGCGAGGCATTTGGGGGCAGGATCGGATGGAGGTCGAACCGCAGGCCCGACCCCGAAGTGGAGATCGCGTGGACAGCGGCCGGTGTGCAAAGCCCCACGCACGCGGCGGCGGCGGCGGCGGCGGCAATCCCCACCTTCCACCAGGCGGCGCCGGTGATGCTCCACCAGCTGGTGACACTTCAGTACGAGGCGTGGATGCTGCTGCTGCTACGTCTGCTACTTCTGCTAACAACCCGGTAATGCCCCGATCCTTCTCATTATAGTAGAAGTCCCAGGCCCACCATTGATCGACAAGTCATTGTAGGAGCTCCGGAACGCCCAGGCGTTTTAGGGGAACATGCAGGTGGCCAAGCTGTTCCAAGGGCGGAGCCAGCCTCCAGAACCAACAATGTCATCTCTACTAAATACTGATGTCATCTCCTTAGATTAACAGTGCAGTAGAGAAAATTTCTACTGATTTGCTAAAAATCATCGATGTCAGCTGACATCTAATGAGGCCTGGTTCCGCCAATAAGCTGGTAAGGTCTTAAGGATGGTTAACACATGGTTGCAATTTCTAGAAAGGAGTGCTACAGAATGCTTGCCTCCGACTCATCACTAATGTCGAATGGATGCATTAGACAATCTACCTGCTGGTTGGCAGAGCGAACTCGCTTTGATGCCACTGTCATCAGCGTTTATCCTCTCACACAGTTGTCCACTCAGTTTGCCGTGGTGTTTATCCTCGGCATTGAAGCTTGGAGGTGAATAGTATTGACATGAATGAAGCTACTTTGAAGAGATGCAACCCTTAGGCTTGGGAAGAACTAGGAAGTTAAGTTCAGGGCTATCCATTTGTGGATGCTCTGCTTGAATGTGTTTAAGGCATAGTGACAGTAGCAAAATAGTTAAATCATGCATTTTGTTTTGGGTCATCCTAGTGAAATCACTACCAGAAACGGGCTATTTTCCAAGTGCCTCAGCCGGGCTGCCCCCTGCACCGGCCTCTCACCCTCAGCTTTGTCCCCCCCTCTGTAAGTAGTTGTTGGCCATCGTGCTGTTGTGTATGTGGTTGTCGGACATCGTGCCGTTGGTTTGTTGCAGGTTTTGAGAACCCTGTCGTGCAGGGGAGGTTCTCCGAAATTGAATTGACACTTTTTTTTTTGCAGGAGAGGCTATTGTACCGTCCTCGACTCATCACTTTGCAAGACAGCAAGGTGAGGCATAAAAGACCCCTCTTTCCGTATCATGTTCGTAATTCACATAACCTAGCTAGGCGTCTCCCCTTCGAAATAGATACGGTTGGAAATATGCAAATCTTTGCATATCTATAACCGTATTTGTATTGAATTATACACGTTCTTTGGACAACCCGAGGATGTGTAGATGGGGTTAGTTTCCATGGTCTACCTCGATCCGAGATAGAGTTTCGACATCATCTCCCTGTTGTTCTTCGGATACACAATATCCCTACTAGGATATGTATTTGGAGAACAGTGGGGAGGTGTTGCCGCAATTATGTATTGGATAGAAGTAGAGCATGGAAACTAACCCCATCTACACATCCATGGGTGGGATTATGACATATCTTCACCTATTAGACATATCCTCAGGTGGATGCAATTGATTTTATATTTCTTGCTGATATGTTAGATGATGGGTGATCGTGAGTGGATGTCCACTGGCTAGCTCGGTAATGGTGACTGAACCGATGAATTCATTTACAAAGTTTTAGATTTCTTGAAAAAGGCATTTGACAGAGGACATAGTAAAGTGTCGTGCCCCTGTAGCAAGTGTGCAAACAAGATACTTTCAATCACAATTCAAGATGGGTAAACACGTTTGCACCAATGGGTTTGTGGCAAACTATGCTCAGTGGATCTACCATGGTGCATTGACGGAGCCACCATGGTGCACACGTATTCCCATGACTACCCAACTATTTTGCCAAAATATCAAGTATATGCTAAGTATACACACATGTATATGTTACATTGAGCCAAGATCTCTTGTTTTCGACTTTGGAGTATAATTCTGCTCAGCGCTCTTCTCAGCCTTCCATGCCTCCTCATTCCTAGGCTAGCTTGTTAGCCAAAGTTTGACTTTTTTAAAACACAGGAATACCCAAGTTATAAAACTTGGCTCCGCCAATGCCATGGTGAAGCTGATCGTGTGAGAGACGAGGTTGTGAGACAGCGCATCGAGGAGTATGATGCTGATGTCGGGGTAGGAGACATGTTGAATGACTACCATGAAGCACACTTCAATGAAGGATGTAGGGAGGAATGTGACCGTCACAATCGCCTCAGTGTGTACACATCAGCGGCAAGGGAGGTCCATGGGCCAGAGTACAATCTGAGCACCCGTGATCAATTTGGAGAAGTTCTCATGAGGGTGGGAGTAGGCAAGAAGCATGGGCGGTACTATATTGGCGACGACACACTCGACACGGCCACTTCTGCCACTCTCTCCCAGATTCGAGCGATGAGCAAGAGCTCAAACCCGGCCATACGCCCACAACCGGACACTGTACAGTTTCAAATAAAGGCACTCCAGGTTATTTTTGTTTTATTCATTGTTCATTGATTTCTACGTACGTTTGCTTTGCATTGTAACATTGGGATGAAAACAGGCCCAGTTGATAGAAGAGAGGAGGAAATGGGAGGTCGATCGACAGGATATGGAGGTCAAGGAGCAGATGTTGTATACAACAGATGCAAGAGATGTTTCAGTACATGCAAAGCATTGTAACATTGGGATGAATTATTGCAGGCCCAATTGAGGAAGTGGGAGGTCGATCAACAAAATATGTTGGTCGAGGCACATATGATGGGGCAACATATGCAAGAGATGTTTCAGTACTACATGCAAATTTTTTCTGAGAGGATGAGTCCACCCGCGCCACTGACTCTACTCCCTCCACCTCCTACAACTACTTCTGTGAGTCACTTGACAACCTTGTAGTTTCATTTCTTATAGTATTGCTTTGTCAAGTATGATACAATGAAAATTTTGAATGTTTTGGATTGTTACTTAGAGAACTTGTTTTGTCGTAAATCTTGTCTCACACATTCGATGTGTTCTTCTTTTGTGAGGTCGAGGAGTACATGATACAAATGTGTCAGTACGTGCAAAATCTTTCTGAGAGGATGGGTCTACCTGCGCCACCAATGCTATTCCCTCGACCACCTCCTACAACTACTCCTGTGAGTCGCTTGACAACCTTGCAGTTTCATTTCTTATAGTGTTATTACCTTGTCAAGTATGATACAATGGAAATTTTATATGTTTTAGATTGTTATTTAGAGAACTTGTTTTTGTTGTCTTAAATCTTGTTTCACACGTGCAATGTCTTCTCCTTTGTGCAGAATCAATCGACGGCATCGAATGATGGCCCTCATGACCCAGATTTGTCGCAGTAGTTCTCACCTTAATAATTTATCGTTTTGCTGACCACCCCTCCCAGGGAAGAACCCCAGACTCCTGCTGGATAAGAGCCCTAGATGGTCAAGAGGAAAGCTGACTGGAAAGATGGTAGTGGCTGGAGGCAGGAGGGAGGTGAGGTGAGGTGAGGGCAGCCGCCGCGAGAAGGGAAACCGAGGTTGAAGAAACGAGCAAAGGAGAAGTGAAAAACTGAAGCCGCAGCTTAACACCGGCATGCAATCCCTTCTTGTGCTCGTTTCGCCTATTTTTGTTGTTGGTTTCGATCTTTTGGTTGCTTCTGTGGCCGGCTGGTTGGTCCTGTGAACTCATGTAGCCACTCGTCTTTTGGGTTACTGCTAATACTATCATTAGGAATGGGTAAATCTGCTGCTGCGACTGCTACACGTACACGGCCTGCACCGTGGATGGCCGTTAGCCAGCTCCGACGAGGCGTTTGGCTCGGCCACACGGTCCATGGTCGTGGCTGCCTGCTGTATGCATGTCAGAGTAAATATGTGTGTGATGGATGTCGATTTAGCGTATTCATTACTCTATATTGTTAGTGCGCGTGCTGTTATCTGCTGGTTTGATCGATCAGCTGTGTTGACTGGCGTTGGTGCTGCTTGTCTCAACTCTCGACTGAACTAGATGTAGGAGTATATGTCTTTTCTGCTGTGAATTGTTGGAATGCAACTTTGGCGAAGGATGCAAACGGCCGTCTTCTGGATGCAAACCGTTTCAGTAGTTTAATTTGCATTTCTTTTCTGTTTCAGTACATAGAACTGCTTCGTGTCTATAGAATTCACAATTCTCCTATCGTAGGAAGACGCAAGATTGCGAGAAAACAGTTATATGATTCATCATTGCTAACAGCCGGTGATATAGCCTTTTCTACACGAGAAACTACAATCTGAGTCACACGATGTTGATCCAAAGTAGAGCTCATGAGAGGTGGGAGGGGTGATTTGCAAAAGTGCCTTTGCAAATCACCCCTCCCACCTCACGCATTTTGCACATCACCCCTCCGACCTTCTATAAGTCTTACCTTGGATCAACATCGTGCGACTCCAATTGAAGTTTCCATAGTTTGCACGGAGGGGTTGGTTTCCACATGTTTCTACGCGGAACCGACACCCTTTCGAATTGACACATAGTTAATCTGTTGACCCCTTAACTTTTTTTTTCTATAAGGGGCCAACGACTAGAGTTAACCCCTTAACTTATGTACATTAAAGACAATGCAAATTAGCAATAACCTGTACAATGGCGGATCATAAGTTGTATATTTAAATATAGCATGTACAATGGTGCATCATAAGTTTTTATCTTTAAATTATCAAGCTTATGAGATGGTTCGTGTCGCATTTGGCAAGTGTATTTCTTTATTTTTTGAAGGAGGTGGATGGCAACGAAGTTGGATGAATTGAGAGCATATGTTGGCAAAAAAAATCAAGAAATAATATCATACAAATTAACTTTAGTTCACATGTCAAAATGGACCCCCGCGACTGATTTTGATCTGGTCTCATGGTCTGTCCCTCCAAGCAGTTTCGGGATTGAAGATGATCTGAAATCGGCAAATCGCTTTATCCAAAACATGCTCACATTGTCTCCATATTTATCTTCTTGTTTAGAAACATGCTCATGCCTTTTATCTTCTTCCATGTTTATACATTCACATTTACACCGCATGCATCTCTTTCTTTTTCACAATTCAGACCACTCTTGCAGTGGATAAAGTAGAGAGACAGCGAAGGCGCAAAAACCTGAGGCGTATGCCACTCTAAACTCCTGCTCCCTAAAGGAAGTCCACCTGCAAAATAGAAAATTCACTTGGAGTCTTGGAGTAACGAGCGATGAAATCCGACCCTCGTGCGGCTTGATAGTTTTTTTTTTCAACGACGCCTGCCACTTGCTCTTGGGTGGCTAAAAAAGGTGGACTTTCAACGCCTTTCTGACAAAGCGGCCTCCAAACTTGCCAATTGGTTGGGGAAATTCTTCACCCCAGCCGGAAGGACTCTTGTCAAATCCGTCCCATCGGCTCAACCCGTTTACTACGTGTCCACCCTTAATGCCCCGACAGAGGTTATCGAGGATTTTGACAGACGTCGTAAGCATTTTCTTTGGACATGAACATATCATATTGCTGGGGGGAAATGTAAAGTGGCCTGGAGCAGAGTGTGTTGCCCACCAAGTATGGTAGGCTGGGAGTCCTAGATCTCAAAAAATTCGCACATGCACTACGACTTCGTTGGCTGTGGCTGGAGTGGAAGGATCCGGACAAGCCATGGGTTGGTATGCCCATCCCCTGCAATGAGAAGGATTGTCACTTTTTAGTCGAAAACACCACGATCACCGTGGGAAACGGTACCACGGCCAGGTTCTAGCAATCCGTCTGGTTACAAGGGGAGTCACCCAAACACATTGCACCGACCATCTACAAGCTTTCCAAAAGGATGAGAAGATCAGTCCACGATCCACTAGCTGACGATGGCTGGATCAGGGACATTGACGTACTGAGGATAAACTCTGCGATTCAGCTGGCGGAATTTACCCAACTTTGGGTCAAGCTTAGAGGAGTGCATCTTGCTCCTCAACAACTGGACTCAATTGTGTGGATCGACACCAAACATGGCGAGTACACGACGGCATCGGCCTACGCTACACACTTCAAAGGTCTCCAAATCTCCCCCATGGAGCGCTTGATTTGGCAGGTCTGGGCACCGCCGAAATGCAATTTTTTTCTGGCTAGCTTTTCAGAACTGCCTTTGGATAGTTGACTGGCTAATTAAACAGGATTGACCGAACCAAAAAGTTTTCCTGCTCTGTCACGCGCACGATGAGAGCAATCTACACATCTTCACTAAATGTCGCTACAGTTTGGCAGTCTGGAACAACATCTTTGTGTGGGTCGCCGCACACGTTCCTCAAAGGCCAGACTGGTCAACTTTTACGTCCATTGACGCTTGGTGGGTTTCCTGGGATCCATGCCTGGTGCCCCTTCGAAGGGGTCGCAATCTTTGTTGATCCTAGTTTGCTGGGAAATCTGGAAGGAGCGTAATGTCAGAGTTTTTCAGTGTCAGTTTCTTCCCCAAGGGCAACTTTGTAGGAAGATTAAGGAAGAGGCGCGCGCCTGCGGGCCATAGCAGGGGCTAAGCATCTTGGAGCTATAATTAATTTTGTTGAGTAGTTGTATAGTTTCTTTTGGGCCTAAGCCTTTTTAACTCTCTTCTATTAATTAATAAAAATCTGTCAAATTCAAACATTTTTACTTTCAAAAAAGAAGGGGGAAAACTAAAATGGGCTGGCATGATACTAGAGGAGGGCAGGAGGCAATTGAGCTTCCATTTCACCCACTAGCCAAGCAGGGTTTCTCGCTTTGCTTCGCGTTCTCCGCAACCCCACTCGCCGCTCACCTCTCGACCCCCACGCGGGGTCGCCGACCGCCGCCACAGCCGCCATGAAGCCACCAATGCGAAGGTCCGCAAGCAGTACCGGAGCGCCGCCACGGGAGCGCAAAACCCTCTGGACTCCCATGAAGGACGGGGCCATAGACAGTCCCCCGCGTGCGACAGATCATGGCACCATCCTCCTGCCGCTGGCCTGTGCCAAGGGGGTGCCGGTGTGGGTGCCATCCGTGCTCGGCGGCATCTGCGCCCGCCGTGGGCGAGGCCTTTGGGGGGGGGGAGGGTCGGATGGAGGTCAAACTCCAGCCCTGACCCCGAAGTGGAGATCGTGTGGACAGTGGTTAGTGTGCAAAGCCCCACGCACGCGGAGGCTAGGGTAGTCACCGTCCTCAGGGGGAAGTAGCGTTGGCGGTGGCGGCGGCTCCGACCCTCCACCACGCGGCGTCGGTGATGCTCCACCAGTTGCTAACACTCCAGAACGAGGCGTGAATGTTGATGCTGCTGTTGACGGCTTGGTATCCCTGATCCTTTTCATTGGAGTAGAGTCCCAGGTCCACCATTGATCGGCAAGTCCTTGTCGCGTTAGAGCAGCTTCAGAACGCCTAGGTCTTTTGTGGAAAGTGTAGCTGGCCAAGCTGTTTTCCTCCGCTTAGTTTGTTAAGGTCTAACACAAAATTGCGATATCTAGAGACGAGTGCTACACAATGCTTGCCTCGGACTCAGTACTAATGTCCATTGGAAGCACTAGAGAATCCACCTGCTGGTTGGCACTTGGTAGAGCAAACTCGCTTGGATGCCACTGTCCTCAGATATCTCTAGAGAGTTAAAGTGCATCTTGTCCCCTAATTGTTTTGGTGATGGTGACAAACACAATTTGTGGTATTTAATAATTGATTAAGATGTGTGCAGGATTTAAGTGAATGAAAATCATGGTTTTGACAAAAAGAAGCCCCCCAACTCCAAGTCGACGTTTTCATCTCAAATCAAGGCTTAATTCTATTTTGATTTTGAATTTGAGTATAAGAAACACCGTACTATAAAGGGGGATGCAAATTGATAGCCAAGAGATGCTAAAAGTGCTCTAGGAGATGATCTAAGTGAGTGAGAGGAGTTTAGAGTCGACACGTACACGTTTGCTCTCCTTTTCTGAAAATCTCAGCCTTTGTCGGTAGTACCAATGCCGGGTCGGTAGTACCGATATGGCTTCACTGGCGAGTTTTTGCTAGGGGCTCGTGTTGACGGATAAAAGACGTATCCACCTACGATCCGCAAGCGTACAGACCTACACCTTTTTCACCACGGGATTCCCAAGGATCTTGTCAATCCACGGAGCAAAGGGATTACAAGCGTTTGATCTACCTCTACTCACTAACTACTCAAACCCTAACTATGATTAAACTAGAAAATGCCTAAACTACACTAGAGAGAATGACTAAGCTATCAAGATAGGAGACACTCGCCCATGGGTCTACGATACTAGAACATGCAATCGTTTCAAACAAGAAAACCAATCTAATCTATCGGGAGTTGTGACCACGGTTTCGCCCTTTCCCTCGTCTCGTACTGTCACTATGCGAAGGTATTCGTGACTAGACCTATAATGGACACGACGTATTGAATGGATCCAAGAAAGCATTGGAGCTCTACTCCCTTAACGGCATGGTAGCTAACCTTAAGCATTAAAGTATATTCAACACAAGACGATAGATAGATAATCCAACAAAGTACGATTACATCTCAAGATCGATTACAACCCATGGACGTATAAGGAGATTACCACATCAAGGTGCTAGACATAGCACCGTTGATCATGGTCACCCTTCCGACGGTGTCTTCCTTCTTCTCCACTTGTGGGTGCTTCCTTCGAGGTGGTCGATCCCCCTCCGGAGATCTCTCTCCTCTCTCTCTAGCCTGTGGATGGCCTCCTGGTGCGAATGGCTCTCTCCCTGTGAATGGCGACGCCTCCCTGGTTTTAGGGTTGAAGATCCTTCGGGTGCAAGGAAAGGGGGGCCGAACCGACCCCCGAAGTGGGCTGGGCCGGCCGGCCTGGGCCGACCGGCCCAGGCCCATTTCGGTCCGGTTCGGTCGCCCCTTCGCTCCCGTGGGTCCTCAGGTGATTATGCACTTTGCCCCTTCCACTTGCATGATTTTGACAATGTCATCCTCACGTCAAAGATGGAGGTTCTCCGCGCATGAAGTTCGGTCTTTTACGCTTCAATCCCCGGGGGTGTTCCTTCGTAGCACTTCGGTCCTTGCCACCATTGGAAGTGATTTCATCAAGCTCATGAACACGAACAAGACTCCATAAATGCTCCTTTGAACTTGTTGCGAATCCGTCCTTTATGTCCATGTTTTCCTGCATAAACACAACACTTCCAAATGCATGCACATAGATGAACTTGTTATATGATTAGTGTGCCTAGTGGCAGGTTAGTTCCATAATCAAATCCAAACCAAAGTGTAATGAACATGTTTGGTGTACCAAAATACACCGTCAACATCTCCCCCACACTTAGCTCTTGCTCGTCCTCGAGCAAGTTCTCGTAAATGAACTTCGTCCAAAGTGTTGTAATCGTGTACTGCTAATCCTTCTTCACAAGTTAGTAAATCTTTTGTCTTTAATACATAAACATAAAGTAATGATCATCGTACATAAACATGGGCGTTTAGAATCTTTACCACGTCAAGATTTACCCCACAACTCAAACTCTTCACTCGAAGTCTTCAATTTCAGCCATGCTTACTTCTTTGCTTCCATCGGAGGGTTTTTATGATTTTCAAAAATAAAATTCCTGCAACAAGTGTTAGACAAAAACCTTTCTCCAAGCTCTCTCAAGTCACTCATATGAGGTGGCTATCCTAGTCAACTTTTATAAAACTCTCACCTCCCATAAATCTCTCATATGACATGTAAAGTGGAGCTATAGGTAGGGCTAGCGCAATCAACACAAGTATTGTCAAACTAAGAACTTCCTCTAATGGTTGTTTACCTTTCAAAGCCAATGATCATGAGAATAATCCATATGTGGGGATATCAAGGATGAGAAGATATAGAATGGTGGACATGTGCAAGGGCAAAAGAAAATATGACTACGAGGCACCGATGACGTCCTCGTTGTTGGATTGCACATGATTGGAAAAAGAGTGAAAGTTCCGTCTCTCAACAACATGACATCCTTCCTTGTACTCTATTATTTTTCTTTTTTTACTTGATTCATCCCTATCATATCTTTATTGCCACTCCTCTTTTATTTTTTTCTTCTCTCTTTCATTCATACACATATATTTATTTTTTCTTTCTTTCTTTTCTATTTTTTCTTTCTTTCTTTTCTATACACATACTTTTCTCTTTATTTTTCCCTCTCTTGACATCTTTTCTCTCTTTCCAAAGCTCTCAACTCCTCTCTTCCTTTCATGCACACAATCTGAAATTTTAAATAAACCATGCTAGAGACGAGACGAAACTTTGAGAGTGGGTTGTGTTCAAGGAATGCTATGTACAAAAGAGATGTATAGGGTTGGGTATGGAATTCGGCGATGTACGGGACTTCCGATGTGAAAGTCACGTTACCGAATGCATGACGAGGCTAGCAACAAAAGATAAGCACAAGGACATGATCATTGCTCGAAATTAAAACTCCCAAGAGATAAGGGTCCTAGCCCAACTCATCATGCTAATCACACTTATGGTGGAGCAAAAAATAAACTTGGCTTTGTATACGATTTTTTTCTTACTCTCATCTTGGAAAAAGAGGTTTTGCTAACCTTTATTACAAGGGTTTTTAGATAATTTTCAGAATTGAATTCCTCCAACTTTTAGCATTGAACAAAGCACAGCCAACATGTGAAGCTCAAGATCGAAGTGTGGTATGGGTACTTTTAGTAGTAGCAATTCCACTAAGCACCACAGTAAACATTTTTCAAACCACACACTTATGTTCATATATCAAAAACTAAAGATGAACGAACGAGTAAATCAAGATAAGCAACACACAAGACACAAAATTTAAAGGACTCTTTTTATTTGATTTTCTTTGACGCAAACACTAAATTAAGACACTTGCAAAAATTTAAAAACACACTCAAAAACTAAAGACTCTTGAACTCTAAAACTCTCTCAAAGACTAAACCGAACCAATCTAAACTTGAAGCTCAAGAACTAAAGGCTAGCTAGCTAGCTCTCCCCCACGCTAAAATCATACGACGTCCTCGTCGTTTCTTACAAAATTCCTAAGGGGGAAAACTAACCCTAGTGGTACTTCCTGCAACTATTGCACCACTTGCCCTTCATGTTCCCGACCATGCCAAAAAGTTTGCGCACGTTGCCGGTTTAGGAACTTGTAGTCGTCTTCGACTACGCGCTCCAAATCCTCCATACACTGCCTCATCACCTCCATGGCCTGGAAACATTCGTCGACCGATGTGTAGAGCACCGAGATGGAGTGACGGCAAGCCACACAACACATCGGATGCATCCCGAAAGGGTCATCATCTCCAGGTTCTCCGTCGTCGCCATCACCATTGTCGTCGCCGCCGTCGTCGTTGCCGCCTCCGTTGGGGCCTTCGAGAGTCTTCTCCTTGGGAACCTCCTCCCAAATGTAAAGATCGTTATCATCTCTTCCGGCGGCCGCCCACGAGCTCGGGCTACGATTGTCGGAGTAGTCGCTACCCCCATAGTCCTTAGGCTCGGGCGACACCTCCTTGTAGTCCTTCCGCTTCATGCCTCAGATGCGCGCCGACCTTCGAACAAGAGTAGGGACCTTCTCCTCCTTGACGGGGTTGCGAGATGCGATAGCTCCGGTCGGGACACGCCCTTCGCAACGGATGCGGGCGGTCCTCTTGATCTCGACGGGTAGCTTGAGGTCACATCGCTTCGCCTCCTCCATCGATGGCTCCTTGGCACCTTGCTTCAACTCTAAGCTCCTCGGGGACACCATGGCTGCTGCGTGGGTGCAAAAGATTGCTTGATGGGATGTATTCCCGAGCTCCCAATTCGGCCAAACAAATAGTCCGAAAAGGAAAACCCTAGGAACCACATTTTCCTTATTCAAACTTCCCTTAAAATTTTCTGACCGAGGAAGGAAGTCGAAAAGGAGCAAATCGGGCAAAAACCGGGGCGAAACGCCGCAGGGGCCCACCTGGGCCGGTTGGACCGGGCCGGCCAGCCCACCCTGTCTCGGGGGCCGGGCCGGTCCGGTTTCCCATGTACCACCCTTTTTTCTCCTTCTTAACCCATGGGAAAAAGTTGGCCCAGTAAATCTTCTCGAGAAACTCCAGAAAAATAAAAGAAAAACTATTTACAAAACTCCATGCCTTGTTTTTCGTCCTAGGCGGGACGTTCGAGCTCTTCTTCCATGGTGAAGACATCAACATGGTGAAGGGGCACAACGTCGGGTTCGTAGTAAACCTTAAGCCGTTGACCATTCACCATAAATTGATCACCTTTCACATCCATAATGGTTACCGCTCCGTTGGAGAGCACCGAATGAACAACATAAGGTCCGTCCCACTTGCTTTGCAATTTCCCCTTTTCGAAGGTTTTAAACCTCGAATTGTAGAGGATGACCTTATCTCCTTTAAACTCCTTCTTTTCAACCTTTTATCATACCACCTTTTAATTATCTCTTTGTAGATGTGTGACAACCCGCCCAGGAAAATACAGTACTATCGCCTAAAACCAATCCACTCTGGTCATTAAGCAATAGTAAAGTATCATCCTGTCGTTAGTTGCCGGGTTAACGCCCGGTAAATCACTTAGAGTTCATACAGAGAATCGACACATGCATTAAAACTCACGTGAAGGCGAGTCCAGAGTACAACATGAGTTAGAAACATTTTATTACAAACCATTGTTCCTGACATGGAGTAAAGGTTCAGAGTTCGAAAACAGCGGAATAAATTAAACTAGCGCAACGGTAAACATCACAGGAGGCCACCCGTGATGTCATCACTTGTCATCACCCTCCTGGTCAACAACACCTGCAACAACAGTTTTAAAGCAAGGCTGAGTATACTAATACTCAGCAAGACTTAACCGTCGGGTGATAACTACATCACCAAACTCTAGACATGAAAGCTTTTGGTCGGTGGAGTTTCTTTTGCTGAACAGCTACTAAGAGGAGGTCCTTACTTCCAATGTTTTGGCACAAGTTCTAATTGATTACCATTTCAAAGTGTGCCAACTAATTCAATCAATAACCGGACAAGCAATTAATTCATACAACAATATTCTCCGAGTTCCATCATTACGGGATGGCCAGTTGATTAAGCAGTCTCGGATAACGGTGAGAGGCCGACAATCGATTGATTTAAACCTTGCAAGGTAAACCTAAACACACGGTGGGATGCCCCTCGCGAGGACAACCACCAAGCGGTTCCCAATAGTCCTCGGGTTGGGATCGAATCTTACAGTCCTGGGTACAAGGTTAGCTGGCATACCCCGCGAGGCACCCAGTCTCACACATGCACCCCCTTCCCGGTAGCTAGCCGGTTAGGTGATTCCTCAGGAGTAGTAATAGTAAGTTCTCGCGCCGTCTCATTAAGGTACTAGGCTTACCGGTCCCATTCCCGACAAGTGCTTAGTACGTTCAAAAGCTTAGCCCACGAAAGCCACTGGACCGGAGCCCAAATCCCTACTCTTACCACATGAGCAGTCCATTTATAAAGATCTTATGATTCCAACATAAGAACCTAATCTCGCGAGTGACGAACATCACTCGACTTGTACCGGTCCTATAGCATAGCAGCTATCGACCTAGCATACTAGTGATAGAGCATAGGTACCTAAGGATCATGCATCTAGGGTTTCAAATCAACTCCTGAAACGTAAATGCACAATCATAGCACACATAATTGCATAAATTTTTAAAGACAAGGTTAATGCTCCGGGGCTTGCTTTCGCTGACAAGGTTGGCCTTGGGCCCTTCTGGACTTGGGTCCCGGTCTTGAGCTACGTCCACGTACTGCAGCTCTTTGTTAGCACCTTCGTTTCCTCCTTCCGGCTCGAGCGTACATATACCGTCGGAAAGATCTACACGAAGATGCAAATGCAAGGTTTATTTGGCAATTTGTAATTTAATGAACCACAAACACTAAATGACAACCATGGGGTGCATTGGTTGGGCAAATTCACCTAGATAAGAAATACATTCAGCATACTCTTCCAAAAAGGAACAATATGCAACTCTTTATTAAGTATTCTTTTAGATAGTGACTGTGTACATATATGTAAGTAATTTAATTTAACTTCACAAACAGTAGTGTGTGGGTATATTTAGCCTTTTAAAAAGATTTACAACCACACACAAGGTTATTAAAGATGGGTTGGTGATTTTTCCCATTTAAATGACTATTAAGCCTTAAATTGCTTCTCTAGCTTTTATTCATAAAATTAATAAATAAAATTCAGTGGAGGGGTGTGTTACACACTAAACACCTATAACAAGCCACTGGACACACATGAATGCTTTGGATAGCTAGAAATTATTTTTTTGAAAATAACAAAAGCTAGCTAGAAGGACAAGGTAAATGCACAAAAAAATAAATACTCATCAAAATGATCCAAAATTTCTTACACATGTTATATGGTCCAAAACCAGCCTAAGAATGCAGCACATACACCTATAACTATTATTAAACTTGACTTATGCAATTATCAAGAAAAACAAGCATAATTCAAGAATAAATATTTATAGTAATTATAAAATTGTGATTAATTCACCAGAGATGTGTTTTGCAATATAAAGAAATTTTGCAAAATTTGGTTGCAAAAATCTAATTATTTTTAGCTACAAAAATTATTTATGCAGATTCTGCAGCAATGGTAAACAATTTTTATAAAAATATTTACAACATAACTTTGTGCAATTTTTGGTACAGGAGCTAGTCATAACATAATAAACAACATATCCAAAAATTGGACACAGAGGATTTATGGATTTAGAGATATTGCAGATCTAGGTTTTTCACATTTCTATTTTTCATGCAAAAATTATCAGGAACTAGCTCAGGCAAGAATAACAAAAGTTGTAGGATTTTTTACAACGAATCGAACAATAATTGGGTTTGCATTTTTCTGATTTTCTACGATTTTCTATGGATTTTACAAGATTCTGCAAAACACAAGCACTATTGGAGTTACAACTTTGCAATCAGCCCCCTGGGTTTTCTGTCGGTTCATAACTGTACCCTTATTTTGCGGTTAAGTCCTCAGAAAGTTTTTTCACCTTGCAATGTAGCCCCTGTGGGCGGTGGCCGGCGCGGGTGGTGGAATTCCGGCAAGGTCCGGCGGCGGGGTCGGCCGGGGAGGGGCGTGGGGTGGTCCAGGGGTGCCCTAGGCTCGGTTTCAACCCTTGGTTGGGGCGGTGGTGGCGCCGGTGAGGTCGCACGGAGGCGGTGACCAAGGCGAGCCACTGTGCCCCCTGCTTCGGCGAGGTTGCGGCTGGGACAAATGATTGGGCGGCTCGGGAAGTTCCCCCGGGGTGCGGGCGAGCGAGGCTTTGGGCGGCTCCGCGACGGGGATGGGTGCGGGGAGGGAGCTCGACGCGGCCGTGCCGAGCCGACGAGCGAGAGAGGCTCGGCCGGCGAGAGGAGCGGCTGCGCACGCAAGTGGCCGGCCTCCCCCTTTATAGGCGACGTCCTCTACGCCGCAAAGCCGCCGGGGGCGAGGGGGCACGGGCACGTGCGGGCGTGCGGCCGGGCGGCCGGTTGCACGCGCGACGGGACCCTACGCATCGAGCGCGGCACCCGACCCGCCACTACGCGGACTCCCACGCGCCTCGGGCGGGGTGCGGCCTCGGGTAAGGGACCTTGGGAAGGCGCGGCGGCCTCGGGAAGGCGCGCGTTGGGGGCGCGGGCGGCGGTACGGCACGCACGGCGCGGCGCGCGGCGCGCCCGGCGCGACGTCACGGCGCGGCCTGGTCCCTTATCCACTTAGCCCTGTTTGACAACGAATTTCTCGAAAAAGTTGAATAGAGGTGTACCAAGTGATGAATAGGGAAGTTGTAGATCTCACTACCCTCTACAACTTTTACAAAGGCTTGTAGGTGTTTCTCTCAACGGTTTTTTGCAGGAACGGCTTGCCAACTTCGAATGTCGCCGTGTTTTGGTGAACAAGAGTTGCTGATGGTTGACCAAGTTTTTCACCAATTTCCACTCAAAATTTGGAATGCCAATCTACATGAAAGTTGTGTCCCTCAACAAACTGGACAACTTTCATATTGGTAGATCTTCAAGTGTTTAGGTGAAATTTGGAGGACACGACAAAAGTTCCGGACGACATTCGCCGACGTCAATGGTTAAGCCGGGTTTGACCGTGCCTTTGACCAAGGGTTGACCACGGGTGTGTGTAGACTCGGTCAAGGGGTTCAATAGGGTTCATTGGCGAGGTTTTCGAGGTGATGACCCAGGTTGACCTAGGTTTGACCTTTGTCGGCCGATTTGACTCGGCTGAATCGGTCATTAGCGTTAATGACGTTAACCAAAAACCTCAGGCGTCACAATATGCTTGCATTCTCATATGCTTTCAACCTCATCTCTTCTAGCTCATTTATTTGAATCCTTCGTTTCACCACCGCGGCATCGAGATCAAGGTTCATCTCTTTAATCGTCCAATAGGCTTTATGTTCCAACTCAACCGGAAGGTGGCAAGCTTTTCCATAGACGAATTGATAAGGGGTCATACCTATCGGTGTCTTGAACGCCTTTCGATAAGTCCACAAAGCTCCGTTTAATTTCTTTGACCAATCTTTGCCTCACTTCTCTATGGTTTTGTTGAGGATGCTTTTTAATTGCCTATTCGACGTTTTTGCTTATCCGTTGGTTTGTGGGTGATAGGCCGTAGAGACCCTATGTTCAATTCCCAACTTGGACAAGCACTTTTTGAAATTCTTCCCGGTGAAGTGAGTTCCTCCATCGCTTATCAAGATTCTCAGTGTACCGAAACGTGGAAAAATCACGTTCTTGATCATAGTTATGGATTCCTCCGTGGAAGCTTTACGACATGGCATAACCTCTACCCACTTGGATACATAATCAACCATGACTAAAATATGCTCATGTCCATGTGAGTTTTTGAAATGCCCCATGAAGTATATTCCCCATACATCGAATAAATTGATTTGTAGATTATATCTCAAGGGCATAGAATTTATTTGAGAGATGTTTCCGGTTCTTTGGCATTCGGGGCATGACACAACATATTTTTTAGTATCTTCATGCATCTCCAGCCAATAGAATCCACTTGACCATATTTTTGCTTGGGTCCGAAAATGGCTATAGTGTCCACCGTACTCCGCCGCGTGGCACTTTCTCAAAATTTCTAGCCTCTCTTCTCTTGGCACACATCTTCTAATGACTCCATCATTGCCAAGTTTGAAGAGGTATGGCGCATCCCAAAAGTACTTCTTACTTTCGGAGATTATCTTCCTTTGAGAGTTTTTATCTAGATGGTCAAGAGGGATCTTCCGAATTGCTCGAATGATATCAACCATCCAAGTGTCTTTATCGAGCACTCGATAGAGGTGGTCATCTCTCATCTTGTCTTCTATGGGCTCTTTATCATCTTTTCCATGATTCATCCTAGACAAATGATCAGCCACAACATTCTCCACCCCCTTCTTATCACGAATTTCAACATCGAACTCTTGAAGAAGAAGGATCCAACGAATCAATCATGGTTTAGCATCCTTCTTAGCCAAGAGATACTTGATAGCCGTGTGATCAGTGTAAACAATAACCTTCGAGTTCATGATGTAAGATCTGAATTTTTCGAAGGCGAATACTACTTCTAGCAACTCCTTTTCCGTAGTGGCATAATTTAATTGTGCCTCACTAAGAGTTTTGCTAGCGTAGTAAACGACGTGAACTCGGCCTTCCTTCCTTTGACCCAAAACTGCGCCTACGGCGTAGTCGCTTGCGTCACACATGATCTCGAATAATGGGAGCACTCACCAATGCACTTTTCAAGGTCCGGAATGCCGCTAGGCACTTCTTATCAAAGTCAAAAGCCACATCCTTTTGAAGGAGATGCGTTAAAGGCTTAGTGATCTTTGAGAAGTCCTTAATAAATCTTCTGTAAAATCCGGCATGGCCTAGAAAGCTCCTTAAGGACTTAACATCCGCCGGAGGTGGGAGTTGCTCAACCTAGCCTTGTCCACTTCAATGCCTCTCTCGGATATAACATGTCTGAGCACTATGCCTTGCTTAACCATGAAGTGGCACTTTGCCCAATTTAACACCAAGTCTACCTCCGCACACCTCGTGAGGACCTTATCCAAGTTTGCCAAGCAATCCATGAACGTCTTCCCATAAACTGAGAAATCATCCATGAACGCCTCGACAATTTCTTCGATGAATTCCGAAAATACGACCATCATGCAACGTTGAAAAAAGGTCGGAGCGTTGCATAGACCGAAGGGCATCCTTCTATATGCAAACGTTCCATAAGGGCATGTAAACGTTGTTTTGTGTTGATCATCCGGTGAATGGTAATTTGCATGAACCCCGAGTACCCATCGAGAAAGCAAAAATGAGTGTGGTTCGCTAATCTCTCGAGCATCTCGTCAATGAACGGTAGGGGGAAGTGATCTTTCTTCATTGCTTTGTTTAGCTTTCGATAATCGATACACATCCGCCACTCGGTCACGGTTCTTTGCGGTATCAACTCATTCTTCTCATTCTTCACCACGGTTAAAGCTCCTTTCTTCGGTACACAATGTACCGGGCTCACCCACTCGCTATGCAGAACCGGGTAGATGATTCCGGCATCAAGTAACTTGATGACCTCTTTCTTTACTACCTCTCGCATGGCATGAGTTAGACTCCTTTGGTGGTCCACTACGGGCTTACATTGGTCTTCCATTGGTATACGATAAGTGCAAAAGGCTGGGCTAAGACCTTTGAGATCATTGATTGAATATCCAATCACCTCCCTATGTTTTTTCAATAAAATCAGCAACTTCTCATTTTCTTCGGGACTCAACTCGTCGCTCACAATGACTGGAAAAGTCTTGTCTGGGCCCAAAAATTCATACTTTAATCCTTTGGGCAAAGGTTTAAGGTCTACCTCGGGCACTTGTGGCTCCTCGGGTTTAATTTCTCCAATGTCTTCGAATTTTTCTTCCTCCACGCTTCCATCTTGTGGTTCTAAGCCTTTTGTTGCTTCTTCTAGCTCTTCATCTTGTTGATCATTAATTTGATTTTCCATCGCTCTTTGCAGCAGGTCCCTAAGGGTTTCAACAAAACAAAGACTATCTACCTCCTCTACTTCATCTTCGGGAGGAAAGGGTGTAGGGTGTTTAGAAACGCGAAGAAAATTATATGTGTACTTCTTTCCATTAAGGTTCATTGTTACTTTGCCTTTTCCGGCATCCAACACGGCATCAACCAACTTAAGAAAGGGCCTACCTAGGATTATGCGATCATGATTACTATGGTAAGCATCAATAACAAAGAAATCGGCCGGTATACATTTTCCAGAGATTTTTACATTCATGTTGCAAGCAATACCTAGAGGTATAATAGTTCTACCATCTCCCATAATTAATTCTGTTGATGTTGGAGCCAAGTCTAGGTTGTGGTCTTGAACTTTATCGTAAATTTTAGAAGATAAGACACTTACTTGGGCTCCGATGTCGCATAAAGCTTTGCATTGAACTCCGTTGATCTTGCAACTCAAGTGTGGTGTCGTCTTCTCTTCTTCTTCTTCGGATCCTATCGCGTAAACTTCGACGAGGTGAGCATATGGCGATGCTTCAGGCTTGATCCCCATTATTCTTTTCATCTCAGCTATGTGTTCCGGATCCACTTCGTCATCTCCAAAGAGCTTTTGAAATATCTCACCGGTGGTTTCAAAGTCGTATGATCCTTCCGCTTCCTTCTCCGACGGGAAATCCACTTCTAATGCTCTTGCCATCCCCTTTTGACTAGGGAACGGTCTTCTCTTATCGAATACTTCTCCGTAATCGATAGGAACCCAATCCATTGGTTCGAACTCCCTTAGTGGCTTCGCGCTTGACATGCTTCTCTTGTTTGTCTCATTTGGTACGGCGAAGTCAACGCTCGGGGTGGTTCTTGACTTGATGTGTTCTTCTTCAAGCTTTTCCGGGATTGGCTCCTCTTTTGTGACTTCTGGGGTTGCCTCTTTAGAAAATTCAGCATACTTCTTCATCCTTGAGTTATATTCCGGCTCTCCCGCAAGTCTTGTTTCCCAATCTCTTCGCATGGCAGCCGCTTTACTATATTTTTGTAGAAGTTGAGCGGCTTCCATGAGTGTTTTCTCCATGAGATCCCCACCTGCACACATTTGGACGTGCTGCATGCAACTAGGGGTTAGGGAAAAGAAAAATGTATGCAAGAGTACGTCACCGGAGAAGTCGAGTCTTGGTCCCTGTTCGATCAACTCATTAAACCTATTCCATGCTTGGTCTATCCCTTCCTCTTCTCCTTGCGTGAAAGTGATCACTTGCCTCCTTAGATGTTGAACCTTGCTATTTGGAATGAACTTCTCGCAAAACTTCTTTGTCAACTTGTTCCAATTGCCTTAAACTTCAAAGGACACAAATGAGTACCACGTCTTTGCTTCACCGGCAAGTGAGTAGGGAAAGAGATTCCATTTGAACCATTCATCGGGAACTCCTTCTTGACGCACCGTGTTGCATAGCGTTGTGAAATGCCTTATGTGTCTATATGGGTTCTCCGTAACCATCCCTTCAAACAGGTTTGCCACCACCATCTCGATGATCTTGGATTTGATTTCATACTTGGTCGCTTCGAGCTTCGAATCCGACTCTTGTACTCTTATGTCTTCACATCGAGGGCTAGCGTAATCCCTTAGTGATTTCTCCGGTTCTTCCACGGGTTGATTGATGAACGCCATCTAGACAACAAGATAAAAACAAAAACAAAACAAACAAAGTGGTTTTCTAGGTAATATGTGTTAGATATTAGCAAACAAAGGATAAACTAAATATAAAACTAAGTTAGATGCAAACCAAACGATGTAAACTAGCTTGCTCCCCGGCAACGACGCCAGAAAAAGGGGCTTGTTGACGGATAAAAGACGTATCCACCTACGATCCGCAAGTGTACGAACCTACACCTTTTCACCACGGGATTCCCAAGGTTCTTGTCAATCCGCGGAGCAAGGGGATTACAAGCGTTTGATCTATCTCTACTCACTAACTACTCAAACCCTAACTATAATTAAACTAGAAAATGACTAAACTACACTAGAGAGAATGATTAAGCTATCAAGATAGGAGACACTCGCCCATGGGTCTACGATACTAAAACATGCAATCGTTTCAAACAAGAAAACCAATCTAATCTATCGGGGGTTGTGATAACGGTTTCGCCCTTTCCCTCCTCTCGTACTGTCACTACGTGAAGGTATTCGTGACTAGACCTATGATGGACACGGCGTATTGAATGGATCCAAGGAAGCATTGGAGCTCTACTCCCTTAACGACATGGTAGCTAACCTTAAGCATTAAAGTATATTCAACACAAGATGATAAATAGATAATCCAACAAAGTACGATTACATCTCAAGATCGATTACAACCCATGGACGAATAAGGAGATTACCACATCAAGGTGCTAGACCGTAACATCCCTGATGTTTGATTGCGCTAATGACATTAATTATATGAGTTAATTAAGGATAAATAACTTCTAAGCATGTTTGACGTGATTGGGCACACTTTTGCACAAAAGACCTCGGTCAAAATCCCTAATTACGGTCAAACCCTAGATCTACTTAAAAGGCTGAAATGGTTTTCTTGCGCGTTCTCCAAATTTCACTATAGAAGTTCAAAATCGGCCAATACGAAAGTTGTTCATTATTTCCGGGAACACATTTTCTGTAATTGGCGGACATTCCAATTTTGAGTGCAAATTGGCCAAAAATCGAGTTTATGCACCGTGAACGATGAATTCGAGCCGTGGAAAATCTGCAACTTCGGTCGACGTTCCCGGCAAACCGTTGATCAAAATATATGTCGCTCGTTGGGAAAGTTGTAGATCTATAGCTCCTCTACAACTTTGCTTTTGGGAGATTTTGAAGTTAGTTGACACTTTAGGGAGTTATGCATTTTTGAAGTTGTGCAAATGAAATAAAACGGGCGCCGACGGCGTCCTCGCCGCGCTACGGCGCGAGCGCGCCCGCGCCCGGCCTCGCGGCCACGTGGCGTCCGCACGCCCGCCCGGCGTACGGTTGCATCGGCAACGTCGCGGTGGACCCGGCGGTCCTTGGCGCCTCCGCCCGCACGGACCGGTGCGCGCGTCCACCCGCATGCCGCGCGGCCGCAAGGCCACGCGCCCGCCCGCGCGAGCACCGCGCGGCTTGCGCGCATGCACCGGCCACCGGCCGCGCCACGCCGTAGGGTGCCCCCCCTCGTCCGCATCGTCGAGCACGTTATTGAGCCGCCAAAAACCATCTCGCTGCGGCCGTTCCCGTCCACCGGCCGTCAAGCCCCGCCGCCGCGCGCGTTCCACCGTGAACACCCGTTCCCGACTCGATTCCCCGCCGCCGACCCTTCTCCTCCCTTCCTAAGGCCGTCCCGACGCCCAACCCGTCGCCGCCGCCCCCGCCTTATGGCCGCCACCGTCGGGACCGCGGGCGCGAGCGGGAGCTCGCTCCGCCTCCGCCGCGGCCACCGGCGGCGCCCGTGCTCGGTCCCCGCTCCACCTTCTCTCGACCCCGGGTAGGTCCTAGGACCTACCCGTGTCGCTCCCCGGCGAAGACCGGCCGGCAATCGCCGCCGGCGGCGAGCTCGCCGGATGGTGGAGGACCACATTGCGAAGGTTAAATTAATTCCGGGGAGATTTATGCAAAGTTCGGGGACCCAGTTGTAAAAGAAGTTTTAGGGTTACGCAGTACCTTCGAAAAATCATTAAAAATCGTAGAAAAATCAGAAAAATGCAAAACCAATTTTGTTGGGTTCGTGGTGAAGAAATCTATCTTTTCTAGAAAACATGTATAGGGTTTTGTGAGGACCATGTGTGGTTCGAGGACCGGTGGATGGTCGCTTCCTTGTGTGATGAGTGATTGACAACGTTGTGTGGACTGATTCTTGGCTAAGTATTGCAGGTGCAGGTTGCGGCTTGACTCGTGTTGGTGCAGGTGAAGAACAAGCGCGAAAGGTCGTTGCCGGTGAGGCCTCCAGGTGTGGAGAAGACAAGTAGGCTTCGTTCGAGGGACCTGGTGGCCGGCGGGGGTCAAGTGCGGGCCGCATGGTGGCATGAACAAGCAAGATGAAGTCGTGGACGGTTTCTTGGTTGAGCCTCAAAACCAAGGTCGAGCCGGGACTACGTGGGAGCCAAGTCATGAGTGGAGATTGGCGGAGGCTACACCGAGTTCGCGGGGTTTCCGGTGGTTCACCGAAAACCACCGGGTTCCTTGGTTGATCCACAAAGCCAAGACCGGAGAACCGAAGACGGAGGCTGCAAGGCGGCGCGACCGGTCCGACCGGTGGGTCCGACCGGTCCGCCGGTGGGGACCGGCTCGACCGGTGAGGAGCACCGGTCCGACCGTTGTGCGGCGACGCGGTCCGAATATTCGAAGCGGAGGACACGCGTTGGGATCGCATGGCTTGCGTCGAGGCTACGCGAGGGTGCGGTCGCGGGCATCCGTCCGATGGTGAAGACATCAAGAATTCCATATCCGCCCTTGAGGGGCTTGTATCCCTAGTTAGTAGAGAAGGGCATTTCGGACATTCGGTTGCCTCCATATAACCCAAGAGGTGAGAGGATGGCAGCCAACTCTTGGAACCCTAGCTCATTAGTTTCCCTATTTTCCACCTATTTTCCTTAGGTTTTCTCTAGGACTAGCAAGAGAGCTTCACGGAGAGATCTTGTAGAGAGGGATGGATGATCGGGCGGCTTGCTAGACCTTGTACGAACCTTTGTTTCATGTATAGATGATTCGGCGTGGTTCCTCAAGGTTTGGATGTGTTTTCCCCGGTTGTTCTTGGTGGTGATTTTCGGAGCCCTCTCTCGGTGATTTCCTTGGGTTGTTTTCGGGGCTTTTCTCTTGGGGATTTGATGGGGGAAATTTGTGGGAACCCTTCGTGGTTCTTTGGGCGTGATTCCCCTCCCGGTCCGTGAGTAAAAGTGCTCGTTTTTGGGGTTTCTTGAGTTCTTGGGTTGGAAGTGCTTTCGGCGGGATTTCTTCGATTCCTCCTTTTTGGACGAGTCTTGGTGGGATTAAACTTGGCTATGAACTCCTCATGAGGTGTTCATGATATCCCCAAAGTTTTGTTCAAGTCCGTGGAGCGATTCGAGAGATCGAGATTTGGATTTGGGGGAGTTGACCCGCGGGTCTTTGTTCATCCCGAGTCGCCCGGAGCTACACCGGTCTGACCGGTGCTCTTGACCGGTCTGACCGGTGCGAGCCCTTGTGGGTTTTTGCTCGGGTGAACGTCTTGGTGTGTTCCTTGTTGTCCCGTGTTGCTGCTGTTTCGAGTTTGGGTCCGTTTGGTGGTCGGTTGGCCTGTTTGGTGTCTTGGGGGCTTTCAGGCTGCCATCGGTCTGACCGGTGTGTCTCACCGGTCGACAGGTGTAGAGCCACTTAGTGGAAGTTGCTCGGTCTCACTGCAGAGACCGGTCCGACCGGTGGTGCTCACCGGTCCGACCGGGTTTGGGTCTCTGTAGACTCGAGGTTTGGTTTTTCCGCCGCGTTTCTCGGGTCGAAGGTTGCGTGTTGGTTCCTAGGTCCGGTGGCACTCCGGTGGCTACGTGGGCTTGACCAACCTTGGTAGTGAGTTGGAGACGTGTGTTGGAAGCCGCGTTCGACTTGTTGGAGTTTTCATCTCCTTCGAGAAGAATTTTTATCGGCTCCCATTCACTCCCCCACTCTCCGGTTCGCCGTATCGGTCCTTCAAGTGGTATCGAGCCGGTTCGGTTCTTTATTGACTCTTACCAATCTAAGATCCAAGGATGGTGTACCGAGAACGGGGTTCGGGTCCTCCACACTTCGATGGCAAGAACTACCGGATGTGGAGCAAGCGGATGGGTGCGTTTCTCCGCGGAAAGGGTCGGATACTTTGGGATGTCACGGTGGACACGGGCTATGTCCGGTCGGTTGATTTCCTTGCTCCGGGATCGAGGGACGGCTTTGACGCCAACAATAAGGCGGTCGACTACTTGTTTCGTGCTTTGTGTCGGCCGAGTTCGATCGGTGCACACCGAGCACTTGGCTTGTAGGATTTGGGCGGTGTTGAAGGAGGCTCATGTTGGGAACGCCCCGGGTTCGGGCACGGATGTATGCGACCTACGGAGAGAGTACGAGAACTTCACTCATCTCCCGGTGAGTCCATCGATGCCTTGTTTCGAAGTTCACGGTGGTTGTGAACAACATGAGGGCCAATGTGGATGTGCTCCCGTACGATGATCATGATAGAGCGGTCAAGCTCTTACACTCTTTGGATCGTACGATTTGGGGCGGAAAGTTCGAGGCCATTGTGGAGTCGAAGAAGTATGACACTCGACGGTGAATGAGTCGTTCTCAAAGCTCAAGTCGGGCCGAGGTGGATAGGGGAATGATCGCCAAGCTCGAGGGACCGACCGATTCTCATAGTCTTGCCCTCGTTGGTGGTTCCAAAGGAAAGACTAACTCTAACCCATCCACCGGGATGTTCTCGTTTTCCTCTTTGATGTCTATGCCGGATGAGGAGTTTGATGACCTTGGAGAGGACGAGGCCGGCGCCGTTGACGAGGCGGTTCGAGAGGTTGCACGAGAACCACGTGAACATGAGGAGGAACACGAGGACTTGCTTCCCGGTGCGGCAAGCGGGACACTTCGTCGCCGACCGCCCGGAGAAGGCCGAGAACAAGGACGCCTACAAGCACAAGCCGAGGATGAACGATGGCAAGTACCGTTCGAGGCGCGACCACAAGAGCAAGCACAAGAACAAGTACAAGGACGAGCGACGATCGAGGAAGAAGGAGGGCCGAGGCAAGGCCCGAGCAATGGTTGGAGCGAGCGACGTCGACTCTAGTTCCGCGTACTCCACCTCGAGCTCGAGCAGCAGTGAAGACGAGGGAGATCGCCGCAAGAACAAGAAGTCATCCAAGAACCCGAGCGGGGGCCGAGGCGCTTCGTGAGAGATGGCTTCGCACCATGGCGCCGAGTTCCGGCAGCAAGAAGAGCACACGGAGCGACTCGGACTGCGAGTCCGACGACGAGGTGCGTGATGAACTTCCCTTCTTGCGCCGGGAGAATGAGAGGCTTGGCTCTTTGCTTGATAACCGTGATGACATGCTTAGAGAGGCCAAGAAAATGAGGAAAGAACTTAGGGCTTCACTCGAGGATGCTAGGACTAGAGTGGGCTGAGCTAGAGACACATGTGCTTGATAGCAAGCTTGAGATTGATTCGCTTAAGGCTAGCCCCGTTGTTTCGATGAGAATGATTGTGCTAATTGCTCCATATTCCTTGCCGATCTTGCTTTGTTTAAGGAGAAGCATGCCTCCAAGTGTGAGGAACTAGATGTGCTTAGGGTTGAAGTAGGCCGAGCTTAAGTCTAGACTCGCTTTGCTAGGTGCTTGCACTTCTTGCCCCGTTTTGCATGCTAAGATTGATGAGATGCATGCTTACACTAGTTCGCTCGAGGCTAAATTGAAGGAACCCATGCCTACATCTTGCTCTACCCGTGAAATGCATGCATTGAAAAATTTGGAGCTTGCACATTATGTTGATCGTTTGCGGGATGAGAATGATGATTTGAGGAAGTTGATGGGTTGGTTGTCGGTCATGAGCCTCGGTTGAGGATGATGATCGAGGCCTTTAAGAGGCAAGATGGTGAGGGGCTTGGAGCAAACAAGGTTGGTGAAGGAAGTGGAGAAAATATCCGGGAGCCACCAAAAACCCACCACAAAAATGATTTCCCTCCAAAACCTAACCATCTAAGGAACCGACTAGACACAACCCCGGCTCCACCCGTGTTTCCTACACCCACAAATGACCTACAAAAGCCTATCAAGTTTGTGAGCACTTCGGGGAAAGTGTTCTTTGGGAAGGAGAGTGAGAAGGCTAGTGGTGAGAAACCGGTGGAGGGTTTGAGTGGAGAGAAACCAAGTGAGCGACCACATCCCAAGCCAAATCCTAAGCTTGTGAGGTTCCATTGTGGCTATTGTGGGAGAGATGGCCATAAGGAGGAGTTTTGCTTCAAGAGGAAGTGAGAGGAGAGAATGGCAAAGGAGTGGGCTAACAAGGACAAGTACCACCCTTCCGATGGTGTACTTGAGCCTCGTATGCGGATGCCCGGGGGCAAGGCGAGTGTGAGGACGGTTCGTGCTTGGGGAGAGAAGAAGGCTGCAGGTGGTGCGTCTGTCCGTGTCACACCGGTCGGTCGGGTGTGGGGCACCTGGCCGACCGGTGCGGGCTTGGACAGACATAAATCTGTTTGGGTTTCGAGCTCGTACGGTGTCCGAGGGGTGTTTCGGGTGGTCGTGGTTCCGGTGGTTGGGGCTGGAAAGGGTGCGGGTGGTCGGTTGCTAGGCGTTCTCCTCCTCGTGCTCAATACGGGGATCAGAGGGGTCATGGCTTTGAGTTGGAGAGGAAGGACGTTCCACGGGCTTTCTTGCGTGGATTTGGTCCTCCTCCAGGCAGAGAGGGGTGGTTCCCTCAGGGTGGTTACCGTGGTGGTGTTCGTGGAGGTAGTTTTGGTAGGAGAGATACTTTGGTTGGTGCTAACCCCACTTTCGAGCAAATGGCTCGGCACTGGTTTTCCTCCTTTGGTACTAACCCCAGTGCTGAGTCGTTTGTTCGCTCACGTGCCTATTTTTGAATTTCAGGTGGGAGACTTGAAGAACATTTGGTTGATTGACTCCGGTTGTTCGAGGCATATGACCGGAGACGGGGGGTGGTTCTCAAGTCTCATCCCGGTGGTGACGAAGAGGTACATCACTTTTGGGGACAATGGGCGTGGGCGTGTGCTTTCGAAGGTGAGATAAAAGTGAGTGACAAGATCACTCGAGGCGTGTTGCTCTTGTTCAATCGCCGGGGTACAATTTGCTTTTCGTGTCCCGGTTGTTGGATGAGGGTTTTGAGGTGTTGTTTCGGCCGGGTGGTTCTCGGATTGTGGACTCTCGAGGGGACCTTGTCTGTATGGTCGTTCCCGAGGGTCAGGTGTTTCGTGCTGATTTTTCTCAGTCTTTGGGTGTGGAGCATTGTTTCTTGGCTGGTTCTTCGAGTGAGTAGTGGAAGTGGCATAGGAAGTTGGGTCACTTGAGCTTTGACCTTTTGTCTCGCTTGAGTAAACTCAACTTGGTCCGAGGATTGCCACGGTTGAGGCTTGAGAAACAGTTGGTTTGTGCGCCGTGTAGGCGTGCCAAGATGGTGGCTTCTTCTCACCCGCCTCTCACCGATGTGATGACCGAGCGTCCATGCGAGCCGCTCCATATGGACCTTGTTGGCCCGGCTCGTGTGCGATCGCGGGTGGGAAGTGGTATGTCCTTGTTGTGGTGGACGACTATTCTCGGTATGCGTGGGTGTTCTTTACGGAGGATAAGGGGGAGACGTTTGGTTTTGTTCGAGATCTAGTCTTGAGGTTGAGGAACGAGAGGCACGGAGATGCCATACGAGCTATCCGCAGTGATAATGGCTCGGAATTCAGGAACTCTCGTTTTGAAACCTTTTGCCATGACTTGGGTCTTGAGCACCAGTTTTCGAGTCCGTATATGCCTCCCCAAAATGGTGTTGTGGTAAGGAAGAACAGGACCTTGTGCGAGATGGCTCGGACGATGCTTGATGAGCATAGGACTCGAGAAGGTATTGGGCCGAGGCGGTGAATACCGCGTGCTTGTGTCGAACGGGATATACCTCGAGTGCACAAGAAGAAGACATGCTATGAGTTGATGCATGGCCGCACACCCAAGGTGAGTCACTTCCATGTCTTTGGTTGCAAGTGTTTCATTCCGAAGAAAGGCGAGGAAGTTGGATAAGTTTGAGGCTAGGTTTGTCGATGGCATTTTCTTTGGTTATGCATCTCATTCTAGAGCATATCGTGTGCTCAATCTTGAAACTAACCAAATCGTGGAGACTTGCGAGGTAACCTTCGACGAGACGAGCCACGTAGTCGGCCTTGTCTTTGAGTGTGTAGGTGATGATGAGCTTGGCGAGGAGATCTTTCGGGAGGAGGAGCATGAACATGGTGATGATGAGGATGGCGGTGCGGTGCCCCCGCCGAACATGTACCCACTACTTCGACTACGATGATGGATGGACCCTCTCGCTACACCTACGATGACAAATCAAGAACGAGGAGAAGCTGATGTTGAGGGGGAGGTAGCTTCGAGGCGAGAACCTCCCCCGGCGAGTTCAAGTGGATCACCCAGCTTCGAGGATCATCGGCGACATGAATGAACGCACTACACGGTCGAGGGTTCGAAACAATTCCCATTTCGCTCATGCTGCGTTTGTTGCCTCTTTTGAGCCCAAAGACATTGGACACGCACTATCTGATCACAATTGGGTTAATTCGATGCATGAGGAGTTGGAGAACTTTGAGAGGAATCAGGTGTGGGAGTTGGTTGACCCTCCCCCAGGGTGTAAGCCGATTGGTACAAAGTGGGTGTGGAAAAACAAAGAGGGAGAGAAGGGTGAGGTTGTGAGGAACAAGTCGAGACTTGTTGCTCAAGGGTTCAGTCAGAAGGAGGGGATCGACTACGAGGAGACCTTTGCTCCCGTAGCCCGTTTGGAGGCGATTAGGATCCTTCTAGCCTTTTCTCGTGGCTAAAGGGTTCAAGTTGCACCAAATGGATGTGAAGAGTGCTTTTCTGAATGGTGTGCTAGAGGAAGAAGTGTATGTGAGGCGACCTCCGGGGTTTGAGAGTGAGAGGTACCCCCACCGGGTGTACAAGTTGAGGAAGGCGCCGTATGGGTTGAAGCGGCGCCTAGAGCTTGGTATGGCGAGGTTGAGGGGGTTCTTGTTTGAGAGAGGCTTTGAGATGGGGAAGGTCGATCGGACCTTGTTTTTGCCGAGGCGGTGCAAGAGATATCCCGATTGTGCGGGTGTACGTGGATGATATTGTCTTTGGTGGCTCGTCTAACTCTCTTGTTGCGAGGTTTGCAGATGATATGAGCAGGGAGTTTGAGATGAGCATGATGGGCGAGTTGCAGTTCTTCCTCGGGCTACAAATCAAGCAATCAAAGGAAGGAACATTTGTGCACCAGGCTAAGTACACCAAGGACATTGTGAGGAAGTTCAAGATGGAGGACTCCAAGGCTACGACGACGCCGATGAGTACAACTACAGCTCTTGATGCGGACGAGGAAGGTGAACACGTGGACCAGAAGGAGTACCGGAGCATGATCGGGTCACTCCTCTACTTGACGGCGACGAGGCCGGACATACAGTTCTCGGTGTGTTTGTGCGCTCGTTTTCAAGCGTCTCCGAGGACTTCGCATCGGCAAGCGGTGAAGAGAATTTTCAGGTACTTGCGTCACACTCCCGACTTCGGCCTTTGGTACTCCGCGTCCTCTTCTTTGGCGCTTCATGGTTTTTCAGACGCGGATTTTGCCGGGTGTCGGTTGGATAGGAAGTCCACTTCTGGGACTTGCCAGTTTTTGGGTTCCTCTTTGGTGTCTTGGTCTTCCCGCAAGCAGTCGAGTGTTGCTCAATCCACGACCGAGGCCGAGTATGTTGCCGCTGCTAGTTGTTGCTCTCAGCTCCTTTGGATCACCTACACCATGAGTGACTTTGGTGAGGAGTATACCCATGTCCCACTTCAATGTGATAGCACCAGTGCCATAAGCGTTGCAAAAAACCCGGTGCTCCATTCCAAAACCTAGCACATAGAAGTGAGGTATCATTTTCCGAGAGACAACGTAGAGAAAGGGAAGATAGCTTTGATCCATGTACCCACACATGACCAACTAGCCGATATTTTCACCAAACCCCTAGATCAAGCAACTTTCACTCGTTTGCGGGGGGAACTTGGTGTGTGTTTGATTTCTTGAGTTGGGTGTGTGGGAGCTCTCTTTGCCGGTGGTGTCGAGCCCGTTTTGCCTCCCCTCGAGGAGCCGGTTTGTAGCATTTGTATAGCTTTCCTTTGTGCATTTCTTGCATTTGGCATGGCATATGTTGCATGATGTATAGGCATCCTTGTATCTTAGATTGCATGCATTTTGTATCATATGCATTGGTTAGGAAAAGCTTCTCTCATATACATTGTTCACCATGGAATGAGATATATGTCTTTGTGAGCTTGTTTGGTATGCTACGGTTAGTTTGGCTTAGCTCTTGATGATCTTGATGAATAATCCATGGTTGATAGCTATGCTTTTGAAAAATGTCTCATGTATGCTCTCTCATGTGTAAATGCCTTACATGCTCTTGACATGTTTTTGTGGCCTTGCTATGCTCAATTTGTGGTTGGATGGCTAGTTTATTGATCATATGGGGCCAAAGGCTCATTTGCCATCATGAATGTTTAGCCTTCTTGATTATCTTGTGGAGGAGCATAAGTTCCTTTTTGTCGCAAAGACATTTCATGTACCATTTACAAATCTGAAAATGAAATGAAAAATGCTTGGAAAATATGCTCCCATGTCATATGTGCTGAATTTAATTTGCTTTGGGTGCTAAACCGTTGCATGATGCCTACCAATGAGAAGTCTCATAAATAGAAGTAGGCACATGGCTCGGTGGCTTTGACATGACATGAGGTGCTTGTGGGTGTTTGTGATGGTCTTATGATTAGAATGGCTGTCCTAGCATGAAGTTTGTGTGGCTTTGCCATTTTGATATGCTTTGACCATGTTTAGGACTTTGCTCATGAGAGGCAAGTTTTTCGCAAAATTGCCAAAATCCATCTTAGCTTCGTCCAATGGTTGTGAAACTTGGTGATCATGTAGTTGAGATTGATACGAAGCCGTAGAGTATCTAACTTGCTCATTTGGACATGTGTAGCATTCTTTGTTGAATTTTGTGTATTTGAGAAGCTCTAGGTTGAAAGTTTTGCATTTTTGGCTTGATTCATGCATTGCCAACAAGGGGGAGAAGTTTGAGCTTGAACTGGCTTAATGGATGCATTTAGAAGGTTTTCGAGTGGTTTCGAGCCATTTCGGGCTCTGTTGTACACCGGTCGACCGGTGAGGAGCACCGGTCCGACCGGTGTGAGTGCTGGTCCCTGTACATATGTTGGGCACCGGTCGGCGGTGGTGATGACCGGTCCGACCGGTGTGAGCTGAAATTGCTGCACCTGCCCCATTTTCAATTTGGTTTGCATGCATTCGTCCAGGGGGAGGTGCATTGGTTCAGGGGGAGCTCTTTGTGGTTTTTCGAGCTTTGTTTTGGTGGTTTGCGCTCTTTGCTTGAGCTTTGTTTGGTCTCGGATGTGTCGAGCCGTTGCCCTTGCCTAAGGGGTCCGAGACTTGTTTCCTTCAAGTGATCTTGCTCTCTGCCTTTGTTTGGTTTTCGATCGCTTGTTGGAGTTTCTTTTTGTTCGTTTCTTTTTCTTTTCTTTTCTCTCTTGTTACTTTCGTGTGGGTGTTGTCAATGCACTCATCAAGGGGGAGATTGAGGACCATGTGTGGTTCGAGGACCGGTGGATGGTCGCTTCCTTGTGTGATGAGTGATTGACAACGTTGTGTGGACTGATTCTTGGCTAAGTATTGCGGGTGCGGGTTGCGGCTTGACTCGTGTTGGTGCAGGTGAAGAACAAGCGCGAAAGGTCGTTGCCGGTGAGGCCTCCGGGTGTGGAGAAGACAAGTAGGCTTCGTTCGAGGGACCGGTGGCCGGCGGGGGTCAAGTGCGGGCCGCATGGTGGCATGAACAAGCAAGATGAAGTCGTGGACGGTTTCTTGGTTGAGCCTCAAAACCAAGGTCGAGCCGGGACTACGTGGGAGCCAAGTCATGAGTGGAGATTGGCGGAGGCTACACCGAGTTCGCGGGGTTCCGGTGGTTCACCAGAAAACCACTGGGTTCCTTGGTTGATCCACAAAGCCAAGACCGGGAGAACCGAAGACGGAGGCTGCAGCAGGGCGCGGATCGGTCGACCGGGTGGGGACCGGTCCGACCGGTGAGGAGCACCGGTCCGACCGGTGTGCGACGACGCGGTCCGGAATCTTCGAAGCGGAGGACACGCGTCGGGATCGCATGGCTTGCGTCGAGGCTACGCAGGGTGCGGTCGCGGGCATCCGTCCGATGGTGAAGACATCAAGAATTCCATATCCGCCCTTGAGGGGCTTGTATCCCTAGTTAGTAGAGAAGGGTATTTCGGACATTCGGTTGCCTCCATATAACCCAAGAGGTGAGAGGATGGCAGCCAACTCTTGGAACCCTATCTCATTAGTTTCCCTATTTTCCACCTATTTTCCTTAGGTTTTCTCTAGGACTAGCAAGAGAGCTTCACGGAGAGATCTTGTAGAGAGGGATGGATGATCGGGCGGCTTGCTAGACCTTGTACGAACCTTTGTTTCATGTATAGATGATTCGGCGTGGTTCCTCAAGGTTTGGATGTGTTTTCCCTGGTTGTTCTTGGTGGTGATTTTCGGAGCCCTCTCTCGGTGATTTTCTTGGGTTGTTTTCGGGGCTTTTCTCTTGGGGATTTGATGGGGGAAATTTGTGGGAACCCTTCGTGGTTCTTTGGGCTGTGATTCCCCTCCCAAGTCCGTGAGTAGAAGTGCTCGTTTTTGGGGTTTCTTGAGTTCTTGGGTTGGAAGTGCTTTCGGCGGGATTTCTTCGATTCCTCCTTTTTGGACGAGTCTTGGTGGGATTAAACTTGGCTATGAACTCCTCATGAGGTGTTCATGATATCCCCAAAGTCTTGTTCAAGTCCGTGGAGCGATTCGGGAGATCGAGATTTGGATTTGGGGGAGTTGACCCGCGGGTCGTTGTTCATCCCGAGCCGCCCCGGTCTACACCGGTCGACCGGTGCTCTTGACCGGTCTGACCGGTGCGAGCCCTTGTGGCTTTTTGCTCGGGTGAACGTCTTGGTGTGTTCCTTGTTGTCCCGTGTTGCTGCTTGTTTCGAGTTTGGGTCCGTTTGGTGGTCGGTTGGCTGTTTGGTGTCTTGGGGGCTTTCGGTGCCATCGGTCCGACCGGTGTGTCTCACCGGTCGACCGGTGTAGAGCCACTTAGTGGAAGTTGCTCGGTTTCACTGCGGGGACCGGTCGACCGGTGGTGCTCACCGGTCCGACCGGTTTGGGTCTCGTAGACTCGAGGTTTGGTTTTCGTCCGTTGCGTTTCTCGGGTCGGAAGGTTGCGTGTTGGTTCCTAGGTCCGGTGGCACTCCGGTGGCTACGTGGGCTTGACCAACCTTGGTAGTGAGTCGGAGACGTGTGTTGGAAGCCGCGTTCGACTTGTTGGAGTTTTCATCTCCTTCGAGAAGAATTTTTATCGGCTCCCATTCACTCCCCCCCTCCGGTTCGTCGTATCGGTCCTTCATTTTGCTATACGGTTTATGAATTAAAAATTCAAACTCGGTTTGGAGTGTTTTTAGTGTGATTTAAAATATACACATGATATGAACTTAAATTTTGGATATGTTGCTCTTTATATCATGTCTAGATCTCGTGGCAAAAGTTTGCATGATTTTGATGCATATATTTTCAGATATGATTTATTTAAGCTTTATGCTAGAATAAGTTTGATGCTTTTTATAGCACCTTTAATGAACTTTTCTTTGAGCACAAGTGCACCCTAGGGCTTTGACTTGATGATTAGTACCCCTGGTGTGATGGATGTGAATTTAGGGAATTGTTTACTAGGTGTTTTGGATTTAATCTTGTGTAGGAGCTTAAATTCAAAATCTGAAAAATAAATTGAATTTGCAACCATGCCTTGGTCGAAACTCATTTTTGTCATACTTGACCTGTAGGAGAAAGTTGAGATCAAAAAAGTTTATTAAATCTTTTTATATGAATTAATGTTGATTTACCAGGCTGAGATTTGTCTTTTTCGTATAAATTAATTTATAAATGATCTTAGGCCAAATTTTGGTGTGAGGTTCTTTGGAAGTGTTTTTGATTTAATTTGGATTTATGGTTGAAAGGCTTGTTTTAAATAATTAAAGAAAGAAAGGGAAATTAAAAGTGCTAAATTGTAAAATCACGATTGTTTCGTTTTTATTAAATTAAACACACCCCCTTGTCGTTTGGTGAAGTTAAGTAACTTAAATTGCTTAGATGTGCACACAATCACCATCAAAATAGTGTTTTGTTATTTATCACACACACTAATACTTTTCGTAAGAAAATAATGTTGTTTGGATGAATGTGTCCAACAAGAGTTGATTTTGTGGTAATTCTCCCACCTTCACCATAATCTAATGCATGTGCATGTAACCGTGTAGATCTTCCCGACGGGACATACACGCTCACCCAGGAGGAGGAGGGAGCAGCTAGCGGAGAGGTGAATCGGTTGAGTGTGCAAGGAAGACCGGACCAAAGTCCGGAAGAGCCAAAGGCTTGTTTGGGTCTTGAGTCCGAGGAAGGCAAGCACCGGTTTCATCTAACCCATGTTTTAAATTAAAATCATGTCCTTTACTTTTCGGCGCTTTGTGCTTTACTTTGTGCATTTAAGTTTCGGGAGTTGCTTTGAAACCTAGATGCATGATCCTTAGGACTCCTATGCTCTTTTACTAGTATGTTAGGAACGCTAGTGCCATGCTCTAAGGTCACGGTAGAAGTCGAGTAATGACTCATTGCTCGCGAGATATAGGATGCTTATGTTGGAATCACAAGTTGGTTAAATTGACTCGCTCATGTGGTAAGAGCAATGGGTTCGGTCTCGACCGAGTAGCATGGTCTTTGGTCCTAAGCTATTGAACGTACCAAGTACTTGCGGGAATGGGACCGGTAAGCCTAGTACCTTACGAACCGGGGCGGGATCTTTCTAGCTACCCGCTTGGGATGTGTCTCCGGGCTAGCTACCCGTGGTATAGTGTGTGAGTCCGGACCGGTCGGGTTAGACCCTCGGATAACCGTGTACCGCAGTTTGTAGCGTCCGATCCTAAACTCGTGGGATGTTGGGAACCGCCTTTGGTCGGGGTAGACCCCGCATTTGCTTTTATTTGAATTCTTGGGGTCTACTTCTTCCGTGTATCTTGGGTTTACCTTGCAAGGATATAAATCGATCGATCGTCGGTCACTCGCCGTTATCCGAGCCGGCTTGACCACCGGCTACCCCATGTTTATTTATGGAACATTTTGGATTAATATTGTTACTGTTTAATATTGTTTGCACAACATGCTTGTTTAGTACGGTGCTCACCTAGGCTCGATTAACATACTAGAATATGAGCTAAAACTTGAAAATAAGGATCCATCCTTAGTCGCTTTTGGCAAAACAAACCCGGCAGCCAAAAAGCCTTGCATGTCTAGTCTTACTTTATTTTTTTGTCGGGTAAGTCTTGCTAAGTATTAGTACTCGGCCTTGCTTAATTTGTGGTTTTCGGGTAATCCCATCCGGCTCGGTTCTATCCCGGATGGTTGGGAGCTTGAGTGGGAGAACGGTGATGAGGAGTGATATACATGGATGGCCTCCCGTGTGTATCATGCGCTAGTTTTATTTCCGCCGTTTAAACTCTAATCATGTTTACCTTCATGTACGAAAAACCTAGTTTGTAATATTAAGTACTTAAGAACTTGTGAACCTTTTATGTAATGTAATGTTGTACTGCGGTCCCGCCTTCGTGTGGGCTTAGCGCATATCGGCGATCCCGTTGTATGTGATTTACCGGGCTTTACCGGTGGAAGCGACTTAATAATTCTCTATTATTGCTTAATGGCCAAGTGGACCGGCTTAGGCGATAATACGGAATTATTTTGGGCGGTTCTGTCACGGTGGTAGAGCACCGTTGATCATGGTCACCCTTCCAACGGTGTCTTCCTTCTTCTCCACTTGTGGGTGCTTCCTTCGAGGTGGTCGACCCCCCTCCAGAGATCTCCCTCCTCTCTCTCTAGCTTGTGAATGGCCTCATGGTGCGAATGGCTCTCTCCCTGCGAATGGCGGCGCCTCTCGGGTTTTAGGGTTGAAGATCCTTCGGGTGCAAGGAAAGGGGGGCCGAACCGACCCCCAAAGTGGGCTGGGCCGGCCAGCCTGGGCCGACCGACCCAGGCCCATTTCGTCCCGGTTCGGTCGCCCCTTCGCTCCCGTGGGTCCTCAGGTGATTATGCACTTTGCCCCTTCCACTTGCATGATTTTGACGATGTCATCATCGCGTCCAAGATGGAGGTTCTCCGCGCATGAAGTTCGATCTTTTACACTTCAATACCTGGGGGTGTTCCTTCGTAGCACTTCGGTCCTTGCCACCATTGGAAGTGATTTCATCAAGCTCATGAACACGAACAAGACTCCGTAAATGCTCCTTTGAACTTGTTGCGAATCCGTTCTTTATGTCCATGTTTTCCTGCATAAACACAACACTTCCAAATGCATGCACATAGATGAACTTGTTATATGATTAGTGTGACTAGTGGCGGGTTAGTTCCATAATCAAATCCAAACCAAAGTGTAATGAACATGTTTGGTGTACCAAAATACACCGTCAACAGCTCGGTAGTACCGACCTGGGGTCGAAACTACCAATATGCCTTTACTGTTGGGTTTCAGCGGAACCCCTCGGTAGTTCTGACCCTGTGTCGGAAGTACTGAGGATACACATTTCTGCACAGTAACAGCTAGTTTTTCAAGGTTAGTATAAAAGCCCTCTTCTCCCTCCTCACTCATTGCTGACCAACCACGGGACAAACACTCACTTGAGCATTCACTCCACTTCTCCCCTCTCCTCTAGAGCCAAGATTTTATTCCTTTGAGCTAGGGCTTGAGTAGAGAAGTGATTCCTAGTGAGATTTAGAGAAGCTATGAGAGCCCCTTCGAATCTCCCCATCTTAAGAGCACTTGAAGCATATCCGAGCCTTTGATTCGTGTTTGTTACTCTTGAAGCTTGCTTCTAAACGGTTAGGCGTCTCCCGTTGAGTGCCCTCTTGGTGTGGTGCACCCGGGATCATTTGTATTACCCTCTCCTTGGCGGAGAATTCTTAGTGAGCTGGCACACCCGGTTTTAGAAAAACAAACCAAGTGCATACCTATATGTATGCCAGGATCAAGTTTCATACATATAGTAGACAAAAGTGAATAACAGTAACAACATCACGTAAAGAACATGAACAAAACTTACAAAATCTATCAGAGTTATACAACTCAATCCTGGAAACGGAAGCGCCAACTCCACAAGCAATCGACTGGGGGCTGCGCACGTCTAGCATCATCATCTTCAACAGCTTCACACCTTTTTCTTCTGAGCAGCAGTAAGCAAGGATGAGTACACTTATGGTTGGTACTCAGCAAGGCCACAAGAAATAACCAGAGAATGATTTAACTCCATCTTTAAGTTTAATTAATCATGTGAGGGTCCAGGCCGCTCTTGACCGTGAGCACGACTAATCGATTAGTTCTAAACACTTTGCAGAGGTTGTACATCTTTACCCACAAGTCGCGTAAAAGTCCCGAAGAACTTTAGACCCAACCATGCGATGCTTGCAAGGCACCATCCCACACTACTGAGGTGTGATTGCATAGGGACGCTAGGAGGCCTTTACAAAGATTCCCGAGTGCAGGCTGCTCGCTAGGTTACATGACAGCGCAATGCATAAACCTCTCTCGAGACTGCGAAGCTACCATAGAGCAGATCAGTCTGAGGGTCGGGCTATACACCAACTACCGGCACCCCTAACTCCTTTCGGGTAAATCATACCAAACACTAAAGATTCTAATTAATTTGCCAAGGCAGAGCCATATGTCTTGTGGTTACACTGTTTTCCTGGGTGGTTCTCCATGTTCCAATTAGTGCAAAAGTATTCTTGTAAATAAGCATAGGTAGAAGGTGGTTAGGGACACTTGCCTTTCTCCAACGAAAAGCTACTCTTACTGCTCTCTCTTCATTGCTTCCTTGGAACTTTTCATCTTCAAAGCAACCAACAACGATCCTTCTTCTACTCGAAGCAAACATCAGGCACAACATACAAAGCAGAAGTATAACTAAGAACAATGCACCAATCAAAGAAAAGCTTTAAAAGAGCACACTAAAGGATAGGCTTGATTCTATGGGTACGCAACGACGAAAGAACGTTGAAAACGAAACTAAGGTTGAAGCTATCGAAAGATTATTATCAAACAACAAGAAGAGACTACGTGCTTGACATATGTTAATTACAAAATCATGTGGCAAGAATATTTCAAAGCAGGTTATGTTTAATTAAGAAAACACAGTAAACTTAACCATATTTTATTAATATATATTTAAGTACAAGTTATATCAAATTAACCATTACTTTAGGAAGACAAAGCATGTGCAAGACATCTAAACCGAGGAACTTTACATGGCGTGTTCAACTAAACATATTAACATTGAAAAGGCATTTAATATCATTAAGCACATTAACTTTATTATGTAAACCGATGTATAACAGTAAGCATGTTTTATTTATCAAAGCTAGTTATAAATAGGAATTTACCAAGTTACATCATGATTGAAGAAAATCGGGATAGAACCTAATCACTTTTATTTAAAAAAAGCAATGGAATAAATATTAGTCAAAATTGACATGCAACTTTAGTGTTAAAACAAAAGTAACAGGTGATACATATGCTAACACAAAGTTATGGTGAAACGAACGAGAACGGTACAAACGAACTATCAAACACACAAGAAAACCTTAAGGTGGGCTTAGGAAAACTAGTCTACGAAGAGAACTAGACTGAACGACTAACACACTTACCAAAGGTAAACTGATCTGACAAGAGAAACAGATAACAAGGTAAGCTTTAAAGAAAGGTAGCTAGGAAAGATTAGGCATAAGAACTAATTCATAAAGAGACAACCTAACTGAGATAGGACAGACATGAACTATATACCGGCAAGATCTAAAGCTTTAGATAAGACTGAAAAGAAGATGCTGAGCTATAAAGCTAACAAAGAATGACTATCGATCGATTTTATGCGAGAACAAGATTATGAGCTAGGTTCATTTTAATTAACAAACAAATGTAAATGATAGTTCAGAAATAAAATACCCTATGTTGACATTAATGCAAATTAAAGTTCATTTGCAAAACCGGGGTATAAAACCTAGTCAAGTTTTATTTATAAATGATTATATACAAATTACACCAATTAAGTATTGATTTAGATAAATAACTTAAGTGAGAAGATCTAAGCGCATAGCTTTATGGTTCACTTAGAAGTAACCAAGTTACAATTAGAAACACATTTGTGTTGGTATTAATCAAATTAACATTCATTATAAAAGTCGGTGTAAGCCTACTAAATTTTTAGTTAGAAAAGTTAATTAAATATCAAGCAGATTAACATTTGATTTATGAAAAACCTGAGTGTAGCACTAATTAGATTTTATTTACAAAGCATATAAAATAATCATTAATCAAATTAAAATTTATTGCAAAGCGGTGTAGAACATTATATAGCTTTTAATTAAAGAAAGCATGTATACTAGGCATTAAACAAAATTAATATCAAATTAATTTTCAGAAAACATGTATGATGAAAACTCACTAGTAACGTGTGCTTTAGATTATTATGAGCCTAACGCAACTTGAACGGATTAAAACGAAGCTAAAACATAGATTCTGTGCACAAAAAAGATGAAAAGGACCTAGATGTGATTATCAGAGGATTTCGGAGGCCATCATGGAAGTTTCACAAGACACTATAAACAGTGCTCGCGAAAAGGTAAAAAGACAGGGTTGGTTCTGAAAAAGAGATTGGGTGGGTTTTATGTGTGAAAATGGGATTTTTCTAGGGGGTTTCTGTAGATTGGCCAAGACACAAAAGAGAGACTAAGGATTAAAAGGAACACAGGGACCTCATCGCAAAACTGCAAAGGCCTTTCTTCCACCTCTGTCCGTGGAGGACAGGAACGAACGGACCTCCTGGCCGTTCTGAGTCGCCGGCAGTGGGGGCAGCCTAGGGCTTGGCTGAGGTGCGAAACGGGTAGAGGAGAGCGAGGGGATCTCAGATGTGTTCTCACCAGCGGTAGAGACGGGCGCAGGTGACCGGATTCCGGCCGGCGGCGAGAGGACACCGGCGATTGGCAGATCGAGCTTCAAGGGTGGCGGTCATTTCGAAGGTCAACTCGCGACGGGAGCCGGTGATCAAGGCGCGGCTCGACGTTGCGCACCACCAGGCAGTGACGGCGTCGCCCGGAAGAGCTCTGTTGCGGCGGCTCGGTGCAGCAGCAAGCTCGTATGGAGCTAGCCATGGTGACTGCGAACAGAACAAAGAGGAAGAGATAGGGATTCGATGAGGACGACCTCCAAATGTGCATGGGAACGTCAAAACGGAACGAGATCGACGAGGTGAATGCGATAGTGTGCTCACCTTCGACCAGGGAGGAATGATGGCGACAGGAGCGCTCGCCGGAGTTGGAGAGGAGTCACTGTTGTTGGGGAAGAACTCGCCGGAGTTGGGGAAGATGACGGAGTCGATGTCGGATTCATGTGACCGACCCATCACGGTGTAGATATCGACGAGGGGAACTCCATGGTGGTATCTGTTTGCACCGGAACTGCACGGTTTCGCCGGAAAAGCTTGTCGGAAAGTTCACTGGAATTTAGTAGATGCAAAAGTTCGGCGACGGTTCGTGGGAGCTAGGGTTATCGAAACGCGATGAAGTTAGCGGCGTTGGAAAGAGGACACCAAGGAGATCACCGAGAGTATTTATTGGCTGAGATTGAGTCTGGTTTTATTTTCCCTTATTTTTCTAATTTCGGAAATTATTTCGGATTAAAAACAATTCCTGGAAATCCTGAAATCTTAGTTGAACCACAAAAAATACTCCAAAAGCTCAGAAAAATTACTAGAGATAATTTGGGATGTGAGGAACCCAAATAAAATATTTGGAGATCAAGAAAAAGATTTTAGAGCATCCCAATAAATAGAAATAGCTCGAGAAAAGTGAGAATAAATTCCAGAAAAAACCGGAAAATTCTCAAAAGATTTGATCAGCACCTAAACATATTTTAAAAGCCTTTTGCACTCATGAAAAAGCAAGATGCATCGACATGAATGCAACACTCACATCGAACCAATTTATTTAATTCAGAAAAATCAAAGAAAGCCTTTTTATTATACTATATTTCCTGTAAAGAAAAATAAATGTTGGAAAATTTTAAAATTATGAGAAAATTGTTGTTTTTAATTTTCTTTCTATTCACATCCTGAAATCAGAAATTTCAGGGTGTGACATGAGCACCAATATTCCTTTGTGGGGGTTGGAAGAGGAAAAGAGGCTCTTGGTGATAGCCCTCCGTTTGTGGGATCCACAACGGAGACGTAACATCTTTTGTGGGTGTGAACTTCCGATTAAATCCTTGTGTCTCTTTTTCTTGCTTGAATTCTTTTTCTCTCTCTAACCCTAGAACTTGTTTTAGCCCAATCTATAATTTGGTTGTGTTCCAACTTATATCTTTGGTTGTAGGTGGTTCTTAGCTTCTAAACTAAGACTTTGATTCAAATAGAATTTCTAGAATCGTTGTACGTTTCAAATTTCATTTTAGTCAACTCTGCCCTCTCGGTAGTACCGACTCGGTACCGGAAGTATCGACCCCTCTGTAGTTCCGGCACCACATCGGTAGTACCGACAGTTGTTTTAACCGCTGCATTTGTTTAAGAAATTTGAAGTGATCCTATTCACCCCCCTCTAGGCATCACAAGGTCCTGTCAATTGGTATCAGAGCCTAATCCCTTGATTTAGGCTTAACCGCTAAGAGATCAAGATGTCAGGGAATGGAAGCAACCCAACCGCCGAAGAAATCGCCGCAAAGGCAGCTCAAAAGAGAGAGCTCAAGGCGGCTCAAGTCGGTGACCTCACCGACAAGGCTCCAAGCCGTACACCATCCAACATTGATAGCTCCGACGACTCTTCATCCGACTCCGACTCGGACTCCGATTCAAGTGACGAAGATGTCAAAGATGGTGACGATGCGGCAAAGAAGGCAGTAAAGAAGAGGAGAAAGGCTAAGAAGAAGAAGAAGGCCAAGAAGATGGCCAAGAAGCTCCTCAAGAAGATGATCAAGAAGGAGCAAGCCAAGTACACTCACTCCAGCTTCTACGAGGTGCCCCACAACTATGCATAAATTCCGGGCAACAACTCTAATGAAAAGTTCTATTCTGTACATTTGGGAAAGCCTCCTCATTTCGATGGGAAGGATCATCCCAAATGGGCTTATGTTATGCAAATGCACCTTTACGGGCTTCACCCTTCTCTTTGGAAGATTTTGGTTGTAGGTGTTACAATACCCGCCGAAATAGAGGCCCTCACAATTGAGCATGAGCAAGACCTCCACCGCAACGTACAAGCAACAAGAGTCATCACGGGATCCATGTGTGCCCAAGAATTCAACAAGGTTCAGAACATCCAAATTGCCAAGGTGATTTGGGATACACTCAAGGAAGCACATTAGGGAACCAAACATGTGAGGCAAGGGAAGATGGACCTAATCAACGGAGAGCTTGAGCTATTCTTCATGAAGGATAGAGAGACCGTAAGAGAAATTATGATAGGCTCATGGTCCTTATCTCGGACATTAGAGCTCTTGGAAGTCAAGACTGGGATGATTCAAAATTCACAAAGAAGTTGCTAAGAGCTTTTGCCCCAAAGGACAAGAACTTGACGACAATGATAAGAAGGGATCCAAGATACCCTACAATGACACCCAATCAACTTCTTGGAGAAATCTTGCATCAAGAGCTAATTGACCAAGATGTGGAGAAGTCTCTAAGCTTGAATATGAATAAGAGCTTAGCCCTTAATGCTAGCTCTAGTGAAGTGGTGGAAGTAAAGCCCAAGACCTCCAAGACTAAGAAGGAAGACACTAGTGATGAAGGAAGCACAAATGAAGAAACCACCTTTGCCATAAGGAAGTACAAGAAATTCTTGAAGCCAAAAGCATCAAGAAAAGGCGGTGACGAAAGAAAGAAGAAGTCTCAAAGAAAATGCTATGAGTGTGGAGAGTATGGACCCTTCATTGCTGAGTGTCCCAAGAGCAAGAACAAGAACGAGGAAACGAAGAAATACAAGGAGAAGAGCAAGGAGTACAAGAACAAGTATCAAGGGCGTGCTCACGTGGGTCAACAATGGGACTCAAGTGAGGAAGATGAGGAACCAAAGAAGCAAGACATGGCAACCGTCGACATGGCACAAGAGTTATCTTCACCACGCCTATTCAACAACTTCTCTAATGATGAGGACCACCCTCTCTTTTGCCTCATGGCAAGGGGGAGCAAGGTACAAGAAACTACCACCTCATCCTCTCTAACCTCTTCTTCATCCACACCTAGTAGTGACATAGAAAACATAGATGAGGAAAAGTAAATGGAAGCTAACATGATAAAGAAATTTGGTAAAAAGGGCCACAAAAAAATTAAAAAGCTTTTGGATAAACTAGAGGAAAAGAAGGAGATTCTTCATGAGCAAGAAGACTTGCTTATCCTTGAAAAGGAAAGAAACCTTGCTCTAGAGAAATCTCTTGCCGAGGAGAAGGCTAAGGTGGAAAAGTTGACCATGGACTTGTCCTTGGCCAATGATTCCAACAAGAGGATGTCAAAGGATTACACCTTAGCAAATGAATCTCCAGCTTCCCTAAAGGCTACTCATAGTGAGCTTCAATCAAGCCTTTCATGCTTGACGGAGAAATATAAAACTCTTGAAGCAAACTATAGTATTCTTTGGGAAAGCACCAAAGCCACTCCTACGGCAACATTGGACTCTAGTACCTCCACTAGCAAAGGTTGTTCTATGTGCTCTAACATTGATATAAATGCTCTCAAGACTAACCATGCAAGGATTGAAGTGAAAATTAAGAGCAAGGACAAGGAAATATCCCTGTTGAACATGTTGATCACTCAATGCAACATTGGTGCCAAGTCCATTCCTAAGGTGGTTAACAAGCAAGGACTTGGGCACTACAAGAACAACAAAGCCAATGGAAGAGTAGTGGTGAAAGGGCATGAGATCCCCTTGTGGAACAAGGGTGGCTACCTCAACACTATTATGGATATTGCCCATGGAGTCACCACCTCTACCACAACCAAGGACATGCCAAAGGTAGTGAACACCACAAAAGGAAATGGTGGGGTTAACTCTCCATCAAAGGCATGGAAGAATGTGGTTGAACACAAGCCCTCTCCCAACTACACTTGTGACTACATTATGACCTTGGACCATAATGGTAAAATGGTGGTCAAGTATGTTGGGGCCTACACCATGAAGGCTGTGAGGAAGAGTGTGTGGGTTCCAAAAGTTTATGCATCTAACCTCCAAGGACCCAAATCTTTTTGGGTACCTAACCAAAAGCTTAAACTTGTTTTGTAGGCCTACTCCTCCGGTGGAAGCGCATGGTTGATTGATAGTGGAGCCACTAATCATATGACCGGAGATGAAGGCTTATTTGCATCCCTTGACCATTATGATAACCCTACGGAAACTATCATCTATGGAGACAATGGTCAAGGAGATGTTGGTCTAGGTAAAATTGCTATCTCAACAACAATTTCAATTGAAAATGTTTATCATGTTCAAGGGTTAGGATACAACTTGTTGTCAGTTTCACAACTTTGTGAAAAAGGCTACAATTGTCTCTTTAATCATGAGGGTGTGACCGTCTCTAGAAGGGAGGATTCCTCTATTGTGTTTGCGGGTCATCTACGGGGAAAGTTTGACTATGTGGATTTCACAATAGTAAAAGTGGACCCTAAGGCTTGTTTAGTGGCAAAATCCGACTTGGGGTGGCTATGGCATCGCCGACTAGCCCATGTTGGCATGAGCAACTTGGCCAAACTTTAAAAAGACGAGCACATCCTAGGACTAACAAATGTTGTTTTTGAGAAATATAGGTTATGTAGTGCTTGTCAAGCCGGGAAGCAAGTTGGAGCTCATCATCCCGCCAAGAACATCCAATCCTCATCAAGACCATTGAAGCTACTACACATGGATTTGTTTGGACCAATCACCTATATAAGCATCGGTGGTAACAAATATGGTTTAGTAATTGTTGATGACTTTTCCCGTTTCACTTGGGTATTCTTTTTGCAAGATAAAAGTAAATCAATGGGAATTGTGAAGAAGTTCATTAGAAGAGTTCAAAATGAGTTCGAGTTCAAGGTCAAGAACATAAGAAGTGACAACAGCTCAGAGTTTAGGAACACTAAAGTTGAAGAGTTCCTAGATGAAGAAGGCATCAAGCATGAACTGTCCGCTCCATACACACCTCAACAAAATGGCATCGTTGAGAGGAAGAACCATACATTGATTGAAGCAGCAAGGACAATGCTTGATGAATACAAGACTCCGGACTCATTTTGGGCGGAAGCCATCAACACCGCATGCCATGCCGCCAACCACCTCTACCTCCACAAGTACTTGAACAAGACTCCCTACGAGATCATCACCGGTAAGAAGCCTAGTGTGCATTACTTTAGGGTCTTTAGGTTTAAGTGTTTCATACTTAACAAGAAACCAAAAGCCTCAAAGTTTGCATCCAAGGTTGATGAAGGTTTTCTCATTGGTTATGGAACTAACGAGCATGCCTATCGTGTTTTCAACAAAACCACCGGTTGTGTTGACACCACGGTAGACGTGAAATTTGATGAATTCAACAGCTCTCAACGAGAGCAAGTTAGTGAAAACCTTGTAGACGATGAAGAGACCCAGGTGTATCAATCTTTAGATTGGGGACCTGTAACACCCCGTGTTTTTGCTCAGTGGTAATTTGTGCTAATGACACTCTTAACTACTCCTCTAACTACTCTTGAGAACCCTAGGTCAACCCTTGAGCAAAACCCTAGCTTAAAACCCTATTATCCCCTTTGACCCCTTTGTGCCATTCTAGAACTTTGGCACGTTCGCCAAAACTTCCCTAAACACTTCAAAACCACCCAAAGGGAAAAGTGTGCAGAATGTCAAGACACACAACTTTGCTGTTGATTGGCATTTGAAATTCGAAGGAATTCTTGGTGAAAAATGCTTTTGAAGGTGTTCTACCACTGTTCACTGGCGCTGAGAATTTGGCCAGTTTGGCATGATGTTCCTAGAATTCTTGAACAAAACCCCTACCAACCTTTGTGAAAGTTGTAGAGGGATGTGTGATCTTCAACTTTGCTTCAGACCATAAGGTGCACTTTAGTTTGAAAATCCAGAGAAAATTCATTTTGAAAACGGTTCAGTGAAATACAAATGCCCCGCGAACGCCGAGACGCGCCACACCGCGACGTCGTGCGCGGCCACGTTGGCCTCGACGCCGTACCGCCGGCACGCACACCGGAGCGAGCCGGAGACCGCCGGTCCATGGCGAGCCTCTCGCGAGCACTATACGCCTACGGGCGTGACACGCCTCCTACCCCTTGGCCGGTGACACGCGGCCGCCGCGCACACACGCGCGGGCGCACCGCCATCCGCCCGCGGCGGAGCCCCGCCGCACGTCGCCCACCGCCTTGGCACCCATGCCGCGGTTCCGTAGGCACGGCGCTTGGGCGACGTTGCTTGTGAAGCTCCCCGGCCTATAAAACCTCTCCCCGTTCACTCCTTGCGCGCGCCCGAGAATACCCCGCCCGCCGCCGTCGCCATTAGCGCCGCCGTGGTGAGCCCTCGCTCCTCTCGCTTACTCCCCAACCCGATCGAGCCTGCGGTCACCTTCCTTAACCTCCACCGAGCCTCCCCGATCACACCGTGGCTTAGCTCTTCCCCCTCATTTGCGGGGAACCTCGCCTCCGCGGAGGTGCCGGGGGTGCCTCGCCGCCGGCCATCACCGGGCCGTTCCCCGGCCGAGTCACCAGTACCAATCGAACCCTAGTGAGTCCAATCGAACTGCCCACTCGCTTGTTTGCATCCCCTGGCCCCACCTCGCCGCCGGCGAGCACGCCCACCGCCGTCGGGGCACAGTTGGGAGGGCCGAGGGCATATCTGTGAATTAGGGACCTAGTTGTGATGATCTTTAACTAAGTTTTGTTTCAAATCAGTCCAGTGACTTGTAAAATCGATTAAAAATCGTAGACAAATCCACAAATAGCAAACTCAATTTTTCCGTGCTCAGTGTAACAAGAACTACAACTTTCTCTAAATGTGTATATACTTTTGAGCTATAGTTTTTCTTGAAAAATTGGAAAGTAAAATACCTAGATTTGTGTTTCTGCAAAATCCACATAAGGCCTTGAGCTGGATTTTGGATATGTTGTGGGAACCAGTATGTTTAGGTTCTGTGCCGAAATTTGCACAAAGTTACTGAAGGGATCTTCCTGTATAAATTATCTTGTGGTATTGATAAATCTGCCTAGGTGATTTTTGTAGTTTGATATATAATTATTTTTGAGCCCCACTTCTGGATATGGTCATGTTAGGCTAAAAAGCATCCTTGGTGAATTTCCCATGATTTTATCTTTGTTAGAAATATTATTTCCTCATTTATGCTTGTTTTTAATCATAAATATGTGTAGCATGTTTCATAAAGGCTATAGGTGTGTTTCTTGGTTCTTTGGGCTTGTTTTGGGCCAAAGCATGTGTAGGAGAAGGTTGGGTTTCATTTCTGTTGTATTTATTTTATTATGTATTAATCTTCTATTGCTAACTAGAAATGCTTTAATCTTTGGTATATTAATCTCAGTGGTACAAACAGTAGTCCCTTGCTGTCCAAGTGAGTGCTCCTGGTCATTAGGACCAGTGGGTACTACTGGAGCAATTTGATATGATTTTGTTATGTAAAGGAGCTCAAACTAGATTAATCTAGTAAAGAGAAAATAGAAAAAATGCCTCCTTTTGTGCATAAGTGAAATAAATGAGTTAGAAAAGTAAAATGGTGATACAAAACTAAAGTCCTTGCTTTTTGTACTAAAATTTAATATTCTTTAACAGATGTGCACACAATCACCTTAAAGAGAAGGATATATAAGCTTTTTGATTATCTTTAAAAGGAAAAAGGTTTAAATACTTTTCTTAAGGTGAATATGGCCAACCTTGTATTCTTGTGACAGTTTGGTGCTGTTTTTGAATTAAATTAAATTAATTACCCTCCTAATCACTGCATTGCATTCCCCGTGTAGAAGTCCCCGACGGTAGCTATACGCTTGTGCCGGCTGACGAGGATGAGGGAGTGGGAGGAGACGTGCACTACGTGACTGTAGAGCAAGACCCGGACCAAAGTCCGGAAGTTTGCGTGTCTGCTTGTGCTGACGAAGGCAAGCCCTGGTCTATTCATTAACCTATGTGTTTCTTTAAACTTCTGAATTTACTTCTTGTCATCTTATGTGCATTTACGTTTAGGAGTTGAATTGAAACCCTAGTTGCATGATCCATAAGTACCTACGATCTTTTACTAGCATGTTAGGTCGCTAGTTGCCATGCTATAAGGATCCGGTACAAGTCGAGTGATGTACGTCGCTCGCGAGAATAGGATCTCCTTTATGGAATCACCATATGAATTAATGGATTGCTCATGTGGTAAGAGCATGGGATTTGGGCTCCGATCCAATGGCTTCGTTGGTTAAGTGTTTGAAAGTACTAAACACTTGTCAGAAATGGGCACGGTAAGCCTAGTACCTAAATGAGGCGGTACGGGGTTTTACTATAACTACTCTTAGGGTTGCGGCCCCGGGCTCGCCACCCGAGTGCATGCGTGAGGCTGGGTGACCTTAGTGGCGTAGCCCAGATAAAGCTTGTACTTAAGACTGTGAGCTATTATCCCCAAACCGAAGAATGACGGGAACCGCCTAGTTGGTGAACTCTTAGTGAGGGCACCTCCCGTGTGTTTAGGTCCACCTTACAAGGTTTTTGAATCAATCGATTGTCGGCCTCTCACCGTTGTCTGAGACTACTTACCCGACTGGCCATGATATCCCTTTATGATGGAACTTTGTGAAGATTATTACATTGATTAATTGTTTGTACAACTTCGGTTGCAATAGTTGCTTATCTAGTAATGATTACTTCTACTAGAACTTGAGCTAAAATGTGAAAGTAAGGATTCACTACTTAGTAGCTTGTTGGCAAACAAACCCACAAGCCAAAAGCCTTGCATGATTAGAGGTAAAGTCTTTCTTTTAGACGGGTAAGTCTTGCTGAGTATTAGTATACTCAGCCTTGCTTTATAAATGTTGTCTCCAGGTAATGCATGTGATGTGTGGCCCGGAGAACTTCCACCCGACTGGGAGCTGGAATGGGTGGATGACGAGGAGTGATTGCATCATGGACAGGCCTCCTATGATGTGATCTATCGTTTAGTTATCTTCTGCTGTTTCCAGAAACTCTGAACTATTTACTTCATGTCAAAGAACTACGTTTGTAATAATGAACCCTACGGGGATGTGATGATTAATTTGTAAGGCACTCTGGACTCTCCTTCGTGGGAGTTTTAATGCATACGTTCGATCCTCTCTGTGATGTCAAGTGATTTACCGGGTGTAAACCCGGCAACACTCAACGGGATACTTCTTTACTATCGCTTAATGACCAAAAGGACTGGTTTAGGCGATAGTACGGAATTATCTTGGGTGGGGTTGTCACAGCTGGTATCAGAGCATCCATATGCACCAGAGTGATTAGATTAATACTAATCACATGATTTACAATAAAACTTGCCTAGATTGATTGGATTTTGAAAATTCGTTGGATCGTTAAGGAATAATCTAGATCGAGAGGCCCTAGAGGGAATTTTGGGTTCTTTAAGGTGGCATAAGAATCTAGGTTTATTTTGCTAACTTCCAGCACTTTACTTTTTGCCAGACTTACTTTCTTGCACAACCAAACTAGTTGAGCCACGTGTTTAATACGTGTGCTGTTCCGCATCACGAGAATTGAGAGGGTTTATGGAGTGATCCATTCCACGGATCCCATCTTCGCGTCTAGTTATGAGTTGTGATGTCACCACATTTTGCCATACGTGTGCATTCCACATATCGATCATGTGAGGCAAGGAGACACTCCATTCAAACGGAGGATGTCCGAGGTTGGACGCTGTCCATGCAGTGGCTTGACGCATGGGTACAGTTTTTATAAGTAAACGATAATGTATGTGGACGCTTTCATGACGTGCTGGCACGAAAGGTTCGTTTTCTGCAGGTACACTAACCATGTTTCGTAAGTCGTTAAGTGCGAATCGAATAGCTCCGACTAGTTATTATAAGGAGAGCCGATTATAAGCTTGCCACCGGCACTGACTACGTCTTTTGGATCTAGTGGAGTAAGGTCGTGTAAGACGTGTGCATGCATGATTAAAATCTTGATGAACCTAAAATGTACCCTACTTGTTTGAATAATTTTTCTAGGGAGATTGATTGATCTTAGACAAGGTTTTACTCTCTTTTGATCTTAGGAAATTTCTGGCAGATTCTGTCCCTGTCATTTCTCAATTTTTATAGCCAAATCTGTAGAGAATCGGACTAGGCATCCTTTAGGAAAGTTGTTTCTTATGTAGTTGAGCATCCACTGTGAATTTTTTAGGATTTTAGGAATTTTCTGCAGAGAGTTATGCTCAGTTTAGTGAGTCTCTGTTCTGCTGTTTTTCAGAGCAACATCCCACTGCAAATGAAAATTTTCGAGCTTGTTCCAATCCAATTTAGATCTACCTTTGAATACAAAAAGTGTGCATAATCATATCATTGAGTTGCTGTGAAAATTTGGGAATTTTTGGGCCCTGGTTTTTATGTTATGAATTTTTATTCATACCTACCAGATTTTACCCTTGCTCGTTGATGTCGATTGATATCTAACGTGTAGTTCCTAATTTTTGTACAGATGGCGCAGCCACCGATCTACGAGATCGACGTGGACGGTACCATTCGTACCGATGCCCTTCACTGGGAGGGTTTTCCCCGCATTTTGTGGGAGACCCTCAGTGAGGTGGGCTACGTTACGCCGCCGCTGTACGAGGTGGTCTCTTTTTGGGACCAGGGTGTTCCCTACGCCCGCACGACCGCTACCATGCTCCCCCACCCTGAGCACCCGGAGTGGGCGGACTTGAGCATGATGTTTTTTGCTCACCGCGGTGTTGAGTCAGTTGAGTCCGCGGCCATGCGGATCCTTCACACCTTCTGCGAGCAGCACCCGGACGAGGTGATGCACTACGCTGGGTTTGTTCCCGGCCATGGACCCACTCGACCCGGCTTGGCGTGAGTGTATTTCGCTCACCGACGTGTTGCTCACGACGGACCCTCCAGAGGTTGTTGTGCGCCAACTTCTGAGGTTGTTGGAGGCGGTGTACAACATGCATGTGTTTCGTCTTTCCACTCAGGGTATGCTCTCAGTTGTGTTGATGGACTCCACAACGATGAGGGATATCCTCACACTCGACCTTCATACGAGCGACAGACCGTTGCTCACCTCCAGCAGGAGATTGTTACGCTTCAGGAAGAGCGTATCCAGTGGCACTAGGAACGTGCCCAGCTCACACTACTAGGAATTGACCCTTAGAGCACCAATTTTTTTTTGCAAAACCAAGTATTTGGTTGCAATATTTGGTTTTATAGCAACCAACGTATTAATGAGTTGCGATATCTGGATGTTATGGCAACCAAAAATGTGGGTTGCGTCTGTTGAAACAGTCGTTGCAACAGGTTAGTGTTAATGCCACGGTGAAAATAGTGGTTTCCTCTATGGGTACCTATTGCCACAACGAATTGTGCATTGCGATAGTATCGATTTATTGTTGCGATAGATGTGTGTTTCTTGCCACGAATAATTATTTGGTTGCGAATAGGCATGCCTGTGGCCACGATGAAAGAACGTTGTCTACAACATAACCTTTGTTGCAATAGCTCATGTGGCTATTGCATCTAGCAAATAGTTCGTTGCATTTTATGTGTGTTTGTTGCCACAAATATTTAGTTGGTTGCGAATAGGCATGCCTGTGGCCACGATGGAATAATGTTGTTTAAAATTTAACCTTTGTTGCAATAGCTCATGTAGCTATTGCATCCAGCAAACAGTTCGTTGCATTTGATGTGCATTTGTTGCCACAAATATTTAGTTGGTTGCTATTTTGCCTACTTGTGGCCACGATGAAATAACATTGTCTAAACCTTAACCTGTGTTGCGATAGCTCATGTGCCTATTGCATCAGAAAACAAATCGTTACACGAATTAGCTTCTATTGCCACCAATGATTTATGTGAACTTTCATGTAACGTGTGAAAATAAATATAGATCATCACGATCAATAATTAAAAACTTAGGAAAAAATAGAGTGGTGTATGAAGAAATAGAGAAAATAAAAAAATTGAAGAAGTCAAGCTTTGAACAGTACACCTATTGCCTCAACTAAACAACTCTTACCACTACACTACATACAAATTTGTGTTTTTCCTTTGCATTCAACACCTTTGTACTTGGTTTTGCCACCGGCCAACTGCGGCCGCGGTCGGGAGCCCTGGCCGGCCGTGCCACGCAGCGGCCCAACCATGGCCGCCCACGCCACGGCCCCGGTCGACCGCAACCTCCCACGCCACGTAGCGGCCGCGCCATAGCCCCGGCCGGCCGTGCCCCCGGCCGCGGCCGGCCGTAGCCTCCCCGGTCGGCTGCACCAGGCAGTAGCCACCGGTCGTGCCCCGGCCAATTGAGCCAAGGCTTGGCCGGCCGCAACAAGGCCCTGGCCGGCTGTATTAGGCAGCAGCCACCGGCCGCGCAAAGGAAAAAAATCAAAAATATTTGGTAAACGTGGGATTCAAACCCAAGTCTTGCAGCTGAGAATGCCATGCCTTAGTAACGATGCGGGCGGGCCCGTCCGCGACGCCCTGCGGGGCCACCCGCATCACCCGCATGCGGTAAGTGATCCGTCCGCAGGAGTCCGCCATCATTTACTTAATTACCCGCCATCTCCGGCGGGTTTTGCGGGGGGAAGTTAGCGGGTTGGCAATAGTCCGTCGAGCTCGCGAGCTGAATAAACTAGCGCATGAACCGCAAGCAAGCTTGCATGCTCGCTATATACAAAAGCATCCATAATATTACTTTTATGACTAGACAAGTCTTAATAAATTGTCTATAAGTACCGCTGCAAATAGCATTGGGAGTACATCACAAGACCTCGAGACCACTAGGCTACAACATTAGTTGTTAAGAAGTTTGGTATTATATTATTTATACTATAAGGCATATAAGGCAATGGTTATATTATTTAAACATGGCTTCCGGCTGCACCCAGCCGCGTGGACACGTCACCCGGTGCAACGCCATATCACCCCGGCTGCAACACCGCCAACTCACCAGCCGCATGGACACGTCGGCGCCTTGTCGCAATGCCGCCAGCTTACCAACCACAGAGACAGAGGATAAATCGAAAAAAATGTGCAGCAACAGGGATTCGAACCAAGGTCTCCCATGAGGGAGGCACGTGAGTTACCACTACGCTATGCCTTAGCTTGTGTGGATTTGTAGAATTTTTCTTAAATACACGTGATAGAGTATGTCCAGCCACGTGGTGGCTCGCCTTTGGCTCAACAGCTACGGTACGGATCGCCTTCTCCTAAATGTGGGCTAGAATGGACCATAGATGCCTTTTTTGAATTTTTCAATCTTATTAAAGGTACATAAAGGTCAATTTGGAATTACTTTCGATAAACATGCAGAAATTCATTTAATTGATAGAAAATGACAAATATACTTGAAAAATCTTTGAAACTCCTAGAAACCATTAAGTCAAGAACTACCCCGAGCGTTGACTTCACCGAATCAAATGAAACAAATAAGAGAAGTATGTCAAGCGCGATGCCATTAAGGGAGTTCGAGCATATGGATTGGGTTCCAATCGATTACAGAGAAGTATTCAACAAGAGAAGACCGTTCCCTAACCAAAAGGGGATGGAAAGAGCATTGGAAGTGGATTTTCCACCAGAAAAGAAAGCGGAAGATTCATATGACCTTGAAACCACCGGTGAGATCTTTCAAAAGCTCTTTGGTGATGATGAAGTGGATCCAGAACACATAGCTGAGGTGAAAAGAATCATGGGGATCAAGCCCGAAGCATCGCCATATGCTCGCCTCGCCGAAGTTTACGTGATAGGCTTCGAAGAAGAGGAGAAGATGACACCACACTTGAGTTGCAAGATCAATGGAGTTCAGTGCAAAGCTTTGTGCGACATCGGAGCCCAAGTAAGTGTCCTATCTTCTAAAATTTATGATAAAGTTCAAGACCACAACCTAGACTTAGCTCCAACATCAACAAAGTTAATTATGGGAGATGGTAGAACTGTTAGACCTCTAGGTATTGCTTGCAACACTAATGTAATCATCTCTGGAAAATGTATACCAACTTATTTCTTTGTTATTGATGCTTACCATAGTAATCATGATCATATAATCCTAGGTAGGCCCTTTCTTAAGTTGGTTGAAGTCGTGTTGGATTCCGGAAAAGGCAAAGTAACAATGAATCTTAATGGAAAGAAGTACACATATAATTTTCTTCGCGTTTCTAAACACCCTTCACCTTTTCCTCCAGAAGACGAAGAAGTAGAGGAGGTAGATAGTCTTTGTTTTGTTGAAACCCTTAGAGACCTACTACAAAGAGCGATGGAGAATCAAGCTAATGACCAACAAGATGAAGAACTAGAAGAAGCAACGAAAGGATTAGAACCACAAGATGGAAGCGTGGAGGAAGAGAAATTCAAGGACATAAGAGAAATTAAACCCGAGGAGCCACAAGTGACCGAGGTGGATCTTAAACCTTTAACCAAAGGATTGAAGTACAAATTTTTGGGCCCAGACAAGACTTATCCAGTCATCGTGAGTGACGACTTGAGTCCCGAAGAAATTGAGAAGTTGCTGAATTTATTGAAAAAGCATAGGAAGGTGGTTGGATACTCGATCAATGATCTCAAAGGCCTTAGCCCAGCCTTTTGCACTCATCGTATAGCTATGGAAGACCAATGTAAGCCCGTAGTGGACCACCAAAGGAGGCTAACTCATGCCATGCGAGAGGTAGTAAAGAAAGAGGTCGTCAAGTTACTTGATGCCGGAATCATCTACCCGGTTCCGCATAGCGAATGGGTGAGCCCGGTACATTGTGTACCGAAGAAAGGAGGTTTAACCGTGGTGAAGAATGAGAAGAATGAATTGATACCGCAAAGAACCGTGACTGGGTGACGGATGTGTATCGATTATCGAAAGCTAAACAAAGCAACGAAGAAAGATCACTTCCCCTTACCGTTCATTGACGAGATGCTCGAAAGATTAGCAAACCACGCTTATTTTTGCTTTCTCGATGGGTACTCGGGGTTCATTCAAATTTCCATTCACCCGGATGATCAACACAAAACAACGTTTACATGCCCTTATGGAATATTTGCATATAGAAGGATGCCCTTCGGCCTATGCAACGCTCCGGCCTCTTTTCAACGTTGCATGATGGCTGTATTCTCGGAATTCATCAAAGAAATTGTCGAGGTCACTACATGAAAAACTGGCTTAGGTAACGGGCGTAGATTGCCTTTGGTAACGGGCAATGCGCCCGTTACCGATCAAGTGTTACAAATAAACCAAGAAAGGTAACGGGCAGATGCCCGTTACTGATAAGACATATTCGTAACGAGCATTAAACAACAACCGTTACCACAACTAGCCATCGGTCACGTGAAATGGCTGTTTCTCTGGGCGCACAGGGAACTTTCGTATGGGCACCAAAGCAAAGCCCGTTACAGAAGCTCAATATCAGAGACGCCTGATGTGCACCTGCGTCTCCACTATCTTGATGAACTGAGACGCGTCTATTCACACGCGTCTCAGTACATATAGGATTCATAACGGGCATCAAACAACGACCGTTACCACAACTACTCACCGGTCATGTGAAATGGCTGTTTCTCTAGCCCCACATGGAACTTTGGTAACGGGTATGAAACAGAGCCCGTTACTGTGAAATTAATATCAGAGACACATTCTGTAAACCAGCGTCTCCACTGTCTCGACAAAATGAGATGCATCTATTTCTACATGTGTCTGCTTTCTCTCTATTAAAGGAGACGCTTGCTTTCAACCTGCGTCTCCTATATCTCGACGAACGGCCAGGTCCTTGGGCCCACCGGTCAGGACTGGTAATAGGCTTTTACACTGCCCGTTACATTGTGGGCATTTTTGTAACAGGCTTTATGAATGAAGCCCGTTACTCACTGATCAGTGTTTGTAACGAGCTTTAATTAATGCCCATTACAGATATAGCGGCCACCCCTACAGTAACCTGCCTGGTTGCCGACTGCATCTTGGAACCAGCCAGGATTTGGCAGCCACCAGGGGCTGCATCCTGGAAGCAGCCAGGATATGACAGCCACCACAACAAGGAGACATCACAAACACATTCTCACATCACAGATATAGACAAAGCAAGATCACATTTATAGACAAGCTAGGATCATATCAAGTTTCAAGCTACTCTCATCAGGGCTTGTTTGGATAGAGTCATGAGAAAACTGCCTGAACCAGGCAGTATCTGACACCAACCAAGCAAGCCAAGCAGGTTTCTCAGGCAACAACACCTAACTAAAAAAGACTGAATGAGTTTCAAGTTTCTGGTCACAATAAACTCACGGTGCACTAGAACTTGCCCTTTCGGTCGATGTTCTCCTTAAGAATGTACTCGCACAGCATCTCCCGGACACGCTTTACATCTTCTGTGGAAACATCTACACGAGGTTTGAAATCCTGCAAAATACAATCATTTATGAGAATACAAGTAGAAATCATTTTCTAAAATCAGATGGATAATATGAGCAGAGACAAGGTTGAGCATTATTATCTACTTACAGCAGCCTTCTTGATGTCAGGTATGTCATCGAGTAGTCTTAACATATGGATGCCACATGGAATCCACACAAAGAGAACCCCCGTGGCTGCTGAGGACACTGCATCGAGGTACCAAAATGACAAGTTAATGCAATACCAAATAGGTAAGAAGGGACCATAAAAAAACCTCAGTCTTACAGCAAGATTTGTTTTGTGCTTGAGTGTGGATTTTGTCTTTTTTTCTTTCCTTTCGTCGCTCTGTCCTGTGCATCACCAAAGGCCCTGCATGATCGGCAATACCAATTAGAAACACTAAGAAATTGATTTTTTGTGAACAAAAAATATTGTACCAAAGGCCCTGCATGGTCAGCAATACCAATTAGAAACACTAAGAGATTGAATTTTTGTAAACAAAACTTACAAGAAACTGACCAGTTCAAAACATTTCGGAGGTCTGGGAACTTTAGCGGGGGATGTTGTTTAGCAGAATCTAGATACCAAACCTCTTTGAACTTCATACGGATGATCATCGTTACCCGGTGGCTAGTGCGAGTAGGCACCCACCACGTAGTAGTTGTTCATCATTGTATTTGAGATTGCTTTGCCAACTTGCTAAGAATGCTGAGAAATATTTGTTGAAGTAAACAAATCCGGATCTAAAAACCCAACACCGATCCGCTTCTCCCGTTGCCTTGTCCATCATTTTCCTACAAAAAATCAAATTGTTAGCATGCATGAACTTTGCGGTCAAAATTAAAGAAATATCTTTTTAGGTTTTAAAGGACTTACAATGTCCACAACCTCATGAAGGTAACATCCAGAGAAGCCAGGATTATAAGGTTATACACACTACTGAATTCAATGTTTAACATTAAAGCACCGCAACCACCTTTAAAGTAGTCTTGATCCACCTTTGCTAGAAAGGCAGGTTTATCGTTACTGTGTTCCATGACATAAGCATGCAACTTGGCACAATTTGGTCTAGCAACCTTTACATTTTCTTCTGACAACATAGGTGCACCAGGCTTGTATTTTGGTCGGTCCTGTTCTGTCCCATTAACACAATTAAGAATCTCATGTTTAGACAGAGGTTTCCTGGCTTGGTTCCCCTTATGTAGTGGAGATTACCTTGGCTCCTCCAGTTGTAGAGGCTGTTGTACTTGTTGCATCTGCTGCTTAGGGGGAGATTGCCTGCGCTCCTCCTCCTCCTGTTGGAGAGGATGCTGTTTCGTTTGTTGCTTATCCTCATGTTGCAGTTGCTGCTTAGGCGTAATTTGCCTGGGCTTGTCCTGCTGTTGTCGACGCTCCTACCGCTGGAGAGGCTGCTATTTCGTTTGTTGATTATCCTCAAGTTGCAGCTGCTGCTTAGGCGGAGTTTGCCTGGTCTCCTCCTCCGGTTGTTGTCGACGCTCCTACTGCGTAGTTTTGCTGATCTGCTGCTGCTGCTGTTGAGCCTTCTCTTGCTGACACTGAGGTGCAGCACCTCCATTTGATGTTATACCCCTGCTACCTGTTGCGGCTTCAGGGTTGTGATGTCTTGTCATGGGTGGTATAATGATCCTGTCCTTTGGCCATTGGATCCTTTGAACGAGAGCCTCAGCTAGGGTTGATACGTCACCCCCATCAATTGGTAGAGGCAGAGGGTATTGACTCGTATTGGCCCACACATAAGTATGTTGCACCACAACATACCCATCATGCACCGGTACTGAATGGCAAGCCTTTTGAGATGGAAAGACTTTCGCTAGTGCGAGCTCCATGGTGCCATCCAAAAGGCTACACACGGTTGGCTCTGTCAAATTATCTATTGTGTCCAGCATAGGTGATCGACTATCACTGTGCACTTCATTCGCTTCGTCACCGTTGGCATTCTAATGATCTTGCTCTCTGCCATCTTCCTCCCTGACATGCGCATGATCTTCCTCGCTGTCAAGCCCATCTTCTTCCTCAATGCCATCCATATCTTCTTCCTCGTTGCTACTGACAGGCGCTGGTAATTGGGAAGGAAGAAGTGCATTTTTCAGTATTTTGATGCCTGATAGTCTTAGACCATGGACAATTGATTTAAATGTTTTGTCCGCCATCACATCATGAGCATCATACCTCTTGTTCCTCTTCTTCCTGTACATTCCAGCGAACTCTTCACCAAACCCTTTACCCCAGCCAAGTGAACTAGACACGCCTCGGACTCGACCTCGATGCTCTGGAGTCTCAAGTGCTGCGGTGAGGATATCATCCTTCCTAACCCCAGAGAAAGAACCATTGCTACCCTGAGCTGCAAGTGTTTTCACCCTATCTGCTACCCCCACCACCGCAGGGTTACTGAATGTTATGCCCCCGCTTCCTTCACTAGTATTCTTCTTCTTCTTCCTTACCCTTGCCCGCAGATAAGGTCTCGAACGTCCAAGAAATTGGTCCCAAGGGTTCTATTTTCCTTCGGCAGTGATCTTTGCATCCTCCTCCTCCCACTCTTTCCTTTTACCACGATAACCTTTTCTGCCCGTCTTGTGTGGCTTATTATGCAATGCTCTCTTTTGTTTCATCTCCTGACTCAATTGCTGAAATGAAGGAGAATTGGTTTCCTACACAAACATGTCCCAGTCTTGTTGCTGCAAAAAGGCATGCTTCACAAAGGGAGTCTCCTCTTCACTCACATAGTTTTTTTCTTAAATGGGCCTTAAGCTACCGTTGCAAGGTTCCAATCTGTGATATAGCTGCCTTAACTGCCTTCTTGCGAACATATTCTTCCAGATTGGCTGGGTAATCTAGCTTTTCCTCTAAAACTGTGAACAGATGGTCCTTCTCAATTGGTGAGAGATTATCAACTGCCTTGTTGATTGACACCCTCTCCCGAGCAATGAGACCACAGACCAATACAAATCTATCCCTCGCAACATCTGGGGCAGACCAACAATTGGCATCAAGTCCAGTTGCAGTCAACTTTTCTTCTGGCCATTTGGTTTGTGCCCTTGACCCGCGGGATCAAGTACTACTCGCAAAAGTTTATGCTGAGTGACCCTGTGAAGAAGGTTCACCGACGATGGGCCGTGATGATGCACTAGAGGTAGAGGAGTTTGTTATTGTGGGAGACTGCATAGATGATATGTCAGGTTTGTCAGTAGAGCAACATAAGCAAGACTAAAAATCTAAACAAAATTCTTATTAGATAAATTTGTTTTCTCTTACAAGCAAAATAGCTGATGCAGTTGTAAATAAAATCAGCATAAACATACACAATTCATATTTTATTTAATTAGCATACAGGGATAGGTGCTAACCATTTTGACAGGGACACAACAATATGTTTATATATTAAAGCAGAGAATAAATTCCTTCAACTGCTTCCTTGTCCAACTTGAGCAGCGATCGATTGTGTGTTTCATATGTACATGCAACAAGAGGATAAAGCAATGGTCATGACATTATATATGACAGTAGTGAAACAACACTCACAACACATCATGACACTAACAATAACAATATATATGACAGTAGTGAAACAATTAACACTCACAACAAAGCATAAGACAGTCTTGTTATCACTACCTTATAAACCACTGTGATGCAATTCCCACTGACATTATGTGGCCATTAGAATTAAAGTATGCTAACAGGTCCAAAACATAACTGTCGATCTGGTACATTCAAAGTATAGCATAATTAAAGTATGCTAACATCTTTTATGCTTTTCATGAGTTTACAGTGCAAAAATTATAGCACCAGGAACATGAAAATGAATTTCAACATTTCATATAACTTCATCTGTTAGCAACAATTTATTCAAAACAGACTTGGAGCAACAAAATCCATCCATCAAATCCACAGTCAATCAATTGAAGATGAACTATTAAGGCATGTCTCCCTAATCCACCTTGACATGAATATATAGCAGATTGGGTGGACTACATTATAAACCATTGCGATGCAATTCCCAATGACATTACGTGGCAATCGAATTAAAATATGCTAACAGGTCCAAAGCATAACTGTCGATCTGAGCATAGCAGAATTAAAGTATATGCTAACAGGTCCAAAGCATAACTGTCGATCTGGTACATTCAAAGCATAGCAGAATTAAAGTATGCTAACATCCTCACTTTTCATGAATTTACAGTGCAAAATTGTAGCACCAGGAACATGAAAATGAATTTCAACAGTTCATATAACTACATCTGTTAGCAACAATTTATTCACACAGACTTGGGGCAACAAAATTCATCCATCAAATCCACAGTCAATCAATTAAGATGAACTATCAAGGCATGTCTCCCTAATTAATCCACATTGACATGAATATATAGCAGATTGACTTTGGTGGCCGATGAGAGAGAGCGTGTTGGGGGTTCAAGCAGGACTAACCTCTGTCGTGAATGAAGTAGTTGTTCTCGTGATGGTCGGAGGGGCCGGATCCATGGCGGCTCGTGGCCTGAGGCGGCCGGCTCATCGTCGTGGCCGGGGACGACGTCAACGGATCCGCGTCAACCGTCTTTAGGTTGGCCGGACGTACGTCCGCACGCCAGTAACCGCGTCCTCGTCACCGTCGTCACGCAAGGAGCGGTGGGGCTGGAGGAGCAGGGCTGCAGCGGGGAGAGAGCGGCGAAGGCGAGCGGGGCGAGTGGCGGCGGCGGTGGGGAGAATGCGGGCGTTGTGGATCTATCTAGCGAGGAGCCGAATATGAACGATGCCCGTAACTGTGTTTAATGAAACTACTGGCGTGCCCTTGACGGCTCTGTGTAGCAATTGGAATTTCATGGGCACTATAGTAAATATAGGTGGGAATTTTTGAGCAGCCCGCGCACGGTTTGCCTGCTAACGCTGACGAGTGGGCCAGTGTCATGGGCGACGATGGTTAGTGAACCCGGATCACCTTTGTTGGGAGTTGGGTCAGCGGTTATCTTTTTATTTTGGCTGCTGATGCTGACGCGTGGGCCAGCCACTATCTTCTTTCGAATGAAACGTGCTTCCCTAAAATAGTAGAGCCCATAAAATAGTATGTAAAAAATCATAAAAATACGAACAATTCGTATTTGGACATTTAGTATTTGAATAAAATATCAACAGTCACACTTGTGTGCCTAAGATTCTTAGAATCCGTTTTTACATCCCATGTTAATGATGTAATAATTCTACTAACATCTAGTGTGCTCTAAAAAATCTACAAATTGACTTGCCAACATAATTTGGGTACCTAGACTTGTCTTCAAAATTTCAAATGGTTTTGATGAAGGAATTATATACTTGTGTACAAATATCTACATCTCTCACATAGTTTCCTAGAATGTTCCTTGAACATATATTGAAGTTTTCCAAACTTTGCAACATGTTCGAACTCATATGCATTTGAAAACTTAACAAAACCTTGTGTTCACCTTAAGCTTACGAAATTGTAAAGTTCCATCACTAATGGTTGTGTAAAACAAATATTATTTGTATGTTGTACTTACAAAGAACAAAATAAGGCATATAAACATCACTCAACGAACGAAATGTACACTAAATAATAAAATTAATGAATAGATGGTGATTTTAGAAAAAATTAGAAAAAAATATGAAATTTGGAGTAATAACGACAAATAAATACGTGTTATGACATTTGATTGCAGATTAAAAGGAGAAGTGAGAACTGTTCTTCATTTGAATAGAACTGGCCCCCACAATCATTTGAATAGAACAAAGGAGGAAGCAGAGGGCACCGCCACCACCGCCATGCCCGCTTCGGCGGTTTTGACACCCAAGAGGGCATCCCAATCCTCGTCGGTGGCAAATGAGATCACCGCAACCTTCGATTTGACTCACAAACGTGACAAATCAAATATTATCTATCAAAAACTGATTAAAAACCGACGTCCCGATAAAATCAAATCCACGTTTAGTAATATCTAGTAATTTCCATTCAAGATAGATAATGTTCATTGATGCTTGCGCCTACATCTCGATGTTCATCCTGCTGACGGCGTACTCCATGGCGGAACGGAAGCTACATGTCTTGAGGTCGAACTCATGAAGGATGCGACACTCGGCGCTGCAGTAGTGGATGATCTCTTTGGTATCCGGCCCGTAGCGCATACATTCCACTTTGCAAATGCAGATGTGGGGATTCTGGACGGGCAGCAACGGAATGTCGTCGTCGTCACCATCATCAAGCCAGTACCACCATGCAATGTTGTTGAGATCCTACTTGACGACGTAGCGCAGCCGCCGCAGGTTGGGGTTCTTCCACCGACCGTCAGGGGGCGACAGGCCGCCACTGATTTCCTGGAGCAGTGCCATGGCTTCAGGGTCCACCGGGTTGTAACGGTACTTCAGCATCGCTAAGAAGTACTTGGCACCGGAGTCTTCAGCAGCGGCATCTCCGATGAGCTTCAGACCCATATCGGGGTTCTACCGCCTCATGAACCTCTCCATCCCCTCGAAGCACAACGCCTCCAGATGATTGGCCTCACGGAAGCGCCACTCAAAGCACGACCTGACATACCGATTCTTGCACGCGTCACGAAGATCACGCAACGACACGTGCAGTAGTACCACGTCGGAGTTGCAGGTGCGCCGGAAGGTGCCGCAGATTTTATTGCGAAGGTTCAGAAAATGGAAAATGGCCACATCCTTGATGGAGTGGATGGTGATCTTGGTGAGAAGTTCATCTGGTAGCAGCAGCATCAAGCACACCGCGGCGGCCATCAAGGAGAAGGTAGGAAATAGCACAGCGACGGGGTTTGGAATTTGAATGGCGACGAGGGTTGAAGTTGGCGGCGACGCGGGATGAAGTTGGCAAGGAGGATTGAAGTTGAAGAGGGATGAAGTTGGCGATGAGGATTGAAGTTGAAGGAGCGAGGCAGCGAGCTTTATGGTTGAAGGTTGAAGATGTCGCCTCAGCCATGTCGTAATAAAACAATAAATGGAAATTGAAAAGGCGCCGCAGTTTGGCTGCTGTCGTTGACAAGTGGGCCCGACATCATTGCCCCGCCCCTTCTCCTTCCCGCGTAAGTGAAAGGCGATGCGTGGCTTCGCGCCCGAGACGGAGCCCGATGCGCAATCGAGTGACACGTACTGGCAGTAATGGAGTAGTGGGTAAGGGCAGAGGCGCCTGACGGTTCCGCGTCTTGTCAATGTAAATCCATCGCCCAATCGCCCTCCCCTGCTTTTCCTTGCTTCTTCCATAAGCTTATCATCTTTTTCTTCACTTTTTTTTCCTACTCGCGATTCACCACTACAAATCTTCGGTCACCGAGAGAAGGAGATGGCGTCGAGGAGCCCACCGCCGTCGAAATGGGGATGAAGGGAGGACGACGACGACGAAAGCCACCGTCGGAAGAAGTTGGAGAAGGGGAAGGAGCCGGTGACCAAGGATACCGATGAGGAACTGCTCTTCAACGACACTAAGTTCGCTGTCGAGCTGCTCAGGAGCGCCTTCAGAAAGCTTGAAGGTGTTGGCGAGGCCTTCGACATCAAGGCGCATCATGATGTGTACAAGGACCCTAGCGTGAAGGGTCTCTCCTTCAAGATCCACGGGTTGGATGAGAAGCTCAAGAACATCTCCGTGATCAAGTGGGCTGCCCGCCGCCACTTCTTCTTCAACGACGGCGGCTCCGACGGCGACGACGGCGGGACTCCGACTAATTGATAGACTCCTCTACCAATTAGTAACAATAATGTCTCTGTGTGCTTTTGTGTCTTCGTCCGGTTCTTGGACATGAACTACTTAGTTTGTCTATCGATTATGAACTGCTTAGTTAATTAGTTTGGTTGTTAGATTTTGTATGTCATGAACTCGATCTAATATACACAAGTAGATCCGACTGTGTTGTGATGAACTGTGTTCTGTTGTGATGAACTGGAGATATGTTGTGATGAATTAGATCTTATTATAGTAGTCATTGCCGACGCAGGTTAGCCTTGACGCTGACGCATGGGCTAGTGTCATTGGCGACGATGGTTAGTGAAACTGCATCACATTTGTTGGCAGTTGGGTTGGGGGGGCACGCAACAGTTACCTTTTCTATATTGGCTGCTGACGCTGACGCGTGGGCCTGTTACAATTCTTTTTGGAATGAAACTTGTCTCCCTGAATTATTAGAGCCCATAAAATAGCACCTAAAAAATCATAAAAATATGAACAATTCGTATTTGGACATTCAGTATTTGAATAAAATATCAAAAGTCACACTTGTGTGCCCAAAATTCATTTATTTCATTTTTACACCCCATGGTAATTATATAATAATTCTAATAACATCAAATTTGCTCTAAAAATCTACAAATTTACTTGGCAACATAATTTGGGTACCTAAACTTGTCTTCGAAATTTCAAGTGGTATCGACGAAGGAATAATATACTTGTGTACAAATGTCTTCATCTCTCACATAGTTTCCTAGAATGTTTGCTTGAACATTGAAGTTTTCCACACTTTGCAACATGTTCGAACTCATATGCATTTGAAAACTTAACAAAACCTTGTGTTCACCTTAAGCTTACGAAATGTAAAGTTCCATCACTAATGGTTGTGTAAAGCAAATATTCTTTGTATGTTGTACCTACAATGAACAAAATAAGGCATATAAACACTAAACAATGAAATTAATGAATAAATGATGATTTTAGAAAAATTTAGAAAAAAAAGTATCAAATTTGGAGTAATAACGATAAAGAAATACTTGTTACAACATTTGATTGCAGATTAAAAGGAGAAATGAGAACTGTGCTTCATTTGAAAGAATTGGGCCCCACAGTCATTAGCGACGCGGGGCTGATAACCCGCGTCGGATTTGCTGCTCTCCCAAAATTTTACACAAATAATTCGAGCATCATACAAAAGCTAATCTACTACTGATGTCCTATTCCAATACCCTGTGCGAACTTCACCATTTCGCAGCGCAGCCTACAGTCTTCGCTGCAAAATAGAGAAATTCGAAGCCATCCTTTTTCCACGCCGCACCCGCCACCGGTGCCTGTGCACAGCTGATTGCCACGCACCTATGCCGGAGGCGGCATCGGTTCACCCCAAATGCGCCAAGTCGAGTAGTGGAGCGCACACGCGGCCTTCTCGCGCAAAGGCAGACACCCCTCTTGCTTAGCCATCTCGACGTCGTACTGCCGCTGCCCGCGACCCGCCTCATGTACCCCTTCGCGGTGTTGTCGACGGCGGCACCGCCATTATCTTTGTAGAGCAAGATGGCGTATAGATAGGCCACCGCATTGTGCCCACCTGTCGTATGGACCTCCCTGGGCCCACCACCTCGGTGGGTACCAGGACCGACTACTCGGTGGTCCCCTGGGACTACTCGGCTTGTGCCACACGACACCTGATGGCGTGGGGCGCAAGTACTACGGTGGAGGAGTACTCGAATAGGAAGCTATACATGTCCTATACTGTGTAGAGAACTCATAGACGCACCCGACTAGTACTCTTTCCTCAAACCGACTTGTAACCCTGCCTCCCGGGCTATATAAGGCGAGGCAGGGACCTTTCTCTCTCGGATACGCATCAGCTTGTAAACACACCCAATTAATCCAGAGCTACGCAGCATACAAGATGTAGGGTATTACGGACCTCGCGGCCCGAACCTGTCTAAATTGTGTGCCACGTCTCTTCCTTCGAGTTATCGATCTCGACGAGGCCACATTCATCTACCTCGGGTACTCCCCTTGGTAGGTTGCCGGTCTAAAACACCGACAGCTGGCGTGCCAGGTAGGGGATCTCTCCGAAGATCTCATGGCGAACTCGACGGCTTCAATCTCCATCAAGCCAACCGTCACTTTCAACCGCGGCGACACCTTCGTCTTCGGGTCTTGGGTTTGCACTGCTGACGGCGCCGAATCCTTCCAACGCCGCCTCACCATGGCTCCCAACCTGAGCACTGGGCTCGTGACGCATCCTGAAGTGGTCATGGGCGAACTCACCAGAAAATTCGGCGAAATTTCTCTTTACAACCAACACGCCAACTTCGAGTTTGGATCCACATCCAACTCGAAGTCGACGTCCCCGTGGGCCATCGCATGCCAGCCGGCAACTCAACCATCGTGTGTGGACTTCTCACTCCATGAGCACTTCCCATACGACCTCTGCAACACCAGCAAGGCCCACGCGAAGGCTCTCACTGCGCGTCGGGCCGGCAAGGAGATCGTCTCCGACTACGCCTCAAACTCCAACTCCGCCCCCGGCTACTACTCGGACTCCTCCTACGAGTTCGACTTTGGGTCGGACCCTAACGAGCCCGAGTCCGAGAACTCCACGACTGAGCAACCGCTGTCAGGACCAGCTTCCGGCCTGGTTATAACATCTACACCCACCGGGAGATTCGTCTATTGGCCAGACCGCAAGCCCGCAGACCTGACAGACAGGAACTCACGCGGCGTTGCCTACCTTGACTCGTTTCCCCTCCAGGAGGCTACACCACTAGCTCTAGCAGAGGAGCACACCCCAACAGAGGTGGCGACTACCGACTCCAGTCTCGGCACCCCCGATCGCCAAGTCTTCATGGCTGCTGGCGTGACGCTGGGACCCTCAGGGACACGCCCTGACCGTTACCTTGAAGATATCTCAGCAGATGAGTTGTCTGCCAATGCACCCGCAGACGAAACCAACGATGACAAGAACACCCAACGTGAATGCAACAGAAAGCAGAACGAACAACATCAACGTCTCTGTGAGACCCTACCCATACGGAATCTCGCAGAGGCTCTTGACCAAGTCGAAAACCGGGTGCACACCACCCCAGAGCAGTGCCTCATGTCTATCACTACGATAGCACGTTAGGCTCAGGGGATGCGTGCGGGAGAAGTCATCTCCAAGCTCGCGGAGGATGCCTACTTCATGAGAGTCGACAACAGAGTCACTCAAGTGCCTCCCCTCAGAATTCGTGAACCCGACAACCATGAAGCCATAAGTCGCAGTCCAGCGAACAATGGGCGCAACCGCACTCGAGGAGAACTACCGCAGAACCCCAACCGTACTAGGGCAGAAGTCGGTGGACCTTCTCAGGGTGGCAACAGTGCAGGCGGCGTTGGCAGTAATCGCGGTGCCGCTGCTCATGGTGATGCTGATGGCGGAGGTAGTGGCGGCGGGAGCTCCTCACACGGGGCTGGCAGGAGAGCTGGTGGTGGAGGCAACCGCGGAGGCTGAGGCCACGCGGACAGCCACGTCACCAGTGCCTCACGCGGCGGCTACGATGCCCGCCGTAGAATTGAATAAATTCGATGCAAAAAGTCCTCCATGGCAGGCGACAACGACGGCTTCCCCGGCTTCTCTGCTCGGCTTCGCAATCTGCTTCTCCTGGAGAAATTCAAACCCCTGGGGATCACCAAGTACGACGCGAAGCAAGATCCAGTCAAGTGGCTCAGATGCTATGCCCTCTCCATCGAAAACGCTGGTGGAAACAATGATACAAAGTGCCTCTACTTTCCCTTCTGCCTGGACCAAGCTCCACTTACATGGCTCGAGTCACTCGAGATGTACTCGATCGACAAGTGGGACCAGCTCAAGGAACAGTTCACCAGCAACTTCGCGGGCGCTATGGGTCGCTCAGGTACTCGCATGGACCTGGCTATGGTGAAGCAGGAACAAGGCGAGACCCTACGCAAGTACATGTGGCGCTTCTTCGACAAGCGCGCCACCGTAGTCGATGTCACCGACAAGGAGGTCATCGACCTTTTCCAAGACGGTCTCTACCACCGCCGCACCTTTTAAGACTTCGGTCGCCACCGCCCGAGTTCCATCAGCCACCTCAAAGATATGATTACTTCATGGGCTGATGAAGAAGACAAGGCGAATGCCAAGTACGATGCTATTCGTGGCTAGAGCAAGCAGCACACGGGCGGCAACAACAACAACAACAACAACAACGAGGATCAAGGCGGTCGCAAAGAACAACTACTCGAGTCCTAACCGAAAGCGCAAGCCGTACAACACAATCGCGGCTATCCAAAGGCTGCCCGTGAAAGACAACTCGAAGAAGACCTCCGGCGGCTTCAAGGACTTGCTGAAGGAGAAGTGCCCGTGGCACCTAGATGGCAACCACACTACCGAACGGTGCTACCAACTCCGGCGAGCACTCAAGGACACTCAAGACCCACAGCCTTCTCACGACAAGAAGGGCAAGAAAAAAGCTGACGAAGGCAACGACGACTTCCAAGAACCCGACAAAATGGTGAACGTCCTCTTCGACGGACTACCCACCAGACGGTCTCAGAAGGCCACCAGACGGGAAGTCTTCAACATCGAACCAGCGGTCCCGACCCCGCTTAGGTGGTCAGAGGTACCCATAACCTTCTCTCGCGCGGATCAATGGACAAGCTTCTCTAAACCAGGGCGGTTCCACTCGTCCTGAAACCGGTCGTGGGCTGCAAACTCAACAAGGTACTCATTGACGGTGGGAGCGGGCTCAATATCCTTTTCACCAAGACCTTGAAGAAGATGAAGCTCGACATCACTCATATGCTCACCAAGAGCACTTCGCCTTTCTACGGCATCGTCCCCGGGAACGCGGCTATCCCACTAGGCTCAGTGGTCCAGCCAGTTACCTTCGGGGAAACCAGAGAAAACTACCACACCGAGTACATCAAGTTCGAAGTCGCGGACTTCGAGACTTCCTACCATGCCATCCTCGGCAGACCAGCTATCGCCAAGTTCATGGCGGTACCCCACTACACCTACTTGGTACTCAAGATGCCAAGTCCGGCCGGTGTACTCTCGCTACAAGGTGACTTGAAGATATCCTTCGACTGTGACACAGAAGCTGTGAAACTCGCAGCCACAAATCAAGTACCCAACACCATGATGGAGATCTACGCTGCATCCAAGAAGCTGGACCCAAGTGAGCTCGACATACCAGAGAAGTCGGACACAGCCAACAAGCCTTAGCCAGCTGAGGAAGTGCAAGTCAAGATGATCGACCTCGGGACAGGCGACAACAGCAAGACTACCAACATCGGGGCGGGCCTTGACCGTAAATAGGAAGATGCGCTCGTCAGCTTCCTCCGGGCTAACCGAGACATCTTTGCTTGGAAGCCAGTGGACATGCCAGGGGTTCCCAGGCAGCTGATCGAGCACTCACTCAACGTCGATCCTAAAGCTACCCCGAAACGACAACACCTCTGCCGTTTCGCCGCCGACAGACGGGATGCCATCAAGAAGGAACTTGCCAAACTACTCGCGGCTGGCTTCATCGGAGAAGTCTTCCATTTTGAGTGGCTCACTAACCCCGTCCTCATCCGCAAGAAGAACACAAACGAGTGGAGGATGTGCATCGACTACACCGACCTCAACAAGCACTGCCCCAAGGACCCCTTCAGGTTGCCGCAGATAGATCAAATCATCGACTCCACGGCGGGCTGCTGCGACCTGCTCTGCATCTTCGATTGCTACTCCGGGTACCACTAGATTCCAATCAAGGAAGAAGACCAGGAGAAGACCGCGTTCATCACCCCGTTCGGCGCCTATGAAGGATCGGATGGCGACTAGAGAGGGGGGGGGAGTGAATAGGAGCCGGTAAAAATTCTTCTCAAAGAACCCGGCCTATGCCCTAGTCAAATCCCGGTCACACACAAGCGATGGATCGAATCACACACCAATCGCCAAGACAACGAGGTTATGGATCAACCTCTAGCCTTAGGAACGATTCCTTGAAGCACACGCGGAAGCACGAGAAAGGAAGGGAGGAATCGAACCAAGAAGCAAAGCACACAGGCTCTGGCGGACCGTCCGGCCAGGAGGGGCGGATCGTCCGCACAGCCTCGCGGACCGTCCGACTCCGATGCCGCGGACCGTCCGCGCGACACCGCGGACCGTCCGGCCCTACGCCGCGGACTGTCCGTTAAATCACACAGAACCAACAGAGACGCACCCGAACCACGGACCGTCCGCGGGGAGCACGCGGACCGTCCGCCGTGCACCCGCGGACCGTCCGCCCTCTCGCCGCGGACCGTCCGAAACTCCGTCGAACCGAAACTCAAAATCGCGACGGATCGAAACGAAAGGCGAGCAAGAACACGGGACGAACACGCCACCCGCGGACCATCCGCCCCCCCCCCCCCCGCCGACCGTCCGCGCCGCGCGGACGTGCACGTAAAACCGCTCGACCTCGAAGGTCAACTCCCCCAAATCATCATCGGATTTCCCAAACGGTTGAAGCCGTGGAAACAAGGGTTTGGAGACTTGAAAAGCGTCACACAAGGATGCTATAGCCCAAAAATCTTGCCTCCTAACTCCCTAAATCACCGGGAATCACGAATCCTTTGAGCACCACCAAAAGCTTGAGCACCGAACGAAAACTCTCGAATCGAAGTGGTTTCCGGCGTTTGAGGGCACAAGATCAATCACAAAGATGCGCGAGACATCTATCCATGTTTCCCTCAAAGAAATCCGGGGAGAAACCCACTCAAATCCGCGGAATCGCGCCGAGAACAAAGGCACGAAAACAAGCACAAAAAGACCACGAAAAACACAACTCCGAATCTTCTATACAAACCGGGAAGGATTCACAAGGTCTAGCATGCCGCCCTAGCATCCATCCCTCTCAACAAATCTCTCATGAAGCTCTCATGCTAGCCTAGAGAAAATGGAAGGAAAAATAGCTACGAAAATGAGAAATGGGAGGGGGGAAATGAAACCCTAAGTCGCGGAGAGAGAGAGCCATCCACACACTCATGGCTTATATATCGAGTCCCGCCGGAGTGGTAAATGACTCGACTACCCCTAACTTAACTACTGGCGATACAACCCACGCAGGGGCATTTAGGTAATGTTTGTGGGTCATGCCATCGGACGGCCACGCCTTTGCCGCACCCCGCGTCCTCCCGACGCAAGCCATGCGATCCCGCCGCGTGTCCTCCGCCCTCGAAGCTTCCCGACACGCCGGATCCCGTCTCCGTCGTGTTGGGCCCTCGGACTTGGTTTTCGTGCCCAAACCAAGAAACCGTCCTCCGATGGTTTTGTGGGGAAACCACCAAACCCCGCGTGCTCGGTCCGACCTCCCGCCAAACCACTTGACTCGACCGCCACCGTGCACCGGCTTGCTTGTCCATGACTTCGTCTTGCTCGTGTCGCCACCATGTGGCCCGCACCCGGGCCCCGCCGTCCACCGGTCCCTCGAACCGAGCCTACTTGTCTCTCCATCTCCCGGAGGCCCCTCAAGGTCGAAGACCTTTCGCGCCCGTTCTTCACCCGCAACAACACGAACTAGGCCGCGGCCTACACCGCGCACTAAGCCAAGAGTCGGTCCAACACCCGTTGTCAATCACTCATCACTAAGGAGCGGTCATCCATCGACCACCGGGACGCTCCCGGTCCTCAATCTCCCCCTTGATGAGTGCATTGACAACACACAACACGAAATGAAATTCGAGAGAAAGAAAGAAAGGAAGAAAAAGAAAAACAAAGAAGCTCAACTCATGACCAAAACCGAAGAAAGGCGAAGAAAGGTCACAAGCCAAGCAAAGCACAAACTCCACACCGAAAACAGCAAGAAAGCTCCCCCCGAACACATGCAAGCTCCCCCCGAACATGTGGATGCAATCTTCTAAATTTTAGCTCACCTCTTCGAATTTTCATTAAGCTCACCTTTTCTCCCCCTTGTTGACAATGTATGAATCAAGGTGAAAATGCGAAATGAAAAACAAAGCATATAAACACCTACATGAGCTTCTCAAATAGGCCAAATCTAGTGTCAAAGGCTAAAAATGAAACAACGATCACACATATGAATCATAGCATAGTCAAAGTATTGCCACAAGTAATATATGAAAATACAAGCATGTGACAAAGCAAAATTTTCGGATTTAAGCAGCTTTTACCAAAAGAAGGCTCGCTTCACATGTAAAAGCCTATCCATGTCACACTTGAGCCACAAACATGCATGCCATTCAAAGATCATACAAGGATATCAAATTCTCAGCAAAAGATCATGGCAAACACCCATAAAGCAAAGCATGTCATGTCAAAGCTCATGAGCCATGTGTCCACTTCGGGGAGACTTCTCCACTGGTGAACATCATGCAACATGTTTTGCACCCATATGTGAAAGATAAGACAGTTTATGCATAGACATGATGGATGGAGCATTTTTCAAGCATACACACTCCTTTTCAAGATTAATTCATTTTATGGTACATGAAGTGCCTTTGCGGCAAAAAGAAGCTTATGCTCCCCCATGAATGCAACATAGGCTAAACATTCACAATGATATTCGGCCTTTGGCCCAAATGCAATAACAAGGCATCCAAGCACAATCTAAGCATGAAAAGCACATTTAGACCAAACCGTGACATGGATACACAACTACACACGAGTGGAGCATATTTCATCAAAAATTAGTCAAGATTAGCATTTATTTCAAAAAAGGCTATCTCACCACACATATATCTCAAATATTCCAAGAGCATAGCCTCACATCACCATTTCTCCACACATATGACCAATATCTCACAAATAGCCAAAGAAACTCAAATATGGCATATGAAAGAAGCTCATCATCCTAAAATGCAATATGATACAAATGCAACAAGATATATGACAAGATGGCTATCCTACCAAGGTTTGTACATCAAGCAAAGCATGTATATACATCAAAGTAAAACATGGTATGATACATATGGTACAAAAAGGAAATCCCCCAAGAATCAACTAGAAAGGGCAACAAACCCCAAGTTCCCCCGCAAGCGCACAAATGTAGCTTGGTCAAGAGGCTTTGTAAAGATGTCGTCTAGCCGATCTTGGGTAGGGACATGGCTCAACCCAATGGTTCCTTTCTCCACATTGTCCCTCAAGAAATGATACCTCACTTCTATGTGTTTGGTTCTGGAGTGAAGCACTCGGGTTTTTGGCTACGCTTATGGCACCGGTGCTATCACAAAGAAGTGGGATCCGGGTGCACTACTCACCAAAGTCTCTCAAAATGTATGAAATCCACAACAAGTCGGGAACAACAACTCGCGGCGGCAACATACTCCGCCTCGGTGGTAGACCGAGCTACACTAGACCGCTTGCGGGAAGACCATGAGACCAACGAAGACCCAAGAAACGCGGCAAGTACCGAAGTAGACTTCCTCTCGACTCGACAACCACAAAATCCGCATCGGAAAAACCATGAAGAGAAAGAGTCGAGGAGGACGAATACCAAAGGCCAAGACCGGGGGCGGATCGTAGGTACCGAAGATCCTCTTGACGGCCCGTCGATGTGATGTCCTCGGCGAAGCCCGAAAACGAGCGCACGGACACATGCCGAACCGTATGTCCGGCCTCGTCGCCGTCAAGTAGAGAAGGGAGCCGATCATGCTCCCGTACTCCCGCCGGTCCACCGGTTCTCCGTCCTCGTCCGCATCCAAAGTGGCCGTACTCCCCATGGGAGTCGACATCGGCTTCACATCTTGCATCCGGAACTTCCTCGCATGTCTTTCGTGTACTTGGTCCGGTGCACGAATGTTCCATCCTTCACTTGCTTGATCTCGCAGCCCCGAGAAAATACCGCAACTCGCCCATCATGCTCATCTCGAACTCTCTCGCTCATCTCATCCGCAAACTTGGCAACAAGGTTATGTGACGAGCCACCAAAGACAATATCATCCACGTATATCTGCACAATCAACAAGTCATTTCCATGCTTGAGGAGAAACAAGGTCCTATCCACGGTACCCATCACAAACCCTCTACTCAACAGAAAACCTCTCAATCTCCCATACCAAGCACGGGGCGCCTGTTTCAACCCATACGAGCCCTTTTCAACCCGTATACCCCGTGTGGGTACAACTCGCTCTCAAACCCGGTGTGGTCGCTTCACATACACCTCCTCCTCTATGACCCCATTCGAAAAGCACTCTTCACGTCCATCCGAAACAACTTGAACCCTTTAGCCACGGCAAAGGCTAGAAGGATTCGAATTGCCTCAAGACGGGCCACAGGAGCAAAGGTCTCCTCATAGTCGATCCCCTCCTTCGACTAAACCCCCGAGCAACAAGTCCGGACTTGTTCCTCACAACCATCACATTCTCTCCCTCTTTGTTCTTCCAAACCCACTTGGTTCCTATGGGATGGCAATTTGGAGGTGGTTCAACTAACTCCCACACCCGGTTCCTCTCAAAGTTTTTCAACTCCTCATGCATAGAATTGACCCGGTTTGCATCGGATAAAGCATGTCCAATGTCCTTGGGCTCAAAAGTGGCAACAAAAGCAAAGCATGAGCAAAATGAGAGGAATTCCCGGACCTTGACCGTGTAGTGCGTTCATCGATGTTCCCAATGATCTTCGACGGGGGATGCACTTCTTGAATCCGCCGGGAGCCTCACGCCTTGAGACTACCTCCCCCTCAACTTCGCCTTCTCTCGCCCGGTCCTCTTGTTGTACCGTCGTTGTCCATGAGGTAGACGGTCCACGTTCCGTAGTGGTCGTAGGGGAAGTAGTGGGTACACACTCGGCTTCGGGCGCATGGTTCTCCCCATCATCATCTCCGGCTTCATCCTTCTTCTCCTCAAAGAGGTCCTCGGCCATCTCTTCATCACTCGCACATTCAAAGCCAAGAGAGGTACATGGCATTGTCTCGTCGAAGGTTACCTCGCAAGTCTCCATGATTTTGTTAGTCTCAAGGTTAAGCACCCTATAGGCTCTAGAATGGTTAGCATATCCAAAGAAAATACCATCACTAGACCTAGCCTCAAACTTGTCGAGTTTTCCCTTCTTGGGAATAAAGCATTTGCAGCCAAAGACTCGGAAATGACTCACCTTGGGTGCCCGACCATGCATCGGCTCATAACGGGTCTTCTTCTTGAAAGCTCGCAATAAAATCTCGTTGGAAACATGACAAGCCGTATTGACCGCCTCGGCCCAATACCTCCTAGGAGTCCCGTGCTCATCGAGCATCGTCCTAGCCATCTCACAAAGATTCCAATTTTTCCTTTCCACAACTCCATTTTGAGGGGGCACATAAGGGGTCGAATACCGATGTTCAAGACCTAGATCACGACAAAAGGCATCAAAACGAGAGTTCTTGAACTCGAGCCATTATCACCGCGGATAGCTCGAATAGCATTCCCATGCCTCTCGTTTTTCAACCTCACGATCGGATCTCGAACAAAACCAAATGTCTCACTCTTGTCCTCCAAGAAAAACACCCGAGGCATAGCGAGAGTAATCGTCCACCACAACAAGGACATACCACTTCCCACCCACCGAGCGAACTCGAGCCGGCCCAACAAGGTCCATATGCAACGGCTCCGTCGGACGCTCGGTCATGACATCGGTCGGGGGTGGATGGGGAGTGGCTACCATCTTGCCATGCCTACACGGAGCACAAACCAAATCCTTCTCAAGCTTCAACCTCGGCAATCCTCGGACAAGGTCAAGACCACTCAAGCGGGAAACCAAATCAAAGCTCAAGTGTCCCAACCGCCTATGCCATTTCCACAAATCGAAGAAGGACCGGCCATCAAACGGCAAGCGAGGACCCAAAGAACGAGAGAAATCGGCCCCGAAAATCCGACCCTCGGGGATGATAGTACGGACAAGATCACCTCGAGAATCAAGCAAACGAGACTCGCCGGACTTGAAACGCACCTCAAAACCCTCATCAAGCAACCGAGAAACCGAAAGCAAATTGAAACCCAAAGACTTCACAAGAGCCACTCTCTTCAACGTTACCTTGTCACTCACATGCACAACACCCTCAGACATCACCCTTCCTCGTCCATTGTCCCCAAATGTGATGTACATCTTTTCCTTCACCGGGGTGAGGCCGGGAGAACCACTTCTTATCTCCGGTCATGTGTCGAGAACACCCGGAGTCGATCAACCAAATGTCCTCCAAGCCTCCCCGCCCGCAAATCGAAACAAGAACGAGAATGAGCTAGTGACTCGACACCGGGGTTAGCACAAAGAAAGTTAAACCGAGTGTCGAGCCATCTCGCTCAAAAGAGGGGTTGGCAACCAAACTTCCCATGTCCCATGGGAGGAGTACGAGCACCACGAGGGGGAAAACGTGGTCCGTGGTTCCTCCGGAACCCAAAGCTGCGATCATCTCCCCTAAACCCGTATTGAGGACGAGTAGGAGGACGTCCAAAGCAAAACCACCACGAGCCCGACCAAACCTCTCACCAGCACGCACACCATCATCTCTCCTAGCAAACCTCTCACCACCACCTCTCTGTGGGAACCTGCCAACACTCCTCGCACTTCCCACACCCCGTGGAAGTGGCACTCTAGGCTCAGGAATACCATGAGACTGGCGATACCTGTCCTGGTTTACTTGCTCCCTAGCAAGCCTCTCATCCATCTTCCTCTTGTAGCAAAACTCGCAAGATGCCTCTCCATGCCACAATACTCACACCCGAAGGGGATGGGTTTTGGTTTTGGTTCTGGCTTCTCTCTAGGCTTCTCACCCTTCTCACTCACAAACCTCACCAATTTCTGGAAGTCATTTGTTTTAGGTGGAAATTTGGGTGGATCTTGGGTTGTGTCAAGCTTGTTGCAAAGGTGGTTGGGCTTTGGTGTGAAGGAGTTCTTGGGTGCTTTTGGAAGTGGGACTTGGATCTCTCCGATCACCTCAAACTCGGGGTTAGACTCAACACACTTCTCATACACACTCTCCCCACTGTTCTCTCCCACTTTCTCACCCAACTTCTCAAAACCCAAACCACGACCATCAACTCTCTTGAACTCCTCAATTATGATTTTCAATTGAGGTTCCCGCCCGTACAACCAACCCAACACCTTCCTCAAATAGTCATTCTCCTCATAGATGACATCCAAACGGGAAGTAAGTTCAAGATTGCGCAAAGTAACTTCATCACAGCTAGAGCATGCATTTGCAACAGGAGATTTCAAAGATGCTTCCAAAGAACTAATGGTAGAACAAGCATCAACAAGCTTAGCATGCATAGTAGGACATGATTTACAAGCACCAAGCAAAGTAGGTCTAGCCTTAAGCTCATCATACTCAGTCCTAAGAGCATCTAGTTTAGCCAAAGTGGAAGCATTCTTCTCATTAAGCGACTCGATCTCATTCAACCATGCATCACACTCAAGGCATTCAACATCATCAGGAGTAGTAGGAGCAAGTTTCAAAGAGTCATTCTCAAGTTTCAATTCAAGCAATTTGGACTCTAACTCTCCTACTTTCTCACTAGCATTCTCATGTTGAGCCCTAAGATCTTTCCTCGTCTTTTTGGCATCTCTAAACACACTATCGCGATTGTCAATCAAGCCATTCAACCTAGCAATCTCAGCAAGCAAAGAGTCGGGGTCACGATTTACCTCATCCTCCGAGTCGGAGTCGCTGTCTTCCTTCTCGCTCTTCTTGTCGCTTGAGCTATGGGCCATGCCACAAAAGCCCTCAAGCGCCACACAACTCAACCCGCCGAGGTTCCGCTTGCACTATTCTTGCCCTTGCGCCTCTCGGCATCTTCATCTTCGCCGCTTGAGCTTGATCGCTCGTCGCTTGAGCTTGAGTCGACGTCGCTCGCACCGGCCACCATGACTCTTGCCTTGTTCTTCTTGTAGCCGCTCTTGCTCGGTCGCCGCTTGTCCTTGTCCTTGCTCTTGGACTTGCCGAAGTGCTTGCCCTTGGAGAAGTACTTGTCTTCACGCCTCGGGTGCGCCTTGTACTCGTTCATCTTGTACTTGTTCTCCTCCGCTCTCGGGCACTCGGCGATGAAGTGGCCACGCTTGCCACACTTGTAGCACGTCCCCGAGCTCCGCCTTGCATTCCTCCAACTCTCGTGTAGTCGATCAAACCTTCTCGAGAGCAAGGCCGCCTCCTCCTCGCCCAAGACATCAAACTCCTCATCCGGAATGGACATAAGAGAAGACAAGGAAAACTCGTCGACGGAAGGGTTAGATTTGCCCTTTGATCCGCCCACAAGAGCAAGACTATGGTCGGTCGAGCCCTCATGCTTGGATTGCAACTTCCCGTCAACCTCACCGACTTGAGCTTAGAAAAGAGGTCATCCAACTCAATAGTCAAATATTGCCCGAGACTCCTTGATGGCCTCAACCTTAGCACCCCAAACATTTGGGTCCAAGACATGCAAGAGCTTCAAAGCCCGATCATGCTCGGTGTAAGGAAAATCCTCAACATTAGCTTTCATGTTGTTCACGATGGCGGTGAACCTCTGAAACATCGCATCAATGTCCTCACCGGGAAGTGGAGTGAAATTCTCATATTGCATCCGTAAGAGACAAAGAGGCGAGCCTTCACATGGTTATCACCACCGTGAGCAACCAACAACTTTTCCCAAATTTGCCAAGCAAGATTCAAATGGCGAACACGCTCAAACTCTGGATCACACAAGCTCCGAACCAAGTGATCAACGGCTTTTGCATTAGCCTCATACTTGGCCTTAGCACCGGCATCGGTCACCATAAGAGTATGGATGTTGACCGGAATAGCATAGGTCTTGTCAAGCACAATGAAATCCAACAACTTGCCACGAAGAAAGATCATCATACGAGCCGCCCACTTGTGGTAGCCCTTGCCATCGAAGTGCGGCGGACCGCCCCGCTCAACGTACGCCATCTTAGGATTCGAGACTTGTCAAAGTCGCAAAGAATCCGGCACCAAGCTCTGATACCAATTGAAGGATCAGATGGTGACTAGAGAGTGGGGAGTGAATAGGAGCCGGTAAAAACTCTTCTCAAAGAACCCGGCCTATGCCCTAGTCAAATCCCGGTCACACACAAGCGATGGATCGAATCACCCACCAATCGCCAAGACAACGAGGTTATGGATCAACCTCTAGCCTTAGGAACGATTCCTTGAAGCACACGCGGAAGCACGAGAAAGGAAGGGAGGAATCGAACCAAGAAGCAAAGCACACAGGCTCTGGCGGACCGTCCGGCCAGGAGGGGCGGACCGTCCGCACAGGCCTCGCGGACTGTCCGACCTGATGCCGCGGACCGTCCGCGCCAACACCGCGGACCGTCCGGCCCTACGCCGCGGACCGTCCGTTAAATCACGGAACCAATAGGGACGCACCCGAACCACGAACCGTCCGCGGGGAGCACGCGGACCGTCCGCCGAGCACCCGCGGACCGTCCGCCCTCGCCGCGGACCGTCCGAAACTCCGTCCAACCAAAACTCAAAATCGCGACGGATCGAAACGAAAGGCGAGCAAGAACACGAAGAACACCGAACGAACTCGCCACCCGCAGACCGTCCGCGACCCCCCCGCGGACCGTCTGCGCCGCGCGGACAGAGCAGAAAACTGCTCGACCTCGAAGGTCAACTCTCCCAAATCATCATCGGATTTCCCAAACGGTTGAAGCTGTGGCGACAAGGGTTTGGGGACTTGAAAAGCGTCACACAAGGATGTTATAGCCCAAAAATCTTGCCTCCTAACTCCCTAAATCACCGGGAATCACGAATCCTTTGAGCACCACCAAAAGCTTGAGCACCGAACGAAAACTCTCGAATCGAAGTGGTTTCCCGGCGTTTGAGGGCACAAGATCAATCACAAAGATGCGCGAGACATCTATCCATGTTTCCCTCAAAGAAATCCGGGGAGAAACCCACTCAAATCCGCGGAATCGCACCGAGAACAAAGGCACGAAAACAAGCACAAAAAGACCACGAAAAACACAACTCCGAATCTTCTATACAAACCAGGAAGGATTCACAAGGTCTAGCATGCCGCCCTAGCATCCATCCCTCTCAACAAATCTCTCATGAAGCTCTCATGCTAGCCTAGAGAAAATGGAAGGAAAAATGGCTACGAAAATGAGAAATGGGAGGAGGGAAATGAAACCCTAAGTCGCGGAGAGAGAGAGCCATCCACACACACTCATGGCTTATATATCAGGTCCCGCCGGAGTGGTAAATGACTCGACTACCCCTAACTTAACTACCGGCGATACAACCCACACAGGGGCATTTAGGTAATGTTTGTGGGTCATGCCATCGGACCGCCATGCCTTTGCCGCACCCCCGCGTCCTCCCGACGCAAGCCATGCGATCCCGCCGCGTGTCCTCCACCTCGAAGCTTCCCGACACGCCGGATCCCGTCTCCGTCGTGTTGGGCCCTCGGACTTGGTTTTCGGGCCCAAACCAAGAAACCGTCCTCCGATGGTTTTATGGGGGAAACCACCAAACCCCGCGTGCTCGGTCCGACCTCCCGCCAAACCACTTGACTTGACCGCCACCGTGCACCGTCTCGCTTGTCCATGACTTCGTCTTGCTCGTGTCGCCACCATGTGGCCCGCACCCGATCCCGCCGTCCACCGGTCCCTCGAACCGAGCCTACTTGTCTCTCCATCTCCTCGGAGGCCCCTCAAGGCCGAAGACCTTTCGCGCCCGTTCTTCACCCGCAAGAACACGAACTAGGCCGCGCCCTACACCGCGCACTAAGCCAAGAGTCGGTCCAACACCCGTTGTCAATCACTCATCACCGAGGAGCGGTCATCCATCGACCACCGGGACGCTCCCGGTCCTCAATCTCCCCCTTGATGAGTGCATTGACAACACACAATGCGAAATGAAATTCGGGAGAAAGAAAGAAAGGAAGAAAAAGAAAAACAAAGAAACTCAACTCATGACCAAAACCGAAGAAAGGCGAAGAAAGGTCACAAGCCAAGCAAAGCACAAACTCCACACCGAAAACAGCAAGAAAGCTCCCCCTGAACAAATGCAAGCTCCCCCTGAACATGTGGATGCAATCTTCCAAATTTTAGCTCACCTCTTCTGAATTTTCATTAAGCTCACCTCTTCTCCCCCTTGTTGACAATGTATGAATCAAGGTGAAAATGCAGAAATGCAAAACAAAGCATATAAACACCTACATGAGCTTCTCAAATAGGCCAAATCTAGTGTCAAAGGCTAAAAATGAAACAAAGATCACACATATGAATCATAGCATAGTCAAAGCATTGCCACAAGTAATATATGAAAATACAAGCATGTGACAAAGCAAAATTTTCAGATTTAAGCAGTTTTACCAAAAGAAGGCTCGCTTCACATGTAAAAGCCTATCCATGTCACACTTGAGCCACAAACATGCATGCCATTCAAAGATCATACAAGGATTTCAAATTCTCAGCAAAAGATCATGGCAAACACCCATAAAGCAAAGCATGTCATGTCAAAGCTCATGAGCCATGTGTCCACTTCGGGGAGACTTCTCCACTGGTGAACATCATGCAACATGTTTTGCACCCATATGTGAAAGATAAGACAGTTTAAGCATAGACATGATGGATGGAGCATTTTTTTCAAGCATACACACTTCTTTTCAAGATTAATTCATTTTATGGTACATGAAGTGCCTTTGCGGCAAAAAGAAGCTTATGCTCCCCCATGAATGCAACATAGGCTAAACATTCACAATGATATTCGGCCTTTGGCCCAAATGCAAGAACAAGGCATCCAAGCACAATCTAAGCATGAAAAGCACATTTAGACCAAACTCGTGACATGGATACACAACTACACACGAGTGGAGCATATTTCATCAAAAATTAGTCAAGATTAGCATTTATTTCAAAAAAGGCTATCTCACCACACATATATCTCAAATATTCCAAGAGCATAGCCTCACATCACCATTTCTCCACACATATGACCAATATCTCACAAATAGCCAAAGAAACTCAAATATGGCATATGAAAGAAGCTCATCATCCTAAAATGCAATATGATACAAATGCAACATGATATATGACAAGATGGCTATCCTACCAAGGTTTGTACATCAAGCAAAGCATGTATATACAAAAAAGTAAAACATGGTATGATACATATGGTACAAAAAGAAAATCCCCCAAGAAACAACTAGAAAGGGCAACAAACCCCAAGTTCCCCCCGCAAGTGCACAAATGTAGCTTGGTCGAGAGGTAATGTTTGTGGGTTATGCCATCGGACGGCCACGCCTTTGCCGCACCCCCGCGTCCTCCCGACGCAAGCCATGCGATCCCGCCGCGTGTCCTCCGCCTCGAAGCTTCCCGACACGCCGGATCCCGTCTCCGTCGTGTTGGGCCCTCGGACTTGGTTTTCGGGCCCAAACCAAGAAACCGTCCTCCGATGGTTTTGTGGGGAAACCACCAAACCCCGCGTGCTCGGTCCGACCTCCCGCCAAACCACTTGACTCGACCGCCACCGTGCACCGGCTCGCTTGTCCATGACTTCGTCTTGCTCGTGTCGCCACCATGTGGCCCGCACCCCGCCCCGCCGTCCACCGGGTCCCTCGAACCGAGCCTACTTGTCTCTCCATCTCCGGAGGCCCCTCAAGGTCGAAGACCTTTCGCGCCCGTTCTTCACCCGCAACAACACGAACTAGGCCGCGGCCTACACCCGCGCACTAAGCCAAGAGTCGGTCCAACACCCGTTGTCAATCACTCATCACCGAGGAGCGGTCATCCATCGACCACCGGGACGCTCCCGGTCCTCGCCCCTCTGCTACACGACAATGTCGTTCGGGTTGAAGAACACTGACGCCACCTATCAATGAGCTATCCAGTAGTGTTTCAAGAAACAACTCAACAAGAACGTCGAGGCCTACATGGATGACGTGGTCGTCAAGACCCGAAATTCTGTCATGCTTATCGCTGATCTTGAAGAGACTTCCGCAGCTCTGCGGGAGTACCAATGGAAGCTCAATCCGAATAAGTGTGTCTTCGGCGTGCCTTCGGAAAAACTACTTGGCTTCATCATCAGCCATCGCGGCTTCGAAGCCAACCCCGAGAAGATCTCCGCCATCACCAACATGAAAGCTCCCACTTACATCAAAGACGTGCAGAAGCTCACCGGGTGCATGGAGGCCTTGAACAGATTCATCTCGAAGCTTGGAGAACGGGGGCTACCCTTCTTCAAACTACTCAAGCACCAAGAGAAGTTCGTGTGGACTCCAGAGGCAGATCAAGCTCTTGCTCAGCTCAAGGATTTTTTATCCAAGCCACCAGTCCTCATGGCTCCTCACATAAGGAGCAGCTACTGCTCTACCTCGCTGCGACTACTCACGTGGTCAGTACTGCCATCGTTGTGGAGTGGCAGGAAGACGGCCATGCCTACCCAGTCCAGCGACCAGTCTACTTCGTCAGCGAGGTCCTGTTGGAATCTAAGACACACTACTAGCCCGTACAGAAGCTACTGTATGCAGTGCTCATCACCTCGCAGAAGCTACGACACTACTTCCAGGATTACTCGATCTCCGTCGTCACCGACTACCCGCTCGGCGACATCCTGCGGAACCAAGATGCTACTGGAAGAATCTCCAAGTGGGTAGTCGAACTTGGTGCCCTCAACATCGACTTCAAGCCACAAACAGCCATCAAGTCGCAAGCACTAGTAGACTTCATGGCGGAGTGGCGGGAAAATCAGCTACCAACTCCAATCGAGCGGCTAGAGCATTGGGTGTTGTACGTCGACGGTTCGCTCAAGCTCAAAGGCGCAGGTGCAGGAGTGCTCTTGATTTCCCCAACAGGCGAACAACTCAAGTACGTATTGCAGATCTTCTGGAAGGTCTCAAACAACGAAGCCGAGTACGAAGCTCTGCTACACGGGCTCCGCCTCGCAGCTTTTCTAGGCATCAAGCGACTACTAGTCTATGACGACTCTGAAGTGGTCATCAACCAAGTTAACAAGTCCTGGGATCGCAACAAGGAGAACATGGACGCCTACTGCATAGAAGTTCGCAAGCTCGAAAACAAGTTCTACGGTCTCGAGTTCCATCACGTCGTCTGCGACAACAATGTTGCAGCGGACGTCCTGTCGAAGCTTGGTTCTACTCGCGCTCAAGTACCAGCGGGTGTCTTCATCCACGAGCTTCATGTGCCATCCATCCCGGAGCCGGCGCTGACGACCACTGATCCAGCACCTTTCCCAGCTGTCTAGGAGGTCATGATGATAGATGTGGACTGGCGACAACCCTTCATCAACTACATCCGCGAGCAGAAGGTTCCCACGGACAAGGACTTGGCTGAGAAACTCGTCCGCTGCGCCAAGTCCTACGTTCTAGTCGGAGACAAGCTCTACAGGCGGGGCACCACTTCTGGAGTTCTCATGAAGTGCGTTCCCCGAGAAGGAGGCAAGGACATCTTGGAGGAGATCCATAAAGGCGTCTGCGGCAACCACGCGTCTTCACGCACGCTGGTCAGCAAAGCCTTCCGACGAGCTTTCTACTTGCCCACAGCTTTGGGCAGTGCCGAGGAACTCGTCAGAAGGTGCCAAGGGTGCCAGTACTTCGCCAAGCAACAACACGCTCCGGCCTACAAACTAGTCACCATACCACCAACCTGGCCTTTCGCCTGCTGGGGGCTCGACATGATTGGGCCTCTTCCGACTGCGCCAGGAGGATTCAACAAAGTTCTGGTGGCCATCGACAAGTTCACCAAGTGGATCGAAGTTAAGCCAGTCACATGCCCCAAGGCCGACAGAGTACTCGACTTCTTGGATGAACTCGTGCACCGCTACGGATTACCCCATCACATCATCACAGACCTGGGTTCCAACTTCAACAACCACCAGTTCTGGGAGTACTATGCAAATAGCAGGATCGACGTCCGGTATGTCTCAGTCGCCCATCCATGGGCCAATGGACAAGTCGAGCACACAAATGGGATGGTACTCGACGCTCTCAAGAAGCGACTGCACGATGCTGCTAACACAAAAGGAGGAAAGTGGATCAAGGAACTACCCAACACACTCTGGGGGCTGCGTACCCAACCCACCAAGCCGACGGGACAGTCACCATATTTCCTGGTCTACGGCTCCGAAGCAATTCTACCTGCCGACGTCATGTGGGATTCGGCAGCAGTAGAGCAATACGACGAGGGCATATCTGAAGACAGCAGGCGAGTGGACATCGATGGACTCGAAGAAGCTCGTGCTGCCCTCATCCAATCAGCAAGGTACCTCGAGGGCATCCGACGCTACCATGATCGCAATGTCAAGGAACACTCCTTCAACATTGGCGATCTCGTCCTCCGCCGCATCCAGAATACGGAAGGACTACACAAGCTCAGCTCGCCATGGGAAGGTCCCTTTACAGTTGCAAAGGTGACCGGACCAGGCTCGTATCGCCTCCAGACTCTTGAAGGCGATGACGTCAGCAACTCGTGGAACATCGACCAGCTCTGTCGGTTCTACGCCTAGTCTCTCGACTACTCTGGGGGCTCAAGTCTATACGACTACCCCAGGAACCCTTCGCTATAAGCGGCATCTGGGTTCAGGCACTAGTCTCCAGACTACTCTACTCCAAGATCCAACGCTAATGGCTACTAATGGATCTCGGGTTGCTCAGGGTGTCAAAGGACTCTAGCAGCGGTCTATCAAGAGACCATGTACTTCTAGATCCAGCCTATACGGCTACTAACGGATCTTTAGCTGTAAGCGGCCACGCGCCCTAGCACTACTCAGCCGTAGGCGGCCTCCGGGTCCTGGCGACTACACTCGTAAACGGCCCTGGCCATCCAGGTGTACTCTTTCAGTAATAAAGTTTGATTATTGATCAACTCCTTTACTGTGTCTCCCTCAACGAGTCTACTGGCGAGTACTACTACTCGCTCACAACTCCACACATGGGCACTCTGCATACATACATCGCGACAACAAGTACTCATTTCATGGAAGTCTTTTCATAACAACTTAAACAAGTTTTTTACAACTTTGTTTATATTACATATGTCGCCATAAGTTAACCCTACAGGACAACTACTGGAGGTTCAGCTTCTTCGCGACTTGCTTGGCGATTGGCGCCATCTGCTCCATAAGCTCCTTGTATTGATCATCTGAGCAATTGGTGGCTAGTCCCCCCGCGACTACATCAACCAGAGCCTTGGGGAAGTAAGACTTTATGAACGCCAAGACCTGGTTGGGGATGGACTTCACCAGATGCTTGACATACGTCACCAGACGTCCGGGGGCTTCCTTCAGCCGATCGACCAATGGAGCAATCTTTGGTCCTCCCGGGTGAGGCACCAACAGCCTTGCGATGGGCAGCGCGGCTTCTTCAAGCTCCTTGAGTTGACCCCGCAGCTTCTCGTAGTCTTCACCAAGCTTCTGCAGAGATTTATAGTAGTTGACAAGGTCACGGTCGGAGGCGATCTGAAGCTCCATGTGCGTACAACACTCATGGGCCAGCTGCTTATAATCGTACTCAAGTACCTCACGAGCATCTTTCTCTCGGTAGAAGAGATTCTTCATATCAGTCTCCGATGCCTTCGCTGCTCCACCCAGGCTTCAAGATCTGGAAACAACTCAAGGGAGATGTCAGACTACCATAGGGTACCTCCAATAAGTACTTCACAGGCTGACATCGGCATACCTTTGTTCTTTTGGCGCAGCAACTTGTTCTTGTGGACCAGTTCATCGCTTTTCGCCTGCATGTCTTGTACCTCGTTGTGGTACTCGGCGAAGGCACCATCGAGTTTGGACTGCAGCATGGCAGAGTGTTTCCTGGCCTTGTTGAGTTCCTTCTCCAACGATTCCGCACGAAGCACCGTATCGCCATACCCCTGGAGCATATCGGATTTTTGTCGGGATCTCTCCACGACATCCTGCACAAGGCAACAACTCTTACTTGGGTACTCGTTCTGCTGGAACTCGACTACTCAAGGGTACAGTCATGTACCTTCATCCATTGCTCAGCTTGGCGCATGGACTCCAAGTTGCGGGCCACTATCGTTGGGTCGATGAGATCATCTGCTAGAAGCTCAAGCCCACCACGACTAGTTGTTGCGGCCTCTGACATCAGCACCGAACGGATCGTCTCAGCATCTTGGATTTCCGGCGACCAGACGACTACGTCCATGCTTGTCTCCGGCAGTGCTTCGTCATGCACTCTTTCTGTCACCCCGGGGGCTGCTGTCTCCGCAGGCTCGGATGCTGCTCCAGCGGTCATCTCGGCTTCAGGCACGACAGCTTCAACCGGCACAGCTTCGGGGATTGTGGTTCCCTCGATTTGTGCTCCTGTCAATACAAGCCACATATCAGTACCGGGGGCTATGACTACTACTTGGGGTAGGCTGCATCACTGCAGTCTATTTACCTTCTACTACAGTGGCTTCTGGAAGCGTAGCCTCTACGCCCGGCGCCACTGTTTCATCCTGAGGGAGGGGAGCGGACTCCTCGACAGCGAGCGTCGGATTCTCTTCGCCCGCTGATGTGCTGGATTCATCCCCTTCCCAGAACAAATCGATCGACTTCCTGCACAGTACAAGATTGGTGGTCAACCAAGTAAGATTGCCAAGTTATAAGTACAACTCGGGAAAGGATTCCACTTACAAGCTTGACCGGACAACAGTTACGGTCGGAGTGCCAAGTATGCTGGCGATGTGCACAAGCCCGGCTTCGGCGGACGCCTCTTCAGCAGCTTGTGCCACTACTGGCTCTTCGGCTCCAGTAGTCATGCTTGGCTCCGGCTTGCTCTCCTCTGCCGGCACCTGCTGTTCGACAACTCCAGTTGTCTGTTGTGCGAGCTGCACCAGAAGCTCTTTGACGATGGGAGTTGGACTGCGACTTCTTTCAGCTGGCTCGCCCACCGTGTCCCAGTCCTCTCGTTCCCCTTGATCAATAGGGTCGGACGAGGGAATCTCCTGCGACAACTCAGAAATCAATTGTCAGCATACACACTACTTCAAGTCGAGTACTCGACTACTCTACTCGAGGAGCTCACCTCTTGAGACGTAGTTTCGGTCACCTTAAACTTCTTGGCGACTCGTTTACGCATCACATTGCACGGCCTCCTCGGCGGCGCGGGAGACTAGCCTCCAGGCTAGTCGCTGGATCTTCGACAAGGGGGATGTGGGGCAGCCTAGGTCGGCTGAACCTGGACCGCAGCTGGAATCGCTCCTGCAGTGTTTCCCCATCCTCCTCGTCGGTTGTATCTTCTATAGTGATAGTGTCGTCACCTTCATCGACTTCATGGCATTCTTTGGCCTTGCCCTCCTCCGGAATATCTACAAGTCGGGGAGGCGAAGCTGGCTCAGAGAAGAACTTCGCAATGTCATCTTGCGGCAAACAGCTTGGGTGAGCACGATTACTACAATACAATGAGTACTCGGAGACACAGTTCAGCTACTAACCTTGTTCGGCGGATGAGCTGCGGAGTACTCAGGGACTGGGTAGGGTGTGTACGACGGCATATCCTTGAAAATCCTGCCCAGCCTCTCGACAATGTCTTCATCGTTGATTTCGTTGTCGGGCATCCTCGACGTATCCTCGTCGCCGGTGTACTGGTACCCGAGGGTGTCACGTGCCATCAACAGCTACACCCTCCTCTTCATGAAGCTGAAGGCCACGTGTTCGGCCCTCAGTCCGGCTTCCCTCAGAGCCTTAATCTTCTGCAGCAACTCGGGTAGCTGGATACCCTCCTGCATCGTTGGCTCAGTGTTCCACCATGGTCGATGCTTCGGCTGCTTCCCGCTGGGCTTCGACAGCTCTGGGTGGTGGTTCGTGACATAAAACCACTTGGCTTTCCAGTCTTGGTTCGAGTCGATGAGCTTGTATGCCAAGTACTGGCCGGCGGCATCTTCACACATCTGGATTCTGGCTCCACCGACTACTCTTGGGTCGTTGGCGCTGGGCTGTGGCTTCAAGCTGAAGAATTTGCGGAACAAGACCTAGTGAGGCTTGATGCCCAAGAAGGCTTCGCAGAAGTGGATGAAGATAGAGACGTGAAAAATTCTATTGGGTTTCAAGTTTAAGTACTCGATACCGTAGTACATAAGAAGACCCTTGAAGAAGTCACTCTCTGGGAGTGCAAGTCCACGCTCCACGAACCGGGCGAACATGGGCACCTCGTCGAGGTTCTTCTCCATCGGGTATGGGTCGCCCGCGGCGGTGCGCCACATGTCCATCTCTTTCTCCCGGAGGAACCCGCTGTTCACCAGGGCCAGCAGATCTTCGGTCTTCATCTTCGACTTTTCCACTCCTTATTCAGATTGGGGCGCGCGGGGGAAGTCGGAGGTGATGACCCTTGTGCAGATTCCTCCATCTCACTGCGGGATCTTTTCTTCCCAGCACCAGCCTTGAAGGTCTTGGACGGGGAAGACTTCATCCTCCAAATGGACAGAGTCTTCACTCGCATCCGCTCGGGGCCTGTGCTGGTGGCGAGCAGTGGCGGCGAGCGTTGATCGGCACTCTACAGCACGGCGGCAGATGCAGCAGTGGAAGGGTGCTTGGCTAGATCTACTCCAGTGGCTTCGACTCTGGGGAATGGAAAAACCCTAAGGATTTCGGCCTCCATTTATAACCTAACCGGCGGCGCTCCAACGGCCGGTTGGATAAGTATCAGCGACTGACTCAACGCTGGCCACCTGACTCTTCATCTTCCAGTACTCGATGCACTTCATCTCGGGGGCTCGGCTACATCCGCTAGACTTCCTGGGTGGCAACACGATTCAAGATCGACTCAGGACACATTCTACATTCAAGATGACCCTTCAATTCGAGAGAAAGTACTCGACTCAAGGCTCGGGGGCTCCGTGCCACGTGTCCTTCGTTTTTTTCTCCGGATTTTACGGGATAATCTTGCCAGAACTTCAGATTGACCCTCAGCTTGAATCTACGATTTGACCTAAGGCTCGAGGGCTACATTCCATATGGAATGCAATTCTTTGAATCGCATTTTCCATATGGTTTCTTCTTCAAGATAATGCGAGTACTATTGAAGACCTTCAAGAGGAGAACTCGAAGACACCTGGGAACTACTCGAGAAGACTTCAAGACTACTCAAGGATCAGCTGGAGTACTTTCCAGCCTCGGGATGCTTCAAGTACTCTGGAGGACTTTTGGCTTGTAGTGCTTGGGGACGCCTGAGGACTACTTGTCAAGGCCATCAAGACTACTCGAAACTATCCTTGTCGAATACAAAGTACTCAGGGGCTTTTCGTATGGACCTCCCTGAGCCCACCACCTCGGTGGGTACCAGGACTGACTACTCGATCGTCCCCTGGGACTACTCGGCTTGTGCCACACGGCACCTGATGGCGTGGGGCGCAAGGACTACGGTGGAGGAGTACTCGAATAGGAAGCTATACATGTCCTGTACTGTGTAGAGAACTCCTAGACGTACCCGACTAGTACTTTTTCCTCAAACCGACTTGTAACCCTGCCTCCTGGGCTATATAAGTGAGGCAGGGACCTTTCTCTCTCGGATACGCATCATCTTGTAAACACACCCAATCAATCCAGAGCTATGCAGCATACAGGACGTAGGGTATTACGCACCTCGCGACCCGAACCTGTCTAAATTTTGTGCCACGTGTCTCTTCCTTCGAGTTACCGATCTCGGCGAGGCCACATTTATCTACCTCGGGTACTCCCCTTGGTAGGTTGCCGGTCTAAAACACCGACACCACCCTCGGCAACGCGCCGGAGATCATTGTATCCGCTGTGTTCGATGAAGAAGGCTTTGATTCCGGAGAGGAAACAAGTCTCTGGATTCCCGAGACTGCTCAACATAGCAAGGAATGATTTGTAAGCGGTGGGGTTCCACACCCAAGAAATCTCATCTTGTATCCCCTCTATCGACAAACGTCGGCCGACGTCGCCGTGGCTGCACACGCGACGCATGGTCGAGCAAGTACCGCGTAGGCTACGGAGGTCAGCCAAGGGACGCTCCAAGGTCGCACCAACGCACGCCGCAATCTCAATGCGGAGGTCTTGAGGGAGGCCCAGCAGCAGCATTGACGGCTGGTGCCGCGTGCTTCTTCCGGTGACGATGAGGAGTAGGCAGTTGCTGTTTTTTGTGGGTAGAGATGAAGGGGCTGGGGATCTAATTGTATTGGAAGGAGAAGATACATGAGATTTGTTTCCAAGCACGGTTTAAGTATGCAATGGAGATGATGTTTCGTTACTCCGCGTATCATTTAATTCTACATTGGAATCACTACCTCTGCAGCGGTGCTCTCAGCCATTGACCTTCTTGGGATCCTCTTCCCGTTTCCTGTGCTCTTGATCTTATCCCTTCCTCTCCTTTTTTTGGAGCAAACCAACACCAAAACTAACACTTTGGAGCCAAGACCCCCAGAAAAACTAACACTTCCAAGAGGTGGTAATTGGTGTTAGTTTGGTGGACCCCACCCCTTTTCTCTCTCTCCCTATCCTTTTTAAAATGTTTGGAAAAGTTAATTCAAATGCAAACTAACACCTCCATCCAAACATCTGAAATGTTAGTTATTTATGTGTTAATTTGGAGGTGTTAAAAACTACCACTAACAGTAACACTGACATCTATCATCCAAACACAGCCAAGATTATGTAGAGCTGTAGTGCCAAGAGTATGCGCCATCTGGTGGAGACGATGTTTGGTGGACTCCGCGTATCATTTAATTCTACATTGGAATCACTACCTCTGCAGCTCTGCTCTCAGCCATTGACTGGCAACGATTTCACCATTGACTGTCTTGGGAACCTTCCCGGCCGTTCCTGTGCTCTTGATCTTATCCCTTCCTTGTTTTTTCTATAAAAAGGCACCGACGCCTATCGGTCCTCTTCACTTCAAGTTGCTTCCTTCTTCTCTAGTAGATCTAGATCTAGCTAGCATACGGTTCCTTCTTCTAATACAATAAAGTGAGTCACTTGCTTCCTTCTTCTCCAGATCTAGATCTAGCTATGGCGCAAAGAATAGATCTTGTAGGGCGCAAGCTTTTGCTTTTCTCTCTTCTTCCTCCTCCTTGATCTCTCAGTTGCTAAAAGAATTCTTGTGATAGGGGGTGATTCAGTTGCTCATCCCTCGAACACAGCTGCCAGAAGAATCCTTGTGACATACTCCTTGCTCACATTCGTGTCCGGGGAAGGTAGCCCAGAACCTCCTGGCATCAGGATGAACAATTTCATCCTGTGTCTAATGATCATTGTTTTCAGGATGAACAATCCTTCATCCAGTGTCCAATGATCATTATTTTTCCTATGCTTTCTCCCTCCACTCGCAGAATGCTCTTGCAAACCAAAAGTGCAGGTTCAGAAAGCTTTGTGGTCTCATTGCAAGCCAGGAATCAATTCTCTATGCCATCAACAGAGTTGGAGCTTATTCAATGACCACGTGCAGCAAGATCGGTAACCTGCGAGCAAGATCGGCGACCTGCTAGCAAGATCGATGTGTGTGTGTGTGTGTGTGATTTTTATCTCGTCATGAAGATATGTGTTGACGGATAAAAGACGTATCCCTCTACGATCCGCAAGCGTACGGACCCCACACCTTTTTCACCACGGGATTCCCAAGGTTCTTGTCAATCCGCGGAGCAAGGGGATTACAAGCGTTCGATCAACAACGACACACTAGCTACTAAACCCTAACTACTATTATACTAGAAAACACTTAACTACACTAGAGAGAATGGTAAACGATCAAGAGAGAAGACACTCGCCCACGGGTCTACGATACTAGAGCATGCAATCGCTTAAAGACATGAAAAACCAATCTAATCTATCGGGGTTGTGACCACGGTTTCGCCCTTTCCCTCCTCTCGTCATCGTCACTACGCGAAGGTATTCATGACTAGACCTTTGATGGCCACGGCGTATTGAATGGATCCAAGGAAGCATTGGAGCTCTACTCCCTCTATGGCACGGTTGCAAGCCTTAAGCAATAAAGTATATTCAACACAAGATGATAGATAGATAATCCGACAAAGTGCGATTACATCTCAATATCGATTACAACCCATGGACGAATGAGAAGATTACCCCATCAAGGTGCCGATCATGGCACCGTTGATCATGGTTTCCCTTCCGCCGGTGACTTCCTCCTTCTCCACGAGAGGGTGCTTCCTTCGAGGTGGTTGATCTCCAGTGGAGATCCTCCTCCTCTCTCTCTAGCTTGTGGATGGCCTTCTCGGTGCGAATAAACTCCTCCTCCCGTGTTGGCGGCGCGTCGGGGGTTTTAGGGTCGAAGATCCTTCGAGGGCAAGGAAGACGGGACCGAACCGGTGCCCGAAGTGGGCCGGGCCGATCCGACCGGGCCGGCCGGCCCGGTGCCCGGTTCGGCCCGGTTCGGTCGCCCTTTTTGCTCCGTGGGTCCTCGTGCACTTATCTACTTTGCCCCTTCCACTTGGATGATTTTGACGCCGTTATCCTCGCGATCAAGATGGAGGCTCTCTTTGCATGAAGTTTGATCTCTTATGCTTCAATCCCGGGGGTGTTCCTCGTAGCACTTCGGTCCTCACCACCATTGGAAGTAATTTCAGCGAGCTCATGAACACGAACAAGACTCCATGAATGCTCCTTTGAACTTATTGCGAATCCGTCCTTTATGTCCATGTTTTCCTACATAAACACAACACTTCCAAATGCATGCACAAAGATGAACTTGTTATATGATTAGTGTGCCTAGTGGCGGGTTAGTTCAATAATCAAATCCAAACCAAAGTGTAATGAACATGCTAGGTGCACCAAAATACACCGTCAACATCTCCCCCACACTTAGCTCTTGCTCGTCCTCGAGCAAGTACTCGTAAAAGAACTTCGTCCAAGGAGTGTAATCGTGTACCACTTATCCCTCTTCACAAGTTAGTCAATCCCTTCATCTTTAATACATAAACACAAAGTAATGATAATCAATCATAAACATGGGCGTTTAGAATTTTTACCACGTCAAAATTTACCCCACAACTCAAACTCTTCACTCGAAGCTTTCAATTTCAGCCATACTTACTTCTTTGCTTCCATCGGAGGGTTTTTATGGTTTTCAAAACAAAAATTCCCGCAACAAGTGTTAGACAAAAACCTTTCTCCAAGCTCTCTCAAGTCACTCATATGAAGTGTCTATCCTAACCAAATTTTATAAAACTCTCACCTCCCATTAATCTCTCATATATCATGTAAAAGTGGAGCTATAGGTAGGGCTAGCGCAATCAACACAAGTATTGTCAAACTAAGAACTTCCTCTAATGGTTGTCTACCTTTCAAAGCCAATGATCATGAGAATTAACCATATGTAGGGATATCAAGGATGAGAAGATTTAGAATGGTGGACATGTGCAAGGGCAAAAGAAAATTATGACTTCAAGGCACCAATGATGTCCTCGTTGTCGGATTGCACATGGTTGGAAATAGAGTAAAAGTTTCGTCTCACAATCAACGTGACATCCTTCCTTACACTTTATTATTTTTTTCTTTTCTTTCACTTGATCCATCCCTCTCATATCTTCATTTCTAACTCATCTTTCTCTTTTTTTTTCTTCTTTCATTCACATATGATTTTTTCTTTCTTCCTTTCTTTCTTTTCCATACACATACTTTTTCTCTTTATTTTTCTTTCTCTTGACAACTTTTCAAAGCTTTCAATTCTCTCTTCCCTCGCATGCATACAATCTGAAATTTTTAAATAAATCATGCTAGAAACGAGACGAAACTTTGAAAATAGGTTGTGTTCAAGGAATACGATGTACAAAAGAGATGTATAGGGTTGGGTATGAAATTCGGCGATGTACGTGACTTCCGTTGTGAAAGTCATGTTACCGAATGTATGACGAGGCTAGCAACAAAAGATAAGCACAAGGACATGATCATTGCTCGAAATTAAAACTCACCAAGAGAGAAGGGTCCTAGCCTAACTCATCGTGCTAATCACACTTATGGTGGAGCGAAAATAAACTTGGCTTTGGATAGGAATTTTTTCTTACTCTCAACTTGGAAAAAGAGGTTTTGCTAACCTTTATTACAAGGGTTTTAATATAATTTTCAGAACTGAAATCCTCCAATTTTTAGCATCGAACATAGCACAACTAGCATGTGAAGCTCAAGATCGAAGTGCGGTATGGGTACTTTAAGTAGTAGCGATTCCACTAAGCACCACGGTAAACGATTTTCAAACCACATACTTGTGTTCATATATCAAGAATCGAAGATTAAACAAACAAGTAAATAAAGATAAACAATACATAAAACACAAAAATGTATATAAAGACTCTTTTTATTTGGTTTTCTTGACTCAACACTAATTTAAGACACTTGCAAAAATTTTTAAAACAGACTCAAAAACTAAAGACTCATTAAAACACTAAGACTCTCACACGAAGATTAAACCGAACCTAAACTTGAAGTTCAAAAGCTAAGGCTAGCGAGCTAGCTCTCCCCCACACTTAAAACATACGACGTCCTCGTCGTATCTTACAAAAACCAAAGGGGAAAACTAGATCTAATGATACTTCGAGCAAGCTTTGCACCACTTGCCTCTCATGTTTCCAACCATGCCAAAAAGTTTGCGCACGTTACGGTTAAGGAACTTGTAGTCATCTTCAACTACGCGCTCCAAGTCCTCCATACGCCGCTTCATCGCTTCCATGGTTTGAAGACATTCGTCGGCCGACGCGTAGAGAGCCGCGATGGATTGACGGCAAACTCGACGAAGACACCGGATGCAATCCGAAGGGGTCGTCGTCGCCATAATCTCCACCGTTGTCACCACCGTCGTCGCCACCTCCATTGTTGTCGCCTTCGCCACCGCCGTTGCCGTCGCCGTTGGGGCCTTCGGGAGTCCATTCATTGGGTTGCTCATCCCAATCGTCATCGTCTCTACCGGCGGCCGCCCACGAGCTCGGGCTACGATCGTCGGAGTAGTCGCTATCCCCATAATCCTTAGGCTCCGGCGACATCTCCTTGTAATCCTTGCGCTTGATGCCTTGGAGACGTGCCGACCTTCGAACGGGTGTAGGGACCTTCTCTCCTTTGACGGGGTAGCGAGATGCAAGAGCTCCGGTCGGGACACGTCCTCCGCAACGGATACGTGCGGTCCTCTTGACGGGTAGCTTGACCTCGCATCGCATCGCCTCCTCCATCAATGGCTTCTTGGCTTCTACCTTCAACTCTAAGCTTTTTGGAGGCTCAATGGTCGCTACAAGGGTGCAACACATTGCTTGAAAGGTTTGATTCTCGAGCTCCCAATTCGGCCAAATATATAGTCCCGAGAGAAAAGCCCCGGGAACCTTATTTTCCTTTTTTACACTTCCCTTCAAATTTTCCGACCAAACAAGGAAGTCAAAAAAGAGCAATTCGGGCGAAATTCGGGGACATCGGGCGTCGGGCCACCCCCGGGCCGATCCGGCGGGCCGGCCGGCCCACCCCGCCTCGGGGGCGGGCCGGTCCGGTTTTTGCACACCGCCCTATTTTTTTCGTCCTCGGCCCGTGGGAAAAAGTTGGCCCGGTTAATCTTCGCGAAAAACTCCGGAAAGCTAAAAGAAAAATTATTTACGAAGTTGGTGCCTTGTTTTTCGTCCTAGGCCGGACGTTCGGGCTCTTCCTCCATGGTAAAGACATCAACATGATGAATGGGCACGATGTCGGGTTCGTAGTAAACCTTAAGCCGCTGTCCATTCACCACAAATTGATCGCCGTTTATATCCATAATGGTTACCGCTCGGTTGGAGAACACCGAATGCACAACATAAGGTCCGTCCCACTTGCTTTGCAATTTCCCCTTTCCGAAGGTTTTAAACCTCGAATTGTAGAGGAGGACCTTATCTCCTTCTTTAAATTCTTTTTTCTTCAATCTTTTATCATACCACCTTTTGATTCTCTCCTTGTATATGCTTGCGTTTTCATAAGCTTTCAACCTCAACTCCTCTAGCTCGCTTATTTGAATTCTCCGTTTCACCACCGCGGCATCGAGATCAAGGTTCATCTCTTTAATCGCCCAATAGGCTTTATGTTCTAACTCAACCGGAAGGTGGCAAGCTTTTCCATAGACGAATTGATAGGGGGTCATACCTATCGGTGTTTTAAACGCCGTTCAATAAGCCCATAAAGCTCCGTCTAATTTCTTTGACCAATCCTTGCCTCCCTTCTCTATGGTCTTGTTAAGTATGCTTTTTAATTGCCTATTTGACGTCTCCGCTTGTCCGTTGGTTTGCGGGTGATAGGCCGTGGAGACCCTATGCTCAATTCCCAACTTGGACAAGCACTTTTTGAAGTTCTTCCCGGTGAAATGAGTTCCTCCATCACTTATCAAGATTCTCGGTGTACCGAAACGAGGAAAAATCACGTTCTTGATCATAGTGATGGACTCCTCCGTGGAAGCTTTACGACATGGTATAGCCTCTACCCACTTGGATACATAATCGACCATAACAAGTACATACTCGAATCCAAATGAGTTTTTAAAAGGCCCCATGAAGTCTATGCCCCATACATCGAATATGTCGATCCGCAAGTTGTATTTCAAAGGCATAGAATTTCTTTGAGAGATGTTTCCGGTTCTTTGGCATTCGGGGCATGACGCAACATATCTTTTAGTATCTTCATGCATCTCCGGCCAATAGAATCCGCTCGACCATACTTTGGCTTCGTTCGAAAATGGCTATAGTGCCCACCGTACTCCGCCGAGTGGCACTTCCTTAGAATCTCAAGCCTCTCTTCTCTTGGCACACATCTTCTCATCACTCCATCATTGCCAAGCTTGAAGAGGTATGGTGCATCCCAAAAATATTTCTTACTTTCAGAAATTATCTTCCTTTGAGTGTTTTTGTCTAGATGATCGAGGGGCATCTTTCGAATTGCTCGAATGATGTCGATCATACAAGTATCTTTATCAAGCACTCTATAGAGGTGGTCATCTCTCATCTTATCTTCTATGGGCTCTTTATCATCCCGCCCACGATTCATCCTAGACAAATGATCGGCCACAACATTTTCCACCCCCTTTTTATCACGAATTTCAACATCGAACTCTTGGAGAAGAAGGATCCAACGAATCAAACGTGGTTTAGCTTCCTTCTTAGCCAAGAGATACTTTATGGCTGCGTGATCGGTGTAAACAATGACTTTCGAATTCATGATGTAAGATCTGAATTTTTCGAAAGCGAATACCACCGCTAGCAATTCTTTTTCCGTAGTAGCGTAATTTAATTGTGCCCCACTAAGAGTTTTGCTAGCGTAGTAAACGGCGTGAACTCGGCCTTCCTTTCTTTGTCCCAAGACCGCGCCTACGGCGTAGTCACTTGCGTCACACATGATCTCGAAAGGTTGGCTCCAATCCGGAGGTTGGATGATGGGAGCACTCACCAACGCATTTTTCAAGGTCCGAATGCCGCTAGACACTTCTCATCAAAGTCGAAAGCCACATCTTTTTGAAGAAGGTGTGTTAAAGGCTTAGTGATCTTTGAGAAGTCCTTTATAAATCTTCTATAGAATCCGGCATGGCCTAGAAAGCTCCTTAAGGACTTAATATCCGTAGGAGGTGGGAGTTGCTCAACCGTCTCTACCTTAGCCTTGTCCACTTCAATTCCTCTCTCGGATATAACATGTCCGAGCACTATGCCTTGCTTAACCATGAAGTGGCACTTTTCCCAATTTAAAACCAAATCTACCTCCGCACACCTTGTAAGGACCTCTTCTAAGTTTGCTAAGCAATCCATGAACGTCTTCCCGTAAACGGAAAAATCATCCATAAACACTTCAACAATTTCTTCGATGAATTCCGAGAAAACGGCCATCATGCAACGTTGAAAAGAGGCCGGAGCGTTGCATAGGCCGAAGGGCATCCCCCTATATGCAAACGTTCCGTAAGGACACGTAAATGTTGTCTTATGTTGATCTTCGGGTGAATGGGAATTTGCATGAACCCCGAGTATCCATCGAGAAAGCAAAAATAAGCGTGGTTTGCTAACCTCTCGAGCATCTCGTCTATGAACGGTAGGGGGAAGTGATCTTTCTTCGTCGCTTTGTTAAGCTTACGGTAATCAATACACATCCGCCACCCGGTCACGGTTCTTTGCGGTATCAATTCGTTCTTCTCATTCTTCACCACGGTCAAACCTCCTTTCTTCGGTACACAATGTACCGGGCTCACCCATTCGCTATGTGGAACCGGGTAGATGATTCCGGCATCAAGTAACTTGATAACCTCTTTCTTTACTACCTCTCGCATGGCATGGGTTAGCCTCCTTTGATGGTCCACTACGGGCTTACATTGGTCTTCCATTGGTATACGATGAGTGCAAAAGGCTGGGCTAATACCTTTGAGATCATTGATTGAATATCCAATCACCTTCCTATGTTTTTTTAATAAAATCAGCAACGCTTCATTTTCTTCGGGGCTCAACTCGTCGCTCACAATGACCTGGATAGGTTTTGTCCGGCCCCAAAAATTCATATTTTAATCCCTTGGGCAAAGGTTTAAGGTCTACTTCGGGCACTTGTGGCTCCTCGGGTTTGATTTCTCCTATGTCTTCGAACTTCTCTTCCTCCACGCTACCATCATGCGGCTCTAAGCCTTTTGTTGCTTCCTCTAGTTCTTCATCTTGTTGATTACTAATTTGATTTTCCATCGCTCTTTGCAGCGGGTCTCTAAGGGTTTCAACAAAACAAAGACTATCTATCTCTTCTATTTCTTCATCTTCGGGAGGAAAAGGAGTAAGGTGTTTAGAAGCACGAAGAAAGTTATATGTGTACTTTGTTCCATTAAGGTTCATTGTTACTTTGCCTTCTCGGCATCTAACACGGCATCAACCAACTTAAGAAAAGGCCTACCTAAGATTATATGATCAGAATTACTATGGTAAGCATCAATAACAAAGAAATCGGTTGGTATGTAGTTTCTAGAGATTTTTACTTTCATGTTGCAAGCAATACCTAAAGGTTTGATAGTTCTACCATCTCCCATAATTAATTTCGTTGATGTTGGAGCTAAGTCTAGGTTGTGGTATTGAACTTTATCGTAAATTTTAGAAGATAGAACACTTACTTGGGCTCCGATGTCGCATAAGGCTTTGCATTGAACTCCGTTGATCTCGCAACTCAAGTGCGGCGTCATCTTCTCTTCTTCTTCGGATCCGATCGAATAAATTTCAGCAAGGCGAGCGTATGGTGATGCTTCGGGCTTGATCCCCATGATCCTCTTCACCTCGGCAATATGTTCCGGATCCACCACGTCATCTCCAAAGAGCTTTTCAAAAATCTCACCGGTGGTTTCGAGGTCGTGTGAATTTTCAGCTTTCCTCTCCGGTGGGAAATCGACTTCCAATGCTCTTGCCATTCCCTTTTGATTAGGGAACGGTCTTCTCTTGTCGAATACTTCTCCGTAATCAATAGGAACCCAATCCATCGGCTCGAACTCCCTTAGTGGCTTCGCGCTTGACATGCTTCTCTTGTTCGTCTCATTTGGTGCGGCGAAGTCGACGTTTGGTGTAGTTCTTGACTTGATGTGTTCTTGTTCAAGCTTTTCCATGATTGGCTCCTCTTTTGTGACTTCCGGGTTGCCTCTTTAGAAAAATCAGCAAGCTTCTTCTTCCTTGAATTGAATTCCGGCTCTTCCGCAAGTCTTGTTTCCCAATCTCTTCGCATGGCAGCCGCTTTGCTAACTTTTTGTAGAAGTTGGGCGGCTTCCGTGAGTGTTTTTTCCATGAGATCCCCACCCGCACACATTTCGACGTGTCGCATGCAACTAGGGGTTAGGGAAAAGAAAAATGTATGCAAGAGTACGTCACCGGTGAAGCCGAGTTTTGGTCCTTGTTCGATTAATTCATTAAGCCTATCCCGGGCTTGGTCTATCCCTTCCTCTTCTCCTTGCATAAAATTGATCACTTGCCTCCTTAGATGTTGAACCTTGCTCATTGGAAAGAACTTCTCGCAAAACTTCTTTGTCAACTTGTTCCAATTGCCTTCAACTTCAAAGGACGCAACCGAATACCATGTCTTTGCTTTGCCGGCAAGTGAGTAGGGAAAGAGATTCCATTTGAACCATTCATCGGGAACTCCTTCTTGACGCACCGTGTTGCATATTGTCGTGAAATCCCTTATGTGTCTATATGGGTTCTCCGTAACCATCCCTTCAAATGGGTTTTCCGCCACCATCTTCATGATCTTGGATTTAATTTCATACTTGGTCGCTTCGAGCTTCGAATCCGACTCTTGTACCTTTATGTCTTCACATCGAGGGCTAGCGTAATCCCTTAATGATTTCTCCGGTTCTTCCACGGGTTGATTAACGAACTCCATCTAGACAATAAGATAAAAACAAAAACAAAAAAGAAACAAGTGTTTTTCGATAATAAATGTTAGATATAGCGAATAAAAGATAAGCTAAAATATAAAACTAAGTTAGATGCAAATCAAACGATGTAAACTAACTTGCTCCCCGGCAACGGCGCCGGAAAAAGGGGCTTGTTGACGGATAAAAGACGTATCCCTCTACGATCCGCAAGCGTACGGACCCCACACCTTTTTCACCACGGGATTCCCAAGGTTCTTGTCAATCCGCGGAGCAAGGGGATTACAAGCGTTCGATCAACAACGACACACTAGCTACTAAACCCTAACTACTATTATACTAGAAAACACTTAACTACACTAGAGAGAATGGTAAACGATCAAGAGAGAAGACACTCGCCCATGGGTCTACGATACTAGAGCATGCAATCGCTTAAAGACATGAAAAACCAATCTAATCTATCGGGGTTGTGACCACGGTTTCGCCCTTTCCCTCCTCTCGTACTGTCACTACGCGAAGGTATTCATGACTAGACCTTTGATGGCCACGGCGTATTGAATGGATCCAAGGAAGCATTGGAGCTCTACTCCCTCTATGGCACGGTTGCAAGCCTTAAGCAATAAAGTATATTCAACACAAGATGATAGATAGATAATCCGACAAAGTGCGATTACATCTCAATATCGATTACAACCCATGGACGAATGAGAAGATTACCCCATCAAGGTGCGATCATGGCACCGTTGATCATGGTTTCCCTTCCGCCGGTGACTTCCTCCTTCTCCACGAGAGGGTGCTTCCTTCGAGGTGGTTGATCTCCGGCCGGAGATCCTCCTCCTCTCTCTCTAGCTTGTGGATGGCCTTCGGTGCGAATAAACTCCTCCTCCCGTGTTGGCGGCGCGTCGGGGGTTTTAGGGTCGAAGATCCTTCGAGAGCAAGGAAGACGGGACCGAGCCGGTGCCCGAAGTGGGCCGGGCCGATCCGACCGGGCCGGCCGGCCCGAGCCCGTTTCGGCCGGTTCGGTCGCCCTTTTTGCTCCGTGGGTCCTCGTGCACTTATCTACTTTGCCCCTTCCACTTGGATGATTTTGACGTCGTTATCCTCGCGATCAAGATGGAGGCTCTCTTTGCATGAAGTTTGATCTCTTATGCTTCAATCCCGGGGTGTTCCTCGTAGCACTTCGGTCCTCACCACCATTGGAAGTAATTTCAGCGAGCTCATGAACACGAACAAGACTCCATGAATGCTCCTTTGAACTTATTGTGAATCCGTCCTTTATGTCCATGTTTTCCTACATAAACACAACACTTCCAAATGCATGTACAAAGATGAACTTGTTATATGATTAGTGTGCCTAGTGGCGGGTTAGTTCAATAATCAAATCCAAACCAAAGTGTAATGAACATGCTAGGTGCACCAAAATACACCGTCAACAATATGGCTGCATTGTAACCTTGTTCGATGTATCAATGATGATTGTAATCGGTGTGTGTGTGTGATTTTGCATATCGCGTCATGAAGATATGGCCGCATTGTAACCTTGTTCTGATGTATCAATGATGACCGTATCTGTGTGTGTGTGATTTTGCATCTCAAGAGACATGCTTTTGTGATTATCTCTGTGCAGTACAATTTTTTGTATGATTTACCTACTCACTTGCAAAGCTTGAAGAACAAGCCAACGGGGGCTGGCTAAGAGCAACTCCAACAGTTTGGCAAATCAACTTGTTTCTCTCAGGATTCCTGATGTAAGTTAGATCTGGATTTGGCAAGTGAAATTATGCCAGATTGTTGGAGATGAACTCTTTTTTACTTGGCATATCTTTTTAGAAGTTGGCAAAGCACAAGATTTGCTAAGTAAAATTTGGCAAACTCTTGGATGTAATCTGTTCGTGATTTCTCATATCTTGCTCATAACAAAGGCGACACTGGTTCCTTAGTCCTTGTCTCTTGCCCGTAACAATGGCGATGCGGGTTCGTTAATCCTCGTCTCTTGCCCATTACTGAACTGAAGAAAAATATATATAAACAGAATATATATAGTATCTTTGGCAGAATATATTACAAGCAGGATTCAAATTCCACCACATCCCATATATTACAGAAAAGGATTGAAATTCCACCAATACATCGCATCCTTTATATTACAAAACGGATTCCATTTCCACCAATAGACACATCCTCCAGCATTACAAAAAGGATTCAGCAAAAATAAGGCTTGATTTTCTTCCTTGATTTATGTATATGGATTTTTTCACTATGATTGCTTCGCAAGTACGGTGTTTTGTTAGTTCCCTAGAGTTGGGGCTTGTATGAAGTGTCAAAGGATGAAATTTCATCAAACTGGTTGTATTCCTCCTCCTCAACAACATTTTCAATCCCCACAATCCTTTTTTCCAAGCATAACCACAGACCAGTTCTTATTTGCAAGGTCAATAAATAGAACACTTGCTCAACATGCATCTCCAGTACGAAATTATCGGTAATAGACTTTATAGCCCGTTACCAATACGACAGTGATCAGTAACGGACTTAAGCAGCCCGTTACTAATAGGGCATTGATCGGTAACGGGCTTTACAAGCCCATTACTGATAGGTTTGACATTTGTAACGGGCTATTTAACATCCGTTACAAAGAATTTATGTAACGGGCGTTTAAGAAGCCCGTCACCAGAAGTCCACATTGGTAACGGGCATTGTGGAGGCCAACCCCGGGGTCGTCCTGGCACGCTTATAGGTAACGGGCGCCAAACAACAACCATTACAGATGTGGGTGGATGTAACGGGCGTTAAGGGCCCGTTACAAATGCTGCGTGACCTATTTGAGGTTTTTACGTAGTGGGTGTTCATGGATGATTTTTTTGTTTATGGGAAGATGTTTGTGGATTGCTTGGCAAACTTGGATAAGGTACTCACGAGGTGTGCGGAGGCAGACTTGGTGCTAAATTGGTAAAAGTGCCACTTCATGGTAAGGCAAGGCATAGTTCTCGGACATGTTATATTTGAGAGAGGAATCGAAATGGACAAAGCTAAAATGGAGACGATTGAGCAACTCCCACCTCCGACGAATGTTAATTCCTTGAGGAGCTTTCTAGGCCATGCCAGATTCTATAGAAGATTTATTAAGGACTTCTAAAGATTGCTAAGTCTTTAACACATCTCCTTCAAAAGCATGTGGCTTTTGACATCGATAAGAAGTGCTTAGCGGCATTCCGGACCTTGAAAAGTGCTTTGGTGAGTACTCCCATTATTCAACCTCCTGATTGGAGCCAACCTTTTGAGATCATGTGTGATGCAAGTGACTACGCCGTAGAGCAGTTTTGGGTCAAACAAAGGAAGACCGAGTTCACGCCGTTTACTACGCTAGTAAAACTCTTAATGAGGCAAAATTATGCCACTACGGAGAAAGAGTTGCTAGCGGTGGTATTTGCCTTTGAAAAATTCAGATCTTACATTGTGAACTCGAAGGTCATTATTTACACCGATCACGTGGTCATCAAGTATCTCTTAGCTAAGAAGGATGCTAAACCAAGATTGATTCGTTGGATCCTTCTTCTCTAAGAGTTCGATGTTAAAATTCGTGATAAGAGGGGGGTGGAGAATGTTGTGGCCGATCATTTGTCTAGGATGAACCGTGGACAAGATAATAAAGAGCTCATGGAAGACAAAATGAGAGATGACCACCTCTATTGAGTACTCGGCAAAGACACTTGGATGATTGATATCATTTAAGCAATTCAGAAGATGCCTCTTGATCACTTAGATAAAAACACTCAAAGGAGGATAGTCTTCGAAAGTCGAAAATGCTTTTGGGATTCACCTTACCTCTTCAAACTTGGCAATGATGGAGTCATGAGAAGATGTGTGCCAAGAGAAGAGAGGCTAAAACTTTTGAGAAAGTGCCACTCGGCGGAGTACGGTGGACACTATAGCCACTTTCGGACCCAAGCAAAAGTGTGGTCCAGGGAATTCTATTGGCCTGAGATGCATGAAGATACTAAAAGAACCCTAAAAGATATGTTGTGTCATGCGTCGAATGCCAAAGAACCGGGAATATCTTTCAAAGAAATTCTATGCCCTTGAAATATAATCTACAAATTGACTTATTCAATGTGTGGGGAATAGACTTCATGGGGCCTTTCAAAAACTCACATGGATTTGAGCATATCATAGTCATGGTTGATTATGTGTCCAAGTGGGTGTTGACGATCAATAATTGTATCAAAATTCGTTTGTGACTTGCAAGCGGACAAGTCTCCCGTCGTAGTCAAGGGACCCTTCTTCCCTCGAGTGGTGAACCCAAGGTATCGAATCCATGGAACAAATGTGTGACGCAAGAGTTGATCTAGTAAAGCCAAGTAACTTCAATCTTTGGTAAAAGAGAAACCCTAATGCATCTAGATAAGAACACAAAACAAAGATAAATCTAATCTACTAAAGACCGGAGAAAACAAAGTAAGATTGGGTAGATAAACCGATCTAGAGGGATCGGGGTAAGCCTTTTGTTGAAGTTCCAAGCAAGAGAAGAAGTAGCAAATCGAATCTTAATAGAAGCCTCTTTAAATCGTGGTTTCCCGTCCAAATCCGAAAACATCCGCCTTTCGAGACCCCCGTTCTGTCACAACGTATCCCTATTCATGCGGGGATCTTAGGGCGAGTCAAAAGACAAGTCGAGATTCTTTCGGAAGATCCGGCGTGTACCTCTAGCCACCGCGGCTACAAGAACACCCTATGTAATCTATCGTACGAATAGAATTGGAATAAGCAAAGCCGATCGAAAAACGAAATCTTCGAGGAAACACTTGATCGCTAAGAAAAGATTGAACTTGATAATTCAACTATGAAAATGATACATACACAAGATCACCACCGGGATCCTTCCTTGATCTTGCTTCTAGCTCCGGGAACTCCGACGTGGTCTTCCGTGCAAGGTTCCCACGTCGGCTAGGGAAACCCTAGTCAACTAGCTCGACCCTCTCCTCTCCGACATGGTGTCCCTCTCTTCTCTGCTCCTCGGCGGCCGAAGACGAAATCTTCCCTCCGTGGCTCTCGGTCGGGGGACTATAAATAGCCCGATTGGCGGCTAGGGCAAAGGAGGACGGATTTGGGCCCAAAATGGGCACGGGCCGACCGGACCGGCCGGCCGGCCGCCCGGGCCCATTTAGGCCCCGGCCGTGGGCTCCTTTGCTCGAGGTCGGTTCCCTTGCTTCCGGATGTTTCCCCCTTCGCATGTAGGTCCATGTCGTCGGTTTCTCTCCGAAGTGGACTCAACTCCTTGTATTGCAAGATTCGGGACTTTTCCGGTCGGGTCCCCGGAGTCCGTCGTCTTCTCGGATCAAGTCCCCGGCTTCTTGGAGTTAAGTTTGCTTCATTGCATGACTTGTACGGGGCTTCAAGGTCTTGTCATGAGGTGCTTGATGAACTTATCCCGAAAGTCTTGCATTTAACACTAAAACCCCGCATAAACATTAAACTCCAAAACCGACATGCACACGTGAACTTGTTATACCACGGGGGTTAGTACCAATGGATAAGGTATAAAACTCATGCCAACACCGAAGGTAAACTCATGGCTAGGTTGACGGATTTTCACCGTCAACGGTGGGTAGAGGCCATGCCATGTCGTAAGGCTTCCACGGAGGAGTCCATTGCAATGATCAAGAGCGTGATTTTCCCTCGCTTCGGTACTACGAGAATCTTGATGAGCGATGGAGGAACTCACTTCACCGGGAAGAATTTCAAAAAGTGCTTGTCCAAGTTAGGAATTGAACATAGGATCTCTACGGCCTATCACCCACAAACCAACGGACAAGCGGAAACATCGAATAGGCAATTAAAGAGCATCCTCAACAAAACCATAGAGAAGGGAGGCAAGGATTGGTCAAAGAAATTAGACGGAGCTTTGTGGGTGTATCGAACGGCATTCAAGACACCGATAGGTATGACCCCTTATCAATTCGTCTATGGCAAAGCTTGCCACCTTCCGGTTGAGTTAGAGCATAAAGCCTATTGGGCGATTAAAGAGATGAACCTCGATCTAGATGCCGCAGTGGTAAAGCGAGGAATCCAAATAAGCGAGCTAGAGGAGATGAGGTTGAAGGCATATCAGAATGCGAGCATATACAAAGAGAGGATTAAAAGGTGGTATGACAAAAGGTTGAAGAAAAAGGAATTCAAAGAAGGAGATAAGGTCCTCCTCTACAATTCAAGGTTTAAAATCTTCGGAAAGGGGAAATTGCAAAGAAAATGGGATGGACCTTACATTGTTCATTCGGTGCTCTCCAATGGAGCGGTAACCATCATGGATGTGAAAGGTGATCAATTCATGGTGAATGGTCAACGGCTTAAAGTTTATTACGAACCCGACGTTGTGCCTCTTCATCATATTGATGTCTTCACCATGGAAGAAGAGCCCAAACTTCAAGCCTAGGACATAAAACAAGGTGAGGATTTTGTAAATAGTTTTCTTTTATTTTTCTAGAGTTTCTCGCGAAGTTTTACCCGGCCATCTTTATCTCATGGGCTGAAAATGCGAAATAAAAGGGGTACACGGAAAACCGGACTGTACCAGCCTGCAAACCGAGGCAGGCCGGCCGGCCCGGTACGACCTGCCCAGGGGGCCCGGGCGGCGGTTCGCCCCCGGTTTCCTCTGGGACACACCTTTTCGACTTCCTTCTTTGGTCAGAAAATTCTAAGGGAAGTTTGAAAAAGGAAAATGCAGTTTCTAGAGTATTCCTTTTCGGACTATTTAATTGGCCGAGATGGGAGCTCGGGAATCCATCCCAACTCACATTCTCTTGCACCCACGCAGAAGCCATGACGTCCCCGAAGAGCCTAGAGTTGAAGCTAGGTGCCAAGGAGCCATCGATGGAGGAGGTGAAGCGATGCGAGCTCAAGCTACCCATGAAGATCAAGAGGACCACCCGCATCCGTTGCGGAGGGCGTGTCCCGACCGGATCAATCACATCTCGCCACCCCGTCAAAGAGGAAAAGGTCCCTACTCCCGTTCGAAGGTCAGCGCGCATCCGAGGCATGAAGAGGAAGGATTACAAGGAGGTGTCGCCCGATCCTAAAGACTATGGGGGGAGTGACTATTCTGATGATCAGAGCCCAAGCTCGTGGGCAGCCGCCGGAAGAGATAACAATGACTTGTATTATTGGGAAGAGGTGCCCAAGGAGAAGACTCCCGAAAGCCCCAACGGCGGCGGCAATGACGACAGCGACAATGGCGACGATGACGGCGGCGACGTCGACGACGGAGACCCTGGCGATGACGACCCTTTCGGAATGCATCTGATGTGTTGTGTGGCTTGCCGTCACTCCATCTCGGAGCTCTACGCATCGGTCGACAAGTGTTTCTAGGCCATGGAGGCGATGAGGCAGCGCATGGAAGATTTGGAACGTGTGGTTGAAGACGACTATAAATTTCTGAATCGCAACGTGCGGAAGTTATTCGACATGGTGGGGAGCATGAAGGGCAAGTGGTGCAATAGCCGCGGGAAGTACCATTAGATAGAGTTTTCCCCCTTAGGTTTTTTGTAAGATACGACGAGGACGTCGTATGATTTTAGCGTGGGGGAGAGCTAGCTAGCTAGCCTTTTGCTTTAAGATTAGTTTTGGTTCGGTTTAGTTTTCGCGAGAGTGTGAGAGTCTTAGAATCGTAAGTTTTAGGAGTGTGCTTTTAAATTTTTGAAAGTTTGAAGTGTCTTAAAGTTAGTGTTCATGTCAAGAAAATCAAATAAAAAGAGTCATTTAAATTTTTGTCTTTTGTGATGCTTTTCTTACTTTACTCGTTTGTTTGTCTTTAATTTTTGATAAATAAACGTAAGTATTTGGTTTGAAACATTTATCGTGGTGCTTAGTGGAGTTTCTACCTCTAAAAGCACCTGCATCATGCTTCGATCTAGATTTTTATATTTTGGTTGTGCTATGTTTGATGCTAAAATTTGGAGAAATTTAATTCTGAAAATTATTGAAAAACCCTTGTAATAAATGTTAGCAAATTCTCTTTTTCCAAGTTGAGAGTTTAAGAAAAATCCTATACAAAGCCTAATTTAATTTTCGCTCCACCATAAGTGCGATTATCATACTGAGTTGGGCTAGGATCCTTCTCTCTTGAAAGTTTTAATTTCAAGCAATGATCATGTCCCTGTGCTTATCTTTTATTGCTAGCCTCGTCATGCATTCGATAACGTGACTTTCACATCGGAAGTCCCGTACATCACCGAATTCCATACCCAAACCTTTATATCTCTTTTGTACATCATATTCCTTGAACACAACCTATTCTTGAAGTTTTGTCTTGTCTCTAGCATAGTTTTATTTTAAAATTCAGATTGTGTTTATGCAAGAAAGAGAGGAGTTGAGAGCTTTGAAAAGAGAGATAAAGATGTCAAGAGAAAGAAAAGTAAAGAAAAAAATATGTGCATGGAAAACAAAGAAAAGAAAAATGAAAAAAGGGTGAGAATGCAAGAGAAAAATAAAAAAGAAGAAGAGAAAGAGGAATGGCCAGAAAGACATGAAGAGGGATGAATCAAGTGAAAGATAAATAAAATGCAAGGAAGGATGCCACGTTGTTGAGAAGCGAAACTTCCATTCTTTTTCCAACCATGTGCAATCCGACAACAAGGACGTCACCGGTGCCTCATAGTCTTATTTTCTTTTGCCCTTGCACATGTCCACCATTCTATATCTTCTTATCCTTGATATCCCCACATATGGTTTAATTCTCATGATCATTGGCTTTGAAAGGTAAACAACCATTAGAGGAAGTTCTTAGCTTGACAATACTTGTGTTGATTGTGCTAGCCATACCTAAAGCTCCACGTTACATGTTATATGAGAGACTTATGGGAGGTGAGAGTTTTATAAAAATTGTTTAGGATAGCCACTTTATATGAGCGACATGTGAGAACTTGGAGAAAGGTTTTTGTCTAATACTTGTTGCAGGAATTTAATCTTTTAAAAAATCATGAAAACCCTCCAATGGAAGCAAAGAAGTAAGCATGGTTGAAATTGAATACCTCGAGTGAAGAGCTTGAGTTGTGGGGTAAATCTTAATTTGGTAAAAATTCTAAACGCCCATGTTTATGTATGATGATCATTGCTTTATGTTTATCGTATTAAATAAATGGTTGACTAACTTGTAAAGAAAGAATTAGCGGAGCACGATTTCAACACCTTGGACAAAGTTCTTTTACGAGTACTTGCTCGAGGACGGGCAAGATCTAAGCGTGGGGGAGATGTTGACGGTGTATTTTGGTACACCAAACATGTTCATTACACTTTGGTTTGGATTTGATTATGGAACTAACCCGCCACTAGGCACACTAATCATATAACAAGTTCATCTTTGTGTGTGCACTTGGAAGTGTTATGTTTATGTAGGAAAACATGGACATAAAGGAAGGATTCACAACAAGTTCAAAGGAGCAATTAATGAGTGTTGTTCGTGTTTATGAGCTTGATGAAATCACTCCCAATGGTGGCAAGGACCGAAGTGTTACAAAGGAACACTCCCGAGGATTGAAGCGTAAAAGACCGAACTTCATGCAAGGAGAACCTCCATCTTGGACGTGAGGATGTCATCGTCAAAATAGTGAAAGTGGAGGGGGCAAAGTGCATAAATACATAAGAATCCACGGGAGCGAAGGGGCGACCGAACCGGGCCGAGATGGGCTGGCCGGCCTAGCCCATTCCGGGGGTCGGTTCGCCCCCCCCCTTTCTTGCACCCGAAGGACCTTCAACCCTAAGTTCGTGGAGGCACCACCATTCGCAAGAGAGAGAGAGAGAGAGCCATTCACACTGAGAAGCCATCCACAAGCTGGAGAGAGAGTAGGGAGATCTTCAGGGAAGGATCACTCAACTTGAAGGAAGCACCCACAAGTGGAGAAGAAAGAAGACACCGTCGGAAGCGTCACCATGATCAACGGTGCTATGTCTAGCACCTTGATGGGGTATGTTGACGGTGTATAATCGTATTAAACTTCAAGTAGACTTGCAAGCGGACAAGTCTCCCGTCGTAGTCAAGGGACCCTTCTTCCCTCGAGTGGTGAACCCAAGGTATCGAATCCGTGGAACAATGCGTGACGCAAGACTTGATCTATTGAAGCCAAGAAACCTCGATCTTCAAAAGGTGAAACCCTAATGCATCTAATCAAAGAACATCAAAAAAGAATCTAATCTACTAATGATCGGAGGTAGCAAAAGATAGAGGGGGATAGATAAACCGATCTAGAGAGATCGGATCAAGCCTTTTGTTGAAGTTTCGAGCAAAAGAAGAAGTAGCAAGTTCAATCTCATTAAAAGCCTCTTTAAACCATGGTTTCCCGTCCGACTTTGAAAACACCCGCCTTTTGGAGCCACCTTCTATCACAACACGCCCCTATTCGTGTGGGTTAGTCTAGGGCGAGTCCGAGGACAAGTCGAGATCTTTCAAAAGGTTAGGTATGCAGCTCTAGCCACCACGGCTACAAGAACATCCTATGTGATCTATCTCGAGAATAGATCTAAGATAAGAAAAGCTGTCGAAAACGAAGACTTCGGAGAAATACTTGATCGCTAGAAATCGGATTCAACTTGATACATCAATTAGTACATGATACATGAACAAGATCACCACCGGGATTACCTTGATCTTACTTCTAGCTCCGGGAACTCCGACGTGGTTTTCCTTGCAAGGTTCCCACGTCGGCTGGGAGACCCTAGTAAACTAGCTTGACCCTCTCCTCTATGAGATGGTGTCCCTCTCTTCTCTACTCCTTAGTGGCCGATGGCGAATGAATTGATGCGTGGCTCTCGACCCCGGGACTGTAAATAGCCCGAATGGCGACTAGGTCAAAGGGTGAGGCGACTGGGCCCTGGAATGGGCTGGGCCGGCCGTCCTGGGCCCACCCCGGCCTAGTTGCCTGCCTCCTTCGCATGGCATCGGTTCCCAAGTCTTCTAGATCCTTCCCCCTTCTGCATGTGGGCCCTTGTCGTTAGTTTCTCTCCGAGTTGGACGTAGCTCCTTGTCCCGCAAGATTCGGCACTTTTCTGGGTAGGTCCTCGAAGTTTGTCATCTTCTCGGGTTTGGTCCCTGGGCTTCTTGGAGTCAAGTTTGCCTCATTGCATGACTTGTACGGGGCTTCAAGGTCTTGTCATAAGGTGCTTGATGAACTTATCCCGGAAGTCTTTCTTTCAACGCTAAAACCCTGCATAAACACTAAACTCCAAAACCGACATGCACGAATGAAATTGTTATACCAAGGGGGTTAGTACCAATGGATAAGGTATAAAACCTATGCCAACACCGAAGGTAAACTCATGGCTAGGTTGACTGAATTTCATTGTCAACATCTCCCCCATGCTTAAACCTTGCTCGTCCTCGAGTAAGCCTTCAATGGATATCATCGTTGCCCTTCATTGTTTAAACCTTGCACTTGATCATACATGAGAAAACATAATGCTCAAAAATTTGATTTGTTAAGGTTTCATAATGTACTAGCCTTCATCCCTACGGAGGGTAGATTATTAATTAAGCTTATCTCGCAAGTATTGAAATGCACCCAAAGTTTAAATAGATCTCAGAAATTTTGAAATAAAGAATGAGATGAAAAGATCTAAACCAAGTTCACAAATTTAAATCACCTTGCATATTGCTCATGAACTCTCATCTCATCTTGTCTCTCAAGCCTATTTATTCTACTTCTTTCCCTCTCATAACATATATATATGTGGCAGGCTTTATACAGAGCTTTTTTGGGAAAGTTTAGTCCTACCAAGATATTATAAATGAGATGTTGTCAAAATAAGACAAGCTTCTCAAGGTCTTACCGAGACTCGTCAAAAAGATCATTGGAAAATAATGTTATATCAAGGAGGGGAAAGAGAAAAATACACACACTTGAGATAGGTGGACATGTGCAAATGGCAAAAAGTGATCCCGAGGCACAAAGGAAGATCTCATCATCGGATTGCACATGGTTGGAAAATGAGTATGGATCTTTTAATCTTGAAGCCTTGAAATTCCTAATGCACTTTAGACAATGGGGGAGTTCATTTTATTTTTACATACTCGCATTTTTCTTTTTCTTATACCCATTTTTCTTTCTTTCTTTTTCTTTCTCATTTTTTCTTTTTATTTCTCATCAAAATTTTTTTATTTGCTCCAATTTGAACTCTAAAATTGCATTGTACCTACCTCCTCCCCCATTCTTAGACGTTTGCTCATCCTCGGGCAAAGAGGTGATAGAGATAAGGTAGGTACCCAGAATACTTTTCCTTTGGAGAGATACTTGAAATCTTAAATCGTCGCACTGTCTTGCAATCTTCCTTGAATTGATCATCCATCCTCAATGATAGGTTGTGGTCAAGGAGGTAATCACAAAAGATGATATTTGGTTTGAAGGGTGGATATCCGGCGAGGTTTGTGAGATCTTCGATGTGGGGATACACAATGCACGGATAAAAGGCTAGCAATAAGATAGATACGCAAAAACGGAATGACCAGCTTCTTAGTCTCGGGCCAGAGAAATCATGGCCTGCAATAACTCACCCAAAAATAAATCTTTTACACTAAGGTTTATGCACTCAAATATTTATATGGCTCTGGATAGGTAGAGCAACACACAAGTGATATTCATGACAAGGTTAGCATTACTTTTAGGAATAAAAACCATTTTTAATCCATCTAAAACTTGAGAGCACATAAAACACGATGGGTCTTTATTTTAATCATAACCTCCACTAAAGATTAAGCTAGCATTCAGATAAATTCATATTTGTATTTTAAGAGAGCACTAGCTTTAACATGCATAAATCAATTACAAAGATAAACAAAGCGGCAATTATAATCATATATCTTCATGGCACAAATTTTGTAACTTTTCCAAAGGTAAAAACAAGGTGGTGTCTTTATTCATGATGAAAACAAACTAACATACATGCTGAAAATAAACTAACACACTTGCTGAAATTTAAATAAAAACTGAAAACACTACGCAAACACAAGCTGAAAATTAGAGAAAAAGGGAAAATAAAAAAAACTAAAGCTCATCCTTCTTCCTAATCCTCCGCCGGTGGTTGGTATTGATGGTCTTGGTAGTTGTACCCTTGCTCGTAGTAGGTTTGGACATCCCCTCCAACGAATTGATCCGGCGGTACTAGGTGAAAACGCCCAAGCTCATAGGCAATATTTGCATTGCCTTCACCCAATTGAGCCGCGGTGGATTGGATGGGCGACATTTTGCATGTTTCTCGCAGCAGACCCTCCAATTATGGCCATGCATTGTTGTGGTTGGGGGTATTGTGCATAGGGCTCCGCAAAGGTTACGTTGGGAACCACATAATTTTTTGGGGGCATCGGTGCACCACTCCCCCATGCTTGCATCGGTGGCCCTCCGTAATAACTTGGCGGAGTAGGGATTCCTCCGAATGGTGGCACATAGTTTTGTTGTGCACCGCCCTCTTGTGCGGAGGAGGATCCCTCCTCTACAATTCTTCCTTTTTTATTCTTCTTCGCCGGGACAAGGAGTCCCTCCTCCAACCAATCTTCCTTCCCTTGGATGAAGAGCCTAAGTCTTGGGTCCGGAAGGGGTAAGTTCACCTTGGCCACATGAAAGCCTCCTCTCTCATCTCCACTAATACATTTTACTTGCTTTAAATATTCAAATCCGAGAGGGGTCCCGAGTAGAAGATATTCGGGATTTCTTGTAATTCCCGGCCTTAAGGAGATGACCAACATAGAAAGGTAGCACCCTGAACTAATGTCTCCCGATCCCGATGTTGCCTCGCAACACCATCGATTGATTATAAGGAATGAGGGGTCTATTGGTTGCCTGGCAACTAAAGCCGAGTAGAGCCAATTCAACTCCGTGTCGGTCACCTTCGTCTCCCTCATCCTCCCCATAATCCTCTTACACATCCAAGAGTGGAATACTTGGATAATGGGGTTCCGGATGGAATTTCGTTGTTGGTGGGCTTCTCCGGAGATTAAATTCCAAAATCCATCCAACATGTCATCTGTTGACAGTGAATTTCCGTCAACTTAGAGTACTTGTTATACATTGGTTTCGATTATGATTTGCAACTAACCCGCCACTAGGCATACTAATGATGTAACAAGTTCACACTTGCATGTCGATTTTGGAGTTTGTTGTTTACGCAGGAAATCTACGCTAAAGAGGAGACTTTAGGGATAAGTTCACCAAGCACTTTGGAAGAAGATCATGAAGCCCGACAAGAGTCAATACACGTGATGAACATGACTCCAAATGACCCGAGGACCGAAGCGTCAACGTGCAAATCTTCAGGGACTCAACCGTAAAACAACGAAGCTTGCATAGCAAGGATTCAAGCCTTAACCGTGAAGGAAACGACGTCAAAGGCCCACATGCAAGTGCACACAAATAAGGGATCACGCGAGAAGCAATCGGGGAGAAAAGCGGGGCCGAACCGGGCCAAAATGGGCCTAGGCCAACCGGCCTAGCCCACTTCGGGGTCGGTTCGGTGCCCCCTTTGCCCTAGGTGTTTGTCTATTTATTGCCTCCGCCGCCGTCGGCCACCACATCGAACAAATCATCCTACCGACGCCATTGACAGAACACCGCCTCCGCAAGATGAGGGAGAGAGTTAGATGAGCTCATCGCAAGGATCAACGCCGGCGGAGAGAAGGAAGCAAGAGGAGGACTCCAAGCCGCTGGCCTAGGGGTGTTCCCAAGCTCCATCGCCGCCATCTTCATCGACGACGTTCTCCGGAGTCTCCATCACCCCTATGTGCTTCAATCTTTGTAAGATGATGGGGTAATGTCTCCGTTCATCCCTAGGGTTAGATGGATGCATGCTTTGTGATCACTACTTGATTCGTGGTTTCAATCTATTGTTTTCATGTTGATGATGCTTTGATGATTAAGGTTAGCTACCGTGTTTTTCGGGCGTATGATATCCGCTACTCCCATAGATTCCATCAACATACCGTGTCCATCATAGGTCTAGTCACGAATACCTTCGCGTAGTAACAGTACGAGAGGAGGGAAAGGGCGAAACCGTGGTGACAACCCCCGATAGATTGGTTTATCACTCTCGTGTAGTAGATGCATATCCATGTTATCCTAGATCCTAGAGAGGGAACGCTTATCTTTCTTAATCACTCTCTTGTGTTCACCCTTTACCATCTAGTTTAACCCTAGATTTGTTTGATCAACTTAACTTAGATTAACTTAGGTTAGATTGTTTTACCTTTAGATTAATACTCTTTCAAAGGTTTTCCATTCAACTAGATTAGTACTTGGTTAAGCGCTAGTAATCCCCTTGCTCCGCGGATTGACAAGAACCTTGGGAATCCCGTGGTGAAAAAGGTGTAGGTCCGTACGCCTACGGATCATAGGTGGATATGAGTTTTATCCGTCAACAAGCCCCTTTTTCTGGCGCCATTGCCGGGGAGCAAGCCGGTTTGCTACGTTTAATCTAGTAATAATTTTGTTGATTACTAACACCTAACCCCTATTTTCTACAAAAAAATCTTTTTTTGTTTTCTTTCAACTTTTCTTGTGCCTAGATGGATTTGTTCACCTCACCATTGGAAGACGAAGAGATGTCGCTAAGGGAGCTAGCAATGTCGTCAATGGAAGACATTGAGATACAAAAATCAGATTTGATGCTTGCTACAACCCACTACGAAGTGAAGCCTAGAATCATCAAGTTAGTGGCGACAAAACCATTTAGAGGATTGGAGGATGACAACCCATATAGACACATTAGGCAATTCACGTTGATATGCAACACGGTGCAATAAGGAGTTCCGGCTGCTTGGTTCAAGTGGAATCTTTTTCCGTTCTCTCTCGAAGATGAAGTGCGAAGATGGTACACACTTGCGTCCGTTGAAGCAAAAGGAAACTGGGATGAGCTAGTGAAGAAGTTTCTTTTGAAGTTCTTTCCCATAAGCAAGGTCCAAGCCTTAAGGAGGCAAGTGCTCAATTTCAAGCAAGGAGAGGATGAAGGAATTGATGAAGCATGGGACCGTTTTAATGAACTACTTGAGCGAGGCCTGAACTTGAGATTTTCCGGTGACTTGATGTTGCATACCTTTTATTTTTCACTAACCCCTAACTCGTCTCGTTTTGTAAGCATGTGTGCAAGAGGTGATATAATGGATAAAACAATTAGTGAAGCCGCACAAATCTTACAAAGGATAAGCAATGGACAAAAATGCAACGGGATTGGCAAATACGTTGTCGAGAGGAGCAAAATGACAAAAGCAAGCCCAAGGTGCTTGCTGAAATTTCTGAAAAAGATGAACTGGAGGTCAAGAAAGATGAACCGACCATTCAAGAAATTGAAGATCCACTTCCCAAAGTAAGAGAAGTTATTTCGGATGTTAAAAATGTTGAAAGTAGCATGAATGTAGGCCAAAGTATGTGGAATGCTAGACCATTGGCGGAGTTCATTCAATCCGGTTGGATTCAAGTCGATTTCGCCCCACTAATCAACTACCGAAGGAAGGAGGAACGCCGACACGTTGCCAAACTAGTTCAAGATATATTTTATCAAGAGATGAGTGGAGAGTCGATCCAAAAGATATTTGAAGAAGAAAGAGAAGAAGAAGATGATGAAAGATGGATCGATCAATTTGACAACTCAAAGATTTGCAATAAAGGAAGAGAATAGTACAATCGTGATGAGCCTAGTGACTCAAAGGATAAATGGGAGGAGATAGGACTCAAGCTAGAAGATGAATGGGAAGGGGTTGACATAGATCAAGTACTCCAAGAAGGCCCCTCCCCACAAGGTGATAGCTTGTGTGCTATTGAAGCCTACACACTAGCAAATCAAGACATGGAAGTACTCAAGGATGACGGAAAGAGTGAATCAACAATGAGCGATCTTGACGACATGTGGTACATGGAAGATAAAGAAAGCAACATACAAGACTTTGAAGACGAAGATTGGAATGACAATGAAGACTTAAAAGAAGAGACAAATGCAAATGTAGTTGATGGATTACACATTCCACATGATGAGATGGAGGGGATGCAAAAAGGTAACAAAGAGACGCCTTCACTCGTTGAGATTGATTCGCCTTCAACACCGCTAGATGAACCAAATATCACTCTTGTTGAAAAGGCTCTAAGGCCAAGGTACGCGCTGAAATCTCAAGATATTATTGGTATTGATGTTTATAAAATCAAATACTCATGCTCAACCAATAGTATGAATGATAGTTTAATGTCTATGCCTTGTTCCAATAGTGATCATGTTGATAGGCTAGATTTTCTTGAGAATGAAAAAGAGGAAACATTTATGTTTGATCCAATTAATCTCACACCTAAAGAACCTTTGACTAATGATGAGCTATGTGCTATGCATGAAACATATGCTTCTTTTATTTACACCTTGACTTGTTGCTACAATTCACATGTGGTGTTAACTATGGACGCGTATATTTACAATAAGTTTTGTAAATCTCGATCATGCTTTGCGCTTGGTCAAGCTAATGACCTTAAAGAAGAACATGTCGGGAGAAGGCCCGATTTTCACTAACCATGTAGACAAGGCTTGAATAATGAAAAGAGAAGTCATGCTTAAAGAGTTGCAAGATAAATCATCAACCTCTCCAAATAGAGCGATGGATGCTGCTGTCTTCATCAATTTGAGAGCTTGTTTAGAGGTGTACAAATGAAGAAAATGAGATATTCAAAAGCTCCATGAAGTTACCATTCCAACGCATCAAGAACCAACAAGTTTGAAGACCCGTGCAAGGAGTTATGGAGAAAACATTGAGCGTTGCACGTTCTGAAATTTCAGGACAGATTTCATCGCCGAAGTAAAACGGACGTAACTCTCTTGTCCAGAGTCCGATTTGGGCAAATGAAGACTCGTTGGAAAGAAAATTTTGTGCACTGTGCAATGGAGTAGAGCTTGAGTATACTTTCTGTTCTGGACATTAAAAAAAATTCATGGAGTGAAGGCAGCACCGAAGGATGATAAAGAAGGAGATAACGATGAAACAAAAGGATGCTTTGGGCAAGTCTTCTATAAGTGATCAAGCACAACATGGGAAGTAAATTAAAGCTGCATTGGTACCTTTTCTTCTTGCATGAAGGGCCATGACGATGCGACGAAAAGAAGGTGTGTGAGAAAGTCGAGCTCTATGACTTTAAATGAAGCGCTTTTCGGGAGGCAACCCGTTTCTTTATATTTTTACTACTTTCTTAGATAAAATAAAGAATGGAACTATCTTATAATGATCAACTTGTGGTTATTAATCTAAGTTCAGTTTTCCTTTTTAGAACCATCATCGTGTTCATGATCATATTTATTTGCATGCATTGCATTTTGTTATCAATGTGATGTTTCTTTGTGTATACATGTTTTGCACATAGTTGGCTTGGTTGTTTTATATACTTAATGATGTATGCTTCTTTTTCCATGTTAATACTTCATAAGGCATTATGAGTATTTTCCTTTTGTGATCTTGTGTAAACGTGGTGTTTAAACAAGATTGCGGACCATCATCGTTAAGTTCGATAAACCTAGCTAGCTTTTCATATGTTTTCATGTTGCTTTGGTTAGTTTATAAGCTTTGCAATGCGCTTAATTTTTCTTGTGCTATAAGATTTATTGATTTAGGGATAGACATGGTGTTTTAACCCTAGATATATCAACCTTTATGGCTATGGAGAAATTCGGCAACCTAGTTGTAAACATGGTGTTTAGAACTAGGTGAAAACTTTGTCTTTGTTTATATGCTTTCCTATCATGTGCATACACACCTTGCACCATGTACACTCATTAGGATTTTATTCCTCATTAGACTAATTATGCTACAAGTTAAGAATCTTAGGAGACATTGTTGGATTGTTGGCAATTCTATCTACTCCCAACCGCCACCTTGGGAGTAGAATGTGCGTTTAAAACGTCTTGCAGGCAAGATAAAGACTCTCACTACAAGGAAATTGAAGGATGGGTAAGATAAAAATGCTTTGTCTTCTTCTTCCATGACTAGCAAAATGCTAAGCATGGGGGAGACCCTGAATCTTCAACACGGAAGTGCAACATGACGCTCTAGATCAAGATCATTAACGTCTCCGGATCAATGTGCAAGAAGCCACCGATCTCATCAAAATTCTGCATGGTCTCGAAGGGAAAACACTGGATATTTTTGGATATTTAGAAGCCCCATGAAGTTACGATTCCAACAAATCAAGAATCAAGACAATCGGAGGTTCCTACAAGCGGTTATGCCCGAATCACCGAGTGCAACACGTCCTAAAATCAGTTTTGGACAGCACACTGTGCTGAAGTAAAACGGACATTGCTCCCTTGTTTGAACTCCGTTTTCAATGAATGACCACACGTTGGAAAGGTAATTTCATAAACTTTTCAATAGAGCTATATTTCGATATATGTTCTGTTCTGGACAGATGGGGAAATCCATGAAAAAGAGACAGCAAGGAGATGATGAGAACAAGAAAGAGGAGATGGTGATGACAACATTGAAGAGAAGGGCGACCAATGACTCCATTAAGCATACAAGATTAAATTCAGAAGTTTAGGAGCATTGATAAATCAAGACAAAAGCAAAAGCCACATCGATACATGGAGATGTCGGAAGAAGGCAACGAAGAATTACAAAGGATGGTAACATCTCCATGGACCTTCTCTTTTCCAAACACAAATGCTTGTAAGTATGCCTTCAACCTCAACTAGGTGCAACCTTTTGTTTTTCTCTTCAAACAATAACATGGCTACTAGGAGGACAACCTAGGTTTATTTTTACTTTCAATAGATAAGCATGACCATGTGTTCACCTCGATGTTCTATATTGCCTATGCTTACGGAAAGATGATGAAAGTTGCCGCTTTGTTTTACCTACATGAAGTTATACATGTCTTGGCTAACTGCTCTCTATAATATGATCTGAAATTAATTTAAATACTGGCTCTTTTATTTGTGGAGGTGAAATGACTATACTCTAGACCCACATATATATCTTTGCTCTTTGATATAAGTTTATGGATAGCCGGATAACTTGTTATTTTTATGAAAACTTAACTTTTATGCTATCTACATATTTGTGATGCTCTTGTAAAGTTCTACCTACAAAAGCCATATACATATATGTTTTATGACAACAAAACCCGTAGATTGCAAACATATGCTTTGATGAGTTGGATTAGGATTGATTTCTATGGTTCGACACTAAGAAGATGGTCATTCCTTTGTGTAACTTTTTCATGCTAGCCATTTTGTCCATGCATTGTGGGTTTTCACATCGAAAATTTCACAAACTTCGCTAGGCATCCACCCTAAACCAAAAACATGTTTTTGTGATCACCTCCTTGTCCACAACCCAATTTGAGTATGGAGTAAAATTCTCGATGGAGATTCAAATATTCTGCAAGATTATGGAATTTATACTTACTTTAGCGAGTCATTTCTCCTCTCTTTTATGCTCGAGGACGAGCATCGTTCAAGCATGGGGGAGGAGTCATTCTCTGACACAAATGCTATGTAAGTATTATGTTGCAAAAAGTTTTGAGGAGCAAAAGAAAAAAATGAAAAAAAATATGATAAGAAGAAAAGAAAAGTAAGAAAAATAGGAAGAAAAAAAGAAAGAGAGAAAAATGACAACGAAATAAAATAAAGAAAAAAATAAAGATGCTCCTCGGTTCTTTTTGCTTCATAAGTTCTCAAGTGCCTTGATGACACATCCATACTCAAATCTTCCAACCATGTGCAATCCGATAACGAGGACTTCACTCGTTCCTCGGGATCATCCATTTGCCACTTGCACATGTCCACTTATCTAAATGTGTGTGTTTCGTCCCTCTCTCTTTCCAACATTTATTTTCCATGGCCTTTTTGACGAGTCTCGGTAATTCCAATAGATCTCTCTCTTAATTTGACAATATTTCGGATGTATGTTTTGCTAGGATTGTTTTTAACCTTCCAAGCTCCACATAAGCCTTCCACTATCACATATGAGTAGAGTAGGTTGAAAATAATCTAGTATAGGCTTGAGTGACTTGATGAGATGAGTGTTTCCATGAGCTTTTGCAAGAGATTTTCACTTATGTTCGATATGCATCTTTTTGAAAATTCTTCCATGTGACAAGGTAATGGTTTGAAGTTCACTTAAGTTTGAGGGCATCATGTTTATTAAATGTGGCTTGTTCTTTATTGTTAGTCTATCTTCCATAATGAAAAAGAAGCCGGTCACAACTTGAACTTTAAAAATAAATTCTTAAGAGAGAGCAATTTGCCTTGTCATGAATGACTAAGTGCAGGGACAACATTGAAAGGCAACATTGATTTCCCTTTTAAGCAAGGATTACTTACTCGAGGACGAGCAAGGTTTAAGCATGGGGGAGATGTTGATGGTGAATTTCCGTCAACTTAGAGTACTTGTTATACATTGGTTTCGATTATGATTTGCAACTAACCCACCACTAGGCATACTAATGATGTAACAAGTTCACACTTGCATGTCGATTTTGGAGTTTGTTGTTTACGCGGGAAATCTACGCTAAAGAGGATACTTTCGGGATAAGTTCACCAAGCACTTTGGAAGAATATCATGAAGCCCGACAAGAGTCAAGACACATGAACATGACTCCAAATGACCCGAGGACCGAAGCGTCAATGTGCAAATCTTCGGGGACTCAACCGGAAAACAGCGAAGCTTGCATAGCAAGGATTCAAGCCTTAACCGTGAAGGAAACGATGTCAAAGGCCCACATGCAAGTGCACACAAATAAGGGATCATGCGAGAAGCAACCGGGGAGGAAACCGGGGCCGAACCAGGCCAAAATGGGCTTGGGCCGGCCAGCCTGGGCCGACCGGCCCAGCCCACTTCGGGGTCGGTTCGGTGCCCCCTTTGCCCTAGGTGTTTGTCTATTTATTGCCTCCGCCGCCGTCGGCCGCCTCATCGAACAAATCATCCTACCGACGCCATTGACCAGAACACTGCCGTCGCAAGATGAGGGAGAGAGTTGGATGAGCTCGTCGCAAGGATCAATGTCGGCAGAGAGAAGGAAGCAAGAGGAGGATTGGGCACAACACCTTGTCTTGCAAGATTCAGCACTTTTTTGGTTTGGTCCTCGGAGTTTGTCGTCTTCCCGGATCAAGTCCCTGACTTCTTGGAGTTAAGTTTGCTTCATTGCATGACTTGTACGGGTCTTCAAGGTCTTGTCACAAGGTGCTTGATGAACATATCCCGAAAGTCTTGCTTTCAACGCTAAAACCCTGCATAAACACTAAACTCCAAAACCGACATGCACACGTGAACTTGTTATACCACAGGGGTTAGTACCAATGGATAAGGTATAAAATATATGCCAACACCGAAGGTAAACTCATGGCTAGGTTGACGGATTTTCACCGTCAACAATTAGTACTTGGTTAAGCGCTAGTAATCCCCTTGCTCCGGGGATGGACAAGAACCTTGGGAATCCCGTGGTGAAAAAGGTGTAGGTCCGTACGCTTGCGGATCGTAGGTGGATACGAGTTTTATCCGTCAACACCATCCGGCACATCAAACTTCTCCGGAGCTCCCTTTTGGAACCCAAGTAGCTCCCTAATTTGCTCGTAGGGAACCACTTGCCGAATTCCCTCCAAACGGAATGATAAACTTGTCACCCCCTCATCAAGGATAGGCGCCATAGTGATCAATATTTCCAAGGCAAACTCCTTGTTGGTGTTTGCCGACACCCCGTTGGAGAATTGCACCCATCCAAGGTGCCCCAACATATAATATATGTCCATGCCAAAACCCAATGAGTTGAGAGCTTGATCGTCAAAATCGACGTTTGCCACAAGCCTCTTCTCAAGGTGAGAGAGTTTCTTCTCCTCCTCCTCCTCCGACAAGATGATGAAGCCATATGTGGAGTACCGCGGAGTGTATGGAGGTGGAGCGGATGAATAGGTCAATCGACGAGGTGGGACAGCGGCTCCTCCGTACGCCCTTGAGGTTCGGTAAACCTCATGGACGAGCTCCTTGTAGCTCTCATACCACCGAGGAGGAGAGTGTCGTGTCCTCCTCCATGCTTCGAGGAGACTTGAAAACCGAGTGCCTCCTCGAAGACGTCATCGAAGATGGCTTGGACGACGACGACCCCTTCTTCTTGGTGAAGAGACTTGTGGTTTTCTTCCACATGATTGCAGCACTCTTCTCTCTACTATAATTCCGGGTTTTCAACCGGTGACTAGGCACTTCAAAAATTACTTCGGAATGTGGACATTGAGTGGATTAAGGGTGTGAATTGCTTGAGCAATCAAGCTCGGGAAGGATGGCTATGTCTACCTGTGTTTTCGGGCACAAAAACTTGAACACACAAACAGAGGAAGGAGAGGGCTACTTTCCTGCAGAAGACGGGCACCGGGGGCACCATTTATAGGGAGGCCGACCGGCCTGGGTGGCTGCGTGCCCCTCCCTGGCTTGGTTTTCTTCTAGCACGATCATCTCCTCTTTGTGATTTTCTTGCCCGCGTGCTCCACGAGTTGCACCGCCCAAACGCTCTCGTCCACTCCTTTTCTTGCATTCTTGGTCCTCCCACTTGATGCTCTTGCTTTGAATCATGTCCATGCTCTCTTGCTCCACTTGCTTCACATGCCACCATGAATTTCCTGCAAAGTTATGCTTGCTGCCCACCCGTGCTTGTCCTTTGCATGTGATCTTGATGAAAGTTGTTGGGAGGGCATCCAATGATGCATCATGGTGCATGCATGATTAACTTAACTTCTAAGCACATTTAAGGCTCGGCACTCCTCTAATTTCGAAAATAAAAAATATTTTCAAAGCTATGGAAAAGCTCAAGCATAAATTTAGAGAAGTTTTTAAACCGTTAAAAACCAATGTAAGTCGAAAATATTTTCCGACTACATTTATATTGGTCTCACCCCAGTATAGTTTGCCTTCATTGGTTGAGAGCAAACTTTTCCCGCTTGATCATGGGGGCATAGATTTAGGTTCAAATTTTGGCTAAACGAGATAGGTTTTGAATGAAATGAAATTAAATGGGGCTTAGAAAAATTCTAATCTTAGAGAAACCAAGGATATAGATTTTTAAACCAGCCAAAAGTTATGTTTCTAGATTCACGCGAGTCCTACCACATGTTGAAATCTAAATAACACCTAGGTATAAGTCGTGGCTCTACTCATGTGTTTTTAGCATGAAAAACAAGTCAACCACAACATCATAATGAGGATGAATGGTTGAGTTAGGTTATGAATTTATTTGGTTGTGGTTTCTCGAAAAGAAGCAAACAAACACATAGAAGGGTTCATGTAAAGGGTTTATGATCAAAGCAAAATATTCAACCAAAAATTATGTCTCTAATATTGTTCAACCACTTCTAAGTCTAATGTCTTTGCGTAGTAAAATTCAAAACTAAATTACTTGAAAAGACTCGAAAAACCCGGAATCGAGTTGTCCTCCCGTAGCTTATTCTTGACTCGATGGAACGGGTTGCCTCCCGTCTAGTGCTTTGTTTATAGTCCATGGCTAGACTTCTTCACTTGATTACTTCGGATCAACGCTCTTTGCGGGCGTTGCAATCTTGGGTACCCACTTCCGCACTATCTTGGGCACGGGCTTATTCTCTGGCTTAGTCATCTTTTTGGTCTTCACAGGCGGCTTTTGTTCCTTTGTTTTGAGAGATGCAACAACTTCTTTGATTTTCTTCACGTCCTTCTTCTTCGGCTCTTCTTTCTTCTTCAGCCCTTCCTTCTTCCTTGGTTCTTCCTTAACAATGCGACGATGAGGTGGAACATATTTAACTTCAATCATATTGCATACCTCGAGGCGTGGTCAAAACCTGAAGGAACTCCTTTCTCAGTTGATGTCGAACATGATCTCCCCCTTGCCAATATCAATGGTAGCTCCCACGGTCTTGAGGAAAGGCCTCCCAAGGATGAGTGGTGGCTTGTCCCTCTCTCCCATCTTGAGTACCACGAAGTCGACGGGGATGAAGTGGTGTCCGACCTTCACGGGCACATCTTCGGTGATGCCCAAGGGGTAGCGAATGGAGTTATCACCCAACTCCAAGCACATACCCGTAGGCTCCAATGGTAGACGTAGCTTCTCGAACACATCCCTCAGCATGACACTCACACTTGCTCCAAGGTCGCATAATGCCTTCTCGAACTTGAACGAACCAACGGAACATGGAATTGTCGGACATCCGGGGTCTTTTTGCTTCTCTAGACCATTAGCAATAGCGGCACTACATTGCTCGGACATCTTGACATGATCTACCCCGAGTGTTGCTATCTCATATTTATTTGCAAGGATATCTTTGAAGTAACGAGAATATGTAGGAACTTGAAGGGCATCCAATAAGGGCTTGTTGATGCTAAGTCTACGCACAACCTCCACAAACTTCTCAAAGTGGTTATCAAGTTTACCTCGGAAGTGGCGTGGCTTGAGTTGCGGTATCTTCGTGTCTTCTCCCGGCATCTCAAACTCGGGCTCTTCGGTGATGCTCTCCGTAACTTCCTCCTTAGCAAATTCCTCCGCCTCGGCGGATGGTTTAGGCTTCCTTCCTCCCGCGGAACATTCCGGATCTTCGGTCTCATTTCCCGAACATGTTTGAATAGCCTTCGCTGATTCGGGACCTTTAGGTTGTCCCGGAAGCTTCCCTTCATTAGTGGATAGGCGCCCGACAAGTTGTCCCACTTGCGTCTCGAGCATCTTCATCATGTTGAGCACTTGATGGTTGGAGCTTCCGACCTCCATCACTTTTGCTATCGATGTTCTCTAACACCTTGTCTTTGGCCTTAAAATTGGTGACAGTGTCCTTGTTGATCTTAGCTTGCTCGTCCATGAAGTCCTTCAATTGTATACGAAGCGGAACCGAATTTGGAATGGATGAGCTTGCCTTAAATTAAGGTCTACCTTGCCCGTAGAGGAAGTTCAGAAAATCTCCCTTCCTCATGTAGTCGAGCACCTTGGCTTCCTCCAGACAATCCTTGTGTACATGGACGTATTCTCCGCACTCTTCACATGTGGATCTTGCTTCGGCAGCCTTTACATCTTGAGCCTCTTTCTTTTCTATCTCCATCTTCTCCAACCTCCGCATAAGTGAATCGATCTTGCCTTCGAGTATGTCTTCCTTCTCCACTTGCAATACTCCTTTGATGTTCCCCGAGGGTTGAAATGGATGTAAGCGTCTAGATGACGCCCACGTGTCATTATCCGCGACCTTGTTGAATAGAGTGAAAGCATGAGTCGGCGTAAGCTCGATGATAGATCCTCCTGCCGATGCATCGATGATCGTCCTTGATGCCATGGTGAGCCCTTGGTAGAACTTTTGCATGAGGTCCTCCTTCGGGAACTTGTGATGCGGAACTGCCCGAGTGTACTCATTGAAGCGCTCCAATGCCTCTGAGATAGTCTCCGTAGGATATTTAGCAAAAGTGGCAATCTTATTACGCAAGCTTTGAGTTTTACCCGGTGAGTAGTATTCCTTCATGAAAGCCCTCATCAATGCATTTCAATCTTACACCGTCTCCGCCGGTTGAGAGTGGAACCATTGCAAAGCCTTCCCGAGTAGAGAGAACGGCAAGAGCCTTGCCCTCATTTGATCTTGAGTCACCCCATCCATGTGGAATGTATGACATAGTTGAACGAACGCTTGGAGGTGAAGGTTCAGATCTTCTTTACCGGTGAAGGGTGAATGTTGCACCATGCGGATTGTTGAGGTCTTGATCTCGAACGGCCTTACGATCTCCGCGAGGTTCAAGATTGGTAGGTCGATGATGTTCGGGGTGCATAGCTCCCCGATCTTGCATTCTTGCGGTTGTTCTCCCATCGGTGGAAGTCGATTCTTCCGAGGACTTTGAGGTGGTGAATTCTTCGGAGATTCCAACGATCCTTCATCTTCCGACTTCGAATCTAAAAAATCCAGCTTTTTAGCTTGTTGTGCTTCGCATCTCCTTAGCCTGTAAAGTTTTTCTGGATCATCCACTCAATTATCGGGTTTGTTGGAGAGGTAGCCGTCCATCTCCTGTTAGGGTTAGCGATAAACAAAATATACAAAAACGAAAAAGTAAAAACAAATCTATGAAAACTAGGGTTAGAAGAACTATATTAGATTGATTTAGAGGATGATCAAAATTTAGTAGATGCGAAAAGAAAAACTAAAAGAAAACTGAAAATTACACAAAAAGCAATAAAAGATCGAATCATGATCACTTGTTCCCCGGCAACAGCCCCAGAAAAAGGGGCCTGTTGAAAGTATATAATCGTATTAAACTTCAAGTAGACTTACAAGCGGACAAGTCTCCCGTCGTAGTCAAGGGACCCTTCTTCCCTCGAATGGTGAACCCAAGGTATCGAATCCGTGGAACAATGCGTGACGCAAGACTTGATCTATTAAAGCCAAGAAACCTCGATCTTCGAAAGGTGAAACCCTAATGCATCTAATCAAAGAACATAAAAAATGAATCTAATCTACTAAAGACCGGAGGTAGCAAAAGAGAGAGGGGGATAGATAAACCGATCTAGAGAGATCGGATCAAGCCTTTTGTTGAAGTTCCGAGCCAAAGAAGAAGTAGCAAGTTCAATCTCATTAAAAGCCTCTTTAAACCATGGTTTAACGTCCGACTCCGAAAACACCTGCCTTTTGGAGCCACCGTTCTGTCACAACGCACCCTTATTCGTGCGGGTTAGTCTAGGGCGAGTCCGAGGACAAGTTGAGATCTTTCGGAAGGTCAGGTATGCACCTCTAGCCACCACGGCTACAAGAGCATCCTATGTGATCTATCTCGAGAATAGTTCTAAGATAAGAAAAGCCGATCGAAAATGAAGACTTCGGAGAAACACTTGATCGCTATAAATCGGATTCAACTTGATACATCAACTAGTACATGATACATGAACAAGATCACCACCGGGATCCTACCTTGATCTTGCATCTAGCTCCGGAACACCGGTTCTCCGTCCTCATCCGCATCCAGAGTGGCCGTACTCCCCATGGGAGTTGACATCGGCTTCACATCTTGCATCTGGAACTTCCTCAGCATGTCTTTCGTGTACTTGGTCTGGTGCACGAATGTTCCATCCTTCACTTGCTTGATCTGCAGCCCGAGAAAGTACTGCAACTCGCCCATCATGCTCATCTCGAACTCCCTGCTCATCTCATCTGCAAACTTGGCAACAAGGTTATGTGACGAGCCACCAAAGACAATATCATCCACGTATATCTGAACAATCAACAAGTCATTTCCATGCTTGAGGAGAAACAAGGTCCTATCCACGGTACCCATCACAAACCCTCTCGCTCAACGAGAAAACCTCTCAATCTCCCATACCAAGCACGGGGCACCCGTTTCAACCCATACGAGCCCTTTTCAACCCGTACATCCCGTGTAGGTACAACTCACTCTCGAACCCAGGTGGCTGCTTCACATACACCTCCTCCTCTATGACCCCATTCAGAAAGGCACTCTTCACATCCATCCGAAACAACTTGAACCCTTTAGCCACGGCAAAGGCTAGAAGAATCCGAATTGCCTCAAGACGAGCCATAGGAGCAAATGTCTCCTCATAGTCGATCCCCTCCTTCGACTAAACCCCTGAGCAACAAGTCTGGACTTGTTCCTCACAACCATCCCATTCTCACTCTCTTTGTTCTTCCAAACCCACTTGGTTCCTATAGGATGGCAATTTGGAGGTGGTTCAACTAACTCCCACACCCGGTTCCTCTCAAAGTTTTCCAACTCCTCATGCATAGAATTGACCCGAGTTTGCATCGGATAAAGCGTGTCCAATGTCCTTGGGCTCAAAAGTGGCAACAAATGCAAGCATGAGCGAAATGAGAGGAATTTCGGACCTTGATCGCGTGGTATGTTCGTCGATGTCCCCAATGATCTTCAACAGGGGATGCACTTCTTGAATCCGCCGGGGAGCCTCACGCCTCGAGACTACCTCCCCCTCACCTTCGCCTTCTCTCGCCCGGTCCTCTTGTCGCACCGTCGTTGTCCATGAAGTACACGGTCCACGCTCCGTAGTGGTCGTAGGAGAAGTAGTGGGTACACACTCGGTTTCGGGCGCATGGTTCTCCCCATCATCATCTCCGGCCTTCATCCTTCTCTTCTTCAAAGAGGTCCTCGGCCATCTCCTCATCACCGCACATTCAAAGCCAAGAGAGGTACATGGCATTGTCTCGTCGAAGGTTACCTCACAAGTCTCCATGATTTTGTTAGTCTCAAGGTTAAGCACCCTATAGGCTCTAGAGTGGTTAGCATATCCAAAGAAAATACCATCACTAGACCTAGCCTCAAACTTGTCGAGTTTTCCCTTCTTAAGAATAAAGCACTTGCAGCCAAAGACTCGGAAATGACTCACCTTGGGTGCCCGACCATGCATCGGCTCATAACGAGTCTTCTTCTTGAAAGCTCGCAATAAAATCCCGTTGGAGACGTGACAAGCCGTATTGACCGCCTCAGCCCAATACCTCCTAGGAGTCCAGTGCTCATCGAGCATCGTCCTAGCCATCTCGCAAAGAGTCCCATTTTTCCTTTCCACGACTCCATTCTGAGGGGGCACATAAGGGGTCGAATACTGATGTTCAAGACCTAGATCACGACAGAATGCATCAAAACGAGAGTTCTTGAACTCTGAGCCATTATCACTGCGGATAGCTCGGATGGCATTTCCATGCCTCTCGTTCCTCAACCTTACGATCAGATCTCGAACAAAACCGAAAGTCTCACTCTTGTCCTCCAAGAAAAACACCCAGGCATAGCGTGAGTAATCGTCCACCACAACAAGGACATACCACTTCCCACCCACCGAGCGAACTCGAGCTGGCCCAACAAGGTCCATGTGCAACAGCTCTGTCGGACGCTCGGTCATGACATCGGTCAGGGGTGGATGGGGAGTGGCTACCATCTTGCCATGCCTACACGGAGCACAAACCAAATCCTTCTCAAGCTTCAACCTCGGCAATCCTCGGACAAGGTCAAGACCACTCAAGAGGGAAACCAAATCAAAGCTCAAGTGACCCAACTGCCTATGCCATTTCCACAAATCTGAAGTAGGACCGGCCATCAAACAGCGAGCAGGACCCAAAGAACGAGAGAAATCAGCCCTGAAAATCTGACCCTCGGGGATGATCATACAGACAAGATCACCTCGAGAATCCAGCAAACGAGACTCGCCAGACTTGAAACGCACCTCAAAACCCTCATCAAGCAACTGAGAAACCGAAAGCAAATTTAAACCCAAAGACTTCACAAGAGCAACTCTCTTCAACGTTACCTTGTCACTCACATGCACAACACCCTCAGACATCACCCTTCCTCGTCCATTGTCCCCAAATGTGATGTACATCTTTTCCTTCACTGGGGTGAGGCTGGAGAACCACTTCTTGTCTCCGGTCATGTGTCGGGAACATCCGGAGTCGATCAACCAAATGTTCTCCAAGCCTCCTGCCTGCAGTCAGAAACAAGAACGAGAATGAGCTAACGACTCGACACTGGGGTTAGCACACAGAAAGTTGAACCAGTGTCGGGCCATCTGCTCAAAAGAGGGGTTAGCAAACATCATTCCCTTACCACCAAATTTCCCATGTCCTATGGAGGAAGTACGAGTACCACGAGGGGGAAAACGTGGTCCGTAGTTCCTCTGGAACACAAAGCTGCGATCATCTCCCCTAGACTCGTATTGAGGACGAGTAGGGGGACGTCCAGCAAAACCACCACGAGCCCGACCAAACCTCTCACCAGCACGCACACCATCACCTCTCCTATCAAACCTCTCACCACCACCTCTCTGTGGGAACCTACCACCCTGAGCTCCAACTCCACCAACACTCCTCACACTTCCCACACCCCGTGGAAGTGGCACTCTAGGCTCAGGAATACCATGAGACTGGCGATACCTGTCCTGGTTTGCTTGCTCCCTAGCAAGCCTCTCATCCCTCTTCCTCTTGTAGCAAAACTCTGCTAGATGTCTCTCCTTGCCACAGTACTCACATCTGAAGGGGATGGTTTTTGGTTTTGGCTCTGGCTTCTCTCTAGGTTTCTCACCCTTCTCACTCACAAACTTCACGAGTTTCTGGAAGTCATTTGTTTTTGGGTGGAAATTTGGGTGGATCTTGGGTTGTGTCAAGCTTGTTGCAAAGGTGGTTGGGCTTTGGTGTGAAAGTGTTCTTGGGTGCTTTTGGAAGTGGGACTTGGATGTCTCTGATCACCTCAAACTCGAGGTTAGACTCAACACACTTCTCATACACACTCTCCCCACTGTTCTCTCCCACTTTCACACCCAACTTCTCAAAACCCAAACCACGACCATCCGCTCTCTTGAACTCCTCAATCATGATTTTCAATTGAGGTTCCCGCCCGTACAACCAACACAACACCTTCCTCAAATAATCATTCTCCTCATAGATGACATCCAAACGGGAAGTAAGTTCAAGATTGCGCAAAGTAACTTCATCACGCCTAGTGCATGCATTGACAACAAGAGATTTCAAAGAAGCTTCCAAAGTGCTAATAGTAGAACGAGCATCAACAAGCTTAGCATGCATAGTAGGACATGATTTACAAGAACCAAGCAAAGTGGGTCTAGCCTTAAGCTCATCATACCCAAATCATAAGAGCATCTAGTTTAGCCAAAGTGGAAGCGTTCTTCTCATTAAGCAACTTGATCTCATTCAACCATGCATCACATTCAGGACATTCAACATCACCAGAAGTAGTAGGAGCAAGTTTCAAAAAGTCATTCTCAAGTTTCAATTCAAGCAATTTAGACTAACTCTCCTACTTTCTCACTAGCATTCTCAAGTTGAGCCCTAAGTTCTTTCCTCATCTTTTTGGCATCTCTTAGCACACTATCACGGTTGTCAATCAAGCCATTCAACCTAGTGATCTCAGCAAGCAAAGAGTCGGGGTCACGATTTACCTCATCCTCCGAGTCGGAGTCGCCGTCTTCCTTCTCGCTCTTCTTGTCGCTTGAGCTATGGGCCATGCCACAAAAGCCCTCAAGCGCCACACGCCTCAACCCACCGAGGTTCCGCTTGCACTCTTCTTGCCTTTGCGCCTCCCGGCGTCTTCATCTTCACTGCTTGAGCTTGACTGCGCGTCGCTTGAGCTTGAGTCGACGTCGCTTGCACCGGCCACCATGGCTCTCGCCTTGTCCTTCTTGTAGCCGCTCTTGCTCGGTCGCCGCTTGTCCTTCTCCTTGCCTTTGGACTTGCTGAAGTGCTTGCCCTTGGAGGAGTACTTGTCTTCATGCCTCGGGTGCGCCTTGTACTCGCTCATCTTGTACTTGTTCTCCTCCGCTTCTGGGCACTCGGCGATTGTTGACGGTTAATAGTAGTATCAAAGTTCATTTAGACTTTCAAGCGGACAAGTCTCCCGTCGTAGTCAAGGGACCCTTCTTCCCTCGAGTGGTGAACCCAAGGTATCGAATCCGTGGAACAATGTGCAACGCAAGGATTCAATCTAGTAAAGCAAGGTAAACTATCTTATGAAGACAAGTTGCATCTAATCTACTAACTCATAAAGAAAACACATCTAATCTAATCTACTAAAGAGGTAGCAAGAGAAAGCAAGAGATAACCAATCTAGAGAATCTAGATCATGCTTATGTTGTAGCTCCAAACAAGATAGATGAAGATAGAAAAGTGAATCTCATTAAAAGCATCTTTAAATCGTGGCCTTCCCATCCGACTCCGAAAACGCCCGCCTTTCGGAACCCCTGTTTTGTCACAACGTATCCCTACTCATGCGGGTAGTCTAGGGTGAGTTCGATAGAACAAGTTGAAATCACTTGGCCGGTCCGTATGCACCTCTAGTGTCACACCCGGTTTTAAAGGCAAAACCGAATGCATTGATCACGTGTGCGCCAGGATCAAGTTACACACACGCTTAGACATTATGAATACCAAAATCAGTGCCACACGAATAAAGAGTTATTACAAACCATAGTATTAAACGAATCTTAAATAAACGAGTTCTCGCAGCGGACAAAATGCCTCCACAGGGTACCGATTGAAGACTACGCACACCTAGAACTCCTGGAAATCTCCTGGAATATCTTCAAAGTTCTCCCAGTCTGAGCAGCAATTCCGGGTATTGTAGATGCAAGAGAATAAACAAGCGTGAGCACATATCGTACTCAGCAAGAGAGAACAACATAACATGCAAGGCCATATGGTGGATGGCTAAGGTTCAAGCACTTTAGCATTTTAGTTGATCAAGTTTTATTAGCAACCTGATTACTAAAGGTGTAAGTTCATACCAACCCAATTAATAAGATATAAGCATCATAAATAAAGAATAAAACAGCAATTAAACATTAAAGTTCCATAATTTAATCATGTGAGTGTCCAGCTCTTGACCGTGAGCACGGCTAATCGATTAGTTTAACACTCTGCAGAGGTTGTACATCTTTACCCACAAGCAGCGTAAAAGCTCCGAAGAACTTTGGACCCAACCATGCGGTGTTTGCAAGGCACCATATCACACTTCCGAGGTGTGATTGCATAGGGACGCTACATGGCCTTTACAAAGGTTCCCTAGCAAGTTATGACCCACAAGGTTCGGATCAGTTAGCAAGGTATAAAGTCCCCTAGCAGGTCGATACCCCACCATAAAAGAATAACTCACCCAACCCCCTGCTAGAGCGAGTCCATACCCCACAGTACCGCCGATCCCTTGTCCTTATTAGGTAAGACCATCCCAAGCTAAAGTTCCTAATTATTCAGCCAAGACCATTGCCCATTAGTTCTTGTGGTTGTACTGTTTTCCTGGGTGGTTCTCCATGTTCCGATTATCATATTAAAGTGGTCTTGTAAAGTAAAAGATCATAAACGGAACATAGAATAACAAAAGGTATCCAAGTTGATTAATACCAATTCCCAGTTGAGCATGCTAAGCAATAGCTACCACAAGATTAATTTAATAAACCTGGTATCAAGGTAAAGGTAGTAAAAATCTAGGCACGATCCTTAATAGGTTCCCATCAAATTAATGCAAGCGGAAAAGTAAAGACAAGTGAATTTAAATGCATGTTATGTAGGACAAGCGGGTATGCATCAAGGAATACTTGCCTTCAACAAAGCTTGCTGCTCAAACTCTTGCACGACTTGATCTTCAAATCCCTCGAACGAATCGCTCTCTACGGTCCACAATCATCACATACAAGCATACAATAGGAATAAATAAGAAACAGTCACCAAACAGATCAAACAGATCTAAACAGTAGCATAAAACTAATCTACGCTTCCAGACGAATGCGTGGACATAAAGAACGCTAAAATCGGAGCTAAAACGACTAAGTTATGGCTTAGGGAAGGTGTAGGGACTAATCTGTAAAGATTTGAAAAGGTTTTGGGCTAAAATAAAGAAAAAAGGACTAAACTGTAACGAAACTTCTAAGGTGGAAGGGTATATCTGTGAAAACCAAAAAGTTCAGGGGTTTTTCTGCAAAACTGCCAGGGCTGGCGGGATTTGACCTAGTTGACTCGTGTTGACCAGATCTAGATCCGTTGGATCTAGATCTAGCGGCTGCGGTTTAACACGGGCGGCTGGATTGGATCGGAGACGCCGGATCTCGATCCAACGGCGCAAAACGCATGCGAGCGGCGAGCGGCGGTGTTAAGCCGGCGGCGAGCGGGGCGCGGCGGCGGCGGGGCGGCGGAGCTCGCCGGTGTACCCAATCTTGGGCTCGGTGCACGATTTGTGGCGCGAGAGACATCTATGCGCGGCGCGCGAGCACGCGAAGCAACCGGGGCGGCGGTCGCGGCGGAGATGCGGCGGGGGCGGCGGAACGGCGCGGCGGCGCGGCCAAAGAGCTCCGGCCGACGGCTCCAAGGCGACGGGGTGCACGGGATCGACAACTAGCGACGCCGGCGGGTGCCTCACCTTCTTGCGCGTCTCCGGGTGGCTTCACGGCGACGAAAGAGCGGCGACGGCGGCGGAAACCGGGGGAACGGCGGCGGCGGCGCTCTAGGGTTAGGGTTTCCGGCGGGGGCGCGGCGCAAGAGGCGGCGGCTCGGGTTTTCTCGGGTAGGGCGGTCCGGGCGGCGGCGTGCCTTAAATAGCCCGGGGCCCGGCCTTGGCGTGCGGGCCACGCACGGGGACGCGCGCGCGGGTCGGACTCGGGCGGCGCGGTGGCGAGTCCGGGTCGGGGGACGAGCTAGAGCTCGGGGATGACACGGGGGCCCCACGGGTCGGGCGACCGCGGGCGGAGGCGGGGAGCGGCCGGCGGCAGCCGGGCCTCGCGGGAGGTTAGTTGGGTCGGCGGCCTGGCCGGGCCGCGCACATGCGCGGGCGGGCTTGCGCGAGCGCGGCGGCGGCGGTCGGCCGGGCCGCGGCGCCGGGTTGGGTTGCCGCGGCCCGCCGGGCCGGCAAGGGGCGACGGGCTGAATTTGGAAAGGGAAAGGGTAGGGTAGAGGGTTTAAGGTTTGGGAATTTAGAGGTTTGGGTATAGGTAGTAGAAAGGAATTCAAATCAAATAGAATTCAAACTTCGAATTTGAATTCCAACAACCAAAAGAAATGCTCCAAAGATGTATGCAACAATTAATTCCTATATTCCATTGACTTTATTTTAGAAAAGGTTTTAAATGCCTAAAAATAAATAAAGCAACCTTATTTTCCTTAAACAAATAAATGGTTTCTAACAAATTTTAATAAAGCCAAATTTTTAGTAAAACTAGGGTGTTACAAATCCTACCCCCCTTAAGAAGAATCTCGTCCTCGAGATTCGGACATTGCATTGGGAAAAAGATGCGGAAACTCGCTTTCAAACTCGTCCTCTCTTTCCCATGTTGCCTCATCCTTTGCATGATTACTCCACCGTACTTTACACATCATAATCACACTATTCCCGGTGACCCTTGTCATCGTTTCCAATATCCGAATAGGGTGTTCAACAATAGTGAGATCCTCTTTAACGTTTAGATCCTCCAAGGGTAACGGCTCCTTGTCATGAGGACCAAAACCCTTCTTCAACTGAGAGATATGGAATACGTCATGCACATCAGTTAACTTGACTGGCTACTCCAACCTGTAAGACACTTCTCCCACTCTCTCAAGGATCTTGAAAGGTCCAATAAACCGAGGTGACAACTTTCTTTTAACTCTGAATCGACGCAAACCTCTGATAGGTGATACCTTTAAGTACACGTAGTCACCTTCCCGAAAGACCACATCCCTTCGTTTGCCATCCGCATAACTTTTCCGTCTAGACCGAGCAATCCTCAAATTTTCTCTCGATGATCCGAACTTGTTTCTCCGCTTCTCTCGATGATATCCGCCCCCAAATAACCGCCTTTCGCCTGTCTCACTCCGGTATAACGGGGTTCTACACTTCCTTCCATACGGGGCCTCAAATGGTGACATTTTGAGACTAGCTTGGTAGATGTTGTTATAAGAGAACTCGGCGTATGGCAAGCTCTTATCCCAACTACCACCATGCTTAAGCGCACGGGCTCTCAAGCATATCTTCTAGGATCTGATTGGTTCTCTCCGTCCGTCCATCCGTCCGTGGATGATAAGCCGAGCGTAAATTTAGCTTAGTATCCAGAGACTCATGCAACTTCCCCCGAAACGAGAAGTAAACCGAGTACCTCCGTCCGACACGATCTTCTTTGGTACACCATGCAAACACACAATCCTGGACATGTATAGCTCGCCACCTTAGCTCCCGTATAAGTAGTCTTTACCGGAATGAAGTGAGCTACCTTAGTCAAACGATCCACAATAACCCAAATCGAATCATAACCATCTCGGGTTTGGGGTAAACCCACTATGAAGTCCATTCCGATCTCTTCCCACTTCCACTCGAGCACCTTCAATGGTTGAAGCAAACCGGCGGGTCTCCGATGTTCGGCCTTAACCCGGTGGCAAGTGTCACACAAATCCACATGTGCGGCCACATCTCTCTTCATACCGTACCACCAATACCTCTCGCTTGAGATCCCGGTACATCTTAGTACCGCCGGATGGATAGAGTAAGCCGAGTCGTGAGCTTATCTCAAGATAGTCTCTCGGAGATCTCCCGTCTCCGGTACACACAACCGGTTCTTAAACCACACGGTTCCTTGCTCATCTTCTCGTGAAATGCGGGGCTTCTCCCCGTTGCATACTCTCTTTAATCTTCGTATTCCAAAGCATCCTCTAGCCGCCACTTACGTATCTCTTGCTCCGAGTGGACCGTACTTCCAAAGTCACTCCTTCGCATGTGCAACCACTTTCAAGTTGAGCCTTTCAAACTCTTTTACCAACTCATCGTGAACCGAATAATCATAACCATGTTAGTGTGGCCCTTCCGACTCAAAGCATCAGCAACCAGATTCGCTTTACCAGGATGATAGTGAATCTCTAGATCATAGTCCTTGATCAACTCTAACCAACGACGCTATCTTAGATTGAGATCCTTCTGAGTGAAGATATACTTCAGACTCTTGTGATCATTATAGATCTGACACTTAGTTCCCATAATGTAATGTCTCCAAATCTTCAATGCATGAACCACCGCTCGCTAACTCAAGATCATGCGTAGGATAGTTCAACTCATACTTCCTCAACTGATGAGATGCATAGGCTATAACATGACCTTCTTGCATCAACACACATCCTAGACCTTGTCGAGATGCATCACAATATATGTCAAAGCTCTTCCGTAGATCAGGCATTACTAGAACAGGTGTTGTGGTTAACCGCTTCTTTAATTCTTCAAAACTGGACTGACATGCACTGGTCCATTTGAACTCCCTGTCCTTCTCTAGCAATGTAGTGAGAGGCTTCACAATCTTGGAGAATCCTTCAATAAACCGACGATAGTAACCAGCAAGTCCAAGAAAACTCCGGATCTCAGACACTGTACGAGGGGCTTCCCACTTCAATACATCACTAACCTTGCTGGGATCTACCGCAATACCTCCGTTGGTGATGATATGACCTAGAAAAGACACTTCCTTGAGCCAGAACTCACACTTGCTGAACTTCGCATATAACTCATGCTCTCTCAGCTTCTGCAACACAAGCCTCAAATGCTCCTCATGGTCTTCCTCATTCTTGGAGTAGATCAAAATGTCATCAATGAATACCACAACAAACTTGTCCGGATACTCCATAAAGATCTTGTTCATCAAATACATGAAGTATGCGGGTGCATTGGTTAGCCCAAAGGACATAACCGTGTACTCATAAAGTCCGTACCGGTAGTAAAAGGCTGTCTTAGGAATATCCGAAGGCCTAATTTTCAATCGATGATAAAATCGCGGATCGATCTTAGAAAACACTTTAGCTCCTCTCATCCGATCAAACAAATCTTCAATACGTGGCGAGAGGATACTTGTTCTTGATGGTAACATCATTAAGGGACCCGTAATCAACACACATCCTCCGTGTGCCATCTTTCTTACCCACAAAGATAACGGGTGCTCCCCAAGGTGATGAACTAGCACGAATGAACCCTTTACCCAATAATTCTTTAATCCGAGCTTTAAGTTCTTGTAACCGATCACTAGACATTCTATATGGGCGCTTAGAGATAGGAGCGATCCGGGTAAAAGATCAATAACGAACTCAACATCACAGGTCGGGGGGCATACACGGCAACTCCTCGGGAAACACATCGGGATAATCGCACACTACTCGTATGTCTTCCAAGGTCGCTCCATCAAGCTTATTCACGGCACCGGTGTTTGATGGTGCGGGATCTGCTTCGCAAACTCAAACCTTTCACCACTGGACTTGTAAGAAGGAATGATCTCTTAGCACACCGTATCACCGCATCACACGCGGTCAACCATCCCATTTTCAATATCACATCGATCCCCTTTGAATCCAAGATTATAAGATTGGCACGGAAATCTCTCGCCCACAATCTTGAGATGGACCTTATCACATTTATAGATGGCTTTCAATTCCGCCCCGGGTGAGGTAACTAACATGTGACGAGACATGGGACCGATAGGTAGATTATGTTGAGCTACGAACCGGGATGTAATGAAAGAATGGGATGCTCCGGAATCAAACAAACCGAGGCGGGAGTAGAGTTGACTAGAAACATACCGAGCACTACTCTGGGGTTCTCCTGAGCGACTTCAGCATCAACGTGCATCGCCTTGACTCGTGCATAGCTCGTTGTCCTTTGTTAGATCGCGGGGTTTGGCTTTCGCTCCTTGTTTGCCGTTGGTTCTGCACTGGGGTGTGTGGAGGGTTCCTCTTTGGGCAAGCATTGGCATAGTGACCAAGCTCTCCGCACTTGAAGCAAGTAGTGGTGGCAGGATTGGGCGGTGCCACGGACCTTACAAGTGTGCCAACCGGGGCCCTCTCGCCGACTCGCCGGGAACCGGGCGGGGAGTCCGAGGAACAGACGCCGAAACCGCCGAGCGACCGCCGGAACCGCCGAGCGAGGACGCCGGGACCGCCGTCGCCCAAAGTTTCCACCCGGTCCCCCAAAGCGGAATGGGGTGTTCGGCGGTGGGTTGAAGCGCGGGCGAGACGCACTCCCAAACCGCCCAAAGCTGGCGGCCTTCCTCTTCTGCTCTCCGAGCTCCTTCCGCTTGTGCTCCAAGCGGATGGCGGCATCAACTAGCTGCTGAAAGTTAGGGAAAGGATAGGACATCGCCTAGTACCGCAGCCGAACCGACTAACCCATCCAGGAACAGCTCCTGCTTCTTCCTATCTTCTGCAACCTCCTCAGCTGCATAGCGAGACAACTCAGTGAACTTGTCTCTGTACTCAGCCACTGACATTCCTCCCTACTTCAGAGAAAGGAACTCCTTCTTCTTGATCTTCATGACTCCAGAGGGTATGTGATGGCTCCTGAAGTTGGTGGTAAACTCTTCCCAGGTGTTAGTGTCTGGGGCGGCATGAGCGGCAGAGTACGCATCCTACCAAGCGGCTGCAGATCCTTGAAGTCGTCCTGTAGCATACGAGACCTCTCTCTCTCGTCGTCACACCGACGGGTAGTGAGCATCTTCAATACCGTCTTTAGCCAATCTTCGGCTTCAAGTGGATCAGCGGCGTGAGTAAACACGAGGAGGGTGATGAATCATGAACTCCCGGTGCTTGTTGCGAGGCGCGGGTGGCGGCACCGGTGGATTGTTGACCGGGCTTGCAAGTTTGTCACGGTGTTGGTCAAGTTCCGGAGGAGCCGGGTCCGTGCCTCCGGGAACCGCTGCATAGCGGGATCCATTTGTACCGGCTGGGGTGCTCTTCCTGCTGGTTGATCAACACCTGATCCCGACCTGGTGTTCACCATCCGAGCGTTAGGGACATTATTTTAGATGATTGCACCAAGGGTTAAACTCGGTGAAGATAAGATAGCAATGGTATTCAGATAAGACAGATTCTGTTGACTCCAAACAATCAGGCATAGCTCTCAGTGCGGGTAACCAAAAATTATGGATTTTGGATTGATAAAAGGTAATGAAATTATGAAACTACTCCAACTGGAATCACCTCAATCGGAGTTTTGTAGCTCTGGTTATAAAATAAACAAGTCAGTTAGGTCAGCAGTGTTTAACAGATTCGTGAGGCTGTAATGTTTCAGTCATAACTCTCTGATTATCCATCCAAATATTCTGAATTTTTCACAGAAAATCAGTCACGAAATTCTTGAATTTTTCCATTTGGTTTTACTGCAATCGGAGTTCTGTAGCTCGAGATAAAATTAAAACAGTGCAGCTGACTCAGAAAGCTGCGCGAACAGATTTAGGGATCTCGAATTTGCATTAAGGCAAAACTTAAAGGGACAAAAAGATTAAGATAGATAATTGATTGAGACTGAAAGTTAACCCCCACAAACTTACTACTAAACCAATGTCGTTGTGGTCATCACTCCACAACACATTGCACTCAACCAAAAATCCAACTCATACATTAAGCACAAAATCAAGCATTCAACCACACCTCTAAACTAAACACACTTTACCGATCGTCTACTAGCGATTACAAAGACATCCTATCCTTAATCTTAAACCTAAGGACTATCTTGTGCCATGGCATCCGTGCGGGCGTCGGGGGAGTCGTAGTGTGGCCTCTTGGATGACGGGGAGGTACATCCTTCGTGGCTTCATGGGCTTCGGTCGCTCCCCGTTTCGCGGTGCGGCTTCTAAGGCACACCTCCGCGTCTCCAGAGTGAAAATCTCGTTGTTGTGCCGCATATAGAGTGTTGTTGGCATCATCCAATGCGGTGTTCACACCTGCAAGTAGACTCCGGACATTGTTGAGCGTTCCTTCATAGGCCGGTGCCGGGGCGATGTAAGTCTTGGCTTCCCCACTTGCTCGAAAGGTGTGTAACGGCGGTGGGTATCCTCCAACTCGTCACGCTCCTTGTGAGAGAGCACATAGAGCGCCCTCCGAGCCGACCTCGCTATCCCGAAGCATCCATAGTAGTCTTGTGAGCCACATCATGATGCTTGGACACCTCCTTCACTCCACGGCATGGGATGTACTCCTCCAAGATGGCAAAGCAACCTCCCAATGGGGCTCAAACCACGGATGAGTCCACGGCTCACAATGGTAGACGGGGGCCTTATCATAGCCCGGGCGGAGTACCATCGCTCTCAAGTGGTCCGCCAAGGGAATGCCTACTCCATCGCCTTTGTAGTGGTACACTTCCCGCATCGCTTCCTCGCCTTCCTCCTCTTGATCTTGTTCTTCTTCCTCCGTCTCTTGATCAAGGTGATCCTCATCTTCTCCCGGCGCTTGCTCCTCTAGGTTTGGTCGTTCGGCCTAGCTCATCCTCCTCCGGAATCATCTCCTCCGGATCTTCCTCAACATCGGGCACCATGATAAGGTTAGGGAAAACCATAGGTGCGGGCTCCATCTCAATCTCCTCATCCGTATCTCCATCATGCAAGTCATTGTCTTGTTCTTGTGGAGCATACCGATGGACTCGCTCCGGTACCGAGAGGTCTTCAAACTACGAACCATCCGTAGTGCGGTGCGTAATGAGAAAGATGGTAAGGCAAAAGGATGAGAGCTAAAGCAAGCACAAGGTAAAGAATGCGGATAGCTCAAGAGTAAGGCAAAAAAGGCAAGAGTAAGGTTAATAAGAATAAAGCAAGCATGTAAGAGAAAGCTTTTATGAGTATAAAATCCTTATTTCGACTATTTCTACCTAGGCTAGCGTTCCTACGGTCAACACGGCTACGGTACCACTCTGTCACACCCGGTTTTAAAGGCAAAACCGAATGCATTGATCACGTGTGCGCCGGGATCAAGTTACACACACGCTTAGACATTATGAATACCAAATCGATTGCCACACGAATAAAGAGTTATTACAAACCATAGTCTTAAACGAATCTTAAATAAACGAGTTCTCGCAGCGGACAAAATGCCTCCACAGTACCGATCGAAGACTACGCACACCTAGAACTCCCGGAAATCTCCCGGAATATCTTCAAAGTTCTCCCGGTCCGAGCAAAGCAATTCCGAGTATTGTAGATGCAAGAGAATAAACAAGCGTGAGCACATATCGTACTCAAGAAGAGAGAACAACATAACATGCAAGGCCATATGGTGGATGGCTAAGGTTCAAGCACTTTAGCATTTTAGTTGATCAAGTTTTATTAGCAACCCGATTACTAAAGGTGTAAGTTCATACCAACCCAATTAATAAGATATAAGCATCATAAATAAAGAATAAAACAGCCATTAAACATTAAAGTTCCATAATTTAATCATGTGAGTGTCCATGCCGCTCTTGACCGTGAGCACGGCTAATCGATTAGTTTAACACGCCGCATAGGTTGTACATCTTTACCCACAAGCAAGGTGTAAAAGCTCCGAAGAACTTTGGACCCAACCATGCGGTGTTTGCAAGGCACCATATCACACTTCCGAGGTGTGATTGCATAGGGACGCTACATGGCCTTTACAAAGGTTCCCTAGCAAGTTATGACCCACAAGGTCCGGATCGATTAGCAAGGTATAAAGTCCCCTAGCAGGTCGATACCCCACCATAAAAGAATAACTCACCCAACCCCCCGCTAGAGCGAGTCCATACCCCACAAGCACCGCCGAACCCTTGTCCTTATCGGGTAAGACCATCCCAAGCTAAAGTTCCTAATTATTCGGCCAAGACCATTGCCCATTAGTTATTGTGGTTGTCTTGTTTTCCTGGGTGGTTCTCCATGTTCCGATTATCATATTAAAGTGGTCTTGTAAAGTAAAAGATCATAAACGGAACATAGAATAACAAAAGGTATCCAAGTTGATTAATACCAATTCCCGAGTTGAGCATGCTAAGAAATAGCTACCACAAGATTAATTTAATAAACCCGGTATCAACGTAAAGGTAGTAAAAAGCTACGCATGATCCTTAATAGGTTCCCATCAAATTAATGCAAGCGGAAAATTAAAGACGGTGAATTTAAATGCATGTTATGTAGGACAAGCGGCCATGCATCAAGGAATACTTTCCTTCAACAAAGCCTTGCTGCTCAAACTCTTCCACAACTTGATCTTCAAATCCCTCGAACGAATCGCTATCTACGGTCCACAATCATCACATACAAGCATACAATAGGAATAAATAAGAAATAGTCACCAAACAGATCAAATAGATCTAAACAGTAGCATCAAACTAATCTACGCTTCGAGACGAACGCGTGGACATAAAGAACGCTAAAATTGGAGCTAAAACGACTAAGTTATGGCTTAGGGAAGGTGTAGGGACTAATCCGAAAAGATTTGAAAAGGTTTTGGGCTAAAATAAAGAAAAGGACTAAACCGTAAGAAAACTTCTAAGGTGGAAGGGTATTTTTGTGAAAACCAAAAAGCTCGGGGGTTTTTCTCGCAAAGCGCCGGGCCGGCGGGATTTGACCTAGTTGACCTGGTTGACTTGATCTAGATCCGTTGGATCTAGATCTAGCGGCCGCGGTTTAACACGGGCGGCCGGATTGGATCGGAGACGCCGGATCTCGATCCAACGGCGCGAACGCATGCGAGCGGCGAGCGGCGGTGTTAAGCGGCGGCGAGCGGCGCGCGGCGGCACCGGGCGGCGGAGCTCGCCGGTGTACCCAATCTTGGGCTCGGTGCACGATTTGGGGCGCGGGGAGACATCTATGTGCGGCGCGCGAGCACGCGAAGCAAGCGGGGGCGGCGGTCGCGGCGGAGATGCGGGGGGGGGGGTGGGACGGCGCGGCGGCGCGGACAAAGAGCTCCGGCGACGGCTCCAAGGCGACGGGGTGCACGGGATCGACAACTAGCGACGCCGGCGGGTGCCTCACCTTCTTGCGCGTCTCCGGGTGGCTTCACGGCAACGAAAGAGCGGCGACGGCGGCGGAAACCGGGGGAACGGCGGCGGCGGCGCTCTAGGGTTAGGGTTTCCGGCGGGGGCGCGCGCAAGAGGCGGCGGCTAGGGTTTTCTCGGGTAGGGGCGGTCCGGGCGGCGGCGTGCCTTAAATAGCCCGGGGCCCGGCCTTGGCGTGCGGGCCACGCACGGGGACGCGCGCGTGGGTCGGACTCGGGCGGCGCGGCGGCGAGTCCGGGTCGGGGACGAGCTAGAGCTCCGGGGATGACACGGGGGCCCCACGGGTCGGCCGACCGCGGGCGGAGGCGGGGAGCGGCCGGCGCGGCCCGGGCCTCGCGGGGAGGTTAGTTGGGCCGGCGGCCGCCGGGCGCGCGCACATGCGCAGCGGAGCTTGCGCGAGCGCGGCGGGCGGCGGTCGGCGGGGGCCGCGGCGCGCGGGTTGGGGCTGGCCGCGGCCCGTTGGGCCGGCAAGGGGCGACGGGCCTGAATTTGGAAAGGGAAAGGGTAGGGTAGAGGGTTTAAGGTTTGGGAATTTAGAGGTTTGGGTATAGGTAGTAGAAAGGAATTCAAATCAAATAGAATTCAAACTTCGAATTTGAATTCCAACAACCAAAAGAAATGCTCCAAAGCATGTATGCAACTATTAATTCCTATATTTCATTGAATTTATTTTAGAAAAGGTTTTAAATGCCTAAAAATAAATAAAGCAACCTTATTTTCCTTAAACAAATAAATGGTTTCTAACAAATTTTAATAAAGCCAAATTTTTAGTAAAACTAGGGTGTTACATCTAGCCACCGCGGCTACAAGAGCACCCTATGTAATCTAGCTATAGACTAAGCAAAACCAAGAAGAAAACAAAATCATCGAGAAGGCACTTAATCGCTAGAAATCGGATTCACTTACAAACTTCACCATGAATGATTACATGAACAAGATCACCACCGGGATCCTACCTCGATCTTGATCCCTGCTCCGGAGCTCCGACGTGGTCTTCCATGCAAGGTTCCCACGTGGGCTAGGGAGACCCTAGACAACTAGCACGACCCTCATCTCCGAGATGGTGTCCCTCAAGCTTCTCTGCTCCTCAGCGGCGGATTACGACTTCCTTCCTACGTGGCTCTCGGTCAAGGGGCTATTAATAGCCTGAGAAGCAATTAGGTCAAAGGGGATGTCGATTGGGCCCCGAAAAGGGCTGGGGCCGGCCGGCCCTAGGCCGACCGGCTCGGGCCCGTTTCGCCCGCGCTTGTCTGCCTTCTTCGCCCGGTGTTGCTTCCCGCGTCTTCTAGATCCTCTCCCCTTTTGCATGTGGGCCCTTGTCGTCGGTTTCTCTCCGAATTGGACGAAGCTCCTTGTCTTGAAAGATTCGGCACTTTTCTGGCTTGGTCCTCGGAGTTTGTCATCTTCTCGGGCTTGGTCCTTGGGCTCTTGGAGTCATGTTCACTTCATTGCTTGACTTGTACCGGGCTTCAAGGTCTTGTCATGAGGTGCTTAATGAACTTATCCCGGAAGTCTTGCTTTCAACGTTAAAACCCTGCGTAAACACTTAACTCCAAAACCGACATGCACAAGTGAACTTGTTATACCACGAGGGTTAGTACCAATGGATAAGATACAAAAGTCATGCCAACACCGAAGGTAAACTCATGGCTAGGTTGATGGAATTTCACCGTCAACATCTCCCCCATGCTTAAACCTTGCTCGTCCTCGAGTAAGCCTTCGATGGATAATACATGAAAAAAACATAATGCTCTCAAAAGTTTAATTCGTTAAAGTTCCATAATGTATTAGCCTTCATCCCTACGGAGGGTAGATATTTAAGTAAGCTTATCCCACAAGTATTAACATGCTCAAAAAGTTTAAATAGATCTTAGAATTTTTGAAATAAAGAACGAGATAAAGAAAAGAGCTAAACCAAGTTCACAAATTTAAATCACCTTGCATGTTGCTCATGAACTCTCATCTCACTTGTCTCTCAAGCCTATATATTCTACTCCTTTCCCTCTCATCACATATGTGGTAGGCTTTATATGGAGCTTTGGGAAAGTTTAGTCCTACCAAGATTTTATAAATGAGGTGTTGTCAAAACAAGACAAGCTTCTCATGGTCTTACCGAGACTCGTCAAAAAGGTCATTGGAAAATGATTTTAAATCAAGGAGGGGAAAGAGAAAAATACGCACACTTTAGATGAGTGGACATGTGCAAATGGCAAAGAGTATCCCGAGACACAAAGGAAGTCCTCGTTATCGGATTGCACATGGTTGGGAAATGAGAATGGATCTTTTAATCTCGAAGCCTTGAATTTCCTAATGCACTTTAGAGAACCGGGGAGTTCACTTTACGCATACTCATATTTTTTCTCTTTCTCATATTTCTCCTTCTTTTTTCTCATTCGTTCATTTTTTTCTCTATCATATATTCGGTAACGTGACTTTCACCTTGGAGGTCGCGTACATCGCCTTTGAATTTTCTTTCATTCATCATTTTTCATTTTTTTTAAATACTCCCCTTTGAAATCTAAAATTGCATTGTACCTACCTCCTCCCCCATGCTTAGACGTTGCTCGTCCTCGAGCAAAGAGGCGATAAATAAGGTAGGTACCGGAAATATATTTCCTTGGAGAGATACTTGAATTCTTCAATGTTGGCACCGTCTTGCGATCTTCCTTGAATTGATGATCCATTCTCAACGATAGGTTGTGGTCAAGGAGGTAAACACAAAAGAAGATATTTGGTTTTAAGGGTGGATATCCGGTGAGGTTTGTGAGATCTCCAATGTGGGGATACACAATGCACGGATAAAAGGCTAGCAAAAAGATAGATACACAAAAACGGAATGACCAAACTTCTTAGTCTCGGGCCGGAGAAATCAAGGAATGAAATAACTCACCCAAAAATAAATCTTGTATACTAAGTTTTTGCACTCAAATATTTATATGGCTCGGATAGGTAGAGCAACACGCAAGTGGTATTTATGACAAGGTTAGCTTTACATTTAAGAACAAAAATAAATCATCTTTAATCCATCTAAAACTTGAGAGCACATAAAACACTATGGGTCTTTATTTTTATCCTAACCTCCGCTAAAGATTAAGCTAGCATTTAGATAATTTCAGATTTGTATTTTTAAGAGAACACTAGCTTAAACATGCATAAATCAATTACAAAGATAAACAAAGTGGCAATTATAATCATATATCATCATGGCACAATCTTTGTAACTTTACTAATGGTAAAAACTTGGTGGTGACATTATTCATGATGAAAATAAAAACTAACACACACGCTGAAAATTAAACTAAAAACTAAAAATTAAAGTAAAGTTGAAAATACTACGCATACATAGGCGCAAGCTGAAAATTAAAGAAAGGGGGTAAAGGAAAGATAACTAAAGCTCCTCCTCTCCCTAATCTTCCGTTGGTGGTTGATATTGATAGCCTGGGTTGTTGTACCCTTACTTGTAATAGGAACGCACCACTCCTCCTATGAGTTGTCCGCCGGTGCTAGGTGAAGGTGTCCAAGCACATAAGCGACGTTTGCATTTCCTTCACCCATTTGGTTTGCATCGGTTAGGATGGCTGCAATAATTTGAATGTTTCTTGCAGCGTATCCTCCAATGGTGGCCACATTTTGTTGTGGTTAAGGAGGGTGTGCATATGGCTCCGCAAAGGCTACGTTGGGCACCGCAAAAATGGTGGGGGTATGGCTGCACCACTCCCCCATGCTTGCATTGGTACACCACTGTAGTAATTTGGTGGCGCCAGAATTTCTCCAAATGGTGGAACATAATTTTGTTGTGTGCCTTCTTCTTGGGCCATAGAAGATCCTTCTCCTATAATCCTTCTCCTTTATTTTTTTTCTTCGCCAGCACAAGAAGTCCTTCCTCTAACCAATCTTCTTCCCCTCAAGAAAAAGTCTTAATCTTACTTCCGAAAGGGGCAAATTCACCTAGGCCACTTTGAAGCCTCCTCTCTCATCTTCACTTATATATTTTCCTTTCTTCATATATTCCTAGGGAAGTCCCGGGTAGGAGATGATTCGGGTTCCTTGTAATACCCGGTTTTAAAGAGATCGCTAATATGGAGAGGCAACACCCCAAACCAATATCTCCCAAACTCGATGTTGCTTAACAACAACACCGGTTGATCATAGGTGAGTGGGGTCTATTGGCCACTTGGCAATCAAAGCCGAGTAAAGCTAATTCAACTCCGTGTTGGTTATCTTTGTCTCTCTTATTCTCCCAAAAATCCATTTGCACAAAAGTGACACACTTGGATGATGGGGTTTCGGATAGTATTTCTTTGTTGATGGTCTCCTCCCCGCGATCATACTCCAAAAACTTTCCCATGTGCCTCATGCACATCCACTTGTTCTGGAGCTCCCTTTTGAAAATAGGGGACACTCGCCCATGGGTCTACGATACTAGAACATGCAATCGTTTTGAACATGAAAACCAATCTAATCTATCGGGGGTTGTGACCACGGTTTCGCCCTTTCCCTCCTCTCGTACTCTCACTACGCGAAGGTATTCATGACTAGACCTATGATGGTCACGGTGTAAGATGATAGATAGATAATCCAACAAAGTTTGATTACATCTCAAGATCGATTGCAACCATGGATGAAAGAAGATTACCCCATCAAGGTGCTAGAAATAGCATCGTTGATCAAGGTTACCCTTCCGACGGTGTCTTCCTTCTTCTCCACTTGTGGGCTCCCTCCAAACGGAATGAGAGACTCAGCACTCCTTCATCAAGGATATGCGCCATGGTCATGAAAAATTCCTAGGCGAATTCCTTGTGGGTGTTTGTCGACACTCCGTTGGAGAATTGCACCGGTGTCCCGTATGAAAACCCAATATGTGGAGAGCTTGGTCTGTGAAGTCGACGTTCGCTACAAGCCTCTACTCAAGGCGAGCGAGCTTCTTCTCCTCCTCCGTCATGATGACATACCCCTCGGAATACCGCGGAGCGTATGGAGGTGGAGCGGATGATCGTGTCGAGTGGTGAGGTTGGACGGGCGGCTCCTCCATATGTCCTTGAGGTTTGGTGAACCTCATAAACAAGCTTCGTGTGGCCCTCATGCCACCGAGGAGAAGAGTGTTGTTCCTCCTCGGCGGTGCCGTGTCCTCCTCAATACTCCGAGGATACTCGGAAACCGAGCGCCTCCTCGAAGATGTTGTTGATGATGGCTTAGACGACGATGATCCCTTCTTTTTTGGTGAAAAGGCTTGTAGTTTTCTTCCATGATTGCAGCACTCTCCCTCACAAATATATATCTGGGGTTTCACCCGTCAACAAGGTACACAAATATTATTTTGGAGTCTGGACTTTGAGTGGATTAAGGGTGTGGATTTCTTTTTGAGCTATCAAGCTTGGGAAGGTTGGCTATGTCTACGGAGGTTCTAGGCACACAAACTTGAACACACAACCGAGGAAGGAGAGGGAAGCTTGCTCGAGTAAAACGAGAGCCGGGGGCTCCTTAGTAGGGGAGGCCGCCGGCTCGGGCCGACCGGCCCGGGTGGCCCGGTGCTCCTCCCCGCCTCGGCTTTCTTCCAAGACGATCATTTCACCTCTACAACTTTCCTGCCCGCGTGCTCCACGAGTTGCACCGCCCAAACGCTTTCGTCCACTCATTGGTCCTTCCACTTGATGTTTCATGCCTTGAGTCATGTCCATACTCCCTTGCTCCGCTTGCTTCACATGCCACCATGAAATTCCTGCAAAGTTTATGCTTGCTGCCCACCATGCTTGTCCTTTGCATGTGGACTTGGTGGACTTGGTGCATGCATGATTAATTCAAACTAGATTGCCCCCCTTTAAGTGTGTTTAAGGTTAAGCACTCCTCTAATTTCGAAATTTAAAAATATTTTTCAGAGCCATGCAAGAGCTCAAGCATAAATTTAGAGAAGTTTTTAAACCATTAAAAACAAATGTAAGTCGAAAATATTTTCCGACTACGTTGATATCGGTCTCACCGGTATAGTTTGCCTTCATTGGTTGAGAGCGAACTTTTCCCGGCTTGATCACGGGGGCATAGGTTTAGGTTCTAATTTTAATTAGATGAGAGAGATTTTGAATGAAATAAAATTAAGTGAGGCTTAGAAAAATTCTAATCTTTAGAGAAACCAAGGATATGGATTTTTAAATCAACCAAAAATCAAGATTCTAGGTTCACGCGAGTCCTACCACGTGCTGAAATTTAAATAACATCTAGATACAAGTCGTGGCTCTACTCGTGTGTTTTTAGCATGAAAAACAAGTCAACCACAACTTCATAAAGAGGATGGAAGGTTGAGTTAGGTTCTGAATTTTTTTTTGTTTTGGTTTCTCGAAAAAGAAGAAAACAACATAGGATGGTTCATGTAAAGGGTTTATGATCAAGCAAAATATTCAACCAAGAATTATGTCTCTAATGTCATTCAACCATTCTAAGTCTAATGTTTTGCGTAGTAAAATTCAAAACTGAATTATATTTAAAAAGACTCGAAAAACCTGGAATCGGGTTGTCCTCCCGGTAGCTTATTCTTGACTCGACAAAACAGGTTGCCTCCCGCCTAGCGCTTCGTTTATAGTCCATGGCTAGACTTCTTCACTTGATTACTCCGGATCAACGCTCTTTGCGGGCGTTGCAATCTTGGGTACCCACTTCCGCACCATCTTGGGCACGGGCTTCTTCTTTGGCTTAGTCAATTTTTTGCCCTTCAAAGGCTGGCTTTGTCCTTCGGTCTTGACGGATGCAACAACTTCCTTCATGTAGTGGCTCGGTATCTCAAACTCCGGTCCTTCGGTCGTGATCTTCATGGTCTCCTAGTGTGATCCTCCATCTCTCCCGAATGAGTTTGAGTAGCCTTCGTCGTCTTGGGACCTTGGAGTTGTCTCGGATATTCTTCTCTCGTTACCCATCGGGCGCCCGACAAGTTGTCCCACTTGTGTCTCTAACATCTTCATCATGATGAACACTTCGCGTATAGAGCTTCCGACCTCCGTCATCTTGCCATCTAAATTCTTCAATAATTTCTCCATAGCCTCGAACTTAGTGACGGTATCCTTGTTGATCTCAGCTTGCTCGTCCATCAAGTCCTTGAATTGTGCACAAAGAGGAACCAAATCTTGAATCGACGAACTTGCATTAATTCGGGGTTACTCGGGACATGGTCGTACTCCACACACTCCTTGCATGTGGATCTTGCTTCGGCGGCCTTTAGGTGTTGAGCTTCTTTCTCCATCTCCATCTTCTCCATCCTCCTCTTAAGTAAACCGATATTCCACTCAAGGAATCCGGCTCGTATGCATTCAGCTCTCGCAATCTTCATGCGGATAGTTGAGACCTTAATCTTGAACGGCCTCCCCGCGTCTTGAAGGTTTATGATAGGTAGATCAACAATGTCCGGGGTGCATAGCTTGATCTCGCGCTCCGGTTGTTGAGGTTGATCTTCCTTTGGACTTGGAGGTGGTGATTCCCTTGGAGATTTTGACGGTCCTTCGACTTTGGCTTTTGGATCTAGGGTTTCCAACCCTTTAGCTTGTGTTGCACGTCACCTTTGCCTGTAAAGTTTTCCTGGATCATCCACAAAAAAGTTTGGGTTTCTTGAAGAGGTAGCCAACCATCTCCGGTTAGGGTTAGCAATAAAACAAAAATCTAACAAAAGAAAAATTAGGGTTAGACAAGAACTAGATTAGATTGATTTTTTTCTTTTTGAGGATGATCAAACATAAGAGATGCAAAAGAAAATCAAAAGAAAAACTGAAAGATAAGCGATACTAGATTGGATCTTGATTGCTTGTTCCCAAGCAACGGCACCGAGAAAAAGGGGCTTATTGATGGTTAATAGTTGTATCAAAGTTCGTTTAGACTTGCAAGCGGACAAGTCTCCCGTCGTAGTCAAAGGACCCTTCTTCCCTCAAGTGGTGAACCCAAGGTATCGAATCCGTGGAACAATGTGCAACGCAAGGATTCAATCTAGTAAAGCAAGGTAAACTATCTTATGAAGACAAGTTGCATCTAATCTACTAACTCATAAAGAAAACACATCTAATCTAATCTACTAAAGAGGTAGCAAGAGAAAGCAAGAGATAACCAATCTAGAGAATCTAGATCATGCTTATGTTGTAGCTCCAAACAAGATAGATGAAGATAGAAAAGCGAATCTCATTAAAAGCATCTTTAAATCGTGGCCTTCCCATCCAACTCCGAAAACGCCCGCCTTTCGGCACCCCCGTTCGTCACAACGTATCCCTACTCATGCGGGTAGTCTAGGGCGAGTTCGATAGAACAAGTTGAAATCACTTGGCCGGTCCGTATGCACCTCTAGCCACCGCGGCTACAAGAGAACCCTATGTAATCTAGCTATAGACTAGATCGTAGAAGAAGCAAAACCAAGAAGAAAACAAAATCATCGAGAAGGCACTTAATCGCTAGAAATCGGATTCACTTACAAACTTCACCATGAATGATTACATGAACAAGATCACCACCGGGATCCTACCTCGATCTTGATCCTTGCTCGGAGCTCCGACGTGGTCTTCCATGCAAGGTTCCCACGTCGGCTAGGGAGACCCTAGACAACTAGCACGACCCTCATCTCCGAGATGGTGTCCCTCAAGCTTCTCTCGCTCCTAGGCGGCGGATTACGACTTCCTTCCCCGTGTGGCTCTCGGTCGGGGGGCTATTAATAGCCCGAGAAGCAATTAGGTCAAAGGGGAGGCCGATTGGGCCCCGAAAGGGTTGGGCCGGCCGGCCCGGGTCGACCGGCCCGGGCCCGTTTCGGCCCGCCTTGTCGCCTCCTTCGCCGGTGTTGCTTCCCGCGTCTTCTAGATCCTCTCCCCTTTTGCATGTGGGCCCTTGACGTCGGTTTCTCTCCGAATTGGACGAAGCTCCTTGTCTTGCAAGATTCAGCACTTTTTTGGCTAGGTCCTCGGAGTTTGTCATCTTCTCGGGCTTGGTCCTTGGGCTCTTGGAGTCATGTTCACTTCATTGCTTGACTTGTACCGGGCTTCAAGGTCTTGTCATGAGGTGCTTAATGAACTTATCCCGGAAGTCTTGCTTTCAATGTTAAAACCCTGCGTAAACACTTAACTCCAAAATCGACATGCACAAGTGAACTTGTTATACCACGGGGGTTAGTATCAATGGATAAGATACAAAAGTCATGCCAACACCGAAGGTAAACTCATGGCTAGGTTGACGGATTTTCACTGTCAACAGCGACGAAGTGGCCACGCTTGCCACACTTGTAGCATGTCCCTGAGCTCCGCCTTGCATTCCTCTGACTCTCGTGTAGTCGATCAAACCTTCTTGAGAGCAAGGCCAGCTCCTCCTCGCCCAGCACATCAAACTCCTCATCTGGAATAGACATAAGAGAAGACAAGGAAAACTGTCGACGGGAAGGGTTAGCTTTGCCCTTTGATCCGCCCACAAGAGCAAGACTATGGTCGGCCGAGCCCTCATGCTTGGATTGAAACTTTTCGTCAACCTCGACCGACTTGAGCTTTGAAAAGAGGTCATCCAACTCAATAGTCAAATACTGCCCAGATTCCTTGATGGACTCAACCTTAGCACCCCAAACATTTGGGTCCAAGATATGCAAGAGCTTTAGAGCTTGATCATGCTCAGTGTAGGGAAAATCCTCAACATTAGCCTTCATGTTGTTCACGATGGCGGTGAACCTCTGAAACATCGCATCAATGTCCTCACCGGGAAGTTGAGTGAAGTTCTCATATTGCATCCGGTAAGAGACAAAGAGGCGAGCCTTCACATGGTTATCACCACCGTGAGCAACCAACAACTTCTCCCAAATTTGCCAAGCAAGATTCAAATGGCGAACACGCTCAAACTCAGGATCACACAAGCTCCTGACCAAGTGATCAACGGCTTTTGCATTTGCCTCATACTTGGCCTTAGCACCGTCATCGGTCACCATAAGAGTATGGATGTTGGCCGGAATAGCATAGGTCTTGTCAAGCACAATGAAATCCAACAATTTCCCTCGAAGAAAGATCATCTTTCGGGCCGCCCACTTGTGGTAACCCTTTCCATCGAAGTGCGGCGGACCGCCCCGCTCAACGTATGCCATCTCTAGGATTCACGACTTGTCAAAGTCACAAAGAATCCGGCACCAAGCTCCGATACCAATTGAAGGATTGGATGGCGACTAGAGAGGGGGGGAGTGAATAGGAGCCGGTAAAAATTCTTCTCAAAGAACCCGGCCTATACCCTAGACAATTCCCGGTCACACACAAGCGATGGATCGAATCACACACCAACCGCCAAGACAACAAGGTTATGGATCAACCTCAAGTCTTAGGAACGATTCCTTGAAGCACACACGGAAGCACGAAAGAAGGAGGAAGGAATCGAACTAAAGAACAAAGCACTCAAGCTCTGGCGGACCTTCCGGCCAGGAGGGGCGGACTGTCCGCACGGGCCACGCGGACCGTCCGGCCCCGCCGCGCGGACCGTCCGCACCCACACCACGGACCGTCCGGCCCCGAGCCACGGACCGTCCGAAAAAACAAACGGAACCTCCCACCTAGGAAAGATTCACAAGGTCTAGCATGCCGCCCTAGCATCCATCCCTCTCAACAAATCTCTCATGAAGCTCTCATGCTAGCCTAGAGAAAATGGAGAAGAAAATAGTCCCGAAAAAGAGAAAGAGGGGGGAAATGAAACCCTAATACGCGGAGAGAGGGCGCCATCCACACACACTCATGGCTTATATATCGGGTCCCGCCGGAGTGGTAAATGACTCGACTACCCCTAACTTAACTACTGGCGATACAACCCACGCAGGGGCATTCAGGTAATGTTTGTGGGTCTTGCCATCGGACGGCCACGCCTTTGCCGCACCCCGTGTCCTCCCGACGCAAGCTATGCGATCCCGCCGCGTGTCCTTCGCCTCGAAGCTTCCCGACACGCCCGGATCCCATCTCCGTCGTGTTGGGCCCTCGGACTTGGTTTTGAGGCCCAAACCAAGAAACCGTCCTCCGATGGTTTTGTGGGCAAACCACCAAACCCCACGTGCTCGAACCGGCCTCCCGCCAAGCCTCTTGACTCGACCGCCACCGTGCACCGGCTCGATTGTCCATGACTTCGTCTTGCTCGCATCGCCACCATGTGGCCCGCACCTAGTCCCGCTGTCCACCGGGTCCCTCGAACCGAGCCTACTTGTCTCTCCATCTCCCGGAGGCCCCTCAAGGCTGAAGACCTTTCGCGCCCATTCTTCACCTGCAACAACACGAACTAGGCCGCGGCCTACACCCGCGCACTAAGCCAAGAGTCGGTCCAACACCCGTTGTCAATCACTCATCACCGAGGAGCGGTCATCCATCGACCACCGAGACGCTCCCGGTCCTCAACCCCGAGTGGGCCGGGCCGGCCGCCCGTGCCCACTTCGGCCCGGCTCAGCCCCGGTTTCCTCCCCCGATTGCTCTCGCGTGATCCCTTATTTGTGTGCACTTGCATGTGGGCCTTTGACGTCATTTCCTTCACGGTTAAGGCTTGAATCCTTGCTATGCAAGCTTCGCTGTTTTCCGGTTGAGTCCCTGAAGACTTGCACGTTGACGCTTCGGTCCTCGGGTCATTTGGAGTCATGTTCATTGCGTGTCTTGACTCTTGTCGAGCTTCATGATCTTCTTCCAAAGTGCTTGGTGAACTTATCCCAAAAGTATCTTCTTTAGCGTAGATTTCCTGCATAAACAACAAACTCCAAAATCGACATGCAAGTGTGAACTTGTTACATCATTAGTATGCCTAGTGGCGGGTTAGTTGCAAATCATAATCGAAACCAATGTATAACAAGTACTCTAGGTTGACGGAAATTCACCGTCAACAAGCATCATTTGACCAATTAGCACACTTGGCTTCATTATCTGTTTATATTTAGCCAAAAGTTCATCAAAAGTGAGCTTCGCCATTTTACCATTGTACTTAACACGGTCTTTACATCCATCTACCTCAGGATGTCCAAATTTGGACATCTCTAGATATTTTAGACCGTGACCGTTTTGGCTGGTCTGGGTGACCGGTCTGACCTGTCGGTCTACACCGGTCAGACCTATGGACCTCACCGGTCTGACCTGTGTCTCCAACACAGGAACAGTAACAGTTTCTTGACTTGGTGGAGAAAAATCCTTTTGCCCCCCAGTAACTTCTGTGATTTCGATAAGCACATCGTCCTCGATAATTGCTTGATCTTGCAAGTCATGGACGATGTCTTTCTCGTCACTTGGGAGCTTTGAATCTTCCTCTTTGGCAATTAAATCCGGATTTTTGGATAAATCGGCAGATGTTAACTGATTTAATGATCCTTTGCCATTAAAACCAATTGTAGCCAACTGGTCATCCTCTCGTGTTTGAGCAAACCTCAATCGTCCAGTGTCAATGGCCGATTGTATGAATTGATGAAAAATATTGCAATCACTAGTATTATGGTTAAAAGAATTATGCCACTTGCAATATTTTCGATCTTCTAACTCGGGAGGTGATGGACTAACTTTGTGATAAGAGAGCTTAATAAAATTATTCTCTAGCAAGATATCAAATAAATTATCACACAAAGTTAGATCAAAGGTGTACTTTATTTTTTGCAACTGATGCTTTGGTGGAGAAGGCTTTAAGGCTAAGCAAACGAACGGTTCAAATTTCTCATAGACCCATTCGGTTATACCTTTCTTTGCACTTCTCATATCTGACGCTTTAGAGTTGATCATTGTATTAGCATCGGACTTCACAATGGCTCTCGGTTTTTATTTCTTACTTTTAAGTCCAGAATAACCATAAGCACACCATGTAAAGAGCAACTTTGATAATGATGACGTAGAAAATTTAAATGTCAAAGTATTTTTATGATCAACCTTTTTAAGTTTAACAATGCATTGGCTGGTAGAATTTAAAGGCATGCTATCACTAACAAGTAAATCATCCTCAATCGATCTCTTAGAATTATTCATGAAAGAATCACTAATAAATGAATTAACAGAAAATATAGGATCTGATTGGGAATTACTTGTACAACATACCTTATCAACTACATTGGAGAGGCAAGGAATCTTGATGTGGATGATATCGCATTTCTCCTCTTGACGGCAGCCCACAATCTTTGTCTGCCTGGACCGGTCAGACCGGTGTAAAGAGCCGGTTAGACCAGTGCCTCTAGGATTGCTGGAAATCACCTCACGTCGAAATGCTACTGATCCCTCCTCGCCTCCTTTGTCTTGGTTTTCAACAGTTTGATGTCCTAAACTTTTCTCAGCCGGAACTTGTCGGTTAGTAGCATGATAATCACTAGTAAAATGTACGACAACTCTGGCATCAGAAAAATCAAGCATAGTTATTTCCTTTTGATTAATATGCTCTTCTACAGCTAAGCTTGACTCTTTAGTTGTAACAAATTCAAAATGCACACTATTTGGTTCAGTTGCCATAATAACCGAACTATTGCTCAAATCTGAATCATTTTTATTTTTCTTGGAGATTCCTACTTGATAAAGAAAGTCGCGTTGAAATTGTGCAAGAATCTGATCTAATTCTTGGCGCATCTCCTCAGGGAGATCCTCTTTTCTGACTTCTTCATCTAAATACATGCTTGCTGAATTTTCATTAATTTGGCTATAGTTATGATGAACATTCACAGCCAAATCATGATTATTAACATTTTCAAGCGATGCTAAGAAAGTATTTGCAACCTCGACTCCATTAGTGATTTGTGAAGCATATAATGGTTGAGAATAACTGGTCAGACGGCTAGAATTAGCATAGCCAATTTTCTCATTCACCAGCATGTTTCGTGATGTAATCACATATCCTGCCGATGAATAAATAGATGAAACACCTTGCTGAAAATTAGTAGAATTTCTAGCATGTGGTGTTCCATAAGAATTGGCCAAACTCACCATGTTCGTTTGGCCTTGATACATGTTAACCGACTTTTGAACTTGTTGTACATCCGTTGTGTGAGTGTAATGTTGTATGTTGCTAGTATCATTAAAATTCAAAGCATGCATATTATTTAACAATGGCTTTTGCATATTAAATTCAGAATTATAATTTGCATAATTAACATCATTTGAATAATTACTAGCCGATGCAATATGCCTACTAGTATCAAATCTAGCAACATTAACATAAGGATTCATGGCACTTGCAAAATAACTACTAACATTAGACATAGGCAGTGTATTTGCAAATTGTACATTGGGCTCGTTGTAGATGAATTGATGCGAAGTATATGGATAGCCCGCCATAATAAATCTTGATGCTTCAGATCTTGTAATATAGATAAATCCAGATATCCACGAAAATCTAGGCAATCAATGACCAAAGTCTCGCTTCTCTTCTAGTCTTCAATATGTGGTAGCAAGCAAGACAAAGCACAACGCAAACGGCTTGAGCAGCCTGATGCAATGTGAGAATTATAGATGCAATCGGTCCCAAAAGACCAAATTCAACCACAATGGCGAATGAAAGTAATAGATCAAAAAGGCTAGGGATCGATAGAACGGCTTGAGAAACCTGATCCTTCGTCCCCAGCGGAGTCGCCAATTTGTTGACGCCTTTCGGGGTCAACACATGAGAGCACGCGAACGAACCGAAGAGCAAAGTCGCTGTCGGTACCGGTCAGACCGGTCAGGCGCACCGGTCAGACCGGTGACCTAGGGTTTGCCTGAATTGATTGTTCGGGAAGATAACTACCACTCTTACGTAATGGAGGGCGGCTAGGTTTACGAGCAAACCAGCAAAGAGATAATCAACGCACTTACACGGCGAAGAATGACTAGTTTACGAGCAAACTAGCAAAGGTCATCGAAGCTCTCGCCCGGGAGGGACCCCGTCAGGGCATGGATGTCGCCGGTGTGCCCTAGGTTGACCAGCAGGCCCTAGGACACCATCTCAGGTCGTGGAGATCAAGAGACGAGAAGCATGGAGGTTGGAAAAGGTGTTGAGAGGATAAAAAGTAGAAGGTAATGATAGATTCGATTGTGTTCCCCTCAATTGGCTGTGACCCTTCATAAATATAGGGTGGGGAGGTCTTGCCCCAGAAGGAGTCGAATCTTATACCAATTCCGCATCGAAATACAACTCCTAACTCGGATTTGGCTGCGAGCACCGGTCAGACCGTCGGGTCCCACCGGTCAGACCGGTGAGGCGCAGGGCTGGTTCTTGCCAGGACCACAACTCCCTCATCTGGACTCCGAACTGGACATTCCACATATGCATTTCGATTGTCTCGACGAGATCTACGCAACGGTGAAGTCCAATTGGCATTTGGAGCACTTTGGTCTGACCGGTGTGGGTCAAAGGTCAGACCGGTCAGGGCTGCTGAATCAGCTATGACCAATAACTGAATCGGATCAGTTCGCCTTCTTATATAAGCCAGATCAGCCACTTTTGACCATGGTTATTTGATCTATATGATTATCTTGGTCCTCTTGACAAAATTTTCATCTTGGTGCAATTGAACTCATGATTTGACCTTCTTCTCCAAATACTTCTTTGCCCTCTTTATGAAATCATATTCAGAACCTCCAAGATGACCCTCTTGTCCTGTAAAATGCATATCCAAGACAAACTAGCAAAATATCAAGGATTAGCACTAAATTGACACTTCTAGCCTTTAGCCTCATACATCTCGAACCTTGCCACTTTTGGGTGTGAACAGGTACGTTTTCTATTTGAATCGACAATATTAACGGCTTTTGCACTATGGATTTTCAACAAATCCCAACTACAAAGGCTTTTCTATTGTCGGTTGGCCATTGTTAAGCACCTTTAGATTTTAGCTCCATCGGTTTTTGGTTTGCACATGAAACCAGTTTATCAAAATATCATTTGATTGAAATATTTATCACAGACATCACATCCATTCATGATCCAACATGCCATACATATGCCATATGGATTCAGATTCAGTGACATTCCCGAGTGACATTCCCAGTGACATTGAGTCACTGATATGTGGGCCACATGTGTCACTAGGGAATGTCACTGAATCTGACTCCATGCCATATACCATTAATTAATTACATAGTAAAACAGTTCAAACATTGCTATGTAGTAGTGGGCCCGACAGAAAGTTATTAATTTTATTTCTCTCAACAGGCAAGTTATCCACCTCATAACCCACTACATTACATTTCACATCACTATCCGTTAGGATCATATATTTATGAGTGACAACAGTTTTTCAGTGACAAATATATCCTTGCATACAATTTTTGTATGCAATCATATTAGTGTTTCTACTTTCAAATTTTAAAGAATGTTACATGCAATAACTTTAATATTTTTAATTTCAATCTTTAACTTATTTAGACAAAATATTACAGCAACATACGGGTATCACCTGGTATATGCAGTAGTGATGCTATACTGATAGAGGTAGGTACCGCCGTAAAGGAAGGTGATGACCCATTCTCCTTTCTTTTCATGAAAAAAGTCAGGGAAAATACGACTATGGACCCTCGCTCTTTCATTTACGATGAGGTTAGTATCAGGTAGTACCTCGTACTAATATTTTTTCACCTGCAAATTTAATTAGGTAATACCAATATGGTACTACCAGGTAGTACCTAGTACCGGGTAAAAAAATGGTACTACCTGGTACTACCACTATTAGATTTCGTCAGATGAATGGCTCATATAATTACAAGCACTCTAAAACTTTCCAAAAAATATTAGGAATATATAAAAAATAGTCCCTCCATTTCAAAATACTTGTCGTTGTTGACTTTTTTGCAACTTTGACCATTCATCTTATTCAAAAAATTATCGCAAACATGTAAAATGATAAGTTAAGCTTAAAATACATACAACATTAAAACATATAATAAACAAAATAATTTGTACTTGCACAATTTTTTTGAATAAGACGAATGGTCAAAATTGCAGAAAAGTCAATGACGACAAGTATTTTGAAACGGATAGAGTAATAGAAATAAATATGTAACTGGGAAATCAATATTTGACACGTGCTTAATTGACAACAACTAAAAGAGGAAATCTAAAGAGAAAAGGAAGGGAAAAAACTACTGATAGCCGATTCTGCTCTGCGCCGAAGAAAATATGATTTACTACACGATAAAAAGAAGAAAACGAATGCATAGGCCTGAAATGTGTACTGGGCCGTGGAATGGGCATTATAGAATTTGGCCTTGTACTTCCGTAGGAGAGTTTAGTTAGTTAGTTAGTTAGTTTTTTGTTTGGAACCGTAGAATTTGGCCTTGTACCCAAGTAGTTCGGATTCGGACTTGGGTTGGGGAAGCCTCCGATGTCATTCATAGTGGGAAGTAGGATCCGTCCAGTCCAGCAGCGCGCATAAAACCGCGAGTCCCGCGAAGCAGAACCAGAAAACACCACCGCCATCATCTTGATCTCCTTCCAGTCCAGCTCCAGCAGCCGCCGCCATCTCGACCTCCTTCCGAGTTCCACAAGCCGCCGCCGCTGCTGGCTCGATTTCTCTTCGAGAAAGGAGAGGAGAGATGGACATGGACATCGACTTGGCGCCTATGGACTTGGCGCCGGCAGTCGCCGGGAGGAAGAGGCCGCTGTAAAACCTCGGATTTTCATAGAAAATTCGAATCCTTTTACCATCGCGATAGTCTCTAGATCAGTGGCTATCGTGTAAAGAATGTCCCACAGATAATATCACAAAGTCATACATCGCATCACATAAAAGTAATAGTACATAATTTATTACATGTCCATTATGGAGTACATCATTACAAGCCTCTTAGTTGAATCAGAGTGAAATTCTACGCAGCGGTAGCTAGCATCTCAGAAGGGTCTCCATCTTTTATTCTTCTCGCCACAGGCATCCTTTAACGAAGCGACGCATTCCTCAGTCGTACCATCCATCGGCGTTGTTGTCGTACTCGGACTCGTACCCTGCACATCCAAAGTCTATCCCCACGGAGTGGGATAGGTCCACGTCACCAACTGTATGCAGCTTTAAGTGGCCTAACTTCTAAACGGAGAAAAAGAGACAAGGATGCGGCTCTGGTTTCCTATGCCGCAGCAGCACAGTAGTATCAAGATATCTCCAACAAGTTCCCAACCCCAAAGCTCTCAACACAGCTCGGAACCACGTGGTCACCCAGGGTCCCGTCTCCACAACATGCTCCTGTCTAGGGTCGATGCGAGAACTTCCTCTCCTCGTAGCTCAATGATTGCAACCGGATCAACGAGGTAGATGGAGCCTCTCTCCTCTAACCGACTACAACCACGGCTCACCATACACTCATCTATACGAGGAAGGTAGAAATCCCAAAACATGAAGAACGAACATGTCTTCTAGGCATTGTCCATGACCGAGGACGCGGCTATAGCTAGAGATCGAACAACTCTGCAGAGTGTGTACACATGTACCCAACCCGGAATGGCACCCGGCCAGTGTACGGCCGACCGAGCCCATCATACCTTGCGAACTCTCGGTAGTTACAGTCCCATCCTGCATCCGGCCCTCCAAACGGTCCCCCCTCAGAAGGGACGGCATTGAAATTGTGAAATGCCCCCGTGTGGCCACACGGGAGTCGCTCTGAGAGGGTGGTCTCACCTCCACCTCTCCCCCACTGATACACCGCTATCCTGCTGGCAGGTATGGTTCCGCACTTGCCGAGCTCAACTCGGCCCTAACCCCACGCTTGGCGGGGTGTTGTGTACGAAAGTCCTATCGACAAGTTGATCCACTCGGTTTCAGACTGAGGCGAGCTCATATCCTCCAAGTGCAAGTAAAACCCCAACACCTAGGCTCCGAAAACCGTCAAAGTAGTGATACACTAAGGAGTGCACCCCTATCTCCGATCCCAGATCGGTTGTTTCGAGCTCACCCCCGCCAAAGTACCCAAAAACGCCTTCTCCTGCCGGTTTTATCCCACTCACGCCAAGAACCACTATTCTCATCCCAACACATGCATCGCGAAGCTCAGCGTATATACACGCTTATAAACATATATAGTAGTAGGACAATCAAGGACAGGATAGTTAAAGTAGGCAGTGCAAGGTTCATCAACATGCATATAAAGTAAAGTGTTAGCAATCTATATTGCAATGTCTATAGGTTTTCAAAGTCGGTCGGGCGTGAACATGGGGTCTGGTAGCCCTTCGCGGCGAAGTCGTCGGCGTAGTCGTACTCCGGGTTCAGCTCCCTGGCTCCAGCTGCTCCTATTAACATGTAAAAGAAAATAAACAGTGGCCCTAATGCAATTAACTCCAAAAGAACGGCAATTAAGAGCCAAGAGAGAGTAAACACTAGCCTAACACGGAGATTAAGATTTTTGAGAATTTCTGGAAAAGGTTTTGTATTTTCAAAGCAAAAATGGATTTACTAGGATTTTCCAAAGATAAAATAGTTTTCTGGAAATAAAATACGCATATCCAATAGCATTAACTTTAGGATGTCTACTGACTGGCTCTAAAGGACATAAAGCTAGCTGCTAGATGGTTGCAGGTCGGCTTTTGGTGCTGAGGTGGCTACCACACAAGCGGCTATAAGTCGATTGCAGCCCATGTGGGAGTCTGGCATGGCGGTGACGCGGGCGGCGCACCAGATCCGGGTGCGGCCGTCTGTGACTAAGTGCGGTGCAGGCGCGCGTGTGGCTCGGCCTTGGGTGGCCGGCCGCACGGGATCCGCCCGGATCTTCTGTGGCCACGACCACATGTGGCCCAGCGTGCAAGCCTAAAACCCCACTAGGTTTAGGGGCGCCCCTGGGGTGATCGACGCATTGCCCCAAAGGGATGGCGGCTCGGCCGCATCTCACCGGTGGTGAGGTTTCTTGACGGTAACCCGTCCCGCCTCTTAACATGATAGGAACGGAACCACAACACGTCAAGACAAGGAAAACAGCGTCCTTTGGCCGGGCGACGACGCACGACGGCGAGGTGGCGCGGCGCGACATCTCGGCACGGGTCGGGTGGCTGCATGGCGGCGGCGTTCGCGCGGGCAAGAGCGCATGGGGACACCCAGAAGCGCGGCGCGTACGCGAGGGGAAACGAGTAGGGCTAAACGGGTCTACAGACCGAGACGCTACCCAAGGCCCGACGCTCAACGGCTTGATCATGGCGAAGCAGAGGCCGGCGTTCGAGGCGGCCGACGACGACGAGTGTGCATGCGTGGCCCGCGGCGAGAGTACGCGAGGGGTCCAAAGGCCCGACCTTTACCCTGTACTCGTGTGTGCGCTAAGGCAACCCGCGTGGCAAAGGCCACAGCGAGCGAGTCGGCGGGGTTCGGTGCGAGGGGGCGAAGCCAAAGGCTCGACCTTGCCTCCCAAATGGCGTGTGCGGGTGCATAGGCACGCAGGTGTGCGCGAGGGCACACGCGTGCGCATGCCGAGGTCACGGCCATGGCAGCGACCGGAATGGCGACAGCGACACGGCGGCCGGGATGGTTAACGCGGGAAAGGAAACAATAAAGAAAAACGAGCGGGCTGCGCACATGGCAACGACGGCGGTAGCACCTACAGAAAAGCTTTCCCAGCCTGGCTCGAAGGCCGGCATCACCAGCAGTGTGCGCGGCGACACGGTGACGGACACGGCGTTCCCCCTCGGCTCGAAGGCCGGGGCATCCATAGGTGAGTAGGGAAGCGGGTCCTCACCTTGGTGGCCCCTGGCCGGAGTGCAGGCGTCAGTGAAGAGGAGAGGTGTGGGCTCGTCGGCGCGGAAGAAGACGACGGCAGGGTGCAGGGGAAGCAGAGGACGAAGGTGTGCGAGGCGACCCAGTTCGGCTCCTCCTTCTCGGACGGCTCCCGCTCGGCGAAGACGGCGCTCCCACGGACGGATCCCCGCCTCCTTCTCCTCCACTCCACCCCTGATGTCACCGGCGGCGGGATTGGGGAGCGAACTCCCAGTTGTCTAGGGTTCGGCTCTCCCCGCGGCGGTGAGATTTGTAGGCGGAGGTAGGTGTCTTTGACAGTGCGATGCGCCTCGGGACGCGTGGAATCATCCAACGACGGCGGGCTCGGCTTGCATGGCCGGCCTTTCCACGGCAGCGGCGCGGCGCAAGAGAGGAAGGAAGGGGGGAAAAGGGAAAAGGAGGAGGAAGGAAGAGATGAGGTGGCGGCCTGACGAGTGGGGCCCGCTCGTTGGCGACTCGCGTGCGGGATGAGGTGGCCGGTGGTGTGACGGCCTGTTGGTGGGCCGAGCATGGGCCGAAAGGCGCGACAGGCCGAACTTGAGGTTGCCGGCCCAAGCTAGGTGTGGGGGTTTTCCTATTTTCCAATCCTACACCCTATTCAAACTATGATTCAAATTTGAACTCAATTCAAATTTGAATCCACACAAATAAATCCAAATAAAATCCAAATGAAAATCCAACTTCTCAGACTAGCATTTTATATATCCTAAAATTATGGTTTGACTTGAAGTAAAATCTAGGATTTTGGGGAAGGGGAAAGGAAGACATCCTTAATGGTTTCATAAGCACGCAATTTCATAGCAAGTTTTTGAGTTCCCATATTTTTACATACAAAAAAATTCAAGGATGTTACAGAACTCCCCCCTCACAAGAATCTCGTCCCCGAGATTAAGAAGTTACCTCCAATTCGAAGAGGTGAGGGTATTTCTCCCTCATCACGGACTCCTTCTCCCACGTTGCTTCGCGCTCAGAGTGATTACTCCAGAGCACCTTGCAGAAGCGCATGGTGGTCTTCCTAGTTGACTTCTCCGCCCAGTCCAGGATTCAGACCGGGTACTCCAAGTACTCTAGGGTCTCCTGGACATCGAGTGCCTGAGCGGGCACTCTCTTCTCGACGACCACACACTTTCAGAGTTGAGACACGTGGAACACCGGGTGTACTCCGGCAAGCTCCGAAGGTAGCTCGAGCTTGTAAGCCACCTTCTCGATCCTCTTCATGATCGGATATGGTCTAACGTACCTTGGGGACAACTTCCCCTTGACATGGAACCTCTTCGTACCTCGGAGGGGTGACACCTTCAAGTAGATGTGCTCTCCCACCTCGAACGAGACATCTTTCCTCTTTGGGTCACCGCAACTCTTCTACCTGCTTGTGCTATCTTCATATTCTCTCTGACCTTTGGAACATTCTTTTCAGCTTCGACAATGGTGGCGGGACCGAAGAAGATTCGCTCCCCCACCTCGGACCACATCAACGGTGTCCGACACTTTCTGCCACATAGAACTTCAAAAGGGGCCATCTTCAAACTGGCCCGGTAGCCGTTGTTGTACAAGAACTCGGCATAGGATGAACTCTTCTCCCAATCAGATCCATAAGTCAACACACATGCTCTCAGAAGGTCTTCTAGGACTTGATTCACTCTCTCCATCTGACCATCTGTCTGTGGGTTGAAAGTTGTATTGTAGTTCAACTCGGTGCCCATAGAAGCATGTAGGCTCTTCTAGAACTGTGCGGTAAACTGTGGCCCTTTGTCTGACACAATGCTCCTCGGAGCCCCATGCAGCTTCAGAATGTTGTCCACGTAGAGCTCTGCGAGTGGGCTCACACTATAGTGGGCTTTCACTGGCAAGAAGTGTGCTACCTTGGTCAATCGATTGACAATCACCCAGATGGAGTCATTCCCTTTCTGTGTACACGGCAGTCCCACAATGAAATCCATACTAATATCATCCCACTTCCATGTGGGTATCTCTAGCGGTTGCAGCAAACCGGCGAGTCTCTGGTGTTTTGCCTTCACTCTCTGACACGTGTCGCACCGAGTGACATACTCAGCAATGTCTTCCCTCATCTTCTCCCACCAGAACTGTATCTTCAGATCCTGGTACATTTTTGTGCAGCCTGGGTGGATCGAGTATCGAGAGTCGTGAGCTTCCTTCAGGATCGAGTCTCAGATCTCCTTGCTTCGGGGTATGTAGATGCGGTCTTTTAACCACAGAGTGCCTTGCTCGTCGAGGCGGTAGTCAGGTGCTTTGCCTCTGGCCATCAGGGACTTCACTTCATGTATCTCTGGGCATCATTTCTGAGCTTGCCGAATCTGGTCTTCAAGCGTGTACCTCACCCTCAACTCGTTCAACTGCCCTTCCTCCACTATCTCCAAACTCAGGTTCTCCATTTCCTCATACAATGTCGGTTGCTCTTTCTGCACCATCAGGTTGTTGCAGTAATGCTTGCGACTCAGAGCATCTGCTACGACATTTGCTTTCCCGGGGTGGTAGTGTATGTTCAGGTCATAGTCCTTGATCAACTCTAGCCATCTTCTTTGCCTCAGGTTCAACTCTGACTGCGTGAAGATGTACTTCAAGCTCTTGTGATCGGTATAAATGCCGCACTTGTTGCCCATCAAGTAGTGCCTCCATATCTTCAAAGCGTGAACAACAACAGCTAACTCGAGGTCATGAGTGGGGTAGTTCTCCTCATGCTTCTGAAGTTGTCGCGAGGCATAGGCAACCACTTTGCCTCCCTGCATCAGCACGCAACCGAGTCCCTGCCTCGATGTGTCACAGTACACCACAAAGTCCTTGCTCACATCGGGAAGAGTTTGGACCGGTGTAGTGGTGAGGCGAGTCTTGATCTCCTGAAAGATGGCTTCACACTTGTCCGACCACACAAACAGTGTGTTGCTCTTCAACAGTTCTGTCATGGGCTTTGCAATCTTGGAGAAATTCTCGATAAACCGACGGTAGTAACCAGCTAAACCGAGAAAACTACGGATCTTTGCCACAGACTTTGGTGACTGCCACTTGGATACTGCTTCTATCTTGCTCGGATCTACGGCCACTCCTTCAGCTGACAACACATGACTGAGAAAAGCGATTTCTTCCATCCAGAACTCACACTTGCTGAACTTGGCATACAGCTGTTGTTGCCTAAGCTTTCCCATCACGATCCGTAGGTGCTCTTCATGCTCCTCCGCGGTCTTGGAGAAGACCAGTATATCATCGATGAAGACAACAGCACACTTGTCCAACTCAGCCATGAACACCTTGTTCATCATGTTTATGAAGTACGCTGGGGCGTTTGTAAGACCGAACGATACGACAGTGTACTCATACTTCCCGTACCGGGTCACAAACGTGGTCTTGTAGATGTCCTTCGGTCGATCTTCATCTGGTGATAGCCTGATCGGAGATCAATCTTGCTAAAGAACTTGACTTGCCTTAACTGATCCATCAAGTCATCGATCCGGGGTAGCAGGTACTTGTTCTTGATGGTTACCGCATTTAGAGCGTGGTAGTCAACACACAGTCACTGAGTCCCATCTTTCTTCGGCACGAACAGAGCTGGTGAACCCCATGGTGAAGCACTCGGTCAGATAAACCCCTTCTCAAGCAGTGAGTCTAACTCTGCCTTCAACAGCTTCAGCTCAACATCTGCCATGCGGTATGGACTCTAGACTATCGGTGCAGTCCCCGGTACCAAGTTGATCACAAACTCTACATCACCGTCTGGTGGTAAACCCGACAGCTCTTCGGGAAACACATCCTCAAATTCACAAACCACTAGTACATATGAGATGGCTTTCGTGTGAAGATTGTACATAGCTGGTATGTCTCGGGACTTCATTGACTCGAAGGTGACTCTCGTCCCGTTGGGGTATACCAAGGTCACAAGTCTCGGTGAATTGGAGATAACACCCTTGTGAGCGGTGATCCAATCCATCCCTAGTATCACATCGATGTCATTGGAAGGCAACACTGTAAGATTCCCAAAGAACTTGCGATCCTGAATGACCACATCCACACCTTGACACATCAGGGTGCATCTGATATCACCGAGAGGTGAACTCGTGATGATAGGAATCGATCGGGTGGTTGTAGGGTGGGAGAGTTTGTTCACGAATCTAGAGGTAATATACGACCCGGTTACACTTGTGTTGAAGAGAACCAAAGTAGTAGTACCACAAACTAAAAACTTACCGATCATGACGTCAGGAGCGTCAGCAGCCTCCTCCTCGGTGAGGTGGTTCAGCCTCCCACGGCCGGCAGGCGGCGGTGGTGCAGCCTGAGGAGGTCGGCCTCATGGAGCAGGTGCTCTCGTGGGTGTAGCAGCGGTCTTCTTGTCCGGGTAGTCGTAGGACTTGTGGCCATGCTTGCCACAGGCAGAACAAGTGATGGTGAAGCCTCCCGCGGCAAGTCTCGCGGCTCTCGATGGCGCGCGGGTGTAGCCTCTAGTCTGCTGGGGGTAGTCGGGGTTTTTTCCCTCAGTGGAACGGGCTACGTCCTCCACCTCCGAAGCTGTGCCTAGGCTGGTTGTGCCCCGGGTGGTAGCTCCCCCTCAGCATGTTGCTCTGTTCGCTCCTCGGCTTCTGGAAGGATCGGTCATGGTGATCCCGATCTCCCGTCCTCTTCTTGCCCCTCATGCGCTCCTCGTGCCTCCTCCTCTCGTCCTCGACCGCGATGGCACGGTTGACGAGATGGTGAAGGGACTTGTGCTCGCTCGCCTTCAGTCGTTGGCGAAGGCCGTGGTGAAGGCCTCGCAAGAACCAGAACTGCTTCTTCTGGTCGGTGTTGGTGTCGTCAGGGGCGTACCGCATCATCTTCATGAAGTGGCGCTCGTACTCCTCGACCCTCATCGCACCCTGAGTCATGGTGCGGAACTCCTGCGCCTTCTGGATCAGCAGCTCACTTGGCAGGTACTACTCGCGGAACGCCTCGCAGAACTCCAGCCAAGTGATGAACGTTGGGTTCGGGTGGGAGGCGGTGTAGTTGTCCCACCATGCCTCGGCAGGACCCTCCAGCTGGTGCGTGGCGATGGCAACGCACTCCTCGTCAGAGCAGATGGTGAGGTCGAGCTTGGTCTCGATCACCCTCAGCTAGTCGTTAGCGTCGAGCGGATCATCTGAGTAGCTGAAGGCGGGGGCCTTCAGGTGGATGAACCTCTCGATCTTCCTCGTGAGGTCCTCATCCTACGCAGCGGCGCGGTTTCCACCATTGCCACGGCGCTCCAAGGCTTCTGTCATCCTCTGCATCAGCTGAGTCTGGACCACCATCACATCCACCAAGTTAGGTGGGGGTTAAGGAGGCTGGTCCGGCTCAGGCTGGTCTTGCTCCTGAAGCTCATCTTCACCATGCTCAGCTTCAACTTTTGGGCCCTCAGGCGGCAGTGGCGGTGCTCCGGCACCTCGGCCTCGAGCTCCCAAAGCTCCTCCACGTAAAGGCGGGCGTACATGGCCACGGGCAGGTACACGACCGCGTCCAAGAGCGGCATCACGGGCACGTCCGTGACCACGGCCCTGTGGGGCTTCCTCCTCGACAGCAGCCTCCTCGGGGCGCACCATCAGTCGGTTGGATCGGTGGATCGACAATCTTCTGAAACACAAGCGGGGGAAGAAGAAGGCTTTACACAACATCACTCACTAACACACATATGAGTCTGAGACAAGCATGAAAATAAGACTAAATATATAACCAACACACAAGGGAAAGAAGCATTAAGACATGAATAACTCCATTAAGATCCAAGCATACATCAAGCATGAGTAGTACATATGCTTCCCCGAGGCTGACTCAGACCATAGGGGTAGCAGCTCAAATCAACGCTCTAATACATCGATACATACTCAAAAGGGTGGTGCCTACAAGGTGTGACATGACTCTCTTCATGCACCGGAACATGCTCACGGCTGCATGGAACAACTCATGGAAACTACTAACATACAACACTACTCTAGGTCATGCCCTCACTCGACTCTCTACTCGGTGTGAGCCCTCTTGTACGAGACAGGGTAACGGTCCTCAGTGGGGTAGTCCGGCGGAAAGATCCGGGACACTAAGGCGTGTGCCTCTCGAACCTCCTCAGTCTCGACGGGGGTCGGCAGCCGAGCCATCGGGCACAGGTGAAGCTTGAGACGGGACTGGTGCAGCTCGAAGTCTCGGTGCGGATCTCATGTTGTGACTCGACAGGTAGCTCTCTATTGAGCTATGTGAGATCGTCCACACAGAGTGAGTCGGCATCCTCCCAAGTCCTCCTCAGTCTCTCAGCCTTGTCCCTCAGGTAGATGGCCGTGCGCGTGAGCCACGCAAGGTTGGTGACGTTCTCTGCCCTGTTCTTCTCCAGCTTGTCCACCTTGTTCCGCTCACAGCTGAGCAGGTGGGAGCGCACCGTGAGCAGGTCATCCTTGCTCTGAAGTCTGTCCTTGAAGGATCGGATGGCGACTAGAGAGGGGGGGGAGTGAATAGGAGCCGGTAAAAATTCTTCTTAAAGAACCCGGCCTATACCCTAGTCAAAACCCGGTCACACACAAGCGTTGGAACGAATCACACACCAATCGCCAAAACAACGATTCCTAGAAACACACGAAGAACGAATGAAGGAGGGAGGAGTCGAACCAAAGAGCAAAGCGACCGGGCTGCGGCGGACCGTCCGGACGAGAGGGGCGGACCGTCCGCGCAGCCTCGCGGACCGTCCGCCCGCCCTCGCGGACCGTCCGCGCCAACCCCGCGGACCGTCCGGCCGTACACCGCGGACCGTCCGTTAAAGCACACGAACACCGAAGCGACCCGAGAAAAACGGACCGTCCGCCGAGGCCGGCGGACCGTCCGCGCCACCCGCGGACCGTCCGCTACCGAAGCCGGACCGTCCGCAAACCGGCTGCAACAAAAAGCAAAAGCCAAACCGGATCGAAAACAAAGGCACTCAAGAACACGAAGAACACGCGAAGAACACCGTACACGCGGACCATCCGCCCGGCCCTCGCGGACCGTCCGCCGTGTGCGGACGGTAGCCGAAAACGCCCGACCCCGAAAGTCAACTCCCCCAAATCATCATCGGATTTCCCAAACGGTTGAAGCTATGGAGACAAGGGTTTGGGGACTTGAAAAGCGTCACACAAGGATGCTATAGCCCAAAAATCTTGCCTCCTAACTCCCTAAATCCCCAGGAATCGCGAATCCTTTGAGCACCACCAAAAGCTAGAGCACCGAACGAAAACTCACGAATCGAAGTGGTTTCCGGCGTTTGAGGGCACAAGATCAAGCACAAAGATGCACAAGACATCTATCCATGTTTCCCTCAAAGAAATCCGGGGAGAAACCCACTCAAATCCGCGGAATCACACCGGGAACAAAGGCACGAAAACAAGCACGAAAATAGCACAAAAAGAGCTCCGAAAAAGCAATAAAAGAAATTCGGGAATAGAAAGATTGGCACAAGATTTAGAGGATGAAATCACTATGAATATCTTGTCCAAACGATTACAAGCCACTCCTAGAAATCAAATCTAAGATGGCAAAAAGCTCCAATCAAAGAGCCACTCTCCCCTCTCTCCCTCTCTCCCAAAGCACTCCAAAATGAAAGAGTACCGCAGACCTCTAGCCCAAGAGTTGGCTGAAAATTCAGCCCCCTCCTCCTATATATAGGCCCTCCGGAAAAGACCGAAGTGCCCCTACACTAGGAGTACAACACAAGCCCTCACGGGGGCATTTTGGTCAACACATGAAGTTCACCATCGGACGGCCGCGCATCCATCAGGCCTTCACGTCCTCCCGACGCAAGCACCTAGATCATGCCGCGTGTCGCCCGCCTCGAAGCTTCCCGACGCACCCGGATACCGTCTCCGTCACGCCGGGCCCTCGGGCTCGGTTTTGAGGCCCAAACCGAGAAACCCTCCTCCGATGGTTTTGTGGCCAAACCACCAAACCCCGCGTACACGGCCCGGCCTCACCACGCCAAGCGTCGAGCCCGCCAAGCCTTTCACCTCCGGCGCCGGACGGTCTACTCGTCTTGCCTCGTTCCTTGACTTGGCCACCACCGATGCACCGGCTCCATGTCCACGACTTCATCTTGCTCTTCTTGCACCATGCGGCTCGCACTTGATCCCGTCGGCCATGGGTCCCTCGAACCAAGCCTACTTGTCTCTCCACTCCTCGGAGGCCCCGCAAGGCTAAGACCTTTCGCGCCTGTTCTTCACCTGCACCAACGCAAACCAAGCCGCAACCAACACCTGCAATACTAGGCCAAGAGTCGGTCCACACAACGTTGTCAACCACTCCTCACGAGTGCATTGACAACACACCACATAAACAATAAGGTAAATACACAAAATAAAACACACACAACACAACTCAACACTACACACACAAAGCTTCAAACCATCCGGTCAATCACTCATCACACACGAACCAAGGTACTTCTCAACTTGGTTCCTCAATCTCCCCCTTGATGAGTGCATTGACAAAAGAAGGTCAAAAAGCAAATAAGAACTCATTCAAGCGGCACAAAGCCAATAAAAAGCAAACAAAAGGCCACTTGAAGTGAGAAGGGATAAAAGCATGCTCCGACAAATTCCTCTCGAAACCAAAGCAAGCCCAAAGGCTAAGCGCAATCAAAGAGACACACTACCAACATGCAATCCCTAAAAGCCATCAAACCAAAATGCTCAACACAAAGTGCCATAAACCTCTTACCAAAACACTTGTCAACCGCTCATCACCATCAAATCAAGGTGAAGGGATAAAAGCATGCTCCGACAAATTCCTCTCGAAACCAAAGCAAGCCCAAAGGCTAAGCGCAATCAAAGAGACACACTACCAACATGCAATCCCTAAAAGCCATCAAACCAAAATGCTCAACACAAAGTGCCATAAACCTCTTACCAAAACACTTGTCAACCGCTCATCACCATCAAATCAAGGTTCATATCAACTTGATTTTCCAAATTTCTCCCCCTTGAGGAGCGGATTGACAACAAGTGAGCACAAAGAAATGGTTTGAGAGGGCAAAGACCGAACACCTCATCCAAGTGAAAGAAACCACACAAGAGCAAAGAACAAGGTCACTTGGCATGAGAGAAACCACAAAGGCCAACTCAATGTCTCGGTCCCCAAAGACATGGGCAACGGCTCGACACAACCGAGACAAGAATGCATGATCCCTCAAGAAGAGGCACAAAGGGCTCAACACCGATCATGGACAAGCGAAATCACACGATCCCTCAAGAAGAGGCACAAAGGGCTCAACACCAATCATGTGATAATCGAAAACATAAGTCAACCGCCGGCTCCTCAAGAAGAGGCAAAGGGGCTCAACACCACCGCACAAGAGCACAAAAATCACAAGCTCCCCCTAAACACATGAACTAGGACCAAAGAGCATACAAAGCTCACCCTAAACTCATGAGATAGAGAAAAGAGCACACCAAGCTCACAAGCTCCCCCTAAACACATGCACTAGGGACAAAGAGCATACAAAGCTCACCCTAAACACACGTGATAGAGCAAAAAGCAACCACCAAAGCACAACTCAGGCAAACAAAGGAGACACACCAAAGCTCCCCCTACACAACTGCAAGCTCCCCCTGAACAAGTGGAGCAAACTCCCAAATTTTAAATGCAGTTTTCTGAATTTTTCATTAAGCTCACCTCTTCTCCCCCTTGTTGACAATGTATGAATCAAGGTGAAAATGCAGAAATGCAAAGCAAAGCATATAAACAACTACATGAGCTTCTCAAATAGGCCGAATCTAGTATCAAAGGCTAAAGATGAGACAAAGATCACACACATGAATCATAGCATAGTCAAAGCATTGCCACAAGTAATATATGAAAATACAAGCATGTGACAAAGCAAAATTTTCAGATTTAAGCAGTTTTATCAAAAGAAGGCTCGCTTCATATGTAAAAGCCTATCCATGTCACACTCGAGCCACAAACATGCATACCATTTAAAGATCATACAAGGATAGCAAATTCTCAGCAAAAGATCATGGCAAACACCCATAAAGCAAAGCATGTCATGTCAAAGCTCATGAGCCATGTGTCCACTTCGGGGAGACTTCTCCACTGGTGAACATCATGCAACATGTTTAGCACCCATATGTGAAAGATAATACATTTTAAGCATAAACATGATGGATGGAGCATTTTTCAAGCATGCACACTTCTTTTCAAGATTAATTCATTTCATGGTACATGAAGTGCCTTTGCGGCAAAAAGAAGCTTATGCTCCTCCATGAATGCAACATAGGCTAAACATTCACAATGATATTGACCTTTGGCCCAAATGCAAGAAAGAGACATCCAAGCACAATCTAAGCATGAAAGGCACATTTAGACCAAAAAGTGACATGGATATACTACTACACATGAGTGGAGCACATTTCATCAAATTTAGTCAAGATTAGCATTTGATTCAAAAAGGCTATCTCACAACACATATATCTCAAATATTCCAAGAGCATCGCCTCACATAGCTATTTCTCCACACACATGACCAATATCTCACAAATAGCCAAAGAAACTCAAATGAGGCATATGGAAGAAGCTCATCATCCTAAAATGCAATATGATACAAATGCAACATAGGTAGATATGTACATCAAAATGAACATGATATATGACGGGATGCGAGACACAAATTTCAAACCTACCAAAGTCTATACATCATGATATATGATACAAATGCAATGCGAGAATGCATAGGGAGACAAGGAACTTGACTTAACACCAATAAAGCTCACGAGGGAACACACCAACCAAGAATCGCTCCAAGCGAGAGAAGAGCCACCAAAGGTCCCAATTGAGTACCATAGAAAAAGTACCAATTGCAAAACCGCAAAGATCCCAATTGAATATCATAGAAGGAATATCAATTGGAGGATCACAAAGACTGCCCAAAAAGCCACAACCCTTCTTGGAATCAAATTCCCTATCAAAAGAAGCCAAGCTCCCCCTCAACCAAGGGCAGCTAACAAAGCAAAAACTAGGAAAAGGAAGAGCAAGGAAAAACTCTAAAACCAACCGAAAAGAGGAACAACAACACAACTCGAAGACAAGACAAGCCCAAAACTACAAGGAAAGCTCACAACATGCTACACAAAGCATTGATAATATCAATTAACATAAATAGAGCATTGTAACATGATTCCACAAATATGAATAAGCATGGGCAAGCAAGTATGTCAACAAGGTACAACACTAAACCAAAATGATACCAAAGAACAACATGCCAAACACTATACAAGAACTAAACAAAGGCATGATACAAGATCACATGGATCAACCACCAACATATATTACAAAGCTAGCATGACAAGATATACATGGGGGACAAACATGCTAACGGAAAGGTACCATCGAGCTAGACAAACATGATATGAATGAACAACATGACATATCCGAGCAATCAACCATAAAGCATGACATGATGTTCATAAATAACATCCACCATAAAATCATACAAAGATAGCAATATAGATATTCAAGATCACAAAGCTATCATGAACAAGGTGGCTAGCCTACCATGGTTTTCACACAAGCAAGACACAAGTATATACAAGAGAGTACAAGGGGAAAAGAAAACTCACTATACATGTGTACAAAGGCTTTCAAGAGCCATCCAAAACGGTGTGGAGAACCATCATGTCTCCATTGAGCTCATGTTCTCCAACCGCGTCTCCATACCTACACACAAGAAGGCAAGAAAGACCGAGCCTTGGATCCCAAAGGGTTAGCAAGCACGTACTTGGGAATCCAAGATTTGGTCACACGGGTAAGTGGTGCACACAAACTATCATGTGGGTTAGCATGATGCAAATGCCGGTTGGAATGAAAAGTCTTTCGAACACCCTTGGAACCATGCCTCAAAGAAGTCACTCGCGAGGAAAGTCGAGTGCTACCACAAGCAAAAAGGCAAAGATCCTTCGGGGTCGTAGGAGAAGAACCAACACAAGCACCACGGGAAGCATGTCGCGGACCAACACAAGAAACACTAGAAGCATGTCCACGAGCATGGCCTAACTCACTAGAAAGAGTGTCATAAGACCCATCCACAAATCGCGCCTTCTTAGGCTCACAAGTGTTCATGCCATGAGAAGGGCTATGAACAACCAAAGGCCTAGAGGCACCTCCTCGCCGTATTCTCCTTGCCGGCGGTAGCAAAAGCTCTCTTGATGCCCATCCTTCCCACAAGGAGAGCAATGGTACAAAGGCCTATCGAGAGGCACGGTCTGAGTAGATGAATTACCATTCTCTTGTAAGTGGGAAGTCCCTTGGGACTTAGAGCAAGAAGCATCAACCCCAACATCCAACTTGGTGCCCACATTAGAATCACACGTGCCATGAGATAGGCTACGTGGCTTCTTAAAAGCTTTAGCACGCACACGTCGCTCGTGCTTGACACGGCGAAAGCAAAACTCAACGGTATGCCCATCTTTCTTGCAAAAGGTGCATTGGAACCTCGGCTTGGGAGTATGAGTTCCAAATATGTGGGAGGCACCCTTTCCATTCAAATCACCTTGGGCAACACCGGAAGAAGCAACAAGCTTAGGAGTAGCTATGGGAGAGCTATCCAAAGCACTAGCACACTTACTAGCATCCAAAGACTCACACTCAAGAGAAGAAGTCGACTCCGGTTTAGAAGAAGCAAATTTAGAAGCATCAACATCGGAGTGACAAGAGAAGTGAGAATCCAAACCCTTGGCACAAAGACTCTTGCACCTTGTGCGCAAAACCTCATTTTGCGACTTGAGGCGCTCACAAGTACCACATGTCATATTTCTCAAGTTATTGATTTCTTCTTCAATGCATTTAGCATATGTGGTACGCAAGAGTTCATTTTCTTTCTCAAGGTTGGCACTCATCTCATCATGCTCAACCAACTTAGCGCTCATATCCTCGCGCATCTTTTTCAAAGCCAAAACTTCACTTTCCAAATCAATGCATGAGGTGCAAACGAAATCACATGAACAAGCAACATCATTTACATCTCGCAAAGCATTATCATCATTGCAAGAAGTATGGCAAGCATCCTCAACCAGCAACAAAGAACACTTGCTACAAGGCATGGATTTCATATCACAAATTTCAGCCCTAGCATGCTCAAGTTCATCTACACATGTGGTGTGAGTCAATTTTAGTTCATTAATTTCAGCAAGCAAAGACTCACAAGAAACACATGGTAGAGAAGCACTTGACTCTAACAAAGCAATATTACTCCTAGCCATATCAAGTTCATCATTCAAAACAACACAAGAGTTGCAAGGCATAGAAGCATTGGATTTCAACAAGTCAATTTCAGATTGCAAGTTAGCAAGAGATGATCTCAATTCATCATTCTCAAAATCAAGATTGTCGCATGCTCTTCTAAAAGCTTCAACATGCATTTTGCGCCAACTAACTTCATATTTTAATTTCTCATTTTCAGCACACAAGGCATCGCAAGATTTGCAAGGCAAAGAAGCTTTGAAATTTAACACCTTGATTTCAGATTTCAAGCGTGCAATGGAAGCAATCAAAGCATCATTTTTAGCATGCATGGTGTTACAAGAAGTGCAAGAATTCAAAGCACGAGACCTCCAATGAGCCATACCACATTTCAACCTAGTAAGAGAGCATTTCATCTTCTCATTCTTCCTACGCAAGGCATCACACAAATCTATGTTTCTCCTATGCAAGTCTCCACAATCACACTCACAATCATCCAACCTATTGCATAGGATCAAGATAGCTTTGGCAAGTGTACCTTGGTTCATGCCTCCTAGCTTGTGGTAGAGCTTGCCTTTCTTGATGTCACCATCTCGATAGTCCTCGATGAGAGATATCATCTCCTCCACTTCGGCTTCCGCCTCAACCTCCATACTCCTCCCTGCTCAAAGAACCACAAGGAGAAGAACTTGGTGCCATAAACAAAGTACCGGTTAGGATTAGCCGAAACCAAGCTCAAGGAACAAGCAACGATGCAAAGAAAGCGCTCAAAAAGCCTCAAATCTCTAACAACTACTGACGAGTTCAATAGCAAAGGATCTTATCTTTTTCCCAAAATTTTACCACTGAACAAGGAGCACCAAAGATAGAGGCACAAAAAATTTCAGCTCAAGATAAGGTGAAATGAAGCCTAGAGAAAATCCAGAAGAAACAAGACAAAGCCGCAAGAGACTTAAATGAGGATTTTTCAATTATCTTCTTGATTTTTTCTGAATTTTTGAAGACACCAAAATGATTTTTGGATCACCTACAAATGGAGTCACGAAACCGCTGTAAAAATTTGAGCCAGAACGGAGCACGGAGCGAAAAGTTATTCCCGTTTTACTGAAGGTATCTCGAGTTATGGTTTTCCAAGGGCACAACTCCAAATCGTCGGACTCAAAACGTGCAAACCAAGGTCGCAAGCAAAAGCACCTCTTTCCTCTAGTCACCCTATGGATTCAAGACTTGTTAGAGCCAAAAGAATCCACAACCGGCTCTGATACCAATTGAAGGATCGGATGGCGACTAGAGAGGGGGGGAGTGAATAGGAGCCGGTAAAAATTCTTCTTAAAGAACCCGGCCTATACCCTAGTCAAAACCCGGTCACACACAAGCGTTGGAACGAATCACACACCAATCGCCAAAACAACGATTCCTAGAAACACACGAAGAACGAATGAAGGAGGGAGGAGTCGAACCAAAGAGCAAAGCGCCGGGCTCGGCGGACCGTCCGGACGAGAGGGGCGGACCGTCCGCGCGAGCCTCGCGGACCGTCCGGCCCGCCCTCGCGGACCGTCCGCGCCAACCCCGCGGACCGTCCGGCCGTACACCGCGGACCGTCCGTTAAAGCACACGGAACACCGAAGCGACCCGAGAAAAACGGACCGTCCGCCGAGGCCGGGCGGACCGTCCGCGCCACCCGCGGACCGTCCGCTACCGAAGCCCGACCGTCCGCAACCGGGCCGCAACAAAAAGCAAAAGCCAAACCGGATCGAAAACAAAGGCACTCAAGAACACGAAGAACACGCGAAGAACACTGTACACGCGGACCGTCCGCCTGGCCCTCGCGGACCGTCCGCGTGTGCGGACAGAGCTGAAAACGCCCGACCCCGAAAGTCAACTCCCCCAAATCATCATCGGATTTCCCAAACGGTTGAAGCCGTAGAGACAAGGGTTTGGGTACTTGAAAAGCGTCACACAAGGATGCTATAGCCCAAAAATCTTGCCTCCTAACTCCCTAAATCCCCGGGAATCGCGAATCCTTTGAGCACCACCAAAAGCTAGAGCACCGAACGAAAACTCACGAATCGAAGTGGTTTCCGGCGTTTGAGGGCACAAGATCAAGCACAAAGATGCACAAGACATCTATCCATGTTTCCCTCAAAGAAATCCAGGGAGAAACCCACTCAAATCCGCGGAATCACACCGGGAACAAAGGCACGAAAACAAGCACAAAAATAGCACAAAAAGAGCTCCGAAAAAGCAATAAAAGAAATTCGGGAATAGAAAGATTGGCACAAGATTTAGAGGATGAAATCACTATGAATATCTTGTCCAAACGATTACAAGCCACTCCTAGAAATCAAATCTAAGATGGCAAAAAGCTCCAATCAAAGAGCCACTCTCCCCTCTCTCCCTCTCTCCCAAAGCACTCCAAAATGAAAGAGTACCGCAGCCTCTAGCCCAAGAGTTGGCTGAAAATTCAGCCCCCTCCTCCTATATATAGGCCCTCCGGAAAAGACCGAAGTGCCCCTACACTAGGAGTACAACACAAGCCCTCACGGGGGCATTTTGGTCAACACATGAAGTTCACCATCGGACGGCCGCGCATCCATCGTGCCTTCACGTCCTCCCAACGCAAGCACCTAGATCATGCCGCGTGTCGCCCGCCTCGAAGCTTCCCGACGCACCCGGATACGCGTCTCCGTCACGCCGGGCCCTCGGGCTCGGTTTTGAGGCCCAAACCGAGAAACCCTCCTCCGATGGTTTTGTGGCCAAACCACCAAACCCCGCGTACACGGCCCGGCCTCACCACGCCAAGCGTCGAGCCCGCCAAGCCTTTCACCTCCGGCGCCGGACGGTCTACTCAGTCTTGCCTCGTTCCTTGACTTGGCCACCACCGATGCACCGGCTCCATGTCCACGACTTCATCTTGCTCTTCTTGCACCATGCGGCTCGCACTTGATCCCGTCGGCCACCGGTCCCTCGAACCAAGCCTACTTGTCTCTCCACTCCTCGGAGGCCCCGCAAGGCTAAGACCTTTCGCGCCGTTCTTCACCACCGCACCAACGCAAACCAAGCCGCAACCAACACCCGCAATACTAGGCCAAGAGTCGGTCCACACAACGTTGTCAACCACTCCTCACGAGTGCATTGACAACACACCACATAAACAATAAGGTAAATACACAAAATAAAACACACACAACACAACTCAACACTACACACACAAAGCTTCAAACCATCCGGTCAATCACTCATCACACACGAACCAAGGTACTTCTCAACTTGGTTCCTCGGTCCTTCGATCCGTTTCGACTCACGATCGACTGCGGAGGTCCTCCCTGACGTGTAGCAGCTTCTCACGGGTGTCCATACGCTCCCTCTCGGACTGCAGCAGGACAGTGGTCGCGCGGTCGAGGCTCTGCTCGAGCTGACGAACACGGGAGCGTAGCGTGCTGTTCTCTCTCTCCAGCTGAACACAGCACGGCTGGTACTGGCGGGCGTCGACGGTGGCATCTCTGATCTTGCCGAAGAGGGTCCGTGACTCGTCCTCCAGGCGGCGTGCGTACTTGTCGAGGTCGACCAAGTAGCTGGCTGTCTCCACCAAGGTCTCGTCAGTCTCGCGGAAGGGTGCAGCGTCGACGTCGTCCTGGATCCCCTTGTGTGAAGGGACTCCGTCCACGAACGGTGCGAGGTGCCAGTAGTCCTGGGGTAGAAGTCGGAGCATCCCGGACTCGAAGGTGGCGCGGTACTGAGTGAGAAGGCAGCCCAGTGCCTGACGACAGGCGACGTCCAGCGCGGTCACGATGGTGAGTGCGATGCTCCAGCAGACCTCTCCCTTGAATCCCGGAAGGCTCGGGTGAGGAAGGACGACAACCGTGCAGAGTACCATCCGCCCTGTCACGGCAGGTACGTACTCGGCGTGGTACGTGACGTAGGTAGGAGGGACCCCAAGCCTCAGAAGGGCCCTCTCCATCCAGTGGCAGATCACCCCGCGGGTCTCGGGAGTGATCTCAGCGACCTGGCGCTCCATCTCCTGTGACACGTAAGAAGTTTTAGTTAGCGCAGATGAGTAAGAGGTTTCCAAAAATGGATAATTTTTTATAACATAGATCAAGGGTATAGATATATAAGTAGAGCGTATAGAGTCCTATTTCTATCGGCCATTTCTAGGGATACGTGCTACGGTCAAGTATGGCTCTGATACAACCTGTACAACCCCGGATTTCCATAGAAAACTCGAATCCCTGTACCATCGCGATAGTCCCTGGATCAGTGGCCATCGCGTACAGAACGTCTCACAAATAATATCACAAAGTCATACATCGCAACACATAAGAGTAATAGTACATAATTTATTACATGTCTATTATGGAGTACATCATTACAAGCCTCTTGGCTGAATCAGAGTGAAATTCTACGCAGCGGTAACTAGCATCTCAGAAGGGTCTCCATCTTTTATTCTTCTCGCCACAGGCATCCTTGAGCAAAGCGACGCATACCTCAGTCCTACCATCCATCGGCGTTGTTGTCGTATTCGAACTCGTACCCTGCACACCCAAAGTCTATCCCCAAGGAGTGGGATAGGTCCACATCACCAACTGTATGCAGCTTTAAGTGGCCTAACTTCTAAAGGGAGAAAAAGAGACAAGGATGCGACTCTGGTTTCCTATGCAGCAGCAGCAGAGTAGTATCAAGATATCTCCAACAAGTTCCCAACCCCAAAGCTCTCAACATAGCTCGGAACCACCTGGTCACCCAGGGACCCATCTCCACAACCTACTCTCATCTAGGGTCGATGCGAGAACTTCCTCTCCTCGCACCTTAATGATTGCAACCAGATCAACGAGGTAGATGGAGCCTCTCTCCTCTAACCGACTGCAACCACGGCTCACCATACACTCATCTATAGGGGGAAGGTAGAAATCCCAAAACATGAGGAACGGACATGTCTTCTAGGCATTGTCCATGACCGAGGACGAGGCTATAGCTATAGATCGAACAACTCTGCAGAGTGTGTACACCTGTACCCAACCCGGAATGGCACCCGGCTGGTGTACGGCCGACCGAGCCCATCCTACCGTGCGAACTCTCGGTAGTTACGGTCCCATCCTGCATCCGGCCCTCAAAACGGTCCCTCCTCAGAAGGGACGGTATCACCTCCACCTCTCCTCCACTGATACCCCGCTATCCTGCTGGCAGGTATGGTTCCGCACTTGCCGATCTCAACTCGGCCCTGACCCCACGCTCGACAGGGTGGTGTGTACGAAAGTCCTATCGACAAGTTGATCCACTCGGTTTCAGACCGGGGCGAGCTCATATCCTCCAAGCGCAAGTAAAACCCCAACACCTAGGCTCCAAAAACCGTCAAAGTAGGGATACACTAAGGAGTGCACCCCTATCCCCGATCCCAGATCGGTTGTTTCGAGCTCACCCCCGCCAAAGTACCCAAAAACGCCTTCTCCTGCCAGTTTTATCCCACTCGCGCCAAGAACCACTATCCCCATCCCAACACATGCATCGCGAAGCTCAGCGTATATACAGGCTTATAAACATATATAGTAGTTGGACAATCAAGGACAGGATAGTTAAAGTAGTCAGTGCAAGGTTCGTCAACATGCATATAAAGTAAAGCGCTAGCAATCTATTGCAATGTCTATAGGTTTTCAAAGTCAGTAAGGCGTGAACCTGGGGTCTGGTAGTCCTCCGCGGTGAAGTCGTCGGCGTAGTCGTACTCCGGGTTCAGCTCCGCGGCTCCAGCTGCTCCTATTAACCTGTAAAAGAAAATAAACAGCGGTCCTAATGCAATTAACTCCAAAAGAAAGGCAATTAAGAGCCAAGAGAGAGCAAACACTAGCCTAACATGGAGTTTAAGATTTTAGAGAATTTCTGGAAAAGGTTTTGTATTTTTCGGAGTAAAAATGGATTTACTAGGATTTTCCAAAGATAAAATAGTTTTCTGAAAATAAAATACGCATACCCAATAGCATTAACTTTAGGCTATCTACTGCTGGCTCTAAAGGGCTTAAAGCTAGCTGCTAGATGGCTGTAGGCCAGCTCTTGGTGCTGAGGTGGCTGCCACGCAAGCGGTCATAAGCCGACTGCAGCCCATGTGGCAGTTTGGCGTGGCGGTGACGCGAGCGGCGAACCGGATCCGGGTGCGACTGCCTGCGGATAAGTGCGATGCAGGCGTGCGTGTGGCTCGGCCCTGAGTGGCCGGCCGCATGGGATCTGCCCGGATCTTCTGTGGCCATGACCACGTGTGGCCCAGTGTGCAAGCCTAAAACCCCACTGGGTTTAGGAGCGCCCCTGGGGTGCTCGACGCATTTCCCCAAAGGGATGGCGGCTCGGCCGCATCTCGCCGGTGGCGAGGTTTCTCGACGGTAACTCGTCCCGCCTCTGAACACGATAGGAACGGAACCACAACGCGTCTAGACAAGGAAAAGGGCGGCCTTTGGCCGGGTGATGACGCACGACGGTGAGGTGGCGCGGCGCGAGTCGGGTGGTTGCGCGGCGGCGGTGTTCACGTGGGCGAGAGCACGTAGGGACACCCAAAAGCGCGGCGCGTACGCGAGGGGAAACGAGCGGGGCTAAACGGGTCTACGGACCGAGACTCTACCCAAGGCCCGACGCTCGACGGCTTTATCATGGCGAAGTGGAGGCCGGCGTTCGCGGCGACAGACACGAGGAACCGGGCGCTCGCGGCCGACGACGACGAGTGTGCGTGCGCGGCCGGCGGCGAGAGCACGCGAGGGGTCCAAAGGCCCGGTCTTTACATCGTACTCGTGCGTGCGCTAAGGCAACCCGCGTGGCAAAGGCCACGGCGGCGCGGCGAGCGGGTCAGCGGGGTTCGGTGCGAGGGGGCGGAGCCAAAGGCTCGACCTCTCCTCCCAAACGGCGTGCGCGCGTGCACGGGCATGCAGGTGTGTGCGAGGGCGCGCACGTGCGCATGTTGAGGTCACGGCCATGGTGGCAACCGTAACGGCAACAGCGACACGGCGGGCGGGATGGTTAACGGGGGAAAGGAAACAAAGAAGAAAAACGAGCGGGCTGCGCGCGCGATGACGATGGCGGCGGCACCTGCAGAAAAGCTTTCCCAGCCTGGCTCGAAGGCTGGCATCACCAGCAGCGTGCGCGGTGGCACGGTGGCGGACACGGCATTCCCCCTCGGCTCGAAGGCCGGGGCATCCACGAAGAGGGGGAAGCGGGTCCTCACCTTGGTGGCCCCTGGCCGAAGTGTAGGCCTCGGTGAAGAGGAGAGGTGTGGGCTCGTCGGCACGGAAGAAGACGATGGCAGGGTGCAGGGGAAGCAGAGGACGAAGGTGTGCGCGGCGACCCGGTTTGGCTCCTCCTTCCCGGATGGCTCCGGCTCGGCGAAGACGGCGCGCTCCCACGGACGGATCCCTGCCTCCTTCTCCTCCACTCCACCCCTGACATCACTGACGGCAGGATTGGGGAGCGAACTCCCAGTTGGCTAGGGTTCGGCTCTCCCTGCGGCGGTGAGATTTATAGGCGGAGGTAGGTGTCTTGGACGGCGCAATGCGCCTCGGGACGCATGGAAGCATCCGGCGACGGCGGGCTCGGCTTGCACGGTCGGCCTTTCCACGGCGGCGGCGCGGCGCGAGAGAGGAAGGGGAAAAGGAGGAAGAAGAAAGAGATTAGGTGGCGGCCTGACGAGTGGGACCCGCTCGTCGGCGACTCGCTTGCGGGATGAGGTGGGCCGAAAGGCGCGACAGGCTGAACTTGAGGTTGCCGGCCCAAGCTGGGTGTGGGTGGTTTTCCTATTTTCCAATCCTACACCCTATTCAAACTATGATTCAATTCAAATTTGAATCCACAAAAATAAATCCAAATAAAATCCAAATGAAAGTCCAATTTCTCACACTAGCATTTTATACATCCTAAAATTATGGTTTGACTTGAAGTAAAATCTAGGATTTTAGGGAAGGGGAAAAGAAGACATCCTTAATGGTTTCATAAACACACAATTTCATAGCAAATTTTTGAATTCTCATATTTTTACATACAAACAAATTCAAAGATGTTACAGCCGCCGCCTCGGAAGACGCGGCGGGGCTGGAGAAGGACCTGGTCTGGAGGAGGAGTTGCGCGGGAAGTTTCCCAAGTGGAACTCGCGGGCGGCTGAGTCGCGGGAGGACCTCTCTCCCGACGTCAGGGAGCTCCTGCATCAGGGCTAGTGGGCTACATACATCTTCACCTCCAATCGGCCGCATCCCGTGCAGCTAGCGACAGAAGGGTAGAGGCGCTCGCCCACCTGGCCCCCAAAACCTTCGCCCTCAAATCCTTCGTCCGCAACTAGTGATTGGAGCAAAACCAAGCGGATCTGCTGCTTGCCTGTCAGAGTCATATATTGTCATTGGTCATGGGTTTCCTAGTGCATGTGTTATTCATTTTACTATAATTTCACCTTATTTTTGGGTAATTTCACTTCTGTGTGGTGATTTCACCTGTGTTATGGATCAGCTGAAGTTAAATTATTGTTCTTGGCCAATGATTACAGGTCACACGACCACCATGATCTTATATTTGTCTGAGTCTGTCCGAAACCTCTGTTGCAACTGATTAGATTGAGAGAATAGATTGAGGCCTCATTCGTTTCCACGGGATCAATTCCGATCGGAATGGATAAATACAACAACAAAATCATGATAGTTACTGTAAGAGATCCGGATTTATTCCGGGTCGAAAACTAATTTGCTCATGATAGGTACACCAAAAGGCTCGGAATCAATCCACTAGTCAAGAGGTGTGGAACCAATCCGACTCTACGGTCTCTTGTTCTACCTATTATGATTGATAAATTAATTTTTGATCCGGAATAAATCCGAGTTCATATCACAATTTTCTTCGTACATTTATTATTCCGGCCGGAATGAATCCCACGGAAGCGAACAAGCCCTGAGAGAATATTATTTCCCGAGAAAAAGCGAAGAGAAATTATCTTGAAAAGTTGCCCCATTGTTTCACAGAAAGAGAATTTCGATACTTTAGCCGTCTTCTTTGTTCGCAAATGCTTTGAGTGGTTGAGTACTGCACTTCTACAGGCTGAACTGTATCAGTGCTGCACTGCCCTTGCTCTGAATCTCTGATGCTGCGTGCCTGCTATTTTGTGCGTGCCTTTTCTGAACATCATCTTGCATGCAATCTTTTGAGCAATCTTTTCCTAGCATTTCGAAATAACAACGAGGCACCAATTGCTGTGCCTGCGAGAGCACGATTTTGTTTTGCAGCAACGGTTATCTCTAGCTATGGTCATCCGGGGCGCTAGAAATTTTCCCAGCTCTTTATGACGGAATTGAACTGTGAAATACTCCAAACGGGCTCTAAAATTGACTCGAGTGCCGATATCACTAAAAAAACGTATTCCCTCTTGCCTCGAAATTGTAGATCATTTTAGCATTTTTTAGATTATAAATTTACTATGTGCTTGGGCATAAGTGTATATCTAAGTGTATAACAAAATCTACGAAATCTAAAATATCAAAATGACCTGCAATTTTTAAAGGGGGGGAAGTGGTAACAAACAACAAGGTTCCGGAACTCGAATTTGACAAGTAGCCGGATTTAAGGAAATATCCAAGTAATCAGGTTTCATAACATCCCAAGTGCTAGAATCACTTCTCGGGTGCCATTGGTAAGAATGGTAAATAATTAAGTATACCATTGTTTACCAACAAATTACACATATATGCTTCTACACACTGTATAGCAATAAAGCAGTTACAGTTGTGACCCGTATAGACAAATGTTGTTTGGAATTGTTCTCCAAAGAAGCCTCAGTGCCTTCAGCTACTTCATTAACTCATAATGCTCTTTATTTCAGTTTGCCAATCTGTGTATTAGTCCCAATTCTCATACAAACTCAAGCTCTCCATGGTTGCCTCCAAACTTACCTACAAATGCAAACAATGAAACAAGCATATCAGAAACTAACATGCAACACACACACACACACAAAAGCAGCAGGTGGCACACATGATTTCATGGTGATTTCAAACAGAGTTTGAACTTGCAAGCTTGTTTTCTTTATTTTGGGTTAATTATAAGCAGCTGCATGCATGGCATATCTATAAACTTCTACTAACAAAGACGCTCCAAATATAATACAAGACATGTCTATGTTCTTTAAAATATCGTCAATCAGCAGTATTGTGATCTAAACAGAATTGAACATACCATCGGCTCCAAGTCTTCAGAGAATCTATCTTGATGTGTTGACTCTGAATTTTCTCTCTTTTGGGCACGGCGTGCACTATCTTTTTCTTCATAAAAATCAAAATCATCCAGAATTGATGTTCCCTGGGGATGATCCTTGAAAATTTTCAACATTTGCACACCTTGCAGCAACCCAATCTGCATAACAAGAACAATAATTGGTATTAGATAAAATGATCCAAAACCAAGTGTTAACAGAACATACGATGAGAAAACTTTTAATGTCTATTTGAACATTCATAAAGGCGAATTCATATTAAACCTGCTATAGTATCCTGCTTCAAAACATATCAATGAATAAAGGCGAATTTATATTAAACCTGCTAGTATCCTGCTTCAAAACATATCAATGAATAAAGGCGAATTTATATTAAACCTGCTAGTATCCTGCTTCAAAACATATTAATTAATGCCTTAACTGTTGAGTCACTAAACAACCCACTTTGTTTTAATATAACAGATCTGTTATAGCTCTGATGGGCTCCAATGATTCTATAAGAGTAAATAACTTTATTTTAACCTATTTTATTTTTTTTTACAACAGATTTAGGATGGTACCTCCTGAGTGTCCCTACTAAATGTAACTGGTCTGTTATCATTGTGTTCAAGAATTATATGCCTGAACAGCCGATTTGGAATGTCCTTTATAATATGCCATATTATAGGGAAAAAACCACTCCATTTATCTCCTTTCCAAAAATCCATGGTCTTCTTGAAATCAACAGGGCCTAACATTTCAGCCAACCCTACAAACTGTCCGCTGGTGTTAACCTGAAAAGGTAAACACAAGGAAAATGAGTGCATTAAAAATTCAAGTTTCTACAATAGCCATGGAACTGCTTCAGTCAAGTTTCGAAAAGGACATCCATTGGACTGGCAGGCCTATATTAACCCAAATCAGGTTAAAACTGCCTCTATGGAATTCAATTACACATTTAAAGAAATGAACCACTTAATACTTAAAATTGCAGAATTCGCAAAAAATAATCAAAATATAGCATGCAGCAATCTTTTTATGCTAGGAAGTAGCAAATAGCCAACTGCAACCACTTTTTCTTTAATTAATCCTCAATTTTTTTGAGGAAATTAGTCCTCTAATTAGACAGGTAACGAAGCAAGCAGCATCACATGCATGTCTTGACCAAATCAGTGCGCATGATCAGGTATTCATTACAACCTTTTGAGTTGTTTCTGTGAAAAATAGATCCTAAAACAAAGGAGGCTGAAGAAGCCTTTAGTAAGGTGCAAGTTCAAATGAATAAAAAACCCTGAAGTAGGTTGTCTATTGAAGCCGGATCCAGGGTGGTCAATCACTATTCACTAAAGTCATTTACAACCATTCATCTAAAACTATGTAAAAGATTAAAAAAACACTTGAATCCCCTTTTAGAAAACCGGTGATGTCTCACTAAACTACTTGCCTAAACTGCTAAACATTGATTTTATCAGATACTAGGACCATGGACCTCCCAAAAAATAAAAGGAACAGTAGTTTTTGCTGCTATGATATAAATTGTCAGTTACTTGAGCTACTATGAACAAGCAATAAGATAAATAATTAGAAGGAAGCATTTGATCCTTACTGACCGAGAAGAATAGGAACACAGGACACTTTTCCCCATTCTCTTTCATTAAAATTTGAGCATCATGGTAAGCAGCATCCAGCTTATTGTTCCCATTTGGTGTACTTGCCCAAACATTGTATTTGATACCTTTATGAATATCATCTTCACTGTATGATTTTATCATGAAAAACTTGGCCTGTTTATACTGCACTGAAAAGTCCGATCTATTGAATTGATCCCTACAGACCAATGGACTCATGATATCTTTCACAGGGGATGATGCTGAAGCATCATTCAATTTATTTGCTCTTGGTCCACGAACTTGGTCCACTATACCATCTGAATTTTTGCACCGATTATCTTTCATATTGGTCCTATAGTGGTCACTACTGTTTGCAACTCTGTTGACCATCCTAGGTTTTATAAAAGCATGTTTTCTTGTGGTAACTTTGGCTTGCTCATTGGTATTGATCCTGGAAAAATGTTGTCTTGAATGGTCATTCCAATTACAAGCACCCTGCCGGTACCTTGATGGTGCATGTACCTCGGCATCATGGCACCAATGACTAGAGCGCAAAGGGATCCTATCTCGGTAGCGCCAACTTGGAGAAAGTGATGGGATCTCATCACCATACTCATATCTTCTTGAGAACAATGGGGTTTCAGGGCCGTAGTGCCATTGGCTTGAGCGTGAAGGTGCATACTTCTTCCTAGACAAAGAAGGGATTTCATCGCCATACTGCAGCCCTCTTGGCAGCGAAGGGCCTGCGTCATCAAAGCACCATTGACGTGAAATAGGATTGACATTATCTAAATAGTGATGTCGTCTGGCATAATCGACCATCTGTTTCAACAAACAATGAAATATTTACAGAAAAAGGTCAGCTGTTATGCATGCATTAGACTAAATAACACAGATAGAAAGTCATCACTTTAGTAGTCAGAAACTCAGAATGGCAAACAGATATACCACATTGAAATGTTCTGCAGATTGACCATTGTGGCTTGAAAAGGCAGTAAATTGGCCTGATCTTCTGTAACAATGTTCTGAATGATCTAAACCATAATCAAGTTCAACTTCTGGATGCTTTCTCATGTGAGAAGCAGTGGTAGAATTTGAAGCAAAATAATCAGGCCTTGCACTGAGGGCGTTGGTTTTGGTTCTCATTTTCCCCAATGCATGCTCTAATGCATCTGGGCTACTTCGTGCCGCTTCTAATGCAGAAGATTTTCCCCATGAACAGCTTGAAGTAGGAAGGCATGACTTCTGCCTATGATATTCTCTTCCCAGCGGCAATGGATCCTCAGAATATGCATGTGATCTAAGGTCAGTAACATAGTTGGACTCCACAGGCCGTGCTTGATAATCCTGACAAGGGAGGATTTGTTTCAAGTAGAGTGAACAAAAGCTTAATATGAATCCAGAGAGCTTTGTTCACAAATTGCATAATTGAATTAAAAATATACACGTCTTGACATATAGTGCCAGAGTAATAATTCCATTCACTGATCTATATAAACTACAGGTATTGGCTGAGTAGGGTAATCAGTAGTCTGGACATATGACATGACAATGCAATTATTAAGGTATTCAACAAGCAAACATACATTTCATGTGCGAAAGTACTTATCTTTTGAGCTCATGCGAACAAGTTGAAAATTGGAATGTCTGAACCCATTTTGAACTAATTTAGTAAAAGTTTTATTCAGTTTTATTGCTGAATTATTTGGCATATAAAGCATTGATTGTTTATTATTTATAATTTGTATGGTTAAAACAAAATATCATAAGGGTGCTGAGAAAAAGAAAAGGATGAATGTTATCAAGAGAAAGCCTGTACCACATGCGACATATTCCTTTTTGCCTGAGATAACAACTGGCCATGTTCTTCAAACTTCATATTGCCCCCTACAGAATTGACTGGAAAATAAACACAGATCCAACGTAACCTTGCTCATTTAGAATTTGATTTTCTGGAGAGTACCAGGACACATACATAATTGATACGAAGAACCCGAATCTTTCTTGAAAACCACGTCATTCCTAATGGAAGTACAAGTACCAATTTTTGCTCCTGTTTCCCCTTCCATTTCTGGTGGATCAAAAACTTCCTGCATCTGTCAAGCAAAAAAGGAAATAAATGTAAGAACCAACAAATAAAATGGCGAGTCCAGACTGTGCTACTGTTTCTCAATGATCAGAGACAGCATTTAAGGTAAAAAATATTAATATTTTATAAGCAGAAGTCAGGGCCCCTTTGGTAGAGCTTCAGCTCCTGTTCCTGCTTCCCTGGTGGAGCAGGAGCAGTTCCTTAAATCGTTTCACAATATAAAATAGAAACGGTTGAGATAAGTACCACGGGTATGATTGAACCACACAAACTGGAAGCAGTTCTGCAAATTTGCTAACAGATGACAGAAAGATCAAACAAAACTCATGCGTTGCTGCACAAGTTGATTACAAACAAGAACTGCTGTACAGGGATTAGCACACACTGATAGACACAATCAATTTTCTAACAACAAAAAATGACAGATCTGGGCATGGATGGAAAATGGTGGCACATGAACAGATCTGGGCATGAACTTGAGCAGGACCTACCAGAAGAAGGTGACAGCAACGGGGTGACCCTACTACCTCAGCCACCTCTGAGTGGAAGATATGAAACCACAGGTACGCGGAGTGCTGAGATAGGTGTGAAGGGGGAACATTGCCAATGGAGGGCAGGTCTAATCCGCTATAAGCTTTCTAGTACAAATTACAATAGCTTGGAAGTGCTTCCCCTGCACCTCCAGCTGTTCAGCTTGTATGTTTGAAGTTTGGAAGAGCACCTCAAGGTTCAGCATGGTGAGCAGGAGCTGAATCTCTTAACAAAGGGGGGCTTGATGTTGCCAGAGGACGGCCAGGTTTTTTTCCTCCCAAAGCTGTCTGCGCACACGCATTCCATGCAATTGCTACTCCTTTAGTTGCGGCCATATGCAGAATCTACCAGAAGTGTTATCAAGGAAGACAAGGTTTCAGTCAACAAAATATAACATCCGCGGATTCCATAAAATCCACACATCAAATATACCTAATGTGCTATGCAAGTCTTTTGTATATATGAAAAAACTACTTGCTGGCCCTTAAGGGCTTGTTTGGGAAATGGAGGATTCAAGTGGATGGAAGAGGATTGAAGGGGATTTTGGGAAATTTTGACTTATAATGGAAATTTCTCCACCCCAATGCCCTTCATTCCCCTTCATTCCACTAATTCCCAAACAAGCCCTAAAGAATTTTCCTTTGTGGGTTTACATGGTTATCCGGAGTGCAGAGCTAGAGAATTATGAGAGGGAAATGGAGAGACACAGATTGGGATTGCTTCAATACCGTTGACTGCGAGTCCATCACCCACTGGTCAGTGAAGCTGGGCCGATGAACAGACATCCAGACATGACAAATATGACAGTTACTAGTAAATAAGCAGCCCTTTATTAAAAGGCATCTTTTCTTTGGTCTTTAAATATTTATAAATGCAGTAGGTGTAACAGATTTTCCTACATGGCCACTTTTATGTAATAAGAACCTCACTTATTTAATATAAAATAAAACACAGTTGTCCTGCCTACTCGAGAAACTTATGTAAAACTCCAAATTATATTACCCACAAGAAGCCAGTTATGAATTCTCTTTGTATTGCAAGGGGAGGCGGAAAAGGACAGGAAAGTCACACTTGTCCTTTCTGTTGTGCCATGTCCACCAATGCATGCTGAATTAGAATAATGCAAAGTGTAACCCAACAGACACAATTTGGTCTCATGTAACAACGATCGCGCAATGAAAATAAACTTGATCAGCAAATCAAGAGGCAACATTTCCTCAGGAAAATGCAGCACACCCCGCCACTCCACTGTGCAGCTGTGCCCTAAAACCCACAACAAGAACGGCTCACCCCAAAACTGATGAAGCTCCATCTATAACCAGGTGGGATCAATGCCGTGATCACGGGCGGACCCCCGTACAGGACACGGGTGTACACGATTTTCGCGAGAGAAAAAAATCGAAGCCATCATAATACACGGTTTAGATCCGAATAAAATAGCGCACGTTAGGGGTTTGGGTGTTCGATTTCGCGCAGAAGGAAGGGGAGAGGAGGGAATGGGCGGGGCATACCCCTGCCGGATGCTCGTCGCAGTCGAAGCGTCCGACGACCGGCCAAGGGCGGCGCGGTGTCGTCGCCACTCGCCGGGGGGAAAGGACGACAAAGAGAGAGAGAGGGCGTGGTGCGAGTCTGGCTGGGAGAGGTGAAAAGAGCAGTGTGTTGGACGGGCCTCCGGCCACGGTCCAGCAGAAGCAGATTCGGCCCAGTTTGGCCCAGCTCGATGGCGCACGGTAATTTTCTAAATCAATTTTAAGGTAAACTAAGTATCAAATTGGTCTTGGGGTAAAAAGAAATCTAGAGAGAAGGGGGGTGGAGGTGGATAATCGGTGTGTTATGTGCAACAGAAGTTTTGAAGATGGAGGCCACCTTGGGTAATGCTTCCTATCATGCGTCCGACGCGAGTCCAAATATCGGATAGACGTGGCTTCTTTTTCCTCCACATGAGTCTTATCTCTTTCACTTATTTATCCCCATCGGCCATTCCACCTGCTTCACCACCAGCGCACATGTCTTCCTGGCGACCGTGCCCCGTGTGCCCCCGCCCGCCCCACCTCGAGCCCGTCAGCCGTCGGCGGTGGTGGTGTCCTGCAGCTGCGTCGCGCCCACCTCTGCTCCTCTCTTCCTTCCTCTCCTGTCTGCGGGGGAGAACTCGTCGACCGCCGCGGCGACGAACCACAACGTCGTTGCGTCCTTCTCGACGGAGACGTTCGCGTCAGCCGCAAGTGGGAGCTCCAGCACCGTGGCGAAGATGTGCGGCAGTCGCCCCTTACTGCCCATTGACGTTGACGCCCCTCCACCCACCATTCCCATCCTCCCCCCTCTCTTGCGATTTTGATCGATGCAAGTGCAGGGGAGGCTAGGAGCTCAGCGGCGGTGCGGAATCGAAGCTTGCGCAGCTGGGGCACGGTCGGGCGCGGCCCGCTGTTCCTCGCGGCCGGCGCGCCGGTCGCCGCGTCATGGCCAAGGTTGCGTCCGAGCGCGCGAGAGGTGATAGCGGGAGGCTTCCCCGGGGTTAGGTGCGGCGAAGCTTTTTGCCGGCAGCGTGGTCGGACGCAGGGGCGGTGGAGCTCCGGTTTTGGGTGCTCTGGGATTTTTTTAATGTTGCAATCGTTTTATATTGGTGTTGCGACAATATTTTTGTCATGTTGCAATTGATTGTCATCGTTTGTCATTCATGTTTTAATTGTTGTGAACATGTTGCATTCGCGTTTTTGACATGTTGCGAGTGTTCTCTGTGAATGTTTCAAAATTAGATCTAAATATGTTGATGTTGCAAACATTAATTTTCGATGTGTGCGGATGTTGAGTCTTGATGTTGCAGATATGTGATGTTGGGTGTTGTGTTGAGGAGGGCTCATGATGTTGGATGTTGTAACCATTAATTTTTAATGTTGCAGATGTTGCGTTTCGATGTTGCAAACATTTGATGTTAGATGTTGTGTCTAGGGGAAGGGAGAAGAGGCTCCTGATGTTGGATGTTGCACGCAACACGAGTCGCAACATGGCCCCAATATAGTCGCAACATGGGGAGGAGGAAAAAAGACTCCTGATGTTGAATGTTGCAAGGAACCACGTTCGCAACATTTTCGCAGCGCGTTCGCAACACGCTCGCAACATTTACTCGGTGGACTTTAGATCAAACGACTGGCGATTGAACATCTTAGAATCTGACGGTTGCAGACCCGTACGATGGCTAGCGCCCGGATCGGACGTCCCGGCGGTAGCAGGCCCCGGCCACCTTTTCTTCAAATACAAGACAGTGAAACAATTGTGGAGGGAGATGGCCCTGGAGGAGCAACGTACCATGCTGGCCGATAGAGAGGAGCCTGAACACGAGGTCTCAGAGATGGCATCGACCGTCAGGCAATTGGGTCAAAATAAATTCGGATGGGGCGTTCTCGGACAAATAGTGGAGAAGGGGGTTGGGGCTTTGTTATACGTGATGAATCAGCACAAGTCATTATGGCCGGTGCTGGAAGCCTGAGACATGTTCGCGATGCACTCCAAGTAGAAGTAGCAGCCAACACTCAGGGGATTAAAGCAGCACTAGAGAAGGGAATGACCAAGGTGATTCTGGAGACAGACTCAATGATCATGAAGCATGCACTAAACAGCGACATGTATAGGTCCGCGGTAATTGGAGGCATGGTGCTTGAGCCGAAGAATTTGGTCATAGGAGGTTTTAGTAATTTCATGTGCAATTATTTCCAAGAAACTGTAATCAGGTAGCCTCATGACCTAGCCGCAAAGGGGATAGGCTCCCTTAGGGTGATGGCTCTCAATGGGAGTGTACACCTCCGTTTGTTGCTGTACTTGTGACCAGCAACGCTGCTGAGCCTTTGAGTTAATGGAAGTTCTTTCTATGAAAAAAAGTATCAAATTGGTCTAAAAAATTGTAAGTGTCAAATATATCGAGAGAGTAAAAGAGATGTGGAAGTGAGGCAGTGACTATCCGATCTCCAGAATAGTTATTCCCAATCTATTAGCTCTCGAACCGTTCCTAATGGTGAGTTTAACAATGACGTGACATCAATCCAACAACAAGCTTCAATATATTCCAATAGGAGAATGCAACGCAAACTACGGCAAAAAGAAGTACTCGTAAGTATATACTCCATCTGTCGACATAGTGTGGAATATACAACTTTGATTACTGATATAATACACATCAAAGGTAATAAGATTACGAAATTGCTATATACCAATAAGATAGGTGGGACAAACAGATTATTGTCGAAAAATAGTTGGTTCACGTACCAAAGTTTCAAACCATGGTTCCGAAGAAGTATACCGCCGCAGCTCCTCTTGCACGGAGTTGGCTCCTCCATAGCTTATGCCACCGCCTCCGAATCTGTGGATGGAGGCAACGACATCACCTGAGAGAAAGGACGCGGAGGTGGGGGCTGTGATGGATTGTGGTCCATCCAAGGAGGACGCGGATGGTGGCCCGACGTCGCACTGCCGGGAGTAGAAGCTCCTGCTATGTGCCTATTCATCTCTCAGTTGTTATTTTTTTAATAACTAATTTTGATATCTTTTCAAACTACAAAAGATATAACGTGTGGGCATAGCTGCTAGTAAATTGTAATGACATTACACTAAAATATGCTCTCAATAAATATAGTACTATTTAGGAAGCGCGAATCATGAAACATCAGCTGGCAGGCAATGCTGCCTAGGACGAGGAGGTTGGAGATGATTTGAGTAACATGGATACAAACAATCCGCAATAATCTCTTGTACTCAGACCCGGACCCGGACTCGAGTTGGAAACTTGGGCGTACTCTATATATGGTCGCCGGTTCGGAATTGTATGAACGAGCTCGTGTTGGAGTCGGATCCGATCCGCTAGACACGCCGATAAAACCAACCAAGACATGCACGCATCGCATCAGCACCCACGCCACCTGATCCTCCCCGGCCGCTCGCCGCCCACCCATCAGATCTCACAGGCGGAGGGGGAAACACGGCAGAGAGGTTGAGTGCCGATATGGACATGATGGAGATGGACGACGCACCAGCGACGAGGGGCACCAAGAGGCGCGCTGACATGGACGAGCCGCCGGGGTTGGAGGAGGAGCTTCGAGGGAGCCCCGACGTGGTGAGGCAGCTTGTGTACAACAGCCGCACGATGACGACGATCCGCGCCGCCCTCGTATGGAAAGAGAGGGAGGAACGCATGCGCCAGCTGGCGAGGGTTGTTTATGAGGCCGAAGCAAAAGCACTACGGTCGGCACAATACAAACACTGCACATGAATCAGACAATCTATTTATAAACTTGTTCTCGGTTGGTGAGACCACATCTGAAATAGCATTAATGATGTATCTATCTTACCTTTGTAAAATTTTTTGACAACCTAGTATTTGTCAATGGCTAGCTTGACGTCTCTTGCTTCCATTTGTATCATCCTCTTCAACAGATTCAAGGACTTTAACCACGGACTGAAACAGAGTATCACCTCACCTGGTCTTTGAAGAGAATTGAAGTTGTTGATTTAACTTTGTTCCTGTACCAATCTCTCCCTTTCCTTGCATGATGATCCAACAACATTCAACAGAATTGGGATCATATCGAAGAAATCCCCGAGATCAAATATCTCTATAGCAATGGCCACCACAACAAGCTGTAGTTTGTGAGCAAACCAATGCACATAGTATGTTGAATTGTTCTCTCTCATAATCTGTTTTATACTCAGGCATCAACACAGGACTTCAAATAAACAACTCCAACAAATCTTTCTTTCACCAGCCCACATTTATCAACATATCGCAGAGTTGTTGCCATTTGTTCTTTGTCAAAAACATCACGGGACTCATCAACCATCAAACTGAACACACCATGGTCTTTCTCTTCAATGATAGAGTGCAATATTACTTTTGCAAAGCACTCCGATGTCTTTTTGAATCTCGGAAGAAACCAATTTATTGTTAAGTGACCGGAGCAATTTTGCTTACAAGTATATTCCAATTTCCAACAACTCTAGATAATTACCTTTGTGTTCAGATTCGCCCCAAAAAGAATGTCCTTGAGCCAATAAGTATCGGCAAACATCAATTGCAGCATTTAATCGGATGGACTGCTCAACTTTGTAAACACGACTTTGCTTGTTTAAGGCGACAGAGATTGATTGAGCTTTCATCAGTAGATTATCACTTTCCTTGCCTGCCTTGTTGTGAAAACTAGTACGGTCACCTACCTGAAGTGCTAACCTCTTGCTGTTCTTCCAATAATTCCAGGCTTGTATTGCAAATGCATCATATCCATTCTCCATTCTGGGGGATCAGTGTGGTGTCGTCGCCGGGAGGAAATGGGAGGGCCGAGACCCGGGGATCGAGAGAGGCCGTGAGAGTCTAGCTGGGGGAGAGTATGTTGTTGCTTCCAATAGCTCTATGATAGTACTGAAAGATTGCATAATCAGATTCCCAAATAATTCGTTTGGTGGTGGTGATGGTGGTGCCGATTTGTTTCGAGAGAAAAGTCTTGTTGGGCGGTTCTTTGGTGGCATTTGGTTTGTTACGAGAGAAAATCTTGTTGGTTGGTACCGATAAAGCCGAGCGAACAGGCTTGACCTCATCCATCCCATCGACCCATATATACAGTAGCCAAAATACTATCCAGAGTTTAAAAGCACTGCATGAACTAGATGTCACCATCACAAAGGATATATCGTCACGGCAAATCAACAGTGAAGCCAAAAGAGGTTTCACGAGGCCTTGATAGAGGAGTTAATTGGCATTATTACGCAATGATATGCATACTAGTTCTGCAGAATCTAAAACTAGTGATATGAACTAGATGATGACACCGCGGGCGATGCAGTCAGCCGTCCGCATCCTTTGGATGCGCATCTGCTGCAGAAGCAATCTGATCTCGGGAGGGTGGACCCAGCATCTCCCCTTGTGCACCTTGGTGCGCAGCTTCTCCTCGAAGCGCCGCTCCCCGCCGTCGTCTTCAAGGTCCTCCACGGCGGCGGTGGGCCTCTTCACTCCCTTCGCCGCGCCGACGTCCAAATCCATGTCCATCTCCATCGACTCCTGCCGGTTGCGCCGCCTCTGTATTAGACGGTGGATGAACGCTATGCTGGAACTGGATGAATTTTCGTTTGCGGCCTCTCGCCTCTCGGATCCTAGTCGGACAGAAGCACGAACTCGACTCCGAGTCGAACTGGTGAATTTTGTTAGCGTGACATGCATGAGTCGTGGATCTTCAATGAACAACGGCGAATGAGTTTGCCGTCCCCGAGGTGGAAAATGTCGAGAATGCGAAGCAACATCTTGTACAGGGGCACATGACCTTTCGCCCATCTTGTACAGGTGGTTTTGTGTCAATTCGGACAAGATCTAGCAGAGCATTCTGTAGTAGCAGACGAAAGCGAGACGGAAGCATGTGCAAAGGTAGGCACCGGAATGGCCAGACACCAGCATAAGAAACGCATTCCAAATGCCGAAGTGAACGCAAAGGTGCATACTTGGTAAATCGATTGCTTAAAAAAGGTTAGAAAAAGAAATGTCGCCACCAATATCCCATGGACCGAATGAATAGACTGCCCAAACGAGGGTGAACATGACCCGACGGGACATGTTCTGGTGGGCATTGTTCGACGCGCATATAAATAATTAAATAAATCAAACCAACAAAATGTCACTTTAAATCTTCAACAGGTTTCGAAAGATTTAGCTCTGCGGTCACATTATTATAAGATTGTTCGCAGTGCGGAACCAAGAAGAGCGGCTACTGTTCAGAACGGTGGCAGAAACTCCTAGAAGATAACGAATACAACCAGCAACTCTCTAGTCTATCCCAGATTACATCCTTTGCACGGGTGTACACCACTGACGATACTTACATGCCCAAAAAAAAGTATTGAGAGTAAGAAAAAAACACCCTACAACGGACGCTCGCAGGTTGTACCGCAGCTACGGAAAGGAAAAACCAGCTGCATTTTACAACTGCTCTACTATCTCGGCCTCCAGGCCATACCACCCACGCTGCCAGCGTCGTAGCCCTGGACGCTGCCACTGCCGGGCACCACACCATACTGGGGTTGCTGTACAATGTTGGTCACCGGAGCAGCTACGGCGCCGGTGACCGCACCAGCAGCAGGCACACCCTGCGCCGGCCACCAGGCGTTGTTAGTCTGCTGCCATGCTTGCCCAGACTGCTGCTGCTGCTGCTGCAAATTGAGATGTTGCATAGGCTGCTGCTGCAGCTGCTGGGTGCGGAGGTAGGCCTGGGGCAGCGAAGAGATGGCCACCTGAGGCTGCACTGCACTTGGGATATGGTACTGCTGCTGCTGATACGGGTGCATCTGCTGGACGACGGGAGGTGGTGGAGGCAACGGCTGGTGCTGTGGGGCGGCCGGCAGTGGCTGGTGGTGGGTGGCGGTGGCCTGGGTTGGGTTCCACTCTGGTATGTCATCGTCATCGTCGTCATCCCAGCGGTGGGCCAGAACAGATGATCTTTTACCATACTTCTGAACCAGCTCCCTCATCTGCTCTGCTGGGCGAGTAGAGGGGGGAGGTGGCACATGCTGCCGGGACTTGTAGGCATGCGCAGTTACATTAGCAGCAGGGTGTGACGAGTTAACAAAATTAAATTCAGGAAGATCGTCCTCATCCCTAGCAACACCAGGGCCAAAGCCCGGAGGGACATCATCAGTTACATCTTCCTCTTCGCAGTGATGGCGCTGGTTGGGAAAGCCTGGCGGCGCACCATATGAGTTAGGAGGCAGGGAGGGCCTAGCGGCCGGGTTTGTAACCTGAGGTTTCTTTAGGATTGACTGCCTCCTTGAACCATCATGATGCCTGTGGTGGGAGGTTGGTACCCTAGGAACGTTTGGCCTCCGCCACACGACAACTCCGATGAAGGATGATCCTGGAACAGCAAGGCCCTCCTGATGCTCCTTTGGCAAGTGCCGCGATAGAATCTCCACGGTTTTCCCATGGGGCGGGCACAGGTAGAGCTCTATTCCTTCTGCAGGTTCAGCTAATCCTACTCTTTCATCTGAAACATATGAATCGATAGTCTGCACGAGAAAAAATAAATTATGTGAATTCGGCCCACAATCATAGATTACAAGCATAGTAAGTGGCAAAGAAAGAAAAGAAACCTGCAGGATATGTTGGCGACCACTCTCCGGAGAACCCTCCTTCCAACACAACTCAGTTATCTACCAAAAAAAATACCAGGTTATTACATCAATGAAATGTATCCAATGACTAAACAAAGTCAACGGACATGCTTATTGCAAAATCAATTTTTAATCGACAGGAAACAAAACTGTTCACAGCTTCTAGGCCATTTAGTCAATAAAATTGCTAATATCAAATGAAATTATATATCACAATGGCAGTTTAAAACAGAAGTTATGAAGTTCTACAATCTACATGATTCCAAAAGTTAAAACAGGGTATATTCTGCCATTTGCATGCATTAACACAACATTGGCATGCAATAACGCAAAGGATGTGTGGTTTTATTTTCAGTACACAATGAACAGGCAAGATCTACCAGCCTAGAAATTAAGTTTAAAGTTTATCCTGCATCTGTAACTTAAATATATAGCATCTCATATGGACCCAAAATTCATCAACAATTGTTCGATCCAGATAAGCACTAGCACACCAACTCTGGTCTCTGGGTATATCAGCCACTTTGCAGTGTGACAATAAATAGCCCTAAACTGCGAACAGACTAAACCTGCCCATACTTTACATATTCTAAACCTTGTCTTTGAGAAAAGCAAACAGAATACACTAGGAAAAAGGAATTACCATTATAGCACGGCTTCTAGATTTGGGAAGCTGTTCAACAAACTCTTGAAAAGCATTAAGTTTAACTCTCCCCTTGATCTCAACAAAATTACGCCAATCTTTTAATGATGGCTTTTCACCACTGAAAACGCAAGATTTTCAAAACATGTAAGCAGCAGTCCAGAAAGAATAAACACATTTACACATTTCCATGCAGTCATCGATTTGCAGGTAATTAACATTCACATAAATAGTATGCAAGTGACAAATGTTTAACAAATGTGGTACAAAATCATATGACAACCAAATCATTTCTGAATACACAGACTACACATCCTGCAACCATTTTCAAGTTAAAACAGTTGATATATCCTTTGATCTTGGTATACGAAAACTATTAGAGTGCAAACAACATTAGAACTATTAAAACAAAAGACAAGATCTGTGAACAAATAAGGCTTGTGTACCAAACTACCAGTAAATATAACAAGTACACGACTGACTAATACTCCATCTATCCACCAAATAAAAGTAAGGAAGATTCCATGATTCAGGATGTTAGATCTCGATATGCCATTATTAACTATGAATTTTACTCCTATTGACTAAGATACAGATGGCTTTCTATTCACTACATGTTTGAAGTATGAACATTGTTCGTGGAAGATGATACAATTTCCATTTAAAATTGTACAGTTTTTTTCAAAAGAATTAATTTAATAACAGTGCTGGATGTAGCAGTTGGTTGGAAGCGTGTGGAATTGTGTAACGCATCTACCTAGATCACACAAGGTCACATAGAAAAGGCAAAATAAATAAGTCAAAGCAAATAACATGTTCAGAGTTCTGTTGGTTGCACTACTAAAATGCACCTTACCTCCTTACATAAAATGTCTTAAAACATAACTTTAAAAGAAAAAAAATCAAAACATGAGTCAATCAAAGATAATAATGTTATTGATTCTAAGTTCGAAACTCAATGACCTATAATAATGGTCTTAAATATGGCCACAAAAATGTGAGAACGGATACTATTCAGCAGAGCCATGCAGAAAATGAGATAATGAACAATGTGTTAGATCAACATGATAAGGTGACAACAGAGTAATCCAAAGGCAAATGTGGAGATGAAAATATACCTTTTGAAGAAAGCAAAAACATTAGAGAGTGAAGACACAGTCAGTTGGATTGCACCCTCCCATATGCTCTCACGTATCATAGGAATATTGGTTGCCTTAGTTTGAATAATAGAATCAGGATTAGAGATATTATCAGTAGCTGTTTTCGTGGCTTCATCTTTACCAGGGGAGGATTTGCTTGGCTCTCCATCACGTGGTTCAATCAGATCTGAATTTGGAACTGCTGAATGTCCTGGTGACTCTAACTTGGGCTCATTGTTATCCTGTGTTGATGGCTTATCAGATTCGGATGCAGACTTCTCTGGTGTAGAAGCTTTATCTTTGGTCCCTGGTAGTTCCTCAGGCTCCAAGGTGGTGTCAGGTTCCTCACTGTCATTGCCATCTTCTTGAGGTGTCCCAACTGAGAGTTCAACAAAAGGTGGCTCGGAATCTAAGCCCTGCATGAATTCATCTAATGAAGGAATTGGTGGAAGATTTTCCGTGTCCTTCACGTCATCCAAAATAAGTTCCTGCATGAGATCTGCTTTCTCATTATCAATATATTCTAGATCACGAGACATATCATTGTTGCCTGTCCTACCATCCTCATCCTGTGAAGTGCTATCAGATGCTTTATCTTTTTCTTGAACACCTTTACCATCCACACTTGATTTTTCATTAGACTTGGTCTGATCTTCTACAGCTTTCGATGGAATATTAGTAAGGTTACTCCCAAGCTCGACCTCCATTGAGATACCATCTGGTTCTTCTACTTCAACTTGGAACTCTCCTTTGTGAGTTTTTCTAACCAAACGCCGAGGATCAACCTCGGTATTCGGAAGGACAACCATCTGTGCAAGCTCTTCAGCCTTGGCCAACCGCCACTCTGAGAGTTCCTTAGAGGCGAGCTCCTCCGCAGTCATTGAACAGAGGCGTTTAGGTGCAATATCTCCAGACAAGACCCTCTCTCTTAGCTCAGGATTGCTTTTGTCTTTTAAGTTAAACAAAAGAGACCTACCCCTTTCCTTGTACTTCTTATTTACTCCACCAAACAGTTTAAACAGCTCCTCTTCAATTCTAAATGCCAAACTTTCAGCTTTTTGATTATGCATTTCCTTATCTTTTGCTAACGCATTTGCAGACTTTATTCTTTTTGACTCAGACTCTTCCAGAGATTCTGTAGCCCCAGGTTCCACATTAGAAGTTCGCGGCCTTTTTAAATTAGATTCTACATTAGGTTCAGGAATCACAGTATCATCAGAAACCCAACTAAGTCCATGACCTTGCAAAAGTTCATCTGTAACCATACATTGACCCAATAATTCCTCTTCTGTACAAACAAGATTTGACTGTTGCGACATGTCATCATTTACACTTGTGATCATGTTTGAAATTAAATCACTGCTTAACTTCTCATCTCCCTCACATCCCGTACGAACTACAGTTATGGCTACATCTGAATTCACTGTGCTCACATCTTTTGATGTGATTGCCACTGGATCCTGTACAGCATCTCCTGCTGGCTTTGACTTATCTGCAGAGCCATCAGGTTGCACATTATCAGGAGACTGACACTTATTCTGTTGATCAGAATCCAAACTCAGTGCTGCAGCAAGTGACTCCCTGAACTTGGACCTCACAGATTCAAGTTGCTGAGGTTGGACCTTTGATGGTGGCTCCTTCTGGGCAGAACGTTTATTAGACGACTGGAACGATGGAGATTTCAGCATTTGAACCTTTGGAGAAGCAACTGCCTGTTGTGATTTCCTGCCCGCAGTGGCCGGTGAGGGTTGTGATCCAACCATTGCTGGTAACGATGTTTGAATATTTAGCACTTGCTGTGGCGGCCTCAATGACACTCTACTTAGTAAAGGCTGTGTCCCCAATGGTCGTGCGACCTCTGGCCTGGAAGCACCTACTTGTACTGATTGTTGACTCATAGGGACAATATAATATGAGCTGACTGGTACTGAAGATCCAACTGAGAACATCGGCTGTGAACCCCAGTCACCAGGCAATGATGGATAAAACACGGATGCATACTCTGGTGGATTAGATTGAACATTTGAAGAGGGGACTGGTTGAGATCCCAAGTTGTTTGGCATGGTCGACTGACCTTGCTTTGAGAACTCCATTGTGAGACCTCTTTTCAAAAACTTCAGAGACTCCTTTCAGATAACTGTATTTTAACTGTGGCCTCAAACCCAAATATCTGCATGAATAAAAAAAAATCACCTTATATTCATGAAAGGAAAATGACGAAAATTGAGGGTTAGTGTACTACAAGAACATGGCTGTGGTACTTTTGACTGTCTGAAGCGGGTAAAGTAAAGCAACTGACTGCCTCTCCCGCAGGTGCAGGGGGTGAGGATGAGCTTTTCCAAGTTACTAATATTTTTGAGCTAGATTCCTAAAACTTACCAGAGCTAAAGTCATTTTCAAACATCTACTTAGCTAGGAATGAGTACGAAAACACTCTTCTATGACGAAAAGATATAAACCCGCACATCACATGAACCATAAAAGATGATATATTGTAGCATTACAATTTCTATAAACAAAGAAGGAGACAAACATTGCAATGCAATCAATAGTAAAACTATTCCACGACACTATTAAGATACGACACTCAAAGATAGAACAGAGAGCAATGCTCAGCATTCAGATAGCAACTAAAAAAAATGAAGTGTGACTCCTCTAATTTTGTTAAGATGATAACATGCACACAACAAGCAAACATAACAGGGAGTCAGGGTCGCAGGGATCAACCTCTCCACAGCCAAAACACAGTAAATATGGCACGGCATCTAGAACGCATCCCCAGACTAGCACACACGCGGAATCTACCCTCCCAATCGAATAATTCGAAAGCATCGACAAAGAGAATATGTACGGCAATCCTAAACGGCTCAACCACCCACTCCACGCGGTGAGCTCCGTGCGCCTGGTTGCAGAAGGGGCGCCCTGACGCTCCAGTCTATCACGAAAAATAGGGTAGCCCTAGGCCAAATCCCCCCCCCCCCCCCCCCCCCAACAAAACATTTTCCGCCCTAAGCCCAATCGCAAACACACAGCCAACGGGAAATTCCCCCGCTCCCCGCATCCAACCGCAATCCAGAGCATCACGGAGACACACACGCAACAAAACCTACGAGCACCGAGCGCGCGCGAGCCGGATTCCGTCTGGTAGGAGAGGCTTCTCACCGTACCTCGGGGTGGAGCCGTGGGGCGGCGGCGGCGGCGGCCCGCGGCGAGACCAGCGCTCGACGGCACCAGCCGATGGGCCCCGTGGCGGCGGGGGCGCCGAGATCGGGATCGGGAGATTTGGGGGTTTAGGGTTAGCGACGCGAGATGGCTGCGTTGATTTATTTTTCCATTTGCTTCAGGGTGGTGCGTGTGGATGAGGCGGGCGAGGTCGAGAAGGTGGTGGTGTGGTGGTATGGTCCGCGCCTGCCTATCCGCCGCATCCCACCCCTTGGCTGCTGCGCGCAAACTGCGTGCGGCGCGGTATCTTCCGAGGCACCTAGCGGTTTGTCCTTTTTTGGGCCTGGACTGATGATTTCTCTCGGACGTGACTGTTTGGGCCTTCCTACACCTGGTGGGTGGTTCCGTCGGGCTTTCGGCCCTATGGAATGAAAATGGCAACTCCAACCGCCTCTCTAAAATAGTTTCATTAACTAAATTTTTGGAAAACTAAAAAAAACTTCCATCCAACAGCCACGGTATCCCAACAACTCGCAATTGGGCTCGCGATATCAGCATCCTCGCTCCTCGAAGATGACGAGTGGACTCCGCTCGCAATCTCTCCCCGCATGCCCTCACGTGCCCTCACACTCCTCTTCCCGTCACAGCTCCACACCTTCTCGTCGTCGGCGCTGACCACTGTCTCGTCGTCCTTGGAGGAGAGCCCCTTGCCCCCACTCCTCTCGAGCTCGGCATCCGCGAAATCGATGACGGTTGCGACGAATCAACAACGGCATATCCGCCTGAAAGTGCATCTTGGCCCCTAATTATTTTGGTGATAATGACAAGCACGATTTGTGGTATTTAATGCTTTGTCAAGATGTGTGCAGGTCTTAAATGAATGAAACTCATATGGTTGATCAAAGGAAGGCCCCCAATTTCAAGTCGTTGCTTTCAACTCGAATCAAGGCTTAATTTCTTTTTACTTTTGAATTTGAGTATAGGAAACACCGTACTATAAAGGGGATGCAAATCGATAGCCAAGAGATGCTAAAAGTGCTCTAGAAGGTAATCCAAGTGAGTGAGAAGAGTTGAGAGTTGGCACGTGCACAAATGCTATTCTTTTCCCAAACTCTCAGCCTTGGTCGGTTGTACCGACGCCATGTTGGTACTACCGGTGGTCACCCCTCGGTAGTACCGGCGTAGGGCAGGTATACCGATATGGCTTCACTGGCGAGTTTTAGCCACGGGGTCGGTACTACCGACCCTGCGTCGGTACTACCGATAAACCGGTACTATTAGGGTTCTGAACCCCCCCTCGGTAGTACCAACGTCGTGTCGGTAGTACCGGGGTTACACGATTGTGCACAGTAACGGCTAGTTTTTGGCCCTTGGTATTTAAGCCCCCTTCTCCCTCCTCACTCATTGCTGACCAACCACGAGACAAACACTTCCTTGAGCATTCACTCCACCTCTCCCCTCTCCTCTAGAGCTAACCCTTGGTTCACTTGAGCTAGGGTTTGAGGAGAGAGGTGAATTCTAGTGAAGTGTGCACAAGCTTTGAGAGCCCCTTCGTCCTTCTCCTTCTCAAGAGCACTTGAAGCATCTCCGGGCTTTTGGTTTGCATTTGTTACTCTTGAAGCTTGCTTCTAGACGGTTAGGCGTCGCCCGTGAGTGCTCTCTTTGTGTGGTGCACCCAAGATCGTTTATATTGCCCTCTCGTTGGTGGAGAATTCTTAGTGAGCACCAATCTTCCTTTATGGGGGTGGAAGAGGAAAAGAGGCTCTTGGTGATAGCCCTCCCTTTGTGGGATCCTAAACGGAGACGTAGCATCCTTTGTGGGTTGAACTTCGGATTAAATCTTGTGTCTCCTTTTGCTTGCTTGAATTCTTTGTTTCTAACAAACCCTAGAACTTGTTTTAGCCCGATCTATCAATTGGTTGCTATCCAACTCATTTATGTGGTTGCGGGTGTTTCTTAGCCTCTAAACTAAGACTTCGATTGAAGTAGATTTACTAGAAACCCCGAGAATTCAAATTTCGTTTTAAGTCAACTCCGCCCGTCGGTAGTACCGACCGGTGCCGTAGTACCGACCCCGTCGGTAGAACCGGCACCACGTCGGTAGTACCGACAGGAGTTTTAGCCGCTGCTTTTGTTTCAGAAATTTGAAGTGATCCTATTCACCCCCTCTAGGCATCACAAGGTCCTTTCACCGCCCGAACTTGTTCGCGCCGGCTGAGCAACACCCGACGTGGGCCAAGGCGAAGCACCGCTCCAACTCCCACGAGCCCTCGCCACCACCGAGGAGGAGCCCAAGCTCGTCGTTCGTGAATCGGCGAGGCGAATAGACGGCGCGACGCCAGCTCCCGCGCGGCCCTGAAGGCGGCGTCGGGCCAAATCGTCGGCAATGGCCTTCTCCCACGTGCCCAGGTCCTCCTCTCGCGCACTGCTGGAGGCGGCGACCAGCCAAATCCACGACGACGGTGGGGCCAAATCGACTGCGGCGGCGACCAGAGCAAGCATGCGGGAGGTACGGGCAGGGTGGCCGGTTAGAGTTAGCGAGACGGCGGCACACAAGTGGGGCCTGCTAACATGAGCTCGGGTAGGGCAGCGGCGCAGACGGGGTTGCGAGCGTCTCGGTGGCGATGGGCAGCGAGCTGCTCGACGGCGACGAGGGCAGCGGGCTGCCGAGCACGCCAAAGGCTCGAGCTGAATGGAGAGGCGGCGGATGTCGTGCTGGGTGACTCCGTGACCGGTGGGAGCTGAGGAAGAAGACATGGAGGGAGAATGACATGTAGGGCCCACCTAGTTTTGTATACAATAGTAAGTCCGAGTTGGCTAGTCTGTTGAAATTGATCACAATTTACACAGTGAATTTTAGTTAAATGACTAGCTAAATGGGAATATAAAGAGTAGAATTTAGCTAGTCTATTGGAGTTGTTCTTAACCAAGCTACCTTGTTCGCTTGATTTTCAGCCACCAACTGTATTTTTCTTTCTCAACAAATAACCACGAGCCACCTGGTATGAGAATTTCCCTAGTATGTTATTAGGGATTATTGAGGTTGATTGTAGTCCTCCTTTGGAGTAATAGAAATTCCCGTTTGTAAAAAATTCAACACCAGCCACCTCACCACCTGCCAGTCAAAACTATTTTTCTCTCACACCAAATCAGCATCAACCACCATCCACCAACTACGAGCCAACGGTATTTGCCATGTTCCTACATAAAATAAACTTTGACACGTGTAAGCGAGAATGACCACCTAAAGAAAGAGCATAAATGCAGAAACTAGTGTGAAACAATGTAGCTCATCACCTTCGTTACTTAGCAAAATAGTCATTTTAGTCCTTGAACTTTAGCAAGGATCAACTTCATCTCTCAACTTTCAAATTGGTCAGTTCAAATTGGTCACCTACGATTTGATGGGTTTTTTTTTTGTTGCATTAGGTGAATAGTAGACATAGTTTCTTTATGATGAAACCATTTTATGATTTCTGCGCTCTCTCTCCTCATTAATTGTTAAGCTGTCACATTAATATTTTGCTTAGTAGTCAAGCTATTTAATAAAGATGAAAGCTATCATTAATACTCCATTAGGATTGTCCAAAAATGTCTTTGCATTATTTCGTGTTTGGGGGTTGATTACCATTTTCCCATCTGGTCTGATGTGAAGAATTCACTCATTTGGTTTGCCAAACCATGACCTGTTCAGTCAGTGTCACCGTACCTTGATTTTGTACTCATTCGGTTGCCAGGCCATCATCTAGCTAATCCGTGTGACCCCACCCTGATTTGTCGTACTACACCTTGATCAGTGATTCAGTGTTTCTGCTTTGCAGCCTTGCTCACGTTGTCATGTACTCGAGGCCTCATTTTATACACCATGGTTTGTTGTGCACATAGTTAAAATAGAACATATGCACTAAAGAGATAATACATCTCAAGTTTCACAAATTTAGGAGCTCATTTGCTAATTAAAAGAAATAAGTAAGCACAGCTAAATGAGACCAGGACTCCCAGTTTAAGGACCGGATGGATCCAGTCACGCCAGACAGCGTGGCGTGACTCGTGAATGAGTCGCGCCAGACAGTGTGGCGTGACTCCCTTCGCCACGCCACATGAGACTTTTTACAACGCCACCGTGGATATTAGTCGCGCTCTTCATGTGGCGTGACTCTAAGTATTAGTCGCGCCACGAGGCTTGGCGTGACCAAAAGGGCTACTTCTTCCAATTTTAGTTGGGGAGGGGTTAGTTTTAAAATTTTAGATTAAAAAGGGTTAAAAAATAAAAAAATTCAAGTGTTCGGTGATGACTGATCCAGCCATTTTGGCACTTAACGATGCATTTGGTACAGATGCCCCCTGCCCGATAAATGCCGAGCGCTGCCTTGAGCCACCACCACTAGTGCTTAAACAACTCGTTTGGTTTGTCTTCGGAGTTTCAAACTAAAAAACAGAACGAAAACGACAAGCTAAGGACTCAAGCTGCAACTACCAAGCGTCCAGGCTAGAACTCTTTGGATCACTACATACGTTGGAGGACGAGCACGCCGAAGGCGATTCCCGCGAAGGTGGCGATGGCGATGCCAAGGATGCCGGCGAGGATCCCCGGAACCACCAGAGAAGCCCACCCCTTGGCGGTGGCCATCCCGCAGGCGGTGGTCGGGCCGCCCACGTTGGCGTTGGACGCGATCAGCAGCAGCTTGCGGTCGATGCCGAGCAGCTTGCCGACGCCCAGGGTGAGCAGGAGGTGCACGGCGATCTGCACGAAGGCGAAGGCGAAGATGCCGGGCGTCGTGTCGAGGACGTTCCCGACGCTCCCGTTGGCCCCCACGACGGCGAAGAACACCTGCATCAGCACCACCGCCATGGCCTCCCCCGACGGCGCCAGCTTCCCGACCTGCGAGGGGAACAGCGTCGCCAGCGCCACGGCGAGAGCGGTTATGCAGGGGAGGCTCCCCCCTCGCACGCCCAGTGCGGCCGCCGCCAGCTTCCCCGCCTTGCATATGGCGAACGCGGCCGCCATGGCCACGGCGCTGTGGTTGCCGCTGCTGTCGTCACGGGCGGCACCCACGGACTCGCCGTCGTTCCCGGCCGTGGGGTCTTCTTCCTTGGGGATCTTGGAAGCCAGCGCGAAGAGGGTCGTGAAGTAGAGCGCGCAGATGATGTTGTCGGCGGCGAGCCCGGCCGCCAGCACCGACGGTGTAACCCCGAGGGCTTCGGAGACGGCGACGTAGTTGACGGCGCCCCCGATGTGGCGGCTCATGAGCGCCGCCGCGATCTTCCAGTTGTCGGGCCCGAGGGACCGCATCGGGACGAGGAGGAACGCCACCACCGTGCCCGCCACCGTCGCGGCGGACCCGAGCAGGAAGGCCAGCAGCAGCGCGCCCGTGGAGCGGAGCACGCGGCGGAGGTCGGCGCGGAAGAGCAGCAGCGGGATGGCCAGCGGCAGGAGGTAGTCGAGCACGACGCGGTACGCCGGGGCGTCGGACGCCACCACGCCGGCGCTGCTGGCCGCCAGGCCCAGCAGCACGCTCACCAGCGCCCCGCTCAGCGCCTTCCCCACCCGGGTCCGCTTCTCCGACCAGATGCCCAGCGCGGCGGTGGTAAGGAGGAAGGTCCAGTTGCCCCAGTCGTCGGACGCGGGGACGAGGGGCCCGCGTAGCAGTCCATGGCCCACGCAAGACGGCGCCGGTATCGAGCGGCGCCGGCGGTGGACACTGGCACTGGCATTGGCACAGGACGACGGTGACGGCGACCGCGCTGTCGCAAGGCCGCACGAGTAGTTCTGGCGGCGGTGAAGGAACGGCAGAGCGGTGGCTCTGGCGCTGGTTGCGGCGAGCACGGCCGTGGCAGCTGCCGCCATCACGGCGGGAGTCAACGACAGGACAGGCGATTACTGACTAGGCGAGGCGAGGAGGAGATCTCTTCCGGCGGAGCAGAGGCTCTTGCGCATTGCAAAATATTGGACTCCACTACACAGCCCGAAGTGAAGATACACAGCAATTTCATCACCGCCCATTGATGAGCGCGCGGATCTTGAAGCTCGCGGCGTCCATATCGTTGTCGTTGCTCGCCAAGTCGATCTAGGGGATGGCTGCAGTACGTCCAACTGAACCGCCCGGAGCCTCTGTCACGCTCCGAGTTCGTTCGAACGTTTGAGAGCTATACTAGTTTTTGGACTTTCGCCCGGAGCCTCTGTCACGCCTCTGTCACGCCCGGACATTCATTCGGTTGGTGGTGGCTGATGGGTCTTTGGTTTGTTTCGAGAGAAGAAAATCTGGCCACTTTGGTATTATGTTCTTGGTCATAGTTGCGCTTTCTTGTGAGAGAAAGATCTCTTACGGCTACCGATAAACCAAAGCGAACACGCAGATGTAGTTCGTACTTTCCGAGTTTTTGGACGTTCCAGACTTCCAGTAGCTTGGAGTAGTTGGTACTGAGATTACTCTCTAGTTCATGGATTGGAGGCCAAGCTGAGGATTCTCAAAGATCAGAGAGGTTAACAGCAATTCCTTTTTTTGGCTAGCTGAAAACGAGAGGAGACCGGGACCGGCGGCGGCGGCGATCGGCGAACCATACGTCCATCGTTGTCGCGGATTTCAAATGCACAAAAAGTCGCAGCGAATTTGCATGCATGAAGCCCGGCTGTGGCCTGAATGGCAGTAGAAGCGATGCGGTTCCGTTCGTGATAGGATCCAAGATGCATATGGATGGAGGAGGTGACGCAACGCAACTGTCACGGACATCACCATATCCCGTCCCCAGCCACGTGGGTGGCGCGCACGACTCCAGGCATCCAGTCTATCATTTTCTTTTTCTTTTCTTCACGCGTTAGGCCATGGGTAACGTTTTTTCTCTTTGCATTTTCTTTTCACACGTTGAGCTCCATGCCAGCATTACTTGCGAAGCGCGACCCCATCCCATTTTCTTTTACTCGCTCATATAATTCAGGACCGTTTGACGAGGAGGGAAAAATTGGGTGGAAAATTCGAGATAAAATCTAATTTTAATGGTGTTTTTCATATGAGAATATATGCTTATTTACATAATTTCATTGCATAATTTTTCGATACAGATATAAATTGATGCAAAAAAATTTTTATGAACAACTCATGTCCATAACTTTTTCTTATGATAATTTATATGTATAACTTTTTTCGTAGCGACAAGCTATGCACACAACTTTGACCCAACCACGAGTTATGCGGATAATATTTTCCTAACGACGAGTTATGCACATAACTTTGACCCCGCCGACGAGGTATGCACATAACTTTGACCCTCACGACGAGTTATTCAGATAACTTCTTCCCAAATGATAAGTTATGCACATAATTTTGACCCCGACGACGATTTATGCGGATAACTTTTTCCATAACGACAAGTTATACACATAACTTTGACCCTCACGATGAGTTATTCGGATAACTTTTTCCCAAATGATAAGTTATGCACATAACTTTGACCTTGACGACGAGTTATGCGGATAACTTTTTCCATAACGACAAGTTATACAAATAACTTTGACCCTGATGACGAGTTATGCAGATAACTTTGTGTGTATAATTTTTTCTCACGACAACTTATGCACGTAATGTTTTCGTAACGATTATTTTTGTGTATATATGTTTTCCTAAAAACGAGTTACACACATGACTTTGACCCCGACGATGAGTTATGCGCATAAATTTTCCCTAACGACGAGTTATGAACGTAACTTTGACTATGACGACGAGTTATGCGGATAACTTTTTCCCTAACGACGAGTTATACACATAACTTTGACCGTGACAACGAGTTATATGGATAACTTTTTCTATAACGACGAGTTATGCACATAACTTTGACCCCGATGACAAGTTATGTGGATAACTTTTTTCTTAACAACGAGATATGCACGTAACTTTTATCTGATGACGAGGTACGTGAATAACTTTTTTCTAAAAAGCAATGTGTGCGCATATAAGTTTTTCCTAACAACAAATTATACGCATGGCATAATATTTGCTTGGTACAGAAAAAACAAAAAAGAGAAAGAAAACTCAATATGTACATATAATATTTAATTAGTATAAAAGATTAATAAAACAGATAGCTCACGATCCACACCGCATGCCCCCGCGCTACAGCAGCGTGCATGTGCTACAGCCTTTGTTTCAAAAAAAAGATAAGGAAGCTTGTTGGTAGTGGTACTCAGTTAGACCCGCGCACGTGGGAAGCTAACAGTCAGCATATCGAGCGCTCCGCGCGCGCGCGTGTGGAATTGGTTTTTCGCTTCCGAGTTCCGGCCTTCGGAGCTCTATCTTGCTCTATGGACAACAGACGATGGATGGATGGACCACCCCACCACCTCGCCTCGGCTCTCGCCTGGCCCGTCCCTGCTGCTTTTTACACCTTGCTTGGACTGCACCCTTTCGGTTTCGGGTACGTGATGCCCCCGGCTTTTCCATTCGTTTCCCAGTAAACCACCGGAGAAGAGTTGGATCGGCGGTAACCCTCATCATGAACAGCCATTCGCCGCCGCCGTAGCCTAGTGCCCCTAGCCTGTAAACAGCGGGGCAAAAAAACAGATCCTGCCTCAACGGCAAGATGTCGCTGCATGCCTTGTTTCTTCGTCCCATCGGCGAGCTCTCATCGTGGGGTACCCTAAGACCATCTCCACAGAAGTTCTGCATCTGCATCAGTCCTCACGTATGAAGAAAGGAATGAGAAGCTTCTCGCAAAAAAAAAAGTCTCCAGCGGACGGTCGCTCATCCCTTCGCGATCGGCCAAAGTAGTTGGCTCCCGCTCCTCCGCTGCATCTCTCTACTCGCCGTCTGCCGGATCTGTCGAGCTAGTTCTCCGCCGCGCTTCGACCTCGGCCGAAGTAGCTCGCCATCGGGGGCAGAGGCAAGGGCACGCGCAGGGGCGCCGACTACAGAGGAGAGAGAGAGGAGAGGCCGCCGCCCTGATTCGCCTACCGCAGCTCGCCCGCCGCGGCCAGCCACCATCGCGGTCGCAACTTACCCACCGGCGTGTAAAGTGTAGGAAGCGTTGAACCCTCTCAGGCCGCTCTGCGTGTTAATATGTACAAGGAACCGCCCCTTGTGCGGCTTACAAGATACAATCTCGAGTCTGTTAAGATTGAGCCAACTAACTACAACTTGTTTTACAAGAGATACAACAGATTACAACTCCCTGTCGGCTCATCTAGATAGACTCATTACGATACAATTCACGCTAACATCCTCCCTCAATCCTAGCTTGGTGATGCTTCAAGGTTGAGATTGTTCCTGAGTTCTTCTAGCTTCCGAATAGGTATAGCTTTTGTGAATCCGTCAGCCACCTGATCATTGGTTCCAATAAGACGAACATGCAGCAGCTTCTGTGCCACTCGTTCTCGCACAAAGTGATAGTCAATTTCTATATGCTTTCGTACGAGCATGAAACACTAGGTTTGCTGACAAGTATGTTGCCCCAATGTTATCACACCAAAGTCTAGCTGTTGAAGGGGACTTGACACCAAGTTCCTTAAAAGTGACTGAATCCAGATAATTTCAGCAGTAGCATTAGCCATAGCCTTATATTCGGCCTCCGTACTAGACCGAGATACAGTGGCTTGCTTTCGTGCACTCCATGAGACAAGATTGCAGCCGAAGAAGATGGCAAACCCTCATGTAGAGCGTCTGTCATCTACACACCCTACCCGGCTCTCCGCATCTTGTCGGTGCGGAATATGGTCCCGACACTAACCAAGAGATAGCGCCGAGGTCTATCCCTCGATGGTCGATGCTAAGCAATAAGAGACACGGGTTTTATCCCGGTTCCCGCCGAGGGGGTCGTACGTCCGGCAGCGTGGTGTGCTCAAGGCACTATATTGCTCAAAGACCGGGGGTGCCCGTAGTGGGGTCGCTACAAGCAAGGCGGGAGAGGAAGCGTGGCTTCCAAGTCCCTATTGGAGTGACCGAAGATATTGTGGGAGAATTGGAGAATGAGTACGGGGTGTGTTGTGTGCTCCCGTCCGCGTGCTTCTCTCCGTGTCCCCTTTTCCCCCGCGGGCCGGGGGGTTTGCCCCCCTTTTATAGATCAAGGGGGAGGCGGATTACATGCGCGCCGCGCTATCTAGCTACGTGGGGAAGTGCGACGTGCTATGTCGTAGAGTGGGCGGCCGTCCGGGACGATCCTTGCGGCGATCTGGCCATCATGGCCTATCTTGTACCCGAACAGTGGCGGTTCGAGGGTAGAAGGGCGGCGGATGGTGGCGAAGTCCTCTGGTAGGCTCGAGGGAGGTGCTGACGTCGGCCCGTACGGAGTACAGGAGTAGGTGGAACGGCGTCCCTTCCCAACGCGCTTCACAAGTTGCCGGGAGTTGTTGCTACAGCGTCCGGCGTGCGCCCGCACGCGCGCGGGGATGGCGGCCACGCCGTTGCGGTGGCGGGGATGGTGTTCCACCGGCCTAGCGCCTCCACCTAACTCGTAGGGTCACAAGAAAGTGAATCGAGGGTGCATCCGGCCCCCCTTCGAGGGCTCGGCGCGTTAGCCGCATCGGGAGCAGGGCGCACGGCGTCACGGGACCGACACCGCCGCGCCGCACGCTCCCTCCCCACGGTGATGGGGATGGGCTCCTCCCCGGGGAGTTGGTGCGGCGGCACCGGGGGCGAGCCCCCGGCGCATGATGGCGCCGTCCCGCCGGCGTCGGGCGTTAAATGCCCGTGTACGGGGGCCGGCGCACGCGTGAGGGGCACCCTCGAGCGTGGCGCACCCCCGCCGAGGGCGGGCGTACTCTCGAGCGAGGCGGAACCCGGCCGAGGGGGAGCGAGCCCTCGAGCGAGGCGGAGCCCGCTCGAGGGAGGTGCTACCCCTCGAACGGGGCGGAGCCCGCCCGAGGGGGAGCGCGTATCCTCGAGCGAGGCGGAGCCCGTTCGAGGGGATCTCTAAGAGGGCCGCCTTGATGGGCCGTTCGGAGTCCTTGCGGCGTGGGTCGTTCCCCGCATGGTTAGGCAAATTGTGTTTTGGCCTTGTTGTGGGTTTTAAGTGAGGATTTCCCCGTTTGTTTAAGGGGACCCCTAGGGTCGTCCCCGACAGCAGCCCCCGAGCATCCGCGGGTTTGCCATCGAGGCTCCCGCAGATGCCGGAACCTACCGATAGGACGTTCTTCCCTCCTTGTTTTGCGAATGCTTTCCGTGGGGCCGCGTCGGCGGACCCGCGGTCTATCCTCGAAGCCCCCGCAGAGTGTGGGTGCTCCCCGCAGGGGTTAACCGCGAGAACCGGTCGAGGGCGTGGCACATGTTTCATCCGGTATTGGCGTGTCTCGGCCCGGCTTCGGTGGCGCACGCGCCGCCGGCGCCGTCTCCCGGCGAGTGTGCCAAGGAGGTGTAGCCGTGCGTTAAGCCCCCGAGCCGGGCCCGTTCGAGGCGATCGGGTAGAGCTTTACGACTTGTTTTTTAACGCGCCCTCGCCGTCCCTCCGCGGGACGGAGGGTGAGGTTTCCGCAACCCCCATCGAGCGGGTCGCGAATTGCGGATTCCTCTTTGAGCTGCTAGCGGGTGATTCGAGTGGACGCCCATGCCCCGTTCGCTAAGGGTAGGCCGCGTGGGTCCGGAGACACGTCCATGGACGCGCTTGCGTGGGTTTGCTAGGGTGGGGCTCGGTCCCGTTCGATAGGGACCGAGGGCGCGGAAGCTCTCCCTCGGTGGGATCCCCCCGCTAGCCGCCCTCGCCGGCTCTCGAACACGACCGTGGGGCACCCTCGAGCCGATGGGCTCAAGGAACGCTCGAATGCGCGTGCCCTCGTCGTCCCCGACTCGCGATCCGAGGCGCCCGTTCGAACCCGTCGAGGGTCGGGCTTCGAACCCCCGATCGCAGGGCCGTGCGGGGTAGCGTCCGGGTGGCCCCGTCTTTTGCGTTTGCGGCCATCGAGGGGTCCGGGCGAGCCAGCCCCTCGAGGCGCCGGTTGGCGCACGGCGTGGCATGGGTGCTCGCGGTGCCTCGTTTACCTCAAGCGGGCGCCGGCGACCTTCTTACGCACATGCCCCTTTTTTTAGAGAGTTGATATCGTCTCGAGCCGGGGGCTCGTGCCGCTCGAGGGTTTTGCGCGGCATGGGTGCTCGTGGTGCCCGCTTACTTCAAGCGAGTGCCCCCGCCCCCGGCGACCTTCTCACGCCGATGTCCCTTCGAGGGTCGTCGTCGTCTCGAGCCGGGGGCTCGTGCCGCTCGAGGGTTTTGCGCGGCATGGGTGCTCGTGGTGCCCCGCTTTACTTCGCGGTGCCCCGGCGACCTTCTCACGCCGATATCTCTTCGAGGGCCGAAATCGTCTTGAGCCAAGGGCTCGTGCCGCTCGAGGGTTTTGCGCGGCATGGGTGCTCGTGGTGCCTCGCTTTACTTCGCGGTGCCCCCGGCGACCTTCTCACGCCGATGTCCCTTCGAGGGCTATCTTTGTCTCGAGTCGGGGTTCGCCCCGCTTGAGGGTCATCCTTGCTTGGCAAGGGAGCGGGCCATTAAATGCCTTACGGCCGAGGCCGTGGCTCGCAACGCGGCGCGCCTTTTAGGCGTTGAGGCCGCGCGCGCGCGCGTGTAGTGGGCGGCGTGGCGGGCGGATGTGACCGCTTGCCTCGGTCCTCGCTAGTCTTTGCCGCGATGATGGCCCGTCCGCGGTGATGTGGCCGCCGCGGTCGTGGTGGGGCCCGTTCGTCGGCGTGAAGAGAAGATTCCCCGCAAGCACGCGCGCGGGACATCCGCTCCGGAGAGCTCGCCCGCGGCTTATAAATCTGAGGGGAGGGGGAGACGACGGTTTTTTACCTTAGCGCCTCACCATTTCGGCCCCCTGCGCCTTCGTCTTCGCCTCGCCTTTGCCACCGCGCGGTGTCACCATTAAAGCTCGTCTTCCGTTTCTCGTCCTCCGCTCTCGCAATCCTTTGCCTCCTTCTCATGGCACCGCTTCCGCCTCTCACGATCCTTGACCCGTACGCTTGGGAGCGGTCGACGGTGACTCCACTGGCCCTTGGCGAGCTGGTCGCCGCCGCCACCGGCGGCGAACGAGGATGGCCGTCCGGCGGAGTGGATTGTGCCGCCGGCGGCGGACCGCGCGCCCAACCCGCCGGGAGGGCTACGTGGTCGCCTTCGTCCGCTTCCACGAGCGGGGCTTCAACGCGCCGGCGAGCCGCTTCATGCGGGCGCTCGTGCTACTACTACGGCGTGGAGCCGCACAACTTCGCGCCCAACGCGATCTCGCAGCGGCCACGTTCGTGGGTGTCCGCGAGGGGTACCGGGGGATCCCGCCCAATTGGGAGCTCGGGTACACCTCTTCCGGCGAGCTCTTCATGCAGCCCCACGACGGAGCCGAGGGACCCGCCGCGCGGTGCGCGCCGGCGGGATGTCGCTTGCCCCGCGGGGGCAATTCAAGGACGACTACATCCCCCCGCACCATGACGACGAACAACGCCGCCGGGGAGCGGGGATGGTTCTACTTGCGCAACGCCGAGCTCGGCCCCCCCCCCCCTACATCGGTCGGGTGTTCAAGGAGAAGCCCGGCTCTTGGGGCTACGGGGTGTCCACGACCCAGCACGGAGGCGGCGAGGACTCGGTCCCGGCCGCTCCGAAGAGCCGCGCGCGCGAGGGCCGACCGCATTGGGCGTCCTCGCCTTCCTCCATCACCGGCGGATCGTGCCTCCGATGGAGAGGCCGGTCCGCATCTTCGACCCGGCGCGGAAAGCCGTCGACACCCGGATGCGGTGCGCCGGACCGGACCCCCGTGGGACCTCGAGATGCTCCCCACCGGCCCACTGGTGAGTGTGATTCTTGTTTTTGTTTTTGTTCTTGGTGTTGCTTCTGCCTCCTGACGCGTCCTTGGTGTTCTTGTATGCACCGGTGAGCTTTACCGCCTCCAAGTCCGTTCCGCCCACCCCCCGACTCCCGCGCGCGCTTGGCGGGCGGCGCGGCGCCGGGAGCGGGAGCGGGCGGCGCGCGCAGAGGGAGCGCGCGAGGGGCGCGCAACGAGCGCCGTGAGCGGCGAAACGCGGAGTACCGGCGCGCGCGAAGAGCTAGGGCTCTCCTCCCGGGGACCGAGGAGTACTCGTCCTCGGGGGATGACGAAGAGGAAGAGGCCGAGGGGGGAGGCCCCTCGCATAGGTGGGAGCCGTCGCCCCCGCCGCCGAAGCCGCTCCGTCGGCCGGGGCGGCATCGCACGGGGCGGCGCACCCGGCGCCCGTCGCCGGGCAATCGACATCGTGGGCGCCGCGCGCCGCCGAGGGCGCCGCCGCGCACCTCGGGGGCGCGCGTGGCGAGCGCGCCCGTGCGCGCGGCGAGCGCGTCCGCGAGCGGGCGGGGCCGCGCGCGCGCGGCGGCGACGTTAGGGGAGGCGCGGCGGCGGCGCGCCGGCCGCGTCGGCCTCATCCGTCGAGGCTTCGAGGAAAAGGAAGCGTGCCTTTTCCTCCTCGAGGTAAGGGGTTCGATCTTGCTTTGGTTTGATTTTTCGATGATCGGGCGTCCTAACCCTCCGTTTGTGCCTCGCGCGAGGTGGTGCCAACCGTGCCTCCCCTCGCACCGGCCAAAGTGCCGAGGACGGACGCGTCCATCCCCACCCGCGGCGCTCGTCTAGGGCGTCACGGACGGGGGCAAGCACGGCGGCGGCGGGCGGGAGCTCGCGAGCCCGGGCCGAGGCTTCGAGGCCCTCGGCCCGGCGATCGCCCGCCGCGGCGCGCAGCCGGCTTCAATGAGGAGCGACCGGCGCCGCCATTGTGGGGGCGCGGGCGCGGCGGCGGCCGTGGCGGAGGCGCAGCCCGCGCGAGGTCGTCGTCGTGGAGGTGCGGCCCGTGGGCGCCACCGCGGAGGAGGCAGAGCGGGTGCAACCCGCGGCGGCGCCCGTGGTCGCGAGGCGCAGCCGAGGTGGTGGCCGTGGCGCCGCGTCGGGCGCACTCGGCCACGAAGGCGCAAGTGGAGGCGCGGTGGAGGAGGCGCGCAAGGGCCGGTGCCCGCCGTCGGTTCCGGGCGGAGGTGGTGGAGGTCCCGGATGACGACTCCCCGCCGCCGGGTGGGACCGAGGGGCTAGCTTCCCCACGCGTTCCCCCAAGCCCCGGGGAGAGGGGGCCCTCGTGAGGCGGCACGAGGGGCACATGGTGGCGGGGGCCGAGGGCACGGTGCCGAGGCCTCGTCCCTCCCCGCGCCGGCCACCCCCGCCGGGTGGAGGGGGCCATTGACGATCCCCCCGGCGTTTGCCGACGCCCGGGGAGAGCGGAGAGCTCGGGGCGAGCTCCGGAGCCACGGCGCCACGCTCAACCGCGCGCTGAACGAGGCGTTGCAGGTCCATGGCGGCCCCGCATGGCGCGTCTTCCAGGTAGGGCGTCGTCGCTCGTTTTCTTCCATCTCTCACTTTTGTGTGCTGCCTCTGTGCCGTAGCGCTTACGGATTTTGGTGTGTGGGTGCTAGGAACTCGAGCGCCGCGCCCACAATAAATACGACGCCTTCGACCGGGTGAACGCCGAGGTCCACCGGCCCTCCGAGAGCGGTGCGGCGCTTTCGACGCGCTTGCCGACGCCCTCCGGTCCCCGGATAGCCGGGCGGGCGTACCGCGGCCATGGCCTCGGCGCGACGAACTCCCCGAGAGCTCGAGGCAGACCGGGCGCGCCGCTCGAGCCTTGAGCGGGTCCGCGCGCCCCTCATCGATCGTGATGAGGCGCCGTGGCGGGGCGCGCTCGTACTTGGAGAAGATGCGACGTCGGCCACCGGTTGGGAGGCGGAGGTGGCTAACGTCCGCGGTGAGAACCGGGAGCTCCGCTCGTCGCTTGAGGGGGCGCGGCGCAGCCGCCGGGCCGAGGGAGCGGGCGCGCGGGCCGGGAGCAAAGAAAGCCAAGGAGGCCGACGACCCGAAGGCCGCCCTCGACGCCGAAGGCCGCGGCGCTCGTCGTCACCGAGGAGCGGCTCTTGCGAGAGCGCACCGCCCGCCAAGGGGCCGAGGGGCGGCTCCGGCGAGAGCAGGCCGCCCTCGTCGACGCCCCGGCGGCGCCGGGAGCAGAGCGCGTCGCTCGCGAGGTGGCGCGGAAGTCCTTGGCGGAGCGGGACGCCAAGCTCTCCAAGACCGAGGGCGAGCTCATTGTGCTCGCATTGCGAGCGCAAATCGGGAGATGGCCCTCCGGAGCGCAGCGAGGCCATCAAGCGCCTCGAGCCGGCGGTCGAGGCCGAGCGTCGTGCTCTCGAGATGGAGAGGAAACAAGTCGAAGGTGAGCCACCGTTTGACTCTTGCCTTGTTGGTTTTTCCCGTTAGAGGGCTCGCATCCCCCTTTCGATTTCTTTCTTGTCTTGGCGATTCCGGGCTTGCACACCGCCCGGGGCACGCGACCGAGCGGGCCGAGGCGCCGCAGCTTCCTACAACTCCTCCGAGCGAGAGCCGCGGGGAGCCGCGTGTTGCGGCCCTCGAGACCCGCCGCGCCGTGGAGGAGGGCGAGGCACGGCCGGCCGCCTCTCGCCGCCCGCCGCCCGCGTGCCCTTGGCGGCCATGTCACCGAGCGGATGCGCCGGCGCCGCATCCGGGTGTTCGAAGGCCCTCGGAGTGGTGCGGTCCCACTACGAGGTTAACTTCGAGGCGCCGGCGGAGGGCTACATCGTTCCCGAGGGCGTCGAGGACGAGGTAGCGGTGGAGCGTGTGGACGCGCTCGCCGCCGACGCCGCCGGTCGCTCGCCGAAGCCTTCGAGGAGTTCCTCTTCCCGACGCCGCCGACGCCGCCGCTCCTCCCCGCTCGAAAGCGGTTGGGCGCTAGGCCCGTTTTGATGTGTATCGTACTCGGCCTCGTGGCCTTTTGTAAATGAACAAGTTGTTCTTGAACATAAACATTTTCTCGTAATGAAGTCATTTGTTTATCACGCTTTTTGTTTCTCCTTCTTCCCGAGTAGATTCTAGTTAGGGGAGTTCGATTTTCGCGGGGGCCCGCCGGGTTGGAGGCGAGAGAGAAGGGCCATATCCACGCGGCGTAGGCTATCTCTCGGCTCGCACGCTCCTTCCGCTAGGCCGCCCGCGCCCCGTTCGAATCGTTGCTCGTAGTCGAAGTAGAAAACAAACTTAGCGCGTGTGAGTTGTTTTTGTTTTTGCGCGAGAAATAGGACCATTTTGGGGGGGATGGCCCCCCGCGGTAGCCCCCGAGGGTAACTTGGGTTTCAGGGGAAAGCCGAGTTGCCCTTTTTATTAGACTTGAGGCGTTTACATAGTTGTCACCAACTGGGGCGTTGGCCGTGTGATTTTTACAATAGAAAAAATGCTTGGGAATCCTAGCTAGGGGTAGAAACGACGTAGCTGTTGGATGTTCCAAGCGTTTGTGAGCTCTTCACCGTCCTCGTTGGCCGCCTTGTACGTGCGGGCTTGAGTACCTTCACCACGACGTAGGGTCCCTCCCATGGGGGTGATAGCTTGTGGCGCCCTTGGTTGTCTTGGCGTAGCCTTAGGACCGCATCCCGTTTGCCGAAATCCCGCCGGCGTATCTTGCGTGCTTGATAGCGCCTGAGGGACTGCTGGTACCTCACGGAATGCATCAGGGCCACGAGGCGTGCCTCGTCCAGCTGATCCAACGAGTCCTCGCGGGCTCGTTGGCTGGCATCCTCGTCATAGCCTCGAACCCTGGGCGAACCGTATTCTAAGTCCGTGGGGAGGACGGCCTCCGCGTCGTGGACTAGGAAAAACGGGGTGAACCCAAAGTGGCTCGCTCGGGGTGGTCCTTAGGCTCCACACAACCGCCGGTAATTCTTGGAGCCATTTTCGCCCGCATTTGTTCAATCGGTCGAAAATTCCGGGCTTTAGGCCTTGTAAGATCATGCCATTGGCACGTTCTACTTGGCCGTTGGTCCGTGGGTGCGCCACGACCGCCCAATCCACACGGATGTGGAACTTGTCGCGAGAACTCCAAGAACTTCCCCGCCCGTGAACCGGGACCCATTGTCGGTGATGATGGAGTTCGGCACTCCAAAGCGGTAGACGATGTCGGTGAAGAATGTTACCGCCCTCTCGCCCTTAGGTTCGTAATGGGGCGCACCTCCACCCACTTGGAGAACTTGTCGATCGCGACCAGCAAGTTGGTGAAGCCCCCGGCGCCTTCCGCAGGGGCCCGACGATGTCCCGCCCCCCACACGGCGAACGGCCACGTTACGGGGGATGGTCCGTAGGGCATGGGCGGGCAAGTTGGACTTGCGGGCGTAGAACCGGCACCCTTCGCGGTGCACACGATCTCGCCGGCGTCCGCGACCGCGGGGGGCCGCAAAAGCCCCGGCGGAACGCGTTGCCGACGAGGGTGCGGGGCGAGACGTGGTGGCCACGCATCCCCGCGTGGATGTCCCGCGAAGAGCTCGCGCCCCTCGGGAATGGGCACGCATCGCCGTAGGATGCGGGGAGGCGCGCGCTTGTACGGCTCGCCGTCGACGAGGGCAAAAGACTTGGCCATCCTGGCGATGCGCCTGGCCGCGGCCCGGTCTGCGGGGAGTTCCCCTCGAGCGACCCAGGCGATGTATTTTTCGCGCCAGTCCTCTTGGACAGGAGCCGGTTCGATGTCCATCACGTCGGCCTCGTGGGAGCCATACCCCTCGAGGAGGGAGAGCACGTACGCCTCGTTCGAGGGGTCCTCGTCCATGGGTTCCGCACCCGCTGGATTCGAGGGAGCCCCCGAGGGTTCGTTGTGACTCGAGGGGTAGGGCTCGAAGACGACCGAGGGTTGAGCGACGCCGCGCGCAAAAACGTTTGGGGGACCGTGATCCGCCGGACGCAATCTTGGCGAGCTCGTCCGCTTCCTCGTTGTATCGGCGGGGCACGTGGTTGAGCTCGATGCCGTAGAACTTGTCCTCGAGTGCTCGCACGGCTTTGCGCAGGCCTCCATCTTGTCGTCGTGGCATCTCGCGTTCTTCATGACTTGATCGATCACGAGGCCGCGAGTCGCCCCGCACGTCGAGGCGCTTGACGCCTAACTCAATGGCAATTTTGAGGCCGCGAGAGGAGGGCCTCGTATTCGGCCATATTGTTAGACGCGGGGAAGTGGAGGCGCACCGCGTACCGCATGTGTTCCCCAAGGGGTGACACGAAGAGCGAGCCCGCGCCCGCCCTCGTTTTCATCACCGAGCCGTCGAAGAACGAGTCCGGCACTCCGCTTGGATCCGCGGCGGCGCTAGCCGCGTATCCGTCCACTCGGCGACGAAATCGCCCAAAATCCGGGGTTTGTGACACCCTTGCGCGGGCGTAGGCGAGCGTCTCGCCCATCGGCTCTACGCTGCACCACTTGGCGATCCCGCCCGCGGCGTCGGGGTTGCGGATGATCTCTCCCGGTGGGAAGGAGGAAACCACCGTGACGGGGGTGGGCCTCGAAGTAGTGGCGGAGTTTGCGCCGCGCAAGAACCACCGCGTACGCAACCGCTCGGACCACGGGGGTAGCGCGCCTTCGTGTCCGACAGACCTCGCCGATGTAGTAGACCCGCCGCCGCACGGGCAAGGCATGCCCTTCCTCCACGCGCTCCACGACGATTACGCGCGCCGACCACCCGGGTGGTTGCGGCCACGTAGAGCCGCAGGGGCTCGCCGGCCCCGCGGCGGCGTGAGGATCGGGGCGTGCGTTAGGGACGCCTTCAACTTGTTGAGCGCATCCTGGGCCTCGGTAGTCCAGGAGAAGCGCTCGTGCTTCTTGAGTAGTCGGTAGAGGGGTAAGCCCTTCTCACCGAGCCGTGAGATGAAGCGGCTCAAGGCGGCGAGGCACCCCAACACCTTCTGTACCCCTTTGAGGTCCCGGATCGGACCCATTCGTTCGAGGGCCGCAACCTTTTCAGGGTTGGCCTCGATTCCCCGCTGGGAGACAATGTATCCCAGGAGCATGCCTCGCGGCACTCCAAAGACACACTTTTCGGGGTTTAATTTGACCCCATTGGCCCGTTGCCGCGTTGAACGCGACGCCAAGGTCGCCAACCAGGTCGTCCGCCTTCCTCGGTCTTTACGACGATGTCGTCCACGTATGCTTCGACCGTCCGCCCGATGTGATCCCCAAAAACGTGCCGCATGCAACGCCGGTATGTTGCGCCCGCGTTTCGAGGCCAAACGGCATCGTGATGTAGCGAAGGTCCCGAACGGTGTGATGAACGAGGTCGCGAGCCGGTCGGACTCTTTCATCTTTATTTGGTGGTACCGGAATAGGCATCAAGGAAGCAAAGCAACTCGCACCCACCGTTGAATCAACGATTTGATCAATGCGTGGCAAAGGAAAAGGAACTTTAGGACATGCTTTATTAAGACTAGTGTAGTCTATACACATCCGCCACTTCCCATTCTTTTTTCTTTACAAGCACGGGGTTTTCTAGCCACGTTGGGTGGAACACCTCCTTGATGAATCCGGCCTCGAGAAGCTTCCGCAGCTCCGCTCCGATTGCCCGTCGCCGCTCTTCGTCGAAGCGGCGTAGCCGTTGCTGCGCGGCGCGGGCGTTTGGCAGGATGTCAAGGGAGTGCTCGGCGACTTCCCTCGGGATGCCTGGCATGTCCAAGGGGCTCCACGTGAAGATGTCGGCGTTGGTGCAGAGGAAGTCGACGAGCACTGCTTCCTATTTGGGGTCGAGGGTGGAGTTGACCCTCAACGCCTTGCCCTCGCGGGCGGACGGGTCGAGGGGGACCCCTTTGGTCTGCTCCGCGGCCTCGAAGGTGCCGACGTGCTTGGCGGCGGAGTCGAGGTCTTCGTTGACCATCTTCTCAAACGTGTTCACCGGCGCTTCATCCGGCGCTAGTGCCTCTGCGTGTTCTACGCACTCGACATCGCGGCCGAATGCGTGCTCGATCGACGAGCCGACGGTGATGATGCCGTTTGGTCCGGCATCTTCATCTTCGGTAGGTATAATTGGGGACCGCCATGAATTTGGCGTAACGGGGGTCGCCCAAGTATAGCGTGGTAGGCCCCCTTGAATCCCACCACCTCGAAGGTGAGGGTCTCCTTGCGGAAATTCTTTGGGGTGCCAAACCAAGGCGGCGGCAGTCAATCCGCCCGAGGGGTTGGACACCGCTTGCGGGCGCGATGCCATGGAACGGCTTCGTGGCCGGGCCGCAGTGGGTCCAAACCGATCCCCATCGGGCGCAACGTATGCGCGTAGAAGATGTTGAGGCCGCCGCCTCCGTCCATAAGGACCTTCGAGAACCGGCGTTCCCGATGATGGGGTCGACCACCGGCGGGTACCGGCCGGGTTGGGGACGCGGTTTGGGTGGTCTTCCCGGCCGAATGTGATGGCATCTTCCGACCAATTGAGGAAGGACGGAGGCGCCCTCTCCGCGGCGAGGACCTCGTGCCGCTCCTTCTTGCGTTGGCGTGTCGACATGTCGACCGTTGGCCCCCCAAAGATGAGGAACACATTTTCGACGGCGGTGAAGCCGCCCGCGTCGCCATTGCCTCCGTCTTTCTTGGCCTCTCGCCTCCTTCGCGGCGGCACGGCCATAGAACTTCTTAAGCATATCGCACTTTGCTCAAGGGTGTGATTCACCGGGGTCTTGTGGTAAGGACATGGCTTTTTCGGCATGTCGTCGAACACCCCCGGCCTCGAGGGGGCCGGCCGAGGGCCCCGTCGGGCCGGGTCAATAGCAAGGGCCTCGGCGTTGCCGCCGTCGCGCCCCGCTCGCGCGCCTCGCGGCGCAACTTCTTCCCCTTCTTGCCCCGCTTGTCGTTGCGGTGGGGCTCCTTGGACTTGCCGCCCTCCGCGGGCGCGTCCTCCGAGTGCTTGCCCTTCTTGCCGTCGAAGATTGCCCCCACGGCCTCTTCTCCGCGAGGGCGAGGCCGGTGGCGATGTCGAACGACTCGTTGGAGTCCGCGGGCGGGCCGCGTCCCGGCTCCCGCACGAGGTCCCGCACGTGGTGCCCTCGAGGAAGGCGTGCACGATCTCGGATCGCGCCACGCCGGGGAGCTCCGTGCGGCGCTTGGAGAAGCGCCGTATGAAGTCCCGCGGCGACTCGCCGGGTTTCGCGTGCGGGAGCGCAGTCCCACGAATTTCCGGGGGAGCACGTATGTGCCCCGGAAGTTTCCCACGAACGTGCGGACCGGATCGTCCCCGTTGTGGATCCGGGCCGGCGGGCAAGTGCTCGAGCCACGTCCGGCCGCGTCGCCAAGATGCGGGGGGCAAGTTGCGGATGATGACCTCGTCGCCGGTGGCCCCCGCCCAGCGGCAAGCCAAGCGGTAGTCGTTGAGCCATACGCGGGGGTCCGTCTCCCCGTTGTACTTGACGATGGTCGAGGGTTGGCGGAAGCATTGGGGGAACGTCGCCGCGCGGATCTCCCGGGCCGAACACCGGTGCCACGGGGGCTCGGCGTCGGGGAGCGGTCTTCGCCGCCGTCGTAGCGTCCACCCCGTAGTGGGTGGTAGCCCCTTGCTGCTCGTGCGTCCGCCCCGCCGATGCGCCCGGCGTTGATGACGTTGCGCGGCGTCGCCATCCGGCGCCCGCGTGCGTCAAGGAGCCGCTCCTTGGCCGGCGTGCGTCCTTGGTCGGCGTGTCGCCCCGCCGGTCCCCCCCTGCGTGCACCGAGGGTTCGCCTCCCGGCGCGGCCTTCGTCGTCCCGCGCATCCCCCCCGTTGGCGGATGCGTGAGGCCAAGATCTCGGCCCGCCGGACGGCCGCTTGCTCGATGAGAGTTTGCACCTCGCGGTGCATGTCTCGAGCCTCGGGGGTCGAGGGTGCCGGCATGGCCCGCGGCGGCGTCGCGGCGGCGATGAGCTTCTCGGCTCGCCCGCGGGGCGCGTCCGCGTTGTCGACGTTGGGGACGGTGTTGATGCGGTCGCGGACCTATCGGCCCCGGCTCCCGTGCGCGTTCGCCGCGCGCGCGAGGCTTCCCCCGCCATTGAGGCGCGGAGCAACCGCACCGTTCGGTATTCCTCCGCCGCCTTGGCCTCGAGCTCGCGGGCTTGGGCTAGCCGCGTGTCGGCGTCGGCCCCGGCGAGAGCGCTTGGCCCCGCGGCCAAGCGCGTGGCGACCCCCGGGGCGGCGTGACTTCCCCGTCTCCCGGCGCCCACCGCACCGGCGGCATTGGCCGGGTCATTGGCGATGACGGCGTAGCATTCCCGCGCGGGATCGTAGCTCCCGTGCCGGAGTCGTCGGAGCGACCGAACCCCGCAGTCCGTGGCGTCTAGGAAACGCCGAACGTGGACCGGGTCCGGCACGCCGAGAAGTCCCACTCCGCGTATCCGTGGCGGTTGGCGGGTGGCAACGCGTCGACGGAACCCAGGGACGACTCATCCCCTGCCGAGGCGCGGGGTCCCCGGCGACGAAGACGTGGCGGCCAGGCGGAACCCCGCGCATCGTGGTGTTGATGTTGGCGTTGTAGGCCGACGTAGCGCCACGCGGCCCCGATGGGGATGCGCGGCCCGAGACCGTGCGTTGTCCCGCCGGGGTGGTGGCGGTCGTGATGGCGGGCACGCCTCGCCGAGTGGTGGTGCGCTCGGCCGCCGCCGCTCGGACCGCGCCCGGCGTGAACGCGCGCCGCAGCGACGGTGGCGTCGTGGCGTCGACGGCCCGCCGCATCCGTGCTGCGGGCGCCGCGCCGTGGTGGTGCGTGCGGCGGGGGCCAAGGCCGACCCGGCTCCGGCGCCGCGCGCGAGCTCCTCACGGTTGGTGAGGCGCATGAGATAGCCGTTCCCCGTGGCCCGAAAATTCGAGTCCCCGAAGCGACCCCTCGAACCCGGGCCGGGAGGGGGTCCGAGCTACCCATGCGGTAGCGTGTAGCGCGGTACTCGGTGCGGATCACCATGGAGGGAGTTGACGGAATGACCTTAGGCACTCGATTGCCCCACGGTGGGCGCCAGCGTCGGTGCGGAATATGGTCCCGACACTAACCAGGAGATAGCGCCGAGGTCTATCCCTCGATGGTCGATGCTAAGCAATAAGAGACACAGGTTTTATCCTCGGTTCGGCCGAGGGGGCCGTACGTCCGGCGGTGGTGTGCTCAAGGCACTATATTGCTCGGCACCGGGGTGCTGCGGTGGGGGCGCTACAAGCAAGGCGGGAGAGGAAGCGTGGCTTCCAAGTCCCTATTGGAGTGGGCGAAGATATTGTGGGAGAATTGGAGAATGAGTACGGGGTGTGTTGTGTGCTCCCGTCCGCGTGCTTCTCTCCGTGTCCTCTTTTCCCCCGCGGGCGGGGGGTTCGCCCCCCCCTTTATAGATCAAGGGGGGGGGGGATTACATGCGCGCCGCGCTATCTAGCTACGTGGGGAAGTGCGACGTGCTATGTCGTAGAGTGGGCGGCCGTCCGACGATCCTTGCGGCGATCCGGCCATCATGGCCTACCTTGTACCCGAACGAGGGCGGTTCGAGGGTAGAAGGGCGGCGGATGGTGGCGATGTCCTCTCGATAGGCTCGAGGTAGGTGCCGACGTTGGCCCGTACGGAGTACGGGAGTAGGTGGAACGGCGTCCCTTCCCAACGCGCTTCACGGTCTGGGAGTTGTTGCTACGGCCTCGGCGTGCGCTCGCACGCGCGGGGATGGCGGCCACGGTTGTTACGATGGCGCGGGGATGGTGTTCCACCCGCCTAGCGCCTCCACCCTAACCCCGTAGGATCACAAGAAAGTGAATCGAGGGTGCATCCGGCCCCCTTCGAGGGCTCGGCGCGTTAGCCGTAATGGAGCAGCGCACGACGTCACGGGATCGACACCGGCCGCGCCGCATAGTCCCTCCCCACAAAGGTGATGGGGATGGGCTCCTCCACGGGGAGTTGGTGCGGCGGCACGGGGGGCGAGCCCCGGCGCATGATGGCGCCGTCCGCCGGCGTCGGGCGTTAAATGCCCGTGTACGGGGGCCGGCGCACGCGTGAGGGGCACCCTCGAGCGTGGCGGACCCCTGCCGAGGGCGGGGGGCGTACTCTCGAGCGAGGCGGAACCCGCTCGAGGGGGGAGCGAGCCCTCGAGCGAGGCGGAGCCCGCTCGAGGGAGGTGCTACCCCTCGAACGGGCGGAGCCCGCCCGAGGGGAGCGTGTATCCTCGAGCGAGGCGGAGCCCGTTCGAGGGGATCTCTAAGAGGGCCTCCTTGATGGGCCGTCGGAGTCCTTGCGGCGTGGGCCGTTCCTCGCATGGTTAGGCAAATTGTGTTTTGGCCTTGTTGTGGGTTTTAAGTGAGGATTTCCCCGTTTGTTTAAGGGGACCCCTATGGTTGTCCCCGACACATCTAAAAATCCACTCACAAGTGTAGATGGAGATCTTACAATTTTCAGTGCATCTCTTTTAGTATGCTTGACATATCTTAGGATACATTTTACAGCTGTCCAATGAACTGTAGTTGGAGCATGAAGGTATTGGCATACCTTGTTTACAGTGAAGGAGATGTCTGGTCTTGTCAAAGTCAAGTATTGTAATACCCCGACAATGCTTCTATATTGTCGGGGTTCTCTACCGCCGGTAGTAAATTTGTATCGATCATGCGTCGGGCTCGGACGGTTAGCATAGGAGACAACGGGATTTAGACTGGTTCGGGCATCTGAGGAGTAATACCCTACGTCCAGTGTCGAGCTGTCGTGTTCCCGAGCTAGGAGTGATTGTAGTAGTGGTTACAAGCTGGTCGGGAGAGGGTGTCGAGCCCAAGTCCCTTGAAGTGGCGTTTGAGCTATCGAAAGTCTAACCCTTGTAACCGTTGCCCTCCTCTCCCTTTTATAGTCACAAGGGGAGGGGCACAAGGGGGAAGAAAAAAGAGGTACAGTGCTCGGCTGCTGGAACGTCCCGTCGCACGTCGCTGTCGGTCAGGACGCATTGAAGCTGAGTTGTGATGCTTAGTCGTGGGAGCCGCCGCGTGGCCGGGTGTGAATGTTTATCCCGGGACGCCTGGCTTCTCCTCCGAGTAGTTCGCGCTTGCCTTAGCCTACCCGAGTACTTGACTAGCTCGCCACACCCGAGCCTAAGTCTAGGCTCGTGCGTGTCGTAGAGGGTGCTTGAGTGCCTTGGGCTGAGCTTGCGTGTGGCAGAGTGAGAGATGATGGCAATGGGATGGCCGCGCAGCCGGTCAAGCCAACACTAAGGCTCTTGTCGAGGTGAGCTGCTTGCATGGTCGCCAGCTGTTGTACTTGCATGGCATGGAGAATCGTTCCCCCACGCGCGTCGGTGGTGGTGCTCGCGTTGCACGCCATGGCCCACGTACCACTCAGAGCCGGAGGGTGGTCGTGCGAGGTGGAGACTTGTCGTGCGATGCGGAGATTGTCGGTGTTTTAGACCGGCAACCTACCAAGGGGAGTACTCGAGGTAGACAAATGTGGCCTCGCCGAGATCGGTAACTCGAAGGAAGAGACACGTGGCACACAATTTAGACAGGTTCGGGCCGCGAGGTGCGTAATACCCTACGTCATGTATGCTGCGTAGCTCTGGATTGATTGGATGTGATTACAAGAAGATGCGTAATCCGAGAGAGAAGGGTCCCCGCCTCGCCTTATATAGTCGGGAGGCGGGGTTATAGGTCGGTTTAGGGAGAGAGTACTAGTAGTGTACGTCTAGGAGTCCTCTACACGGTACATGGTATGTATAGCTTCCTATCCGAGTACTTCTCCATCGTAGTCCTTGCGCCTCACGCCATCGTGTACCGTGCGGCACAAGTCGGGTAGTCCCGGGGCCCACCGAGTAGTCGGTCCCGTACCCACCGAGGTAGTGGGCCCGGGGAGTCCATACGACAAGCCCCCGAGTACTTTGTAGTCGAGCAGGATAGCTTCGAGTAGTCTTGACGGCCTTGACAAGTAGTCCTCAAGCGTCCCCGAGTACTACAAGTCGAAAGTCCCCAAGAATATTTGAAGCATCCCGAGGCTGGAAGGTACTTCAACTGATCTTTGAGTAATCCTGAAGTCTTCTTGAGTAGTTCCCAAGCGTCCCTGAGTTCTGCTCTTGAAGGTCTTCAACATTACCCGTGTTGCCTTGAAGCTGAAGTTGATATGAAAGTGCGATTGCAAAATCGCACTCCATATGGAGTAGCCCCCGAGCCTTAGGTTGAGTCGTAGACTCTGGCTGAGGGTCAATCTGAAGTTCTGGCAAGATTATCCCGCAAAATCCGGAGAAAAAACTGAAGGACACGTGGCACGGAGCCCCCGAGCCTTGGGTCGAGTACTTCCTCTCGAATTGAAGGGTCATCTTGTATGTAGAATGTGCCCTGAGTTGCTCTTGAATTTGTCGCTACCCAGGGAATTGATTAGATGTAGCCGAGCTCCCGAGATAAGGTGCATCGACCCCTGGAAGTTGAAGGGTCAGGCGCTGCCGCTGAGTTAGCCGTCTTGAAACTTATCCATTCGGCCGTTGAGGAGCCGCCTGTTGGCTTATAAATAGAAGCCGAAACCCTTAGTGGTTTTCACCCCACACACTTGCAGTCATTCCGAGCAAATCTTGCCTAGAATCTGCCGCTAGTGCACACTGCCACCTCAGTGGAAATTGTAGATCCAAGCGCGCCGCCGCCGGAAGCCACCGCCGTAGCCCCCGAGCGAATGCGAGTGAAAACCCGGTGCACTTGGAGAATGAAGCCCTCACCATCCAAGAGCTTGAAGACCGCCGACGGGAAGAAGAGATCTCGAGAGGAAGCCACCGGATCCGCCGCAGGGTCAACGCCGCCAGTGTCTCCCCCGCGTCCAAATCCCAATAAGGAGTGGAAAAAGTCGAAGGCCAAGACTGAGGACTCCGCCGGCGCCGCTCAACGCCGGATTTCTCCGGGAGAAGGAGGTCGACATGTGGCGCGCCGCCGCGGGAGATCCGTACCCAATGGAGAAGAATCCGGATGAGATCCCGATGTTCACGCGGTTCGTGGAGCGCGGGTTGGCTCTCCCGGCGAGCAGCTTCTTCAAGGGGATATTGGAGTACTACGGAATCGAGTACCTCAATCTCAACCCCAATGGTATCTTCCACACCTCCGTCTTCGTCCACTTTTGCGAAGCCTTCTTGGGGATCAAGCCCCACTGGGTACTCTTCCGGAAGTTCTTCCGCGTGAAGCCCCAACCGAGCGCCAACGACCCCCGAGTAGTCAGAGGAGCCGGCATCCAGATGCGCGAGGACGCCGCGGAGCAGTACCTGGCGTACAAGTTGATCGACTCCAACCAAGATTGGAAGTCGAAGTGGTTCTACATCACCAACCACCACCGGAGCCGCCGAAGCCCGGCGGGAAGCGGCCAAAGCACCGGCCCGGTGGAACACCGCGCCGACGATGCAGGAGGGTATCCAGCTACTCGAACTGCTGGCGAAGATCAAGGCTTTGAGAGAACCCGGGCTGAGGGCCGAGCACGTGGCCTTCAGCTTTATGAAGAGGAGGGTTCAGCCGCTGATGGCTCATGAAACCCTGGGCTACCAGTACACCGGCGATGGCGACTCGTCACGGATGCCTGGTGGAGAAATCGACGACGACGACATCGTCGACACGCTGGGGAGAATCTTCAAGGACATGCCGGCGTACACGCCCTGCCCCGTGCCCAAGTACTCCGCCGCGCGCCCACCGAACGAGGTCAGTAGCCGTACTCAGTGTTGAGTACTGATTATGTAGTAGTAGTCGTGCTCACCCAATGTGCTTCTTGCAGGATGACATAGTGAAGTTTGTCTCCGAGCCGGCTTCACCTCCCCGACTTGTCGAAATCCCAAAAGAGGGGAAGGTGTCGGTGTTTTAGACCGGCAACCTACTAAGGGGAGTACCCAAAGTAGATGAATGTGGCCTCGCCGAGATCGGTAACTCGAAGGAAGAGACACGTGGCACACAATTTAGACAGGTTCGGGCCGCGAGGTGTGTAATACCCTACGTCCTGTATGCTGCGTAGCTCTGGATTGATTGGGTACGATTACAAGATGATGCAATCTTACGCCGTGAGATGAGATGAGGGAGAGAGGGGTCCCTGCCTCGCCTTATATAGTCTGGGAGGTTGGGTTACAAGTCGGTTTAGGGAGAGAGTACTAGTCGAGTATGTCTAGGAGTCTTCCATACAGCGCGGGACATGTACAGCTTCCTAACCGAGTACTTCTCCTCTGTAGTCCTTGTGCTTCACGCCATCAGGTGCCGTACAACGCAAGTTGGGTAGTCCCAGGGGTCCACCGAGTAGTCGGTCCTGGTACCCACCGAGGTAGTGGGCCCAGGGAGGTCCATACGACAAGCCCCCGAGTACTTTGTAGTCGAGAAGGATAGCTTCAAGTAGTCTTGACGGCCTTAACGAGTAGTCCTCAAGCGTCCCCGAGTACTTCAAGTCAAAAGTCCTCAAGAGTAGTCGAAGCATCCGGAGGTTGGAATGTACTCCCGGTACCGATGTTTGAGCAATCCGAAGTCTTCTTGAGTAGTCCCAAGCGTCCTCGAGTGCCACTCTTGAAGGTCTTCAACAATGCCCATGTTGTCTTGAAGCTAAAGGCGATATGGAAGTGCGATTGCTAAATCGCACTCCATATGGAGTAGCCCCCGAGCCTTAGGTTGAGTTGTAGACTCCGACCGAGGGTCCATCTCGAAGTTTTGTCAAGAATATCCCGAAAAATCTGAGAAAAAAACCGAAGGACACGTGGCACGGAGCCCCCGAGCCTTGAGTCGAGTACTTCCTCTCGAATTGAAGGGTCATCTTGTAGAATGTGTCCTGAGATGCTCTTGAGTCTTGTTGCTCCCCACGAAGTCGAGTAGAAGTTGCCAAGCCCCCAAGGTGAGGCGTGTCGACTAGTAGAAGTTGAAAGGTCGCGCGCCGCTGCTGAGTCAGCCGAGCGCAGACTTATCGATCCGGCCGTTGGGGGGCGCGTTGACTTATAAATAGAAGCCAAAACCCTTAGGGGTTTTCACCCTACCCAACTGCAGCCATTCCTAGCAAATCTAGCCAGGAATCACCACTAGTGCGCACCGCCGCCATTGAATAGATCGTAGATCCAAGTGCCCCGCCGTAGGAAGCCACCACTGTAGCCCCCGAGCGAATGCGCGTGAAGACACCGTGCACCTGGAGAATGAAGCCTTCACCGTCGAAGACCGCTAAGGCCGCCAGTGGGAAGAAGAGGGCCCGTGAAGAAGCCACCGGATCTGCTGTGGGGACATCGCCGCCGGTGTCTCCACCGCGGCCGGATCCAAATCGCGAATGGAAAAAGTCCAAGGCCAAGACCGAAGACCTGCTGGCCCTTCTCAACTGTGGGTTCCTGCGGGAGAAGGAGGTGGACAAGTGGAGAGCCGTCGCAGGGGATCCGTACCCCATGGAGAAGAATCCGGACGAGATCCCGATGTTCGCCCGATTCGCGGAGCGCGGACTGTCCCTCCCTGCCAGCGATTTCTTCAAAGGGTTGCTGGGGTAATATGACATCGAGTACCTCAACCTCAACCCCAACGGTATCTTCTACACCGCCGTCTTTGTACATTTTTGCGAAGACTTCTTGGGGATCAAGCCCCATTGGATCTTGTTCCGGAAGTTCTTCCAGGTGAAGCCTCAACCCAGCGCCAGCAATCCCCGAGTAGTCGGAGGAGCGGGGATCCAGATGTGGGAGGACGTGGCAGAGGAGTACCTCTCCTACAAGTTGATAGATTCCAATCAAGACTGGAAGGCCAAGTGGTTCTACGTCACGAACCACCACCCGGAGCTGCCGAAGGCTAGCGGGAAGCAGCCCAAGCACCGGCCATGGTGGTACTCAGAGCCGACGATGCAAGAAGGACTCCAGTTGCCCGAGTTGTTGGCGAAGATCAAGGCGCTAAGGGAAGCCGGGCTGAGGGCCGAACATGTGGCCTTCAGCTTCGTGAAGTGAAGGGTGCAGCCGCTGATGGCCCGCGACACCCTGGGGTACGAGTACACCGGCGACGACGACACGTCACGGATGCCTGGAGATGAAGTCGACACCGACGACATTGTTGATAGGCTGGGCAGAATCTTCAAAGACATGCCGGCGTACACACCGTGCCCAGTACCGGAGTTCTCCGTCGCGCGCTCACCAAATCAGGTTAGTAGCCGCATCCATAGTCGAGTACTCATTACGTAAGAGTTGTCGCACTGATGAGTTGTGCTTCTTCCAGGATGACTTGACGAAGTTCGTCTCTGATCCGGCGTCGCCTCCTCAGCTGGTCGAGGTCCCAGAAGAAGGGAAGGCCAAGGCCAAGGAGCGGTGCGAAGTTGGCAAGGGAGATGACACAGTTGTCGTTGAAGACACGTCCGATGAGGAGGACGATGAGGAGGCGCTCCAAGAGCGTTTCCAACTGCGGTCGAGGTTCAGCCGTCCTGGCTTGCCTCATATCCCTCTCGTTCAGGATCCGTCGGCTAGCCTAGAGGCTAGTCTGCCCGCGCCGCCAAGGAAGCCGCGCATTGTGGCCCGCAAGCGCGTGGCCAAGAAGTTGAAGGTTACGGAGACCACATCCCGAGAGGTAAGGCATCTTGAAGAAGGTAGTCGAGTACTGATGTCTCGAGTTGGTGTGTTGACGATGAAGTTTTTTTGCTTGCAGGAGATGCCACCTTCCGAGCCCGTTGAGCAGGGCGACGAAGGCGACTGGGACACGGTGGGGGAGGCAGCTGGGGGTAGTCGTAGCCCAGCCCCCACTGTAGAAGAGCTCTTGGCGCAGATGGAGCGCCAGCCCCCGTTGCTCGGGGAGAGCGTAGAACCCGCGCGCCGCCGCTACCGAGGAGACGGCGGGGCCGCGGCACGGAGAGGAGGCGCCTGCCGAGGCGGGACTGGTCGACATTGCCAGTATCCTCGGCGCCCCAACCGTGACGGTGGTCCGGTCGAGCTTGTAAGTGTTGATTCTTCCCGAGTAGTATGTTGGATGTGGTAGTCATACTTGATTGACAACCGGCTTGTGTACTCTGCAGGAAATCGATGGACTTGTCCTGGGAGGGGGATGAACCCGCTGCAGAGGTGGCGGGAGAAGAAGCCGCGCCGCCTGCTGAGGAGTCCGCTCCCGCCTGTGCAACCCCACCCGAGATAATTCCGTACTATCGCCTAAACCACTCCATTAGGTCATTAAGCGATAATAAAGAAGCATCCCGTTGAGTGTTTCCGGGTTTACGCCCGGTGAATCACTTGGAAACACAGAGATGATCGAACGAATGCATTACAACTCCCACAAAGGTGAGTCCAGAGTGCCTTACACCTTAATACTAATCTCCCCGTAGGGTCCAATTATTACAAACCATTAATTCCAGCATGGTAATAAATCATTCAGAGTTTTACTAAACAGCGGAAGTTCTAATAACGATACGTTACGACATCACCAGAGGCCATTTGTGACGCCGTTACTCAACGTCCTCATCCACCCATTCCAGCTCCCAGCCAGGTGGAATCTTACCAGGCCAAACAACTTCACCTGAAAACAACGATTATAGCAAGTCTGAGTATTCTAATACTCATCAAGACTTACCCGACAAAAGTTAACTCTAGTCATGTAGGCCTTTGGCTAGGGGGTTTGTTTTGCCGAAAAGCAGCTAAGATCATGGATCCTTACTTTCAATATTTTAGCTCGGTTTCTAGTGAAGTTATCATTACTAAGTGAGCAACTGATACAAACAAGAATTGTACAACACAATTAATTCACGTAGAGAGTTCACATAGTTCCATTATTACGGGATATCATGGCCAGCTGATTAAGCAGTCTCGGATAACGGTGAGAGGCCGACAATCGATTGATTCATACACCTTGCAAGGCAACCTAAACACACGGAGCGGTGCCCCACAAAGCTGACACCGACCAAACGGTTCCCAAAAGTCCTCGGGTTGGGATGATAGCCTACAGTCCCGGGTACAGGGCTATCAGGAATGCCCCACACAAGGCATCCGGCCTCACACATGTACCCTCTTTCCGGTTGCAAGCCGGGCAGGAGACGAATCGAGATTAGTAGTAGTAAAATCCCGTACCGTCTCATTAAGGTACTAGGCTTACCGGTCCCATTCCCGACAAGTGCTTAGTACATTCAAAAGCTTAGCCCACGAAGCCACTGGATCGGAGCCCAAATCCCATGCTCTTACCACATGAGCAATCCATTTAAACATATGGTGATTCCTTAAAGGAGATCCTATTCTCGCGAGTGACGAACATCACTCGACTTGTACCGGATCCTTAGAGCATAGCATCTAGCGAACTAGCATACTAGTAGAGGAACATAGGTACTGATGGATCATGCAACTAGGGTTTCATTTCAACTCCTGAACGTAAATGCACATACAATAACAAGAAGTAAATTCAGAAGTTTAAAGAAACACATGGGTTAATGAGTAAACTGGGGCTTGCCTTCGCTAGCACAAGCAGTTAGACAATCTTCCGGACTTTGGTCCGGGTCTTGCTCTATGGCGACGTAGTGCACGCCTCCTCCGGCGCCCTCGTCCACGTCTTCTGACACGAGCGTGTAATTACCGTCGGGGACTTCTACACGGAGGATGCAATGCAAGACTTAAGTGACCATTTGAATTTAATTAACTTCAAACAACTTATGACAACCAAGAGGTGCATGCTTGAACGCATTCACCTAGATAATAATACATTCAGCATACTCTTCCTTATAAAGGAACGATATGTGTTGCTTTATTATCTAGACTTTTACGGTGACTGTGTACATATATATAAGCAAATTAATTTAAATTACATCATCAAGACAGTAGCCAGAAGTTGGGCTCAAAAATAATTATATTTGGAGCTACAAAAATCATCTAGGCAGATTTATCCATTTCACAAAATGATTTTTAATAAAAGGTTTCTTTAGTAACTTTGTGCAATTTTTGGCACAAAACCTAGACATACTGGTTCCCACAACATATCCAAAGCTCAGCTCCAGATCTGTTGTAGATTTCACAGAATCACAGATCTAGGTATAATACATTTGTATTTTTCAAGCAAAATCTAAAACTCAAAAATATATACACCTTGGGACAAAGTTGTAGTTTTAGGTACACAGAGCACAACAAAACTGGGTTTGCTATTTTTGGATTTTTCTACAAATTTTAATCGATTTTACAAGTTCCAGCTAAACACATCAAAGAGTATAGAATCTTTTAGCACTCGGGTCCCTGGAAGTTTCAAAGCTTTTGCAAGCAGGTCCTCCCTTCCCCTCCCCATGGGCCGACGGCGACGGCGAGCTCGCCGGCGGCGAGGAGAGGCACGCCGGAGCAAACAAGCGAGGGAGATTAGCAATTAGGCTCACCCCCTCCGATTGGCGGTGGTGGTTCGACCGGGGACGTCGCCGGCGAGCGGCGGCGGCGGACCGGTGGGGGCGCGGCCGCGGGCGCTCGAGGTCGGCGAGGACGGGGGCGGAGTTGGTCAACGTGCGGCGCGGGGGCCTCCACCGGGACCTAGCGGTGGTGCCGAGACGAATGGTTGGCTCGGGGGATCGCGCGGGGGAGAAGAACTCGGCGGTGGCCGTCCCGGCGGCGACCGCGGGGACACTTCTGCCGCGGTGAGCCGGTGACTCGGGCAGACCAACAAGCGTGCGCAGGAGCTACTGGGGGTTCTAGTGAAGTGAGGAGTAGCGCGTGTTTGCGAAGGAAAGCTGGCGGGGGTGGAGTTCACCGGGTGGCACTCATGGCGGACGGCGGCGGCACGGGCTCGAGTTCTGGCGAGCTGGTGGCTTGGCTAGGACCACACGCGGTTGTGCAAGCCTACTGGGTGCGAGAGGAAGCTTTAGGTGTGCTCAATTGGCCACGGGTGTAAGCGGAGCGAGGTGCTCACCGGCGGCGGCAATGGCGACCGCGGCGGGGCTCGGGTGCTCGCGCGAGGAAAGACAACTGGGCTTTTATATCCGGACGCGAGGCGGTGGTGTGGAATTCTTGCGCACCAAGGCGCTGAGTGGGTAGTACATTCGCGGCGTGGGGCGGTGATGCGGGCGCGACGTGCGTGAGCGCCGGCCAGGGGTACGGCGGCGCGGCCACGGGTCGGGCGGTGCGGCGGGGACACGCGGCGAGTGCGGACGGGAGAAACGGGGCGGTGCGGCGCAAGTGGGAGGGCCACGGCGCGCGGACCGGCGGATCGAGGCCGGTCTCGGCGTGCGGTACGGCGGCGAGCCGGTGCGCGACGCGCGGTCCGGCACGCGACATCGCGCGCGTGGGCGTGAGCGCCTAGTGCCGGCGTCCGTAGCATTCAACTTGGCTCGGTTCAAGCGCAAATTACTCCAAATTCTTCAACGAAGTGTGCCAAGTGACCAACAAGCAAAGTTGTAGATCAACTAACCCTTTATCACTTTCATAAAGGGCGTATGCCAAGATGCAGAATTTCTCGGCTCCAGTGAATAGTACTTGCACGCGTTGACTTGAACTTTTCACCAATTTCCGCTCCAAACTAGCAATGCCACTCAACATGAAAAATGTGTCCCTTCACAAGATACACAACTTTTGTATTGGGAGAATTTGAAGTGTTTAGGGGAAATTTGGAGAACGCGGCAAAAGTTCCGGTTAACATGGATGGGTCAACAAGGTGTCCAGGGTTTTTGAGTGGTGTTTTGACCAAGGTAAACTTTGGTTGACCAATAGGTGTCGTTAGGGTTTGTCGGTGATGGTTTTGAGGTGATGGCCCAGGATGGCCGTCGTTTGACCAATGTCAACCCAGTTGACCAGACCATTAGGGTTGATTAACCTGGCCGAAAACCTGGGGCGTCACACCGCCCCTCAGGCAGAGCCCGAGGCGCTGGCCGCTGAGGCTACGTTGCCTGAGGCCAGCATCGTTGAAGGTGAGTACTATCTCAGGTGCAATTAACCCGAAGAGTAGTCGTAGTCGCCAGGTATGACTGATACACTTGTCCTTTTGTCGACAGGTGCTGAGGCCGAGGGAAGCGAGATCCCGTCGGTGGTGCCAGTTGAAGATGTGGCACCGGCGACTCAAGAGGCTGCCGGAAGAGACCCCGAGCCAATAGAGGTGACCGTCGGAGAAGCCGCCGCGACAGCTGGAGGGGAGGGCGACGACGCGTTGCCAGAACCCGCTCTGGAGGTGGTCGTCTGCTCACCAGAGATCCAGGACGCGGAGCCATTCCGCTCGGCGCCAATGACCGAAGCTGCAACGAGTAGTCGTGGCGGGCTCGAGCTATTAGTAGATGAACTTGTCGACCCGGCGACAGTGGCTCGGCACCTGGAGGCGGTGCGCCAGGCTGAGCAATGGATGAAGGTGAGTAGTCGACACCCTTGAGTAGTCAATCCTTTAGTGTTGAGTACCCATTTGATGTGTGTTGTCTGTGCAGGACGTCGCGGAGAGGTCCCGCCAGAAGTCCGAGATGCTTCAAGGATACGGCGACGCGGTGCTCCGGGCCGAGACATTGGAGGAGCAACTCGTGAAGTCCTGGAAGCACGCCGCCGCGATGCAGTCGAAGCTGGACACCGCCTTCGCCAAGTACCACAATGACGTCCAAGAGATGCAGGCGAAGAGCGACGATCTGGTGCGGAAGAACAAGTCTCTCCGCAACAAGAACAAAGGTACACCATTGTCTTGTTGAGTACTTATTGAAAGTACCTTGAAGTAGTCTGACCCGCTGTGCCTTGTTGATTGCAGAGCTTGAGACTCGAGTAGATCAGGCCGAAGGCTTCGGAAACTAATCGAAGAACCTCTTCTACCGGGAGCAAGAGGCCCGCCGTGTACCGAGTACGATTATACGGAGCTTGCTTACAAGTGCGACAAGCACATGAGCTCCGTATTGCATCAGATCGTGACCTCGTCAATCGCTACAAATCCTTACGAAGCCGAACGAGGACCGGCGAGAAGCTGCGGGCCCAGCTCAAGGAACTTGAGGAAGCCGCGCTCCCCATCGTGAGGCTGCTGGTGCCTCACCCTGGCGGTCCGAAGATAGCACCACTGGTGGACCGGTTGAAGTAAGCCCCCAGCCGCCTGGCGATCTACGTGAAGCACTTGGAAAAGTCGATCCCGAACCAGGTGCTGTCCTTCATGAAGTCGTACTTCCCAAAAGCTCCCGTGGATGTAGTCCCCGGCGGGCTAGCCGCCAATTGCACTGACGAGCAGTACGCGGGGCTGCTGGAGCAGATGGCGCCTATTGCAGAACAAGTCGCCGAGAAACTCAATCTCCATCAGTCTTGTAATAGTTAGCTCGTAGCAATGGTTGTACAAAAACAATTGTAATGAAATTGTTTAAGTATGAATGAAGAAAAACTTCCATGAGTGAGTACTCGTTATCGCGATCTTTGAGTGCGGAGTCCCATCGTGGAGTTGTCGCGAGTAGTCGTACTCACCAATAGTCCCGTTGAGGGAGTAAGACAGTAAAGTAGTTGATGGATAATCAAACTTTATTACTGATGAAGTACACCTGGATGGCCAGGACCGTAGTTACAGAGTAGTCGCCAGGACCCGGAGGCCGCCTACAGCTAAGTAGTGCTAGGGCGTGTAGCCGCTTACAGCAGTAGATCCGTAAGTAGCCGTATAGGCTGGATTTAGGAGTACATGGTCTCTCAGTAGACCGCTGCTAGAGTCCTTTGTCGCTCGTCGCAGCCCAGGATCCGTAGGTAGCCGCATGGGCTGGATCCTGGAGAGGAGTAGTCCGGAGACTGGTGCCTGGACCCGGAGGCCGCTTACAGCGAAGGAGTAGTCCGGAGACTGATGCCTGGACCGGAGGCTACTTACAGCGAAGGGGTAGTCCGGAGACTGGTGCTTGGACCCGGAGGCCGCTTACAGCAGAGGGGTCTGTGATGTAGTCATGTAGACTTGAGCCCCAGGGTAGTCGTGTAGACTAGGCGTAGAACCGACAAAGTCGGTCGACGTTCCACGAGTTGTTGACGTCTTCGCCTTCAAGTGTCTGAAGGCGGTAGGAGCCCGGTCCGGTCACCTTTGCAATTACGAAAGGACCTTCCCGTGGCGAGGCGAGCTTGTGTAGTCCTTCCGTGTTACGGGATGCGACGGAGGACAAGATCACCAACGTTGAAGGAGCGTTCCTTGATGTTGCGATCATGGTAGCGTCGGATACCCTCCGGGTACCTTGCCGATTGGACGAGGGCGGCACAACGAGCTTCTTTGAGTCCGTCGATGTCAACTCGTCTCGTTGTCTTCGAGACGCCTTTGTCGTAGTGCTCCACCGCCGGTGAGTCCCACATGACATTGGCGGGGAGGATTGCTTCGGAGCCGTAGACCGGGAAGTATGGAGATTGCCCCGTTGGCTTGGAGGGCCGAGTATGTAGCCCCCGCAGTGCATTGGGTAGTTTCTTGATCCACTTGCCTCCTTTAGAGTTAGCGGCGTCGTGTAGCCGCTTCTTGAGAGCGTCGAGCACCATCCCGTTGGCGCGCTCGACTTGTCCGTTGGCCCGAGGATGGGCAACCGAGACATATCGGATGTCGATCCCATTGTTCTCGCGGTACTCCCCCGTAACCGGTGGTTGTTGAAGTTGGATCCCGTGTCCGTGATGATGCGATGGGGTAGACCGTAGCGATGCACGAGTTCATCCGAGAAGTCGAGTACTCTGTCGGCCCTTGGGGCATGTGACCGGCTTGACCACGATCCACTTGGTGAACTTGTCGATGGCCATCAATACTCGTTGAATCCACCGGCGCAGCTTGGTAGTGGCCCAATCATGTCGAGCCCCCGGCGGGCGAAAGGCCAAGTTGGCGGTATGGTGACTAGTTTGTAGGCCGGGGACGTGTTCTTCGCTTGGCGAAGTATTGGCACCCTTGGCACCTTCGACGAGTTCTTCGGCGTCGCCCGCAGTTGTGGGCCAATAGAAAGCTCGCCGAAGGCCTTGCCGACCGCCGTGCGAGAGGACGCGTGGTTGCCGCGACGCCTTTGTGGATCTCCTCCAAGATGTCCTTGCCTTCTTGTCCGGGGATGCACTTCATGAGTACTCCGAAGATGCGCCCCGCTCGTAGAGTTTGTCTCCGACGAGGATATAGGACTTGGCGCGGCGGATGAGTTGCTCCGCCGGCTCTTGTCCGAGGGAACCTTCTCGCTCGGCCGAGGTAGTCGATGAAGGGCTGCCTCTAGTCCACGTCGATCATCATGATCTCCGGCCGCCGGGGGGATGCGGCCGGGACGGTGGTCGGTGGCCCCGCTCTCGGGATGGATGGCGCGTGAAGCTCGTGGACGAAAACACCCGCCGGTACTTGAGCGCGAGTAGAACCAAGCTTTGACGAGACGTCCGCCGCAACGTTGTTGTCGCGGACGACGTGGTGGAACTCGAGACCGTAGAACTTATTCTCGAGCTTGCGGACTTCTAGGCGATGGCGTCCATGTTCTCCTTGTTGCGGTCCCGGGATTTGTTGACTTGGTTGATGACCACTGCGGAGTCACCGTAGACTTGTAGCCGCTTGATGCCTAGTGAAGCCGCGAGGCGGGGCCCGTGTGCGCAGCTTCGTACTCGGCTTCGTTGTTTGAGACCTTCCGGAAGATCTCGGGACGTACTTGAGTTGTTCGCTGTTGGAGAGATCAAGAATACTCCCGCGCCGCACCCTCGAGGTTGAGTGAGCCGTCGAAGTACATCACCCGGTGCTGCGGGCGCTCGGTTGGAGTAGGTAGCTGATTCTCCCGCCACTCCGCCATGAAGACGACTAGTGCCTGCGACTTGATGGCTGTGCGTGGCTTGAAGTCGATGTTGAGGGCGCCAAGTTCGACTGCCCACTTGGAGATTCTTCCGGTAGCATCTTGGTTCCGCAGGATGTCGCCGAGCGGGTAGTCGGTGACGACGAAGATCGAGTACTCCTGGAAGTAGTGTCATAGCTTCCGTGAGGTGATGAGCACTGCGTACAGAAGCTTACGTACGGAGCCGGTAGCGTGCCTTGGATTCGACAAGACCTCACCGACGAAGTAGGCCGGTCGGCCCGGACCGGGATAGGCGTGGCCGTCTTCCCGCCGCTCGATGATGATGGCGATGCGACCACGTGAGTAGTCGCGGCGAGGTAGAGCAAGAGTCGCTCGCCTTTGCGAGGAGCCGTGAGGACCGGGTGGCTTTGATAGGAAGTCCTTAAGGTCGGGCAAGGGATTGGTCCGCCTCGGGAGTCCACACGAACTTCTCTTGGTGCTTGAGTAGTTTGAAGAAGGGGAGCCCCCGTTCTCCAAGCTTCGAGATAAATCGTTCAAGGCCGCCATGCACTCGGTCGGCTTACGGACGTCTTTGATGCACGTGGGAGCTTTCATGTCGGTGATGGCGGAGATCTTCTCGGGATTGGCTTCGATGCCGCGGTGGCTGATGATGAAGCCGAGTAGTTTGCCCGAAGGTACGCCGAAGACGCACTTGTTCGGGTTGAGCTTCCAGCGGTACTCGCGCAGGGATGTGAAAGTCTCTTCAAGATCGTCGATGAAGGTACTGGAGTTTCTGGTCTTGACGACCACGTCATCCACGTAGGCTTCAACGTTCTTGTTGAGTTGCCTCTTGAAGCAGGCCTGAATAGCTCGTTGGTATGTAGCGCCGGCATTCTTCAACCCGAAGGACATGGTCGTGTAGCAGTACGCGCCAAACGGGGTGATGAACGCGGTCTTCTCCTGGTCTTCTTCCTTGATCGCAATCTGGTGGTACCCAGAGTAGCAGTCGAGGAAGCAGAGCAGGTCGCAGCCCGCCGTGGAGTCGATGACTTGGTCAATCCGCGGCAACCCGAAAGGGTCCTTGGGGTAGTGCTTGTTGAGGTCGGTGTAGTCGACGCACATCCTCCACTCGTTCGAGTTCTTCTTGCGGACGAGGACGGGGTTGGCGAGCCACTCAGGGTGGAAGACTTCTTTGATGAAGCCGGTTGCAAGTAGTTTAGCGAGTTCCTTCTTGATGGCGTCCCGTCTGTCGTCGGCGAAGCGGTGGAGGTGTTGTCGCTTCGGGGTAGCTTTAGGATCGACATTGAGGGAATGCTCGATCAACTCCTTGGGCACCCCTGGCATGTCCGCTGGCTTCCACGCGAAGATGTCGCGGTTAGCCCGCAGGAAGTTGATGAGCGCGTCTTCCTATTTGGGGTCGAGGCCCGCCCCGATGGTTGTGGTCTTGCTGTTGTCGCTTGTCCCGAGGTCGATTGTCTTGACCAGAACCTCCTCAGTTGGCTGAGGCTTGTTAGCTTTGTCCGACTTCTCTGGGATGTCGAGTTCACTTGGGGAAAGCTTCTTCGACGCAGTGTAGATTTCCATCATTGCGTTGGGTACTTGATTTGTGGAGGCAATCTCCACAGCTTCCGTGTCGCAGTCGTGCGTGATCTTCAAGTCCCCTTACAAGGCAAGAGTGTAACATACCAGAATTTTGAATGATTTACCATGTGTGAATTTTCGCAAAAATTTAAAACTTTTTGCTTGAACTTATGTGCTATCGAAATTGATCCCATATTGCTAGCTTCTTACCTTAAAATTCCATATAAAATAAAACCATATAAAACTATTTTCAAATTATGGTATAAACTTGAGTTGGATCTTTTATGAATCTTATTTGATGTCTTCAAATTGTATGTTGTTTGAATTCGAATATGATTCAAATTCTTAAACTCAAACTATATTCAAAACTATTTGAAAGGAGCTAATAGCTAACTTGGCTGCTTCCTTTCGCCGAAGGTCTACCGGAGGCCCCTAATCTCTAAGTGTGTGAACCGCGAAACCCAAATAACGAACCCGGCTCCGTAGCCCGACGGACCCGGCCCCGCACCCTAACCCTTTTCTTTTTCCTCTTTCTCTCTATGGTCGGCGGGTCCCACTCGTCGGCCGGGGGGACTATTCCCCCTTTCTCCTCCCCGTGACCGTGCACGCTCCACGCATCGACCGAGACCGGCGACGCCTCTCCCCGCTCCGCATCGCGCCCCGCCCGCCGGATGCGCGCCGCGTGGCCATGGGCACGGACGCCGATGATCTCCGCCGTCTACCGCACTCGCCCAACCCTAACTTGCCCCTATAAAATCGGCCTCATCCTCTTTCTCCTGTCCGCCGTCGCAACCATGGGGGAAAGCCCCAATCCATCGCGTCGCCGCCCGCTAAAGAGGAAGGAGGGGAGCTGCAACTGGACGTTCGCGTCGTCGTCATCCAGGAGCTGGAGCCATCGCCTGCCGTCCAAGACGAGGAGGGCTGAGCACCAGGAGCACCACGCCGCACATGCCTGCGTCGTCGCTGCCAACGACAAGGTGTACCGCGAGCTCAAGCCGGCCTGCCCGCACCCCGCCGAGCCACCACGGCGCCACGGCATCGCTCCTAACCGTCTGCAAGCCCATGGTGAGCCCTCAACCATCTATCTAGGTGTTCGGTGCAATGCTGGAACGAATCAAAGTCTCACCTATTACCCCATCTTGACTGCCTGTGCTGCCGGCCTTCGTGCCGTGCTTGCTCCTGTGTATCTCGGGATACCTAAGACCATTGACGGCATGTCCAAAGCCGAGAACCCGGACAGGCACACAATCTGTTTGATGAAATTCCTGAACCGCGAGATGATCTTGTTATTGCCCTTCATCCGTCTCTGAAGCCAGCCTTCGTGCTGTGTCCGTCTCCTGCAGGTATCGGCCTCGCGGCACTGCCGGTCACGATGCTGCAGCCAGGTACCTATATCTGGGAGAACGCACACAAGTTGCTCGACAGAGTGTCTAATCAAGCTGCTGACCACCAAGTCATTCTCCCTCTCGCCCTAGACATGTTTGTCGTAATGCTCGACGGACACCTTCAAGCACCGGGAGAACAGCCCCACCTCGCTGCGTCCTCGCCACCGGGAACGACCATACCGTCATCGCCGCCACACCGTTGCCGTTCCGGCGCCTCCGCTGCGCGTGCCGAGGACACGACACGCCGTGGACGCCTTCGATGCGCCACCACACTGCTTCACTTCACCGCGGGACACGAAGCCGGCCGCCAGCCTCGCTGCCGAGCTGAAGACGACGCCGACCGCGAGCTAAATCGTGACCTCCAGCCTGCACTGCACGGCACCAAGTCGTCACGACCGCGATCTCTCCCTACCTCACCGTAGACCATCCCCGAGCCCACGGTGAGTCACACAACCAACCTCTTCTTTACCCTCTCAGTGTTCGATAAAATGCTTGAACGTATCCTGTGACCAGAACCTTCTCCTGTGATCATGCCTGTGTCGCCAGCCATCGTGTTGTGCCTGCTGTTTGTCTCCTCTATCACCTCGGCAACCATAGTTGCCTTGTTGAAGCTGCATCATTGTCATGCCCACCACATGTTCGACGTTGTGCACCAAAGAATGCAGCCACGCATTTCTTCCCTTTTGCCCCGCCTTTGTTTGGTTGCCGTGTCGTGGTCTTCTACGGGTGCCACCGCCCGGCTCCGCTTGTCGCAGCCGTGGCTTTTGGCCAACCCCGCACCGCGCCGCCGCCTTTGCCTCACCCCCATGTCGGGCGCTGGCCGTAGAGGTCCAAAGTTTGGACCCTTGCTGTGCTTGGTTGTATCCTATGAACCATCGACCTTCTCCTGTCTCGAATCTATCACCGACACCCCAACCAGTTGCCTGGCTGTGCTTCACCGTCGTGGAGCACCGCCTACAGATCGTCGAGCATCTGGGGTACGTCGACACGTGACCAAAGAACCCAGTCGAACCTCAGGGGAGAATCCGGGGGTGGATCTCTGGACTTGGCTTTCCAGTCCTTATCGGGCCGAGTCCAATGGGCCCCTTCCGCCCACCGACCGGTGACGTTAGGCTGATGACATCTGTTTTATAAATCCTTTCCCCCCTCAAAAATTCATAACTAATTATCCGAAGACCCGAAAATTATGAAACCACTTGCGTTGGTTCCATAATTTTGAGACGCTCGCCGCTATCTTGTCCTTCTCTGCTCTTGTCCTTGGACCGAGACCCTTTTGCCCCGCGTTCTTGGTGTAGAATCCGTGGCCGCTGCCCGCCACTGTGCTAATGTGGGTCTGGGACGCCGGAGCCCCGCAACTAACCATTGGCGTGCCGCGGACAGGAATCCTACCCATTGTCTGATCGCCTACCTTTTCTACACCTTTGCCTTCCCTCTTCTTGCTTCGCGCATATCCGCTCTCGCTCTACTTTGCTTCGTGCTCGTGAAGCGCGTACGCGTGCCATGTGCTTGAAACCGGGATGCCGCACGTGATGGACGGCCGTGTCGTGAGCAAAGGCCTCGCTTCACGCTCGGCAACCCGAGCTGCAACCTAGCCGCCTCGCCACGGTCGTTGCCTCTTCACGAGTACATGCCTTGTAGCGCTCTTAAGCATGCCTTTCCGCATCGTCACCCAATATCGATCACAAGTTGATTCTTTCATCCCCTCGAGTCGTCACCGCATATCTTGGCATGATAATACCTTTTCTAGTTATCTTTGCTTCGCTCTCGCTTTCATCACCCTTCGCGCTACCGCTTTGATCATCCAAGAGCTAAAACCTAGCAAGTGCTTGATCTCAGCCTCTCCGCTTTCCTGCTTGCAGGCTTGATTACCTAAGATCTTAGCCGCAAGACCCGTAAGCTATCTTTGAACTAACTCTTGACCCTACCATGTTTACTAGTATATAAAACTAGTTGCTTAAACTGCTTTTGTTTTAAAACCAATTGCTCTACTTTCATTAATTAAACCAAGGTCTTTTGCTTGTATTTACTCTGTAGTTTATTTGGATCTTCTAAATTGGTTCTTATTGATGTTTTTGCACTAGATGAATGCTCGTTATTTGTTTCCACGTCGCATCTCGTGTAGGCTTGTGTTCTTGTTGAAGACCCGAGCTGCGACGACCGAGGAGACGCGACTACCCCGACTTTGCCCGAGAGGACGCTCAACCTCTACTACTCTACGACGACTACCGCGTTGGGTGTCATGTCACTCCCAACCATGTAGAACCCATGCATGCTATTAGTTGATAGTGCTATATTTATGTTACTCGATTTGATGGATTGTATAGCCATTTGTTTAGCCCCGCCTTGATATTTGATATATCCTGCTTCCTTGCTTTACCTACGTCGGGGCTAGCTACGGACCCCTAGCTAGTCCCATATACTTACTATCCATACTTTTGTTGCTTGATTATGGATGGTATTCTGGGCTTGACCGAGATGTGGGAGATCTCGGTGTGTTCTAGCGTGAGTTCCGGGTGTGTTCCCCCTTGACGTGTTTTTGGCGGGAGCGAGCCGCTTGGTTGCGGTGAACACCGCCTCGGGGAAGATGCGATGCGGCCTCTAACCCGAGCGGCGTGTCGTATGGGGTGGAGATGGGGAGTGCTCGCTCTCGGCCCTTAAGGACCGATCGTCAGACTAACCATGCTTCTTTGGACTCTTACCGTACAAACCGCTCGCCTTGTTATGGGTGGGGGTGCGGGGGTGAGACTCGTAGTGGATAGCACCCCTCCTGTAGGCGGATCGGTGTGATCGTGTCGGGAGACGGCTCTTTCCTCCTTAGAAGACTTCGCCCGGCGAGGCCGGGAAGGGGTTCTACGCCTTCGAGGGACCTCTCGCTGGCAGTATGAGCTCTACAGCGGAGGCTGCGCCAGACTCGGAGACGCAGGAGGGTACTATTCACTTACTTGGACTCCAGCCGTATGGTAGGGTTTCGGGTGGTTCGCTACCATCCGGGCTCTATTCGGGGCGGGTACGGTTGTACAACCTCTGCGGGGAGTGTTTAAACCTATAGCTATAGTCCGTGTCCACAGGGTTATGGACGATCCCGAGATCCGTTATTCGGCTAGACTCTTTTCTTGTGCTTCTTCTCTCCCCCGAGTGTGTGAGCCCCGCCCGTGGCCGTTGAGATGTGGGGATAGGAGCGGGTGGGCCCCACATCGCGGATGAGAGTTGGGAGCCGGATCGTGGGTGTGATTCGGTGTTTTGGTGTGGACATCCTTGTTGAGGGGTGTGGACCCCGGAGGTGTGGACCTCAGAGGTGCGGACCTCCCGGAGGTGTGGACCTCGGAGGTGTGGACCTCGCTCGCTTATTCTCGCACACCTTGAATGTTGCTTTCGCGCTCGCCGCATGCATAACTTTCTGCCCAAATATAGGTTTTATCCATGCATATTAGATTCAACCACCGCTTTTGCTCTTTGTTGGGAAGGCGACATGACCTACCCGCTTATCGGGTAGATGTCGGCGTTTCGGACTTGGTAACCGTCTACGACTACAACTTCAACGACGAAGGTGTGAAGACTAGAGCCGGTCCTATGCTCGAGTTTGCCCGTGGTGCTTGGAGACGCTTCGCTTCGATAGATCCGCCGCGTAGGTGTTTTACCTTTCTTGATTCGATCTGTCGGACTTGTACCCAGCTTGTGCCGAAGAGTTGTACTCGATGTTGTAATAATATTATGTAATTCTTCTTTTTTTCCCGTGTTGTATGGATTTGTACCACTTGAGACGGGGAATGCACGTGATAGCCTCTTCCCGGGACTATCACGGAGGTGCAGAGAGTCGGGTTTCCGTTCGCGGAAATTCGGTTCGTTTCGCAGAGTACACGTCTTGGACTTGGCATCTTGAGTACCAAGTAGGTGTAGTGCGGTACCGCCATGAACTTGGCGATAGCCGTCCGCCGAGGATGGCATGGTAGGACGTCTCGAAGTCCGCGACCTTGAACTTGACGTACTCGGTACGATAGTTGTCCCGAGATCCCCCAAAGGTAAGCGGGGGACCACCGAGCCCGGGGGGATAGCCGCGTTCCGGGGACGATGCCGTATAATGGCGAGGTGCTCCCGGTGACCATGTGGGTGATGTCGAGCTTCATCTTCTTCAAGGTCTTGGTGAAAAGGACGTTGAGCCCGCTTCCACCGTCGATGAGGACCTTGTTGAGCCTCGGAGCTCTGCTACCACCGCCTTCGGGACGAGAGGGAATCGCCCGGTTCGGAGAAGCTAGTCCACCGATCCGCGGGGGAGAAGGTAATGGGTACCTCCGACCACCCGAGAGGGGTCGGAACCGCCGGTTCAATGCTCATGACTTCTCGACGGGTAGCCTTTTGTTCTCGTCCGTCGGGTAGTCCACCGAAGAGGACGTTGACCGTCTTGTCGGGTTCCTGGAAGTCGCCATTGCCGTCATCGTGCTTCTTCTTGCCTTTCTTGTCATGAGAGTGCGGTGGCTCTGGAGTACTCTTGAGTGCTCGCCTGAGTTGGTAGCACTGCTCGGTGGTGTGGTTGCCGTCCAGATGCCACGGGCACTTCTCTTTCAACAAGCCTTTGAAGCCGCCAGAGGTCTTCTTCGAGTTCTCCTTCGCAGGGCGCTGGATAGCCACGACAGTGTTGTCTGGCTTGCGCTTGCGGTTGGGACCCGAGTAGTTGTTGTTGTTGCGACCGCCTTGGTTCCCGTTGTTGCTGCTGCCACCGCCCGTGTTCTGCTTGCTCTTGCCACGAATGGCATCGTACTTGGCGTTAGCCTTGTCTCCTTCATCAGCCCCAGAGGTGATCATGTCCTTGAGGTGGGTGATGGAGCTCGGGCGGCGACGACTGAAGTCTTCAAAGGTGCGACAGTGGTAGAGACCGTCTTGGAAGAGGTCGATGACCTCCTTGTCAGAGACATCAACTACGGTGGCGCGCTTGTCGAAGAAGCGCCGCATGAACTTGCGAAGGGTCTCGCCCTGTTCCTGCTTTACCATTGCCAGGTCCATGCGAGTACCCGAGCGACCCATAGCGCCCGCGAAGTTGCTGGTGAACTGTTCCTTAAGCTGGTCCCACTTGTCGATCGAGTACTTCTCGAGCGACTCGAGCCATGTAAGCGGGGCTTGATCCGGACAGAAGGGGAAGTAGAGGCACTTCGTGTCGTTATTGCCACCAGCGTTCTCGATGGAGAGGGCATAGCATCTGAGCCACTGTATTGGATCCTGCTTCGCGTCGTACTTGGTGATCCCCAGAGGCTTGAATTTCCCCCGGAGAAGTAGATTGTGAAGCCGTGCAGAGAAGGCGGGGAAGCCATCGTTGTCGCCTGCCGTGGAGGACTTCTTGCGCCGAAGTTCTTCGATCTTCTGGCGGGCGTCGAAACCGCCACGTGAAGCTCCGGAGGCGTGGCTGTTTGCGTGGCCTCGGCCTCCGCGGTCGCCTCCGCCCCCGGCTCTCCTGCCAGCCCCATGGCTGGAGCTCCCGCCGTCACTACCTCCGCCGCCAGGATCACGGTGAGGGATGATCTCACGGTTGCCGCCGACGCCGCTGGTGCTGTTGCCACCATGAGAGGCTCCACCGGCCGATGCCCGGGTACGGTTGGGGTTGGCCGGTAGCTCCCCTCGAGTACGATTGCGACCGATGTCCGCACTGCGACTTGTGGCTTCGTTGTCATGCTGGCGGTTCCTGACGGGGGGCACTTGAGTGACCCTGTTGTCGACTCGCATGAAGTAGGCGTCCTCCACGAGCTTGGCGATGACTTCACCTGCGCGCATCCCCTGAGCCTGACATGCTATCGTAGTGATAGACATGAGGCATTGCTCTGGGGTAGTGTGTACCCGACTCTCGACTTGGTCGAGGGCTTCTGCGATGTTCTGGATGGGAAGGGACTCGCGGAGACGTCGGCGCCGTTCGTTCCGCTTTCTGTTGCGTTCACGTCGAGCGTCCCTGTTGGCGTCGGTCTTGTCGGCGGGTGCGTTGGCGGAAAACTCGTCCGCTGAGATATCCTCGAGATATCGGTCAGGGATTGTCCTTGAGGGCCCCGGCGTCTCGTTGGTAGTCATGAAGACTTGCCGATCAGGAGAGCCAAGGTTGGAGTCACTGGTTGCCACCTCTGTCGGGGTGTGCTCCTCAGTTCGAGCTAGCGGTGTTCCCTCTTGGAATGGAAGTGAGTCGAGGTAGGCGACACAACGTGAGTTCTCGTCTGTCAGGTCTGCAGGCTTGCGGTCTGGCCAGTGAACGAATCTGCCGGCGGGTGTAGATGTTATGACCAGGCCGGAGGCAGGTCCTGACAGTGGTCGCTCCATCGTATAAGTCTCGGACTCGGGCTCGTCCGGGTCTGCTCCGAAGTCGAACTCGTAAGAGGAGTCCGAGTAGTAGCCGGAGATGTGGTCGGAGTCGGAGTCGTACTCGGAGGCGATCTCCTTCCCAACCCGGCGTGCGGAGAGAGCCTTCGCGTGGGCCTTGCTAGCGATGTAGAGGCCGTATGGGAAGTGATCATGGAGTGGGGAGTCTGCACATGATGTCTCGATAGCCGGCTCGCATGCGATGGCCCACAGTGACGTCGAGTTCGAGTTGGAGTCGGATCCAAACTCGAAGTCCGCGTGCTGGTTGTGGAGCGAAATCTCGCCGAATTTTTTGGTGAGATCGCCCGTGACTACTTTGGGAAGCGTCACGAGGCCAGTCTTCGGGTTGGGTGGCATGGTGAGGCGACGCTGGAAGGATCCGGCGCCGTCAGCAGTGCAGACCCAGGAGCCGAAGATGAAGGTGTTGCCGCGGTTGAAGGCAACAGTTGGCTTGATGAAGATTGTAGCCATCGAGTTTGCCATATGATCTTTGGCGAGATCCCCTACCTAGCACGCCAGCTGTCGGTGTTTTAGACCATCAACCTACCAAGGGGAGTACCCGAGGTAGATGAATGTGGCCTCGCCGAGATCGGTAACTCGAAGGAAGAGACATGTGGCACACAATTTAGACAGGTTCGGACCACGAGGTGCATAATACCCTACGTCCTGTATGCTGCGTAGCTCTGGATTGATTGGATGTGATTACACGATGATGCGTAATCTGAGAGAGAAGGGTCCCTCCCTCGCCTTATATAGTCCGCGAGGCAGGGTTACAGGTCGATTTAGGGAGAGAGTACTAGTCGTGTACGTCTAGGAGTCCTCTACACAGTACATGGTATGTATAGCTTCCTATCCGAGTACTTCTCCACTGTAGTCCTTGCGCCTCACGCCATCAGGTACCGTGCGGCACAAGTCGGGTAGTCCCAGGGGCCCACTGAGTAGTTGGTCCCGGTACCCACCGAGGTAGTGGGCCCAGGAAGGTCCATACGACAGAGACTTATCGTGCGAGGCGGAGACTTGTTGTGGGGATCCCTCTTGTGGGGAACTGGTCGGAGATGCAGCCAACTGGACGTCAAAGGGGGGCCTAATCCGGGCCCTCATCAGTAGCCCCCGAGCCTGAGAGGGAGTCAAGGAGTCACGCTCAGGCTCAGCTGGATGATTCTGGTGTTGATGGTGTTCTTCGAGTTCTCGGTGGGTGCGCGCGAGCGCATTCGCCGGATGTATCCCCCGAGCTCGTGAGTGAGTTGGAGACTCGCTCGCGAGCTTTTACGTGCGATTGTAGACGTTGTAGCTTGGGGATGCTTCGTCGGGGTAGTCGTGGTCGTCGTGGTAAATGTGGGCGCGGGCATCTCGGCTGACGTGACCGTTCCATCATGACCGCACGCAGACATTGCAGGTCCGTATTCCGCGGGGATCGAGGCGTCGCGCGAGTGGGCAGTTGTTTCGCCGGGGCGCGCGCGCGCGTGTGGGCGAAAGTCCCACTGACACGGGGGGGGGGCGTCGAAGGCGAGGGGCCGCACTTGCCCCTTTAAATCCGTGCGGCGGGCACGGGTTCCTGACTTTGCTTCCCATTATCTTCTTCCACTCGCGCTCGCCTCCCGCTCTCCGTGCTCTCTTGCATCCGCAGTGCCGCCGCTTCTTGCACTCCCAGCCCGCCCGAGACTTCGTCGTCGCGATGTCGAATTGGACGCGCTCTAAAGTGTCCCGCGAGCAACTCCTCTGTCTCGTCGAGGCGAGCCAGCTTCCTCCGCTCACCGCCGTTGTGCAGTGGAGGGTTCCCGGTGATGAGTCCGTGCCGCGCCCCCAAGGGGTTCGTGGTGTCGTTCGTGGCCTTCCACGAGCGCAGCTTCTCCGTCCCCGCCGGACGGTTCATCCGCGGTGTTCTCTTCGAGTTTGGGCTCCAACTGCAGCACCTCAACCCGAACATCATCTAGCAGATGGCTGCGTTTGAGGTGATGTGTGAGGGGTAGCTGGGAATTAGTGCCCATTGGCACCTTTTCCGGTACTTCTTCAAGTTCGCGTGCTTGAAGGAAGGTTCCCGGGCGGTGACGATCGGCTGCACCAACCTTCGGATGAAGCAGGGCCGGGGCGACGACTACATCTCGGTGTCCTTGACCAGCTCGAACAACGGCTGGCACAAGGGGTGGTTCTATCTGCGGAACGACCCCGATTTCGTGCTCCCGGCATACACCGGGAACTTCTTCACAGAATCGCGGAGGAATTGGTCGGACAGCCCGGCGAAGACGGAGCAGGAGAAGATCCTCAAGGATCATTGGGCGGTGCTGCGACGTTTCTGAGGAGCCGGGATCATGCTGGCGGAAGTGCTCAGGCAGTACCACGCCCGCGGAGTCGTGCTGCTCCGGAGGCGGCCGCTTCGTCTTTGCGAGATGACGGCCGATCGGCCCCCCTGGACGGGGACTGTGACCGCACCATCCCTCCCATCGCTGCTCGAGGTCCAACGTCGCATGGTGCAGGCGATCGGGAGGTCGACCTACTTGTGGACGCCGTCACGGCTGCTCCCGATGCTCAACAACGAGGGGACATAAAAATTTGTGAGTTGTCATCTTCTCGATGCTTCTCATGTGTTTTTTGTTCTGATGTCGATCTTCTTGGAGGCCTTCCATTATGTCTGACCTTTCTGCCTTCTTGTCATTGCAGTTGAAGTTTACCCACCTTGTTCTGGCCAAGGCGCCTCTCCCAGAGGAGGCGATTATCAACCGGAACAAGGCGGCCGCAGAGAGGCGGTGCGCTGCACGTAAGGCGCAGCACAAAGAACACCAGATCGCCAAGCACGATCGAAACGACAACCGCATCAAGAGGCGGAAGGTGGGGAGTGTGGCGTCTCCTCCGATGAAGACCCGTCGCCGGAGCCGTCGTGGAGCGGCGACGTGCCAAGCGCGGCGGTGGACTGGAGCGATATGTAGGGGTCGTCCTCGTTGTCGCCTCCCCGCGCCACTGAAGTGTCGTCATCGCGGCGGCCACAGACGGCCGCGCGCGACAAGAATGTGGGCTCGAGCTCACGACAAGCTACCCACCAAGCCTGAGTGGACCAGCGGATGGTCTGCCCTCACGTGGCGCCCAGCAGGACGGGCGCCTCCGAGTCGCAGAGAGTCGCGCCCTGCCAAGCTGACCCCCCCCCCGAGGCGGTCGGAGGAGCGATCGACACCCGTCCTCCAACTCTACGATGGTTCGGACCACCCCGACTCCGACTCCTTGCAGAGGCGTCGGTTGCGGGCGAAGTCGACGGACTCACGTCGATGCCGAGCGCGCCGCAGGCAGTGGATTCTGGCGCCGCCCCGCGATGCCTGCAGTCGTTACTTATTCGGGGTGGCGGGCCCCGAACGTTCATGTTTCCCTCGTCGCCGGCAGGGGCCAAGGTCCAACTCTGACCGTTGCAGAGGCCGGAGGATCAGCCCCCGAGCGGTCGGGGGGGGTGCATTTCCACCGTTGAGACGGCGGATCAGAGTGGAGCAACCCCCGACTTGGTGGGCTCCAAGCGTGCAGCCCCCGAGCAGGGCTCATCGGGCCGCCAAACGAAGAAGTCCCAGGTGCGCTCCAAAATGTAATCTCCTGTCCTCGGATCTTCCATCGTAGATTCTCCGACTTGTTTTACTTATTAACATTGCTTTCGTCTTCTTGTAGGTATGCTGACACCAGCGTGCTCAGCCTTGCGCCCCTGAAGCGCTTGGCCCAGAGCGCGCGGGTCGTGCCTTCCGAGCCCCGTCCCCAGCCCCCGTGTGCCGATCCGCTCTCGGCACAGGTTGAGGAGGGCCTAGCCGTGGCCATCGCGGTGGAGGAATCGCGCACGCCGCCCCCGCTAGTGATCGTCGTCAACGTTGAAGAGGGACAGACGACCATGGAGATGGCCGCCCCCAAGCGGCATTGGAGCCACCAGCCGGGGCTGGCTCGAGCGGTGCAGACATGGTGATGGTGCCCTCGGATGAAGACTCAGCGCCGCCCCCACCGGTGGGGGATTGCGACGCCACGATGTCAACGGCGCCAGAGCCTTCTCCGGCCGCGGGCGCTACGTCCGTCGAGGATGTCATGGACCTGGCGGCATGCCAGTATGTGGACTTCCCTGGCATCGGGACCATCGACCTCGATGCCCCTGAGCTCCCGAGCAACGACCAGGAGATCCTGGAGGTGGCGACGGACGCATGTTCGTCAAGCCGTTGATTCTGGAGACCATCGCTTCGGTCACGCACTGCGCCAATATGAGAGTGCTGGCGGCTCGGCGCCCCTGCTGCGCCGCAGGCGGCGGAGGAAGTTCTCGAGGAGTCCGCGGCCGGTGCGGAGTCAGCCGCGGTTGCGTCCATGCCATCGCCGGCCAGAGAGGACCAAGGTGCGCCCCGCCCCTGCCCCGCCCCACGAAAAAGTCGCATCGGCGGGCCGCCGCTACGGTGGCCGACGCGGCGGAGAGTGTTGTCGGAGAGGCGGGGCCTTCGTCGCCCCGTCCGGTCGCTGCTGCTGCTGCGGAAGAGGTTCCTGTGCCGGGCGAGCCCACCGCGGCCCTTCAAGAGCACGTTGCCCCTGATGGCACGACAAGGGCTGCCTCCCCAGAGATCCAGGAGACCGAGGAGGACACGGGTGTGACCTTGTTGCAGGGCGCGGCGAGCGGTGACGCCCAAACCCTCGAGCTTGCCTGCACCCTGTGGGCGGCCGCCTTCGAGTCCGACAACGACACCGAGGATGAGGACAAGGTCGCGGCGCGCAACACCCTGTAGCGCGGGCTGGAGTGGGTGCGTCGCGCGTTCGATGAGTTGATCCTCCCCGCGACATCGATAAGTTTTTTTGCTTGAAACTTGTTTCTTCGGTTCTCTTGGTTCTTTTGAGAAGCGTGACTTATTCTTGTCTTGCTCGGGGCAGACTCTCGCGGCATCAGGTCGGAGGCGGGCCTGCGCGACACGCGAGCTCCACGCAAAGCGGGCCCAGCTGGAGATGCAGCTCGTCGTGGCTCGAGTGGTGGCGGTGGCGAGCTAGGCGTCAGCGTGTACGTCCTCTGAAGTTGCCCGACAATTCGCGGAGGACCGTGCCACCGCCGCCTAGACCGCCACTGCAGCGGCTGCCACCGAGCGGGACTCGCTGGCGTTGAGGCTGGCTCTCGCCGAGGCTGAGATCGAGAAGCTCCGCGCGGCCACGGCGTCTGCTGAAGAGGCCGCGGAGAGGGCCAAGACCGTCGCTACTGCCACCGAAACCGCCGCCCGGGATGCCGCCCAGACCGCCGCTCGCGAGAAGGAGACGCTCGAGGCGAGGGTTTCAGAGCTAGAGCGTGACCTAGGTACGGCCACGACGGACTTGGCGACGGCCGGCCGCCAATTCTCTTAGGTCACGAACCAACTCCAGGTGGTCTCCAAGGAGGCGACGCAGCTACGCGAGAGCAACACCAAGCTGTTGCAGGATCTTGAGGGTGAGTTGTGTGGTCGCTTTCTTTGTTTGTTTCACTCGCTGCTTGCATCTTGTGACGTTCTAACTTGCTGGTCGTGGTCGCAGGGGCTCGCGTGATTCGCGCCGGGATGACCACTAAGTTGGCGGAGGTGAAGCAAGAGCTGAACACCGCCCTCCTCAAGGTCATCGAGAAGGATAGCGCCATCGGGCGCTTGTCGGAGCAGCTTCAGAGTAAGTGTCGAAACTTGACGCTGTCTCCTCCTTGTGCGCGGATCCACCGTAACTTGTCGTTCTGTTCGTCCTTTAGAGGCCAAGACCGAGCTGGAGCGGTCGCAGATGGCTCGGGAGCAGGATGCGGCTGCCCTGAGCCAAGCCCAGGATGCCCAGCGCAAGTCATAGGCCATCAGCCAGAAGGTCATCGGGGACATCGCCAAGCTCGGAAGGGTGATGAGCACGGCTATGGCCGGGCTCGGCGTGACGCTCGGACCGATGACGCCCGAGACGTTGATCGAAGAGGTCGGGCACCTCCTTGGCGTGGTGCGAGAGCTTGAGCTGACGACGGCCCGGTGAGCAGCGCACCGAGTCCTCGCCATGTTCGAGTCGCACTACCAAGGGCTGGACCGCATGGCGCTGAGCGACGGCTCGGCCCCTGGCATCTCCGACGAGTAGTGCGACAAGCTAGAAGAAGACTGTGCTCCCTTCGCCCGCGACATGACCAACGTTGCCTTGAAGGACCTAGAGCTGCTGCCACAAGATGCATCAGAGGACCCAGAAGCCCCCGTGCCCTCAAGTTAATTGTACCATAGTTTTCTTTGTGTAATAACTCGAACAAGTCGTAAGGCTACAAGCCGTGTAGCTAAGTACTTTATTCGAATTATGTTACTTCCCGACTGCTTCCAAGCGCCCGAGGATGACTGCAGCAACGGGCAGTCGATCTTAGAAAACTGAGGCGACCGAGCCTTACTCTGGAGCCACGGAGGCGTATGAGTCGGAAAGCTTGGCCTCCCCAATTCGCTAAGTACAGCCACTCGTTCGCAGCCCCCGAGAACTCGGAAGACTCGGGAGGTAACGTGACTTGATTTTGCCAGTGAAATCATTTTTCTTACCGGAGTCCAGAAGGCCACTCGAATGTTTCTTGAAAAGAGGTCAGACGAAGACCTGGGGACTCGGAGAGTGTTCGCAAGTCTTCGTGCCATAGCTGTGGAGGCGTGAGCACTAGGAGCTTTGAACGAACAGCAGCCCCTCTCCCCACGCAGGCCGCCGCCTTTACTTTTCGCAAGATCGAGCTTCCGTCCAAAAAACCTTTCGCTCGTGCGATCAGTCTCGACACACTTGTCGGGATTTTTTGAAAAATTTAGTAAAAAAGGAGGAAGGGCATCGTGCCTCGGGTAGCCCCCGAGCAGGGAGCGTCTTTGCACTAGTGCAAAGGTGCTCGCTGCTCAGCCCCAAGCGTTGTCGCAAACACATGAACACAGCCAAACGATAAGTTTTTCGAACTCAGAGACATGTGAAAAAGGCATGCAGCATCTATTTATTGATGTACGAGGTTTGAACATTTACTCAAGGATAAAACGGACGCAGGTGTTCGATGTTCCATGCGTTGGATATGGCCCTCCCGTCCTCGTACTGAATCTTGTATTTCCCGGTCGGAGCACCTCGTGGATGATGAATGGCCCCTCCCAAGGTGGCGATAGCTTGTGTCTGTCCTTGCTGCCTTGAACTCGTCGGAGAATGAGATCTCCGACGTGGAACTCGCGGGGGTGCACGTTGCGCTCATGGTAGCGCCGCAGGGCCTACTGTTACTTGGCGCTTCGCAGCAGCGCTACGTCGCGCGCCTCATCAAGTTGATCGATCGCATCCTCGAGCGTGACTTGAGTTCCTTCCTCGGTATAAGCTCGTACTCGTGGGCTGCCGTAATCAATGTTCGTAGGCAACACTGCCTCGGAGCCATGCACCATGAAGAAAGTCGTGAATCCCGTGGCTCGACACGGTGTGGTGCGTAGACTCCACAACTCAGACGGTAGCTCGGCTACCCATCATGCTCAGAACTTGTCTAGCCGCTTGAAGATTCATAGCTTCAAGCCTTGTAGGATCATGCCGTTCGCCCTCTCGACTTGCCCGTTCGTCTTCGGGTGGGCAACAGCCAACCAGTCCACTCGGATGTTGTTGTCGTCGCAGAAGTTGAGGAATTTCTTCCCTGTGAACTGGGTGCCGTTGTCAGTAATGATCATGTTGGGTATGCCGAAGCGATAGATGACGTCAGTGAAGAGTGATACTGCCTCCTCAGAGTGAATGTTGACGATGGCCGAGCTTTGATCCATTTGGAGAACTTGTCGACCGCTACGAGGAGGTGGGTGAAGCCCCCGGGCGCTTGTCAGAGTGGCCCCACCATGTCGAGGTGCCAGGCAGCGAAAGGCCATGTGACGCCGGGAGGTGAGTTTGTCGCGTGTAGAACTTGCACCCTTCACAGCACCGCACGATGTCCTTGGAGTCCCCGACCGCCGTGGGCCAGTATAAATCTTGTCGGAAAGCCTTCCCGACAAGTGTTCTTAGACCGGCATGGTGACCGCAGGTGCCGGCATGTATCTCTTGCAACAGCTCGCGGCCTTGGTCTCCGAGGATGCACCGCATGAGTATGCCGACAACACCACGCTTGTAGAGCTCGCTGTCGATGAGGATGAACGCTTTTGCTCGGCGGGCGATGCGTCAAGCCTCCGTCTGGTCGGAGGAGAGCTTCCCCTCGACTAACCACTCAAGGATCGAGAAACGCCAGTCGGGATCTTCGAGTTTCAGCTCGGGCGGTTGGTCGATCGCCATGACTTCGGGTTCCGACTCCTTGGGTGGCCTCTTGCCCTCTGCTCGCACAGAGGGTGCATGTTGATCGCTCGCGAAGACCCCGTGAGGCACCGAGCTGCGACTGTATGTGGTCTTTGCGAGTACGTTGGCTGCTTTGTTGTAGTCGCGCAACACATGATGAAGCTTGAGGCCGTGGAACTTGCCCTCCAGATCTCGTACGGCTTGGCAGTATGCCACCATCTCTGGGTCCACGCAGTTCTTGTCCTTCATGACTTGATCCACAACCGGCTCAAAGTCTCCCCCGATCTCAAGGTGCTTGATCCCGAGTTCGACGGTGATTCGAGAGACCGTTGTCGGGGCCTCATACTCGGCGGCGTTGTTCGATGATAGGAAATGTAGTTGTACTAGGTACTCCATGTGCACGCTAAGAGGCGAGATGAAGACAAGGCCTACACCAGCTCCTTCCTTCATGACCGAGCTGTCGAAGTACATGATCCACGTCTCGTGCTCGATCGACGTTGGGAGAGTTTGAATCTCTGTCCACTCGGCCACGAAGTTCGCGAGTACTTGTGACTTGATAACACTGCGCGGTGCGTATGTGATGTTCTCTCCCATCAGCACGAGCGCCCACTTGGCGATCCTTCCTTCGGCCTCAGGGTTCTGGATGACCTTCCTGAACGGATACTTGGACACCACGGTGATGGGGTATGCATCGAAGTAGTGGCAGAGCTTGCGCTTGGTCATCAAGATCGCGTACACAAGCTTCTGCATCTGGGAATAGCGCGTTTTGGACTCAGAGAGCACCTCACTGACGAAGTACACGGGCCGTTGCACCTTCTGCGACCTTCGGGGCTCTTCTCGCTCGACCACTAGCACCGCACTGACCACCTGGGTTGTCGCTGAGATGTACAGGAGCATTGTCTCTTCAGGGGTCGGAGCGGTCAGAATCGGAGGACTCTTGAGCATGTTCTTGAGAGAATCGAGTGCCTCTTGCGCTTCGGGGGTCCACGTGAAGTGGTCGGACTTCTTCATAAGCTTGTACATTGGCAGGCTGCGCTCTCCGAGTCGCGCTATGAAGCGACTTAGAGCCGCGAGACATCCCGTGACACGCTGCACGCCATTCAGGTTCTTGATCGGCCCCATGTCCATGATGGCTGAGATCTTCTCGGGGGTTGGCCTCGATGCCACGTTCCTACATGACAAAGCCGAGGAGCATGGCCCTCGGGACCCCGAAAACGCACTTCTCAGGGTTTAGCTTTACCCCGTGCTGTCACAGCTTCGCGAAGACCTCGGTGAGGTCGGGGACTAGGTCCCCCGTCTTTTTCGACTTGACGATGATGTCGTCGACGTACGCTTCTATGATGCGGCCTATCAACTCCCCAAAGATGCGTCACATGCATCGTTGGAAAGTGGCGCCCGCATTATTGAGCCCGAAGGGCATCGTTTGGTAGCAGTACACGCTGAACGGAGTGATGAATGAAGTCACGAGTTGGTCCGCTATGCACATCGCTATCTGGTGGTACCCGGAGTACGCATCGAGAAAATAGAGGGTTTCGCACCCTGCTGATGAATCGACTACCTGATCTATGCGAGGCAAAGGAAACGGATCCTTGGGACACGCCTTGTTAAGGCTCCTATAGTCAACACACATCCTCCATTTCTTATTCTTCTTCTTTACAAGTACAGGGTTTGCTAGCCACTCGGGGTGGAAGACTTCTCAGATGAACCCTGCTCTAAGGAGCTTCATGACCTCCTCACCAATCGCCTTGCACTTCTCGTTGTTGAAGCAGTGAAGGCGCTGTTTCACCGGTTTCGATCCCGGCTTGATGTTTAACTTGTGCTCGGCAACCTCTCTCGGGATCCCCTTCATGTCGGAGGGTTTCCATGCAAACACATGGAGGCTCGCTTTGAGGAAGTCAACAAGCGCGCTATTTAGGATCGAGCGTCGTCCCGATACGGAGCGTATGACCGTCGTCGGAGATGAACACATCCTTGACGTCCTTGGCAGGCTCAAAAGAGCAGGCCGCTCGCTTGGACGACTCGAGGACATCTTGGTCCTCGGATCGAGGCTCAGCGCGGATCCTCTCGGACCGGATGATTGCCTCAACGAACTGAAAGCATTCATCGTCACACTCGTATGTGCGCTGATATGTTGGCCCTACTATGATGATCCCCTTAGGACAGAGAATCTTCAGTTTTAGGTACGTATAATCGGGCACGACCATAAACTTCGCGTATGTCGGCCTCACGAGGATCGCGTGGTACGTCCCTGAGAACCCCACCACTTTGAAGGTGAGGATTTCCGTGCGGAAGTTCCGCACGTCCCCGAACGTGACGGGCAGATCGATCTGCCCGATGGGGAGCGCCTCCATCCCGGGTACGACCCCGTGGAATGGCGTAGTCGACGGACTTAGTGCGGACCGTGGGATGCCCATGTCGTCAAGCGTTGACGCATAGAGCACGTTGATCCCGCTTCCCCCATCCATCAGGACCTTGTGGACCCTTTTGGACTTGAATAGGAGAGCTACCACTAGTGGGTAGGATCCGGGCTGAGGCACGTGGTCGGGATGGTCCTCGCGATCGAAGGTTATCGAAACTTCCGACCACTTTAGATAGGACGGCTTCGCGATGTCGGCATTGAAGACTTCTCGTTGTATGAGCTTCTCGCGCCGCCTTGAGGGTCTTGCCGGAGATCCCCTGAAGATCATGTGCACCGCACCGTCTTCCCCTGGGAATGCAGCCCCCGCGTTGTTGTCATTGTCGGGGGACAGGCCTCCCTTCTTGGGCTGGTCCGCTGTTCTCAGCTTGAGGGTGCCGTTGACGTAGTTCTTCATGAGCCGGCACTCCCTGAGCGTGTGCTTGACGGGGACCTCGTGGTGCGGGCACGGCGCATCCAGGAGGCTCTCGAAGTGGTCCTTGGTCGGTGCGGGCTTGGTCGGGTTGCCCTTAGGGCGCGACATCTTGCGCTCTACCGCCGCGACAAAGTTGTCGTCACAGCAGCGCTTGTCGTTCTTCTTCTTCTTCTTGAAGCGCGAGGATGTCCCTTCGCCGTGGTCCACGAATTGCTTCCCCTTGCTTCACTCGGTTAGGCTCAACTTGATACCTCGAAACTTTCCAAGCTATAGCCACTTCACCCTAGCCAAGCACATGGTCCAAGTCACTACTCGGCCAACCTTAGCTTAGTACCTCATTGCTAAACCCTTGCTTGATTTCTTCATCCATTCGTTGCCAATTTGAGTTAAGCTTTAATTCAACATCAAGAGTGGAGTTCAATTGAGATCGTGCCTTCTTTTAATTTAAATATCCCTTTTGATTATAACAAGCTTCTTTCTTCAATAAGAGATCATCCAATGTTCCAATATCAATGTGCCTCTATCTTAACCTTCATTAGCTTGTCATGTACCATCTATAAGCTTCATGGGATGAAACATATCAAATACCATGACATTCATCATTGAGTTAAGCCATTTCACAATATGAGGCTAAAACCATGCATCAACTTATCTTGTATACACATAGCTTGTTTTCATCATGTAGATAACCAATGTCATATACTATGCTTTGTTATTTATATGTTACCACCTGCTCACATGCTTAACAAAGGAATTAGACCTTTAATCTAGTTGTCAATCAATACACCAAAACTCACTTAGGGCCTAGATGTCGTTGACGTAGGCTGTCACCGGGTCGTTCGGGGGGCTAGGTTTTCCACGGGTGGCAAGGTCGGTGAGGTAGTAGGCAGCGAGCCTAAAATGCTCCTGTGTTGGGTTCGACCCCAACATGCCGACGATGATCTCGCTCGAGAAGCCTGGGATGAAAGCCTCGCGTCCCGCAGCCCCCGTTAGGACATTGGGACGAGGCGGCCGGGCGAAGGTGCACCCGACGACGGACTCCGCCGGCCCGGTGTAGACGAAGCCGAGGGAGCCAAAACACAGCGTGGCCCCAGGTAGGGCTAGACGAAAAGCTCGAAGCTCGTTAGCTCGCTCGAACTCACTCGTTAGTGGCTCGGCTCGACTCGTTAGTAAATTTGTAACGAGCCGAGCTTAGGTTTTAGCTCGCTACGATAACGAGCCGAGCTCAAGCTGGCTCGCGAGCCCTAACGAGCCAGGGTTGAACAACCAACAAACAGCCTAATAGATCTAATTTCAGATCACAACCTAATAACTTAGAGTACTAGATTGTTTTTTGACTACTTGGTTTCATTGTTGGTTGGCTGATAAACATGTTGCATTTGTTGATTTCATACTTACCTGCTAACTATGATTTTTTGAATTTATAACTGTTAATGAGCTGGCTCGCAAGCTTAACGAGCTAGCTCGAACTTCTTAACGAGCCAAGCCGGGTTCCTAGCTCACTAAGATAACGAGCTAAAACAAGCCGAGCTCTAACGAGCCGAGCCTTAACGAGCCGAGCCAGGCTCGATATCCAGCCCTAGCCCCAGGAGTCAGCGTGATCCTGCAGCCGTCCATCCGATCCACTGGAGTTCGTCGAGACACACGATGTGCCCCTACCTAGCACGCCAACTGTCGGGGTTCTCTACCGTCGGCAGTAAATTTGTATAGATCGTGCATTGGGCTCGGACGATTAGCATAGGAGACAACGAGATTTAGACTGGTTCGGGCATCCGAGGAGTAATACCCTACGTCTAGTGTCGAGCTGCCATGTTCCCGAGCTAGGAGTGATTGTAGTAGTGGTTACAAGCTGGTCGGGAGAGGGTGTTGAGCCCAAGTCCCTTGAAGTGGCGTTTGAGCTATCGAAAGTCTAACCCTTGGAACCATTGCCCTCCTCTCCCTTTTATAGTCACAAGAAGAGGGCACAAGGGGGAAGAAAAAAGAGGTACAATGCTCGGCTGCTGGAATGTCCCGTCGCCCGTCGCTGTCAGTCAAGACGCATTGAAGCTGAGTTGTGATGCTTAGTCGTGGGAGCCGCCGCATGACCGGGTGTGACTATTCATCTCGGAGCACCTGGCTTCTCCTCCGAGTAGTTCGCGCTTGCCTTAGCCTGCCCGAGTACTTGACTAGCTCGCCACGCCCGAGCCTAAGTCTAGGCTCGTGCACGTCATAGAGGGTGCTTGAGTGCCTCGAGCTGAGCATGCGTGTGGCAGAGTGAGAGATGATGGCGATGGGATGGCTACACAGCTAGTCAAGCCAGCATTAAGACTCTTGTCGGGGTGAGCTGCTTGCATGGCCGCTAGTTGTTATACTTGAATGGCATGGGGAATCATTCCCCCACGCGCGTCGGTGGTGGTGCTCGCGCCCTGTGCTCACGTCGCGCGCCATGGCCCATGTACTAGTCGGAGCCGGAGGGTGGTCGTGCGAGGTGGATACTTGTCGTGCGAGGCGTAGACTTCTCATGCGAGGCGGAGATTTGTCGTGCGAGGCAGAGACTTGTCATGGGGATCCCTCTTGTGGGGAACTGGTCAGAGATGCAGCCAACTAGCCGAAGACTGGACGTCTTGCCAGTGTGGGTCTTGACTAGGGTCCTTAGTCCTCCTCGTCTTGAATCTTGGCCTTGACATTGTCAATCTTGGCCTTCACGTTGTCAATGGTGTTGAGTTACCTTGTGTTTCATGAAGATCCTTTCGCCGTCAAAGGGGGCCCTAATCCGGGCCATCGTCATATATCGAGTTGCTTCTTCTGGTCGAAGGCGTGTCACTTCATATGTTGATAATTTTTCAGAGGTAGACTTAGGTGTGTTGGCTGCTTTGCAATTTAGTATTCCTGTTCTTCTCAAGATATCACTTGAATACTTCCCCTGTGACAATATTATTCCATTATTTATTTTTGACACTTCAATTCCAAGGAAATAGTGCAATTACCCCAAATCTTTTAGAGCAAAATCAGATCTGAGAGCTTGAAGAAGTACCTTAGTACCTTCTGGTGCCGAGCTTGATCTGTTTATGTTTTCTCTCTGCGGCTCCATTTTGTTGATGAGCATGAGGACATGATACAAGATGCACAATTCCGGTTTTTGTAAAAAAGGAATTTAATTTTTCATATTCTCCAGCCCAATCGGATTGCAAGGCAAGGATCTTTTTATTGAATTGTCTTTCAACAAGACTTTGAAAATCATGGAATCGATGAAAAACCTCAGACTTGTGTTTAAGAAGATAGATCCAAATGAACTTGCTATAGTCGTCAATAAAACTCACATAATATTTATTTCGTCCAAAGGAATCACAAGTTGGCCCCCACACAACTGAAAACACTAACTCCAAAGGAGAACTAGACTCACTTGACGACTTAGGATAGGGGAGTTGATGGCCCTTGGCCATCTGACAAGAATCACAAATTGAACCTGATCTAGACTCTGAGGAACATGAAAATTTGTTCCTACTTATTATTTGCTCAAATAACTGAAAAGAGGGGTGTCCTAGGTGATGATGCCACATCTCCATGAATGGTTGGCGAGCACCAGAGACACTGAGGGCTTGTTTATTGTTGAGGGAAGTAGCTGTTAGAGGATAAAGACCTCCCCTACATGTTCCTTCCAGAAGAGTTTTCTTCGTTGATTGGTCCTTGATAAAAAACAGATTGGGATGAAATTCAAGGAAAGCATTGTTATCATGAGCGAGATTATGAACAGAGACTAGATTCTTTGTGGTGCTAGGGACATGCAAAACATTGTTAAGGAAGAGTTTACGTTGGGGTGTATGACAAATAACACGACCAACATGTGCAATATCCATACCTGACCCATTTGTCGTTTGAATGAGTGAATCTGCTCTCCTCCAGAGTATCGGTCCCTGATCACCATCTTGTCTAGCTCGCCTGTGATATGGTCAGTGGACCCATTATCTGTATACCAGTTGGAGTCCACGTCATACCTGCAATGATGCGCTGAATTTGCACTCTTCTCTTCAGGGACGACAAAGTTCTCATCGAACCTGTACCAACAGTCTATGACTGAATGGCCTTCTTTCTTGCATAGATGGCACCTGACCTTCGTCTTCCCGGAGTTGAATCCTCCACGACCACGACCAAGGTTGTCGTTCCCTCGAGTGCGACTGTTGTGGCCACGATTGTCGCGCCCATTGTCGCGAACCCGAGACGCCAGATTGGCAGATGAAGAGCTTGATGAAGAGGAGGATCCGTGAAGTAGATCCATCTGCTGCTCGAAGGTGTTCAGCTACGTCGTGAGCTCGGTCACAGAGATCAGTTCGACACGCATGAGGACGGCCGAGACAACAGGGTTGAATTCGATGTCGAGGCCGATGCAGATGTAGGAGACGAGCTCTTCGTCATCAATAGGCTTCCCTGCCGACGCCATCTCGTCAGCCAGGTAGCACATCTTGCCGATGTACTCATCGACAGTCATGGAGCCCTTCTTGGTAGTGGTGAGCGTGATGCGGGTATTCACCTTGCGCACCCGAGTTTGGGACGCGTGCATATCCTCAAGCACCTTCCACAGCTGAGCTGCGGTGGCACAAGTGGCGACCTACTTCAGGACGTCCTTGGTGAGGAGGCGACGATGTAGCTGAAGACTTGCTGGTCGAGCGCCAGCCAACCCGAGTAGGCCGGGTTCGACTCCTTCTTGGTGTCGGTGCTGGTCTCGGTGGTGATCTCCTGAGGTGGAGCCACCGAACTGCCATCGATGTAGCCGACAAGCTGTGCTCCATGGATTGCATGGAGAACCTGCAGCTTCCAAACGGCGTAGTTGGACTTGGTGAGTTTTTCAGTCACCGGATGACCAAAGGTGGAGGGGAGCGCGCCGCCGGCGGAACTCGACATGGCAGGAGGTTGAAGATTGCATGGGATGTGTATATATAGAGGATGGCTCTGATACCATGTAAAGTTTAGGAAGTGTTGAACCCTCTCGAGCCGCTCTGCGTGTTAATATATACAAGGAACCACCCGTTGTGTGGCTTACAACATACAATCTCGAGTCTGTTAAGATTGAGCCAACTAACTACAACTTGTTTTGCAAGAGATACAACAGGTTACAACACCCTATCGGCTCATCTAGATAGACTCGAGTTGTTAAGATACAATTCACGCTAACACAGCGGGGCGACCTCGACAGCAACCTCAACCTCGAGCTCCGCGGTGAACTAGACCTTGAACTCATTACTCCTACTCTGTCACGCCGTCGTAGCACCGGCCCCTGTGCCGGATTTCCTTTCTACCATCAACAGAGGAGGCCGATGACAGAGGCGGATTTGTTGGAGGTGGTCACGGGCCCTCTGCAAGGCTCACATGTGCCTCCAGAAGCAGACAAGGCGTCATATCTGCGCCGCCGGTGGCCGTGGAAGGAGGAGGAGGTGTAGGCGTAGTCCGCCGTCCCGAGCTCGGCACGACCGTCAGACGCTTTGTCCCGCCGCATGTTCTACAGCACGGGCCGCCGTGCACCCCTGCTTCCCTTCACACGGAGCCGCGAACCCGTCCCCATCTTGCGTAGTGAGCACCATCTCCTGAACTCGATCTGGCCGTGATGGGAGGATGGCCGGCACGCCCTACTCGTGCGCCAAAGAGGGGAGAGGGAGGGCGGAGAAGAGGCCACCGTCATTGCCACCGTCGCTAAGAGGGGAAAGAGGCGGGGGTAGAGAGAGAGGGCCAGGCGGAGGGCAGCCCAGGCGGTTGGAATGCAACATGGTGCAAGAATCCCATGAATGCGGTGACTGTTGGAGGCGGTACATTTCCATTTCCTTCTGCAAAATGCAGATTCAGTCGCCGATGAAGACCCCAATGGAGCCAGTCTCAAATGCAAATGGCTCATGTAGGTATGATTTTAGAGGGCGCTAGTTGAAGAGCAGTGGTGAAGCCAGGATCGGAGAGTAGGGGAGGTTGAACAGTATTTGTTTTTAATTGAACAGTGAGAGTTGTTGTGAGAGGGGAATGTTGAACTTGAATTTTTTTAAAAAACCATACTGACGTGGACGGGAAAAGAGAGGAGGGGGCAGGGGTTGGGCATGCCTGCTTACGGGGATGCGATAAAAAAAGGCCCGAGGCTTAGGCTGTTTACTGGGCTAGACTCAGATTTCCCATGGGCTATACAACTAGCAGGCTGGGCACCCCCGGATCCCCCCCCCCCCCCCCCCCGCTCCCTCGCTAGATCCGCCCAGGGTTAACCTTACCGAACCGGACCCTCGAACCACCGGCCGTCGGTTTCGGTAAACCGGTCGGTAAGCCGCAGTTACCGCTAAAAACCGAACAAATTCAGAAAACCAAACCAAATAGCCACTGCAATCGGTTTGAAACGGTTTACCGATCGGTAAGGACCGGTTACCGCTCAGTTTCTTCGGTAAACCGGTCAAACAGACTTAAAAACCGAAAACATTTGTGTGGTTCCCCGGTGGTAAATTAATGAAAATTTTAGCATGACCTATGTGTATATTAATGTAAAGGACCTCACAAAACCTCACCGAAGGAATAATATCATAGTTTTGCATAGAAACAATGTCATAGTAATAATCGTTCATACAATACCATAGTGATAGTGATAATCGTGCATACAATACCATAGTCATAGTAATAATTGTGCATACAATACCATAGTCATAGTAATAAAAGATCAATGCTGTAGAAATGGGAAGACCCCCATTTGGGTCGCCATCTGGTACTCGGCGGTGGACATGACATTCAAACCTTCCACCCTAAGCAACTCAGCCTTGTAGTATTGCCAAGTTTGACCCGTCCACGCTGCTGTTGTCTGCCATTACTGAAGTAACATATTGTAAAAATGTGGATCTTCCCATTCGTACACCCATCTTGTCGGTGGCTGCATGTTAATGTCAGGCCTGGGATAATGAAAAGACTGTGAGGTATCGTTGTACGAGGAAGAAGAGTACTGAGGAGTGTCGTAGTCTATGGGTTCCAACCGTTCTCCTTTGCGATTCCGGTGCTCCATGGTCGCGGTCCTGAGTAGCGTGTGTGAAATCAGTCTCCCCTGCATTCAAGCATGTATCACAATTAGTACTCATAGTCAGAAACATGTGTGCATATTAGGTTGCTATGTGTACCTGTGAAACGAATACCACCACCACCACCACTAGCACCAGCACCACCACTACCACTACCACCACCACACCACCACCTTCACCATCACTATCATCACCATTACCATCATCAGGCGAGCTGCTATCCCCTGACTCCTGATACAGTGGACTAGCTGACCATCGCCATCATTAGTGGAGGTGTCGCTGTCCACTGGAATTGTTGTTGTTTTGCCTTTTCCTCGTTGACGCTTCGGGTCACCCTTCTTAGGCCCCTCCTGAAACTTCCTCTTCCCAAGGTGAATGTCTCCCACCACTCTACATGCCCAATCACTGATGCAATCATCACCCATAGTCTCACATAGATCAGAGGGGTCTACGTGATCACTGACATGATGAGACGGGAGAGGGACGTCTTTGTCATCATCATCATCCTCATCCAAAACTGGTTCTTGGGTAGATCTACCATATTCAAACCATTCTCGAACCGGATGGTGCTCGTCATAGAATGAGAGATGGGCAAGGTGGTCAATAAAATCACCTTCGTCACGACTTGGGGTGGATACATCTTTAAGTCTGAGGCGAAGGATGTAGTTCACGTAGACAAGCTTGTCAAGTTTCTTGTGCGTCAAGCGGTTGCGAACCTTTGTATGCAGCAAGGCAAAAGTACTCCAATTACGCTTGCATCCACTTGATGACACACATTGTGAAACAAGCTGCACAACAAGCTTCTGTAGCGTCGGGGTGCTTGAGCCGAACATCATCCACCAAGATGTTGCAGGTGCAAGTGCAACCGAATTACTGACCAATGTATTTGAAATTTGCAATAGAGAAACAACAGTGGCATACGGAGTTACTCTTACATGGGCTTGTCTTTGGGTCAATCGCTGCCCTCCTTGCCATTTCAGTGCCAAACTCGCCAAGCTTCTGGCGAAACACCTCAGCCTCCTGCAATGCTTGCACGACGGTCTGGACATCCGTCATGCTTTGAAATGTATCCTTTAGGGAACGAAACATTTCTGGAGTTGGTTCCATCATAAAAGCATGCCTTGGATGTAAGCAAGCAGCTGCAAAACATAAATCATTTCAAATATTCAGAAACAATGCATGTGGACAGTAGAGATTCGAAATAGAGGACTCATACAATCTTACCTGCACCAACATACATGCCCCAGTACACATCACGAATCCTATTATCCAAAATCTCCTTGTACTCATTCCAGTGTGAACATTATTTCCAAAGTAAGACTCCAACTTCGCTTTCATCTGCTGGTAGGCCATCACAACATCTCCCATGTTGGGTTTCTTGTCCTGGTCAGCGAATCGTAGCATCTTGTAAATTGGTTCAACTGTCTTGATGATATAATCCACTCCCTCCCACCACTCGATACTTGATAACCTCACTTGCGCAAATCGGCCTTCATCGGTTTTGGCCCACTTGCTATTTAAAAACGCCAGAGATGTCATCCACTGCATGAATTTGTCACGTTTGCGATGTAGGCTCTCTAAGAACATATAGTTAGTCCCAAATTGAGTGGCATTCCACTTGATCAACTCAACACCAATAGCCTCCGTCATCATTGCATTTAGCTGACCATGATTATGTAACCAAACTGAAATTCGCTTGCAGTTATTGATCATACCTTGATGTTCGGGCCTCTGACCAATATCCTTCAACATCAAATTGACAGTGTGTGCTAGACACGGTGTCCAAACAATGTGTTCATACACCTCTCTCAATTGCCTACATGATTTCTTGTAGTTGGAGCCATTGTCGGTGACTATATGGACGATATGCTCCGGACCAATCTCATCCACCACCTTTCGAATCTCCTGAAAAAATATGCACAAACTTTAGTAATCCTTGAACACATACTCAATGTCAGTGGCAAGTGTTTAGTGACTACCTTGAGCAAAAATTTGGAATCCTGAGATTTACCAGACGCATCAATGGACTTGTGGAACCACGTGACGCCATTACAACATATCAAAAAATTTATGACACTCATCCTCGTCGGGCCAGTCCAAGAATCACACATCAACATCACGCCAAAGATGTCCCACTCTTTCTGAAACTGTTTTTACCTATCCATCAAGTCTTTCTCGTTTTGATCAAGTTACTTGCCATCAATTTCCCTTCCACTGGGTGACACGATACCTTCACCTGCAACCATATGGAAATCAGAAGATTAGTTACAAAAATGTAATCTCATAGTTTGTGTGTGATACCAATGAAAGAAACCTTACCCCACTTATGTGTCTCTCTGATCGCACTAACAAAGTAAGGATTATCAGTCTGTCTCCCAGGTACTCCCGTGATATGGAAGAATTTTGACCAAGCTTTACCAATAGCTTCCTTTGCATTCTTACCCTTCTGCATCCAGGAGCCTGTATCAATCCTTGGTTGTGTCATTCCTCTTCTCCCACCTACAGCCAAGTTATAGTCTTCCACCACCACAGGAGTATCCCTTCGTGAACCACTTCTTCGCAACATCCTTTCCAAAGGATTCTCCCTCGTGGAACCACTACCCCCTCCATGCTCATATGCACCACCTCTCTGTTCCACCCCCTGACGGTACAATTCTTCAGCTCTCGATAGGTGGATGGCACGGTGCAATTGAGCCTCCTCATCATCTTCTGCATTAGGATAGTTTCCCTCGGCTGCAACCGCCTCCTTTCTCAACCTCTCTTTATTCTGTTCACGAGTTACCTTCTGAGTCCTCTCAATCTCACGCTGAAAGTACTCCCGCACAAGTGGTGGCACATTCCTGCAATGGACCACCTGGGTCCCTTTTCAGCCAAATGTTGTTTGAACCTAGTCGCACCACCTCCACTTTTGTGCATATGACAATAGTTGCATCGCCATCCGGGGTGATGATTTTCACCGTGTTCCCACACAACATCTCTAGATGTCATTTTGTATCTACATAAATGGACAACATCCACAAATCGATCACATAAATCATATACCTAAATATACTCTAAATATCTACATCCTAAATGAAATCATATATACAACTAAATATGCTCTACCAAAATCCTACATTTATGGTCTAAATATCTACATTTACATACCTAAATCATGTAAACACCTGAATCAAATCATATCTGCATCCTAAATCAAAATGTTCTATGCTTCTATATCAAACATACTTAGAACCTAGATAAATCAAACATTTGTGAAGGGGGAGACTTACCTACGCTAGGGCGGTTTACCGCGCCCTAACTGCGGCTAACCGCTCGTCCAGGCCGGTAATCCGCTCATCCGGGCTGGTAATCCGCTCGTCCGGGGCGGGGAACCGCCAGATCCGGCGGTCGGCCAACTAATCGCGTCGTCCGAGCGGTAAACCACGCTCAGAGGCCGGTTAGGCGTCGCCGGCGGCCGGACGGCGCCCCAGGGGAGGCGGACAGGGGCGGACGGACAGTTCTGGAGGTCGAGTGCTCGGCCGGATGGAGTCACGGGGTGGGGAGCGTTCGGTGGGGATATTTTGACCCCCCCAATGTCTGGGCCTAAGTGGGCCATGCTGGGCCACCCTTTTTTCTTTGATTTTTTTGTTTAACTTGTTTTGGCCTGAATTTATACTAAATGAACGAAGTTTGCAAAAAAATTGACACCATTAGACTCAATAAATCACGAAGTATTTTTAGGGATTTTTCCACATTTTTCAATTTTTTGAATTCAAATTCAAAAATCTCTAAACCCACCGGTTGGTAACCGGCCGGTACCGTAACCAGTCCAGGTCGGTAAGGCCGGTTACCAACGGTAAGGTGAACCCTGGATCCACCAGTGTTCGAGGGAGAAATGTAAGGAAGGGAGCTCCAAAATTTCACCATCAACCCGTTACATCAATCTCCGGACACTAATTAGGAGTATTAAATGTAGATTAATGGCAAAACCTATTTCACAACCCCTGCCTTAATTTTCGAGACAAATCTTACGAGCCTAATTATGACATGATTAGACAATGTCGTGCTACAGTAACAAATCTCTATGATGGATTAAATAGACGTAATGGATTCATCTCGCAAGTTCCTATCTATTTCTGTAATTATTTTTGTAACTAGTGTACATTCAATACTCTTAATGGATCTTGAAAGAAGACCCAAAAGTTTCACCTCATGAACCAAACGAGACTTAAGGAAAAAGAGGTAACATGAAGTGTACGAGCCTAATTATGACATGATTAGACATTGTCATGCTACAGTAACCAATCTCTAATGATGGATTAATTAGACGTAATGGATCCATCTCGCAATTTCCGATCCATTTCTGTAATTATTTTTGTAACTAGTATACATTCAATACTCTTAATGGATCTTGAAAAAAGACGCAACAGTTTCACCTCACGAACTAAACGAGACCTAAGGAAAAAGAGGTAACATGAAGTGTGAAAAACATAAATGCATGTCAAGTCGGCAAAGCACTCCTAAATTGTATAGTACCAATACATATTTTTTATGATCAAATTTCTCTTTTTACTCTTAATTGCAACTAAGTTCCTCAGTTATTGCAACGCTGGATTTCTCTCGAGATCTAGAAAAAAATAAGATAAAGATCTAGATCAGCTATGCCATGTAAAAACACATAAGTGCATATTATTTAGCTACAAATATGGTAGATTAAATACGTTTAAACCCCTTGTGGTATAGGGCTCCTCCTTTAAAAAATGCTGGAGGAACCAATTTTCTCTTAGTTCCGGCTTCTCATATAGCACAGCTACGGCTCCACTAATGCTCCAAAAGGTGGAGCTATTTTTTGAGCAAAGTGAACCGCACGAGGAGCCAGACTGTTAGAGCCCTACCAAATGGGCCCTAAGGGCGAACCAGTTGCTAAAATTAGCTTGTGTCTTAATCTATATAACCTATATATATGCACTCACAAAGTTCTCTTATCATGTAAGTTGTCCATATCATCATTCAATAGAATCATCAATTTATGTCTTCTACTGATTTTCTGCAACTAATAGCATCCATGTATGCAATGTGTAACATCCCTGATGTCTTAACAGTAATTGAGTTGATTAATGAACCCTAAGTAGAGTTGACTAGTCAAGCCTCCTTTTTGTTTGGTCAAAACCCTAAACCTCTAACACCTATCTAGAGTACTTTGGTCATATCTCAAGATTTTTCTCTAACACTCAAAATTATGCCAATATGAAAGTTATTCCTCCTCTCCCGGAACACATTTTTCGTAATTGGCGACATTTCAAACTTTGAGTGGAAATTGCTCAAAATCTTGGTCAATCCAGTTTGAAACAATATCCCGACACTCCGTGACAGACCAACTTTCACAGGTGTTCTTGGCCGAACCCTTGCTCAAACACCATGTCGACCTTTGTGAATGTTGTAGCCTATACTTCAATCTACAACTTTCCTTTTTGGAGAAAATTGAGTTCCATTTGGAGATCTCGAGTTTGAACGTCGTGAAGTAGCGTTGACTAGACGGGCTGGCGCGCCCGGCATGCCAGAGCGCGCTCCCGTGCATTGCGGCGCCGACGTCGCACAACGCCGCCATCCGTGGTTGGCGAGTGAGGACCATGTGTGGTTCGAGGATCGGTGGATGGTCGCTTCCTTGTGTGATGAGTGATTGACAACGTTGTGTGGACTGATTCTTGGCTAAGTATTGCGGGTGCGAGTTGCGGCTTGACCGGTGCCGGTGCGAGGTGAAGAACAAGCGCGAAAGGTCATCGCGGGGTGAGGCCTCCGGGTGTGGAGAAGACAAGTAGGCTTCGTTCGTGGGACCCGGTGGCCAGCGGGGTCAAGTGCGGGCCGCATGGTGGAATGAACAGCAAGATGAAGTCATGGACGGTTTCTTGGTAGAGCCTCAAAACCAAGGTCGAGCCGTGACTACATGGGAGCCGAGTCATGAGTGGCGATTGGTGGAGGCTACACCGAGTTCGCGGGGTTTCTAGTGGTTCACCAGAAAACCACTGGGTTCCTTGGTTGATCCACAAAGCCAAGACTGAAGAACCAAAGACGGTGCTGCAGCAGCTCCAGGCCGGTCTGACCGGTGGGTCTGACCGGTCTGACCGGTGAGGAGCACTGGTCTGACCGGTGTGCGACGATGCAGTCCAGAATCTTCGAAGCGGAGGACACGCGTCGGGATAGCATGGCTGCGTCGAGGCTAAGCAGGGTGCGGTCGCTGGGCATCCGTCCGATGGAGAAAATCTGAAGACTTCCAAAACCGCCCTTGAGGGGCTTGTATCCCTAGTTATTAAGTAAGGGTATTTTAGACTTTCGGTTGCCTCCATATTACCCATGAGGTGAGGGGATGGCAGCTATCTCTTGGAACCCTAGTTCATTTGCTTTCTTATTTTCCCAACCTATTTTTCTTAGGATTTCCATAGGACTAGCTTGAGAGCTTCTTGGTGAGATCTTGTGAGAGGGTTGGATGATCGGGCGGCAAGCTAGACCTTGTATGAACCTCCTTGGTATGTATAGATGATTCGGCGTGGTTCCTCAAGGCTTTGTTGTGTTGTTCCCGGTTGTTCTTAGTGGTGATTTTCGGAGCCCTCTCTTGGTGTTTTTCTCGGTGTGTTTTCAGGACCTTGCTCTTGGGGATTTGATGGGGAAAATTTGTGTGAACCCTTCATGGTTCTTTTGCCTTTGGTTCTCCTCCCAAATCCGTGAGTTAAGGGGCTCGATTTTGGGGTTTTCGGTGTTCTAGGGTTAGAGGAGTTCTTGGCGGGATTTCTTCGATTCCTCTTGATTTGACAAGTTTTGGTGGGATTAAACTTGGCTATGGACTCCTCATGAGGTGTTCCTACTATCCCCAAAGTCTTGTTCAAGTCCGTGGAGAGATTCGGGAGATCGAGGCTTGGATTTGGAGGTGTTGACCCGCGGGTGCTGTTCATCCCGAGAAGCCCAGGTCACACCGGTCTTACCGGTGCCTCTCACCGGTCTGACAGGTGCAACCCCTGTTGGGTTTTTGATCGGGTGAACGTTTGGGTGTGTTCACTGTAGTCCTGTGTTGCTGCTGTTTCGAGTTTGGATCAGTTTAGAGCTTGGCAGGCCTGTCTGGTGTTTTGGGGCTTTCTGGCTGAGACCGGTATGACCGGTGTGTCCCACCGGCCTGACCGGTGAGGAGCCATTCTGTGGAAGTTGCCAAGTTCCACCAACAGGAACCGGTCTAACCGGTGGTGCTCACCGGTCTGACCGATGTTGGTCAGTGGACTCGAGTTTTGGTGTTCCGCTGCGTTCTCGGGTCTGTGAGGTTGGAAGTTGGTTCCTAGGTTCAGTAGCACTCCAGTGGCTGCGTGGACTTGGACAACTTGGGTAGTGAGTCGAAGACGTGTGTTGGAAGCTGTGTTCGTCTTGTTGGAGTGTCCATCTCCTTCGAGAAGAATTTTTATCGGCTCCCATTCAATCCCCCCCTCTGGTTCGCCGTTTCGGTCCTTCAGCGAGCCTCACCGCCACAGCGCGTCCCAACTGACGTATCACTATGGCACCCACGCATGGCCCTGGATCCCACACTCCTCGGGCGGAAATCCCTCGCCACACGCACGCGGACGCCACGTCTTCGCCACCGAACCGTGCCGCTGCCCAACCAGAGCCGACGTCCCGACCCGGCAACTTGGCTTATAGCTTTGGTGGCCACTCCTCAACTAGGGACGGCCAATAGGAGTCTCGACATTCCTTGTCTCGCGCGCAAACCGCCTGCGCGGCAGCCACACGACGCCCACCGACGAGGGCCCACGGCCGAGCCCGACTGCCTTTCGGCCATTGGCCAAAGCAACAGCGAGCCTTAAGGGCTAATCCTTATACCTGAGCATTTTTAGCCAAGCCCGGCCCGCGCTAGGCCTGCCCACAAACCTTACTAGATGGGCGTGGGCAGAGATCTTGAAGCCTGCGAAATTTTTTTGGCTCGAGCCCGGCCCGAAATATTGTTTTAGTTATTTTACACTATAAAATGCGCGAGTGGCCCGCCCAAGCCCGGGCCCGACCCGAGCCCAGCCCGAAAACTGAGGCCCGACACATCCCATGGGACGGTCATGGGCATGATTTTCTCGGTCCGAAAAACCCGGGGATTTTTCGGCTCGACCCGAACCCGGCCCGGCACGTGGAATGCTCAGGTCTACTAAGCCTCGCCCTGCGCCTGTCCCTCCCTTTCTATAAAAGGAGGCGCGGTGCCCCACTCGCTTGTACGCATCTCCGTCGGTCACCATTGATGTCGCCGCAGTCGAGCTCACCCGCCCGCGCCTTGTCGTCGTCGTCCAAGCACTCCTAGACCTTCGCCCCATCTCACCGCAGCTCCCTGAGCCCCGTGTTGCCACACATTGCTGTCGCCCGTGCCAGAGTTGGAGCAAAGGCGACCGCTCTGTCTCGCCACTCGGCCATCGTTGGAGGTTCCTCCGAGCCTCCCGCCACCGGCAATCGATCTGTGGTGAGCTTCTTGTTCGCCCCGTGTCACTCCCCGACCGAGTCCGGTCGGCTATCGCCACGCAGTGAACCTCCCCTGCGCCGCTAAGGGCACGGGTGTGAGGATTATTGAACCTTTTCCATGGACTTAGATGTGAATCTGAGGGCATGGATGTGAAGTCTAGATTCTTTCTAAGGACCCCGGTGTAAATAGATTCTTCCAGTTTTGGTTCAAAAAGTTGAAACTTGTAAATGCCTAGAAAATCGTCAAAACATCAGAAAAAAGCAAATAAATATATTTTGGAATCCTTGTGGTGAGTACTACCTTTTTAGAAGAGTTGTATAGTGGTTTTCTATTTATGTTTTGAATTAAATTTAAATCTGTGTTTGAGCTAGATTTGATGTAGTTTAAATATACAACTGCTCTAGCTCTGATTTTTGTAAATGTTGCTTGTTATGTCATAAATAGGCTCTGCATGAAAAATGGCACATGTTCATGGTGTATATATTTAGTTGTGATTTATTTCCTATTTATGATAAATCTGTCTTGATGCTTTTTGTAGTCCTTTATGTATAAATGTTGTAGATCATCTTTGTCACTTGGCTGTGTTATGCTTTGATGCACCTCATAAAAATAGGATGTGATTTTATGAACTATTTTAATATTTGTTTTTTATTTATGCATGTTTTGCTCGTTAAATGCATAGTTTAAATTTTGTCCAGGATCTGAGCTTGGATTTTGGTGTGCTATCTGTTCATGTCATTCTAAGCTTGTGCTAGAAAGTTTAGCCCTGAATTTCTTATGGGTTGCTCTGAATAATTTCTATTTGGTAAACTAGGCTGCAATTTGTCATTTTTGTAATAATTAATCTATATAACTTCTGGAGCTAAATGTTAGTGTGAAGTTGTATTTTTGTCATATCTACATGTGTGCCAATTTATAGGACAAGTGCGTATTGATTCTCCAGAATAAATTTATCTTGATTTTGATTGCTTCCTCTTGTTGTATTTTTCATGCCTAGTATATAGATTTGTTTGTGGTGGGTTTCGCTCAGTAAATCTGTGGTCGAAACATGAGATTATATAAAATATACCCTGTTTGTTTGATGCACAGTTTATGAGTTTTCCTAGATATGCACACCATCACCATCAAAGAAACTGACACCTTTTTATTTAACAAAGAAATATTGTTTAAGGTTTTGTCAAGTTGAATATGGCCAACCATACACCATGAGCTTTACCTTAGTTTTCAGAAGTATAATCTTGTTGAGATTCACCACATAATGTTGCATATGCATGCTTCGTGTAGAACTCCCCGAAGGTAGCTACGCTCTCGTTCCCATGGGTGGTGAGGAAGGATCCAGAGGAGAGTTGAACCAGTTAGAAGTGAATCAAGACCCAGACCAGAGTTCGGGAGAGCTTCAAGCTAACCTCGCTGAAGAAGGCAAGCCCCGGAGCATAACCTAACTTTTTCAACTCATGCAACTATCTATGTTTATGTTTGTGCATATACATTCAGGGGCTGTTTTGAAACCATAGATGAATGATCCCTAGTTACCTATGCTTATACTAGTATGCTAGGTCGATAGTTGCGATGATATAAGGACCCGATACAAGTCGAGTGATATTCATCACTTGCGAGATAAAGGCTCTTTATGTTGGAATCATAAAGATAGGATAAACTGGTTGCTCATGTGATAAGAGCATGGGATTTGGGCTCCGGTCCAGTGGCTTTCATTCGTTAAGCATTTGAACGTACTAAACACATGTCGGGAATGGACCGGTAAGCCTAATACCTAATTGGGGCGACAAGGGATGCTTTTGTTTACTAATCCTGAGTATTCGTCTGCCCTGCTTGCAACCGGGAGGAGGGGTGCATGTGCAAGAGGTGGTGCGTGTCGATACAAGGGCGTCCACTGAGCCTTGTACCTAGGACTATAATCCCTCATCCTAACCCGAAGATAGACGGGAACCACCTGGTTGGTGTGTACCCCTCCTGTTTTGTAGTTGTCTTTTTGGGGTATGCATTCTCCCGTGTGTTTAGGTCCACCTTGCAAGGTTATTAATCGATCGTTCGTCGGCCTCTCGCCATTACCCGAGACTACTTAAAAAACTGGCTATTATGATCCCTAATGACGGAACAGATGGATAATCCTGATGTTTGCTTAATTGCATGTACGACTGCTTGTTTAGCACAGGTGCTTACCTAGAATGGTTAATAAACTAGAACTTGAGCTAAAATGTTGAAAGTAAGGACCTACTCTTTGTTGCTTTTCAGCAAAAGAACCCACTGGCCAAAAAGCCTTTCATGTCTAGAGGTTGGTGATCTAGTTATCACCCAATGGGTAAGTCTTGCTGAGTATTAGTATACTCAGCCTTTGCTATCTATGTTGTTTTTAGGTAATGCATTGAATGATGTGCGGCTTGGAGAGATCCCGCCTCGATGGGAGCTCCAATGGATCGAGAGTGATGACGAAGAATGATGATGTCATGGATGACCTCCTGTGATGTCATATCGATGCTTAGATTTCTGTTGTTTTAAACTTTGAACCTTATCATGCTATGATGAACAATGCTTTGTAATAAATAGACCCCAAGTGGGTCCAGTTTGGATTAATTTGCTTAATGAATCTGGACTCGCCTTCGTTTCGTGTGAGTTTTGATGTATACTACTGTTCGGTCCTATTGTAAGTAAGTGATTTACCGGGCTTGACCCGGCAAGTAACGACAAGGTACTTCTGTGTTATCGCTTAAGGGCCTAAGGGATGGGTTTAGGCGATAATACGGAATTATTTTTAGGCGGTTTGTCACACAATGTGTTAGTCTTCCTGAGTGTCATGCTACAAAATTCTCAAACCTTTCTCTTTCAATAAAACAATATGTTTCATGTATAATGTTGTTTGCAAATGTAGCGATAGAATGACCTTAGTGTTTCTATTTTCAAATTTTATCTTTAAACTAGCATGATAATAAACATTGGGCCCAACACCTTCCAAAGAATGCATTTTCCATCACTTTTTTTTGAAATTCTTTTTCCATCACTTCTAAAGAGGGGATCCTTTTTCCTTCTCACCATGCATGTGATCTGATATATAACAGCTATATCTAGCTACCCGAATCGATCCATGTGATTCCCCAACCTGGCTAACATTTGTTCAGCCAAAGGAAGAGTTAAAGAAAGGTCACCGGATCGGAGATGGAAGAGTACATCTTATATGAATTGCTTGATACCTTCATCTCATAAGCTAGCGTGACCTGTTCCTCCGGCAAGCGTAGAGACTAGATGTGACATGGGCTCCCCTTAGTCCCTTCACATGACGCCTTATTACTTTTCAGCTAATCTCTTGCCGTTGCCTTAAAGAACAGAAATATTGTTCTACCAATGCAAGTGGGCGTTTTTTAGTCTACTCGTACTCCGGTACTATCCTACTCTGAAAAAGATACACAGTAGCAAGGAATTTGGGAAGTATATTCATGCTAGTTGGCGTAGGGCGACAAGGTACTAGCTCAGTTTTTAATCTCTCGATCTGCACCAATGGCATTTTGGTGCACAGTTTTTGGTAAGAAATAGCTAGGCATCACATCCAGAATTCCAGATCAAGGTGAAGCTAAGGTCACAAGGTACCACTGTACCAGTACTGATGGCACTCCAATATAGACTAAAATATAAATCATGTAATATGTCTTCACTGAAAAGGTCAACTCGCCTCTGTTAATTAACCGAATGATGTAAGTTGATGGTGCAGTCTGAGCTCTTGCAAACAGACACTAATAAAAGCCTAATCATCCAAAACAAATGTTAACTTTAAATTTAGAAAGTGGGGTTTCAGTAGTTTTTGCACCCCCCCCCCCCCCCCCCCCCCTTTTGATAAGCATGTGATCAGCCTACTAGATCTCACAACTGCCATGTGAGCCTTCTTCAATTGTTAAACCCTCCCATGAACCCCTCCTACCCTACTGATCCAATGGCACAGTTCCACAATAAACATATATGGATAAACTATATTGTCATAATTAGTCGGGAGAAGTTGGTGATACGTATTACTCCAGTGGCAACAGCTACTTCCCCACATGGTAGATCGGTAGCTAGATAGACAAGCAATGTGATGCTTCCATTGCGCAGCGGCAGTGCTATATATACTAGTAGGTAGGAATATATAGGATCATGTGATCTGTACTGCTGATGCTGATCTGCTCTCTGATCCAACCTCCTAGTACATGACTGAACCTCCTACGAAGTGCTACGAAGTGTGAACCTTCCAGTGTGTGCTGTCGTCCTTGTAACCCCTGGTAATTGTGGCGGCTGCTGCAATGTTTTGAGTGGCCATAGAACATGGTTTGGCGAATATTGTTCGGCTATAGTCTGAACATTATTTTGGGACCAAGGTTTTGGCAACCGGTAACATGATTTCTTCTTTTTTAAATAAAAACAAAGTGGTAACATGATTTTTTTAAAAAAAAAGTGGTAACATGATTTCTGTTCTCTCTTTGCTTCAGTTTGCCCAAGGGACCACATGTTGATGAAAAGGCCCACTTGTTGGTTGGGCCCAACCCCCGCGTCGCCTCTCCCACTGGCGACTCGGGGGCGAACCCTAGCGCCGCCCCACACCTCCCCACCATTCCTCTGCCTCGCCGCTGCCGGAGGGGGCACCGCCGGAAGTCCGTGGTGGCCCTGAGGAAGGCGGCTGTGAAACCCACCCAGGAAAATACCGTACTATCGTCTAAAACCAATCCACTTTGGTCATTAAGCAATAGTAAAGTATCATTATGTCGTTAGTTGCCGGGTTAACGCCCGGTAAATCACTTGGAATTCATACAGAGGATCGAACATATGCATTAAAACTCACGCGAAGGCGAGTCCAAAGTACAAACACCAATTTAAGTCCAGATTACCCATGAGAGTTAAATTATTACAAACCATTGTTCATGATAGGAAATAACGGTTCAGAGTTCGAAAACAGCGGAATAAAATAAACTAGCGCAATGGTAAACATCACAGTAGGCCATCCATGATGCCATTACACCTCGTCATCCACCCGGTCAACAACACCTGCAACAACAATTTTAAAGCAAGGCTGAGTATACTAATACTCAGCAAGACTTAACCGCTGGGTGATAATTACATCACCAAACTCTAGACATGAGAGGCTTTTGGCCGATGGAGTTTGTTTTGCTGAAAAGCCACAAAAAGTATGTCCTTAATTTCAATATTTTAGCACAAGTTCTAGTTGATTACCATTTCTAAGTGTGCCAACTAATTCAATCAAGAATTGTACAAGCAATTAATTCATACAACAATATTCACCAAGTTCCATCATTACGGGATATCATGGCCAGTTGATTAAGCAGTCTTAGATAACGGTGAGAGGTCGACAATCGATTGATTTAAACCTTGCAAGGAAAAACCTAAACACACGGTAGGGTGCCCCCGCGAGGACAACCATCCAAGCGGTTCCCAAAAATCCTCGGTTTGGGATCAAAGCTTACAGTCCTGGGTACAGGGCTAGCTGGCATACCCCGCGAGGCACCCAGCATCACACAGGTACCCCCTTCCCCGGTAGCTAGCCAGGTAGGTGAATACTCAAGATTAGTAAGGGTCCGTTCCCGCACCGTCTCATTAAGGTACTAGGCTTACCGGTCCCATTCCCGCCAAGTGCTTAGTACGTTCAAAAGCTTAGCCCACGAAAACCACTGGACCAGAGCCCAAATCCCATGCTCTTACCACATGAGCAATCCATTTATAAAGATCTTATGATTCCAACATAAGAACCTATTCTCGTGAGTGACGAACATTACTCGACTTGTACCGGTCCTATAGCATAGCAGCTATCGACCTAGCATACTAGTGATAGAGCATCGGTACCTAAGGATCATGCATCTATGGTTTCAAATCAACTCCTGAAACATAAACGCACAATCATAGCAAAGGATAATTGCATAAGTTTAAAAGACAAGGTTAATGATCCGGGGCTTGCCTTCGCTGGCAAGGTTGGATTAGGCCCTTCTCGACTTTGGTCCAAGTCTTGAGCTATGTCCAAGTACTGCAGCTCTTCGTCAGCACCTCCGTCTCCTCCTTCCGGCACGAGCATATATCTACCGTCAGGAAGATCTACACGAAGATGCAAATGCAAGATTTATTTGACGATTTTTAATTTAATTACAATCAACAAATGACAGCCATGGGGTGTATGGTTGACCACATTCACCTAGATAAGAAATACATTCAGCATACTGTTCCAAAAAGGAACAATATGTGGTTCTTTATTAATTATTCTTTTTGATAGTGACTGTGTACATATTTACGTAACTAAATTAATTTAAATTCCACAAATAGTAATGAGTTTGTTTTTATCTTTTTAAAATGATTTACATCCACACATGGGGTTATTAGGGGTGTGGTCGGTGATTTTCCCATTTAAATGAATATTAAGCTTTTAATTACCCCTAATGCTTTTATTTATAAAACAATTTAATAAAACTCGGTGAAGTGTTATGAAGTACTAAGAGCTAAAACAAAGTCACTGCACACATATGCACACCCATAGCTAGGAAAATAATTATATTGAAAATAATAAAAGCTAGCTAATGAAGCAAGATTAATGCATACAAAAATAAATAAGCACCCAAATGATTCCAGCTTTCTCACATATAATCTGGTTCAAAACTAGGCTAGGAATGCAACATTTACACCTAGAACTATTATGGATCTTGAGTTATGCAATTACAAAGAAAAACAAGCATATTTCAAGAATTAATATTTCTGACAATAAGAAAATTGTGATTAATTCACCAGAGGTGCAAACTTTGGCACTAAAAACAACATGCAGAAGTTGGGCACAAAAATATAATTAGTTTTAGCTACAAAAATCATTTGGACAAATTCTGCATAAACAGAAAACAATTCATAATAAAAGATTTACAACATAACTTTGTGTAATTTTCTGTACATGAGCTAGTCATGGCATAACACATGACATATCCAAAATTCAGCTACAGAGAATTTGTAGATTTTGAGATACAATAGATCTAGGTTTTTCAGTATCCTATTTTTCATGCAAACATTATCAGGAAAAACTTTGGTCATGCTTCACAAAAGTTGTAGGGTTTTTCTCAAGGAGTCTAAAAAGATTGGGTTTGCATTTTTCTGAATTTTCTGTGATTTTCTATGAATTTTCTAAGTTGCTGGATCCAAGTCAAAAGGAGTTAAGAATCTATTTGCACCGAAGACGCTGGAAAAATTTTCCTTTTACAACCATGCCCTCGATTTAACAGCTAGGTCCCTAGTTTTATGTTAAGGTCCCCGGAAAGATCTTGGGGCTCGCAATGCGGCCCTCGGCCATGGTCGGCGGCAGCTCGGCCACAATTCTGGCGAGGTCGGCTGTGCAGGTGGCCGAGGAAGGGGTGGGCAGCGACGGGGTGCTCACCTAGACTTGCTTCATGGCCGGAGACGGGCGGAAAGGACGCTGGTGGGGCGGGGCGGCGACGCTGCGGCTTGGCGGCCGCGGCAGCTCGGCTCCGGCGACGGAGAAAGCACGTCCTGGACAAAAAGCGTTATAAGGAGCACCAGGGAGTCCTATGGAAGAGTAAAGGGGTGGTTGGTTGTGACGGAGAGGCCGGAGGAGGTGGCTCCACGTCGCCGGCCGCACTGGCAGGGGCGGCGGGGCTCCGGTGCTCACACGCACGAGGGAAACGGCAATGCCTTTTATAGGCGAGCGAGGGACGCAAGCTTCGACGTTAAGGAACTGCCGTGAGGTGTGGACACGGGCTGCCTTGGGGTGCATGCGGTCGGACCTCGGCAGGCATGCACGGCAAGGAGGGGGTCGGCGGCGCGAGCGTGGGCACGCGCGCGCGTGGCTCGCGCGGCTCCCTAGACGAGGCGCGACTCGGGGCACGTGCGCGCCGATGCCGGCGCGGGCACGTGCGTAGGGCCCCTTGGCCGGCCGTAGTACGGCGGCGACGCGTGGCGGCGCGCTGCGGGCGACGTCGAGCGCGGCGTTCGCGTTCCCGCGCGACAGCGTTTCGGTCTGCCCTTGTTTGAACGTGTTTAACTCTAATTTTTGTAACTAAAGTGCTTCGAGGTGTAATACGCAAAGTTGTAGATCTCAGGACCCGCAACAACTTTTACAAAGGTTCTATGGTGTTTTTCTCAACGGTTTTTGCATAAACTGTTGCCAAACTTTGAATGCCACTCGATTCCGGTGAACAGAAGATGCTGACGTTGACTGAGCTTTTTCACCAATTTCCACTTCAGATTGCAAATGCCACCCAACATGAAAGTTTTGTCCCTCGAAAAACTAGACAACTTTTATATTGGGATAATTTGAAGTGTTTAGGTGAAATTTGGAGAACGCGGCAAAAGTTCCGGAGGATGTTTAAGGACATTAGGGTTTAAGCATGGTTTGACCGTGCCTTTGACCAAGGTTTGACCACAAGTGTGTGTTAACTTGATCATGATGGTCATTAGGGATTGTTGACGAGATTTTCGAGGTGATGACCCAGGTTGACCATAGGTTGACCAATGTCAGCAGGTTTGACCCACCTGATTCGGTCATTAGCATTAATGACACTAATTAAAAACCTGGAGCATCACAGCGATGGGGGGAGGGGGCGTTCCCCCTGGTGGCCGTGGACCTCGCCCGGGAGGCGAGCTTTTCCGGTCGGCCAGCGCTTCTGTCGCACGGTCGTAGCGGCGGCGGCGGATGCGCCGCCCCCGCATCCGGTGTCGCCGGGCCGGGATCCGGTGGGGGGGTGCGGCGAGGGCTAGCTATTGTGTGGTGGAGCGTGGCGGGAGGTCCGCGGCGGCTACGGGAGCCGAAGACGGCGGCGACCTTGACCGCGCGGGCGGCGCTGGCGAGGTGGGGGCGTTGGCTTGGTGTTGTCGTTGGCCGGCGTGGATGATGAAGGCCGTCGGTTCAGGGGTCAGATGCGTGCTGGCGCGCTTGTGCGCAGTGGCGGTGGCGGCAGTGGCGGTGGCGGCTTGCACGGGGCTTGGCATGTCAGTCGGTTGCCGTGGGAGGCCCTGTGCGAGGGGCGCTTGAAGAGCTGGTTGTTCTTGGCCATGGTGGCCCGAAGATGGTGCCGACGGACATGTGCGCGCGGGCGGAGGGGACGAAGGTGAGATGGTGGTGCTCCCCTCCTCTTTTTCCTCGGCAGGGCTGTGCGGAATTGGCGCTGCTGCGGTGGTAGGGTCGGGTGACCTATGTTGTATGCTCTCGCGGTGCCGTGGCGGCATTGTTGGAGTGTACTGAGTCACCTCTCTGGCAGTAGAGGCGCGGAGGTGGTGGGGTTTTTTTTTGCTGCTGCTTGGCTGAGAATGTGTGTAAGGCACGTTGACCCAGACGAAAGTCTTCACCGGCACGAGTGCTGCTGGTGGTGGTGGCGGCGGCCTTAGGGCGTCGTCCTTCCCGCTAGGGACAACACTATGGGACACTACGTCCTGAAGCATGCAGTCTCGGGGTGAAAACCCGGTCCAGGTTGCTGGACAGCGATGGCGGCGCGTACTCCTTGGGGGCGTCGCTTACAAAGTCTCGTCTCGGCTGGTGGTAGTGTTGGAGGTGGTCTGGATTGCCCGCTCGTAGTGGAAGATGAGGTGGGTAAAGTCTTCGTGCTGATGGCAAGGTGCAGAGGGGCCATAGGTGCTTGAGGCCTTGAGTTAGCGCTCATGACAGTGGTGATTTCGGCGACGGTTGGGCGGAAGGAGTGCTCTCAAAGAGGTTTCAGATGTGTGAGTCCTTGGCAGAGGAGTGTGAGGCGGTGGAAGAGGCGAGGCCCTCACGCAGTGTGGTCGGGATCAATGGTTTTCATTTGTGCCGCGATGAGAGTTTTCTTATGATGCAACGCTGAAGCAGAGAGATCGATGATAGTGGGTGTGCAACTTGAGGGTGATACTCCCGTGGAGTCCAACTCCTCTCCTAGGTGGTGGTGGTGTAGAGTTGTGTTTGCGTGCATTTGTTTGTGGTGGTGTGTCACTTCGGCTCGTTCTTCTTAAATGACATGGCAGTGCTCTGAAGAATTATTGGTTGGTTCGGACTCGTCTCCGGCAACGTTCGCATCCGCGAGAGAGTATGAAGAAGGGAAAGAGAAGGTTTACGTGTCCGCAAAAGAAGTAGACTCCGGCGGTGGTGGTGCATCCCCATCCGCATTGGCCAAGGTAGTTGGCTCCCGCCTCCGATGCGGCGAATGCCGCGAGCACGAGGAGGCGAGGTGGCAAAGGAGGCGTCGCGAGCTCGAGGAGGCGAGGCACGGTGGAGCTCGAGGAGGTGAGGCGTCGCGAGAAGAGGAGGAGGAGGCCGTCGCATGAGCAACCGTGGCACACCACCTCGTCGCCGTCGGAGAAGGGGAGCTTGTCGAGGGAGGTCACCGCCGCCCGGATGCCGCGTCGCCGCCCTTCGAATCGAGCCCCGTCGTCGTCCCGGGGAGGGAGGCCACGCACGGATCGAGGCCCCGCCGCGGGGAAGAGGGAGGCCGCCGGCTCCGGATCCGGTGAATCTCCGCCGTAATGGAGGAGCGAGAGGGGTGGAGGAGGCGGCACGGAGGTGGAGGCGGCGGCGGTGGCGGTGGAGTTCGGGATGGAGGGGGGGGCGGTGGAGCTTGGGATGGAGGAGGCGGCGCGGAGGAACCGGCGGTGGTGGAGCTCGGGATGGAGGAGGCGACGCGGAGGAGCCGGCGGTGGTGGAGCTCGGGATGGAGGCGGTGGCGCGAGAGGTGGAGGTGGCGGCGCGAGCTCGGGATGGAGTTTGGGGGAGGTGGAGGCGAGCACGAGGGGGAGTGGGGACGAAGGGAGGCGGGCCGTTGGAGGTCGAGGAGATGCGGCGAGGGGAGATTCCCCCGGGGAATGCGCGACGAAGGGGGGCTTCGCGCAAGCGCGAACGCGATGCGGTACACCGCCGGAGGAGGAACAAGAGCGTTTTTTTTAGCTCATTTTGCGGATGAAGAACCGGCCCGCACACGTTGCTCGGAGACGGTCTCGGAGACGCCCCGCTGCAGCCTGCAGGATTGGTGTTCAATTCGTACGCGCCGCCTGACAGCGCCCTGCGTGCATTTGGGGCCGGTGCTTTCAGGCGCTACCTGCCGGCCAACTAGACACCCCATGAGTCCATGACACGGCATACGGCATGACGGCGAGAAGCCGAGAATGGCAATGGCGGCGCGGCGCATTCCCCTCTGGTCCGTTCACTAATCACTAGTGCACGCGAATGGACGCCTTTTCAGAGCGCGGCGCTATCAATTTCTCCGCCCCTCCGGCACCACCCCGCACCCGGTCTGGAGAGCCCGCCTGGCGCCTGGCGGTGCCGGCCTCGTGGAGAATTTCCGTTTCGGTGGATGAGATATGGGGATGTGGATGTGGACATGTGGTTGCGTGAGGATGGGACGGTTCCAGGCATGCAGCTTGCTGGACGTTCCTTCCCTTTGGGTGTCAGGGGTGATGGATTTGCATTTTTCCTTTTAGTACTACTTCAAAAAAAATCATTCTACGGGAAGAGAATGTTAGGAACGATCGAGGACGACGAAACTACTAACTTTGGAAGTTGGAACAAGGGTTGGTCCGTTGGTGTGTGTATGTATCTACTCCTATATCATTTGGCATGGCGATCGACACGGCGCAACGATCGAAAAGCAGCGAGCGGCATCTCTGCTAGTAGCTGCTGCTGCAGCTGCCTGCGGCCCCCCCTTCGCTCGATCGCTTTGGAAAAACCGTACCACAGCGGCCTCTACGCTTTGAATCTTTGATTACGTGCAAGCTACTAGCAAGAGTCCATGCTGCATGCACCTGCACACGCCGTGGATCACGCGGCGCCGCGCACTCCATGGGGGCAAAAGTCGGGAGACGTGCACGTGCGCAATGGTAGGTCCGGAAGGAGGGGATAGGATCGGTGCCCGAGCGCGCGGATCCAGCTTGGACCAGCGCGCCCGGCCGGTTTGCGATTGCCTCCCGTTCGCTCGCTCGCGCGGACGCCGCCGTGCCGTGCCGTGCGATGCATGCAGTGCATCGAGAAGTCATCCGAGAGTACCGTACAAGGAAGAAGGGAACTCGCCCCGCAGCATTCGAGCACGCCGGCGGCGTGCGTGTTTCCCGCATGACTCGCCGACGAACACGAGACGAGACACCCGATCAGCGCCCGTCGGCCATTTTTCTACTACACGCGTGACGCGTCTCCCTTGGTGGGCCTGTGCGTCCTACCTGTCCTCCCACGTGCCCGCATGCAGCGGATCCTCCACGCAAGGGCCCACAGCGATCCCTGACCCGCAGGCCCCGCGCGCAGCAGATTTCCCTTTTCCCTCCCGCGCGGGGGGAGGCAGGCCCTCCACCACCACAAGCTCGCGCGGCCGGCGAAAAACCGGAAAACCCCATCCGGATCATGTGGCCGCGCGAGCGCCGTCACGTCACGTCACCCCACGGTTTCTTTCCGTCGCCAAAAATAAAAAAAGTAGAAATTATAAACAGGGAGCTAATCCAATCCATCGTTCTCTACCCTCCTGTGTGACGACGATCGTGGTCGTCGGAGCGGAGATGACGACGCGGAAGGGAAGAGCGGCGGGGATTGAAAAGGCGAGAGGTTGAAAAAAAATATGCTTTCTCGTTGCCATTATCTGATTATTATCTCTTCTAGAGAGAGAAAGGCAAACGACGGCCACGAAAAATGAACGAACAGAGTTGGATTATTCCCGGCCGGGTCAAAAAGTGACCGGACCGGGCAAACGGATGATGGACCAGGGGCACGCGTCGCCGACCTTTTCTGCTCACGTGGCATCGACACATACTGGCATCCAACTGCTGCAAATACGAGATGGAAAAAATGTTACTGCCATAGCTATTGGCTCACCGTGTGTTTTTTTCTGCAGAAAAGTCTCGGCATTTTTACTCGATTGGTTGGCTTGTAACAAAATCATTCCATCTTAATTAATTTCTCTATAAGTTTATTACCTCGAATTTATTACTAGCATACTTGTGATGTCCGGCCGCTAATGTGTACGGCCTGCGAAGCGAAACGTATCTGCTGCTCCAACAGCATTATGCGGAACAAGATCAATCCATCTTCTCCGAGATATGCTATTTTAGTGGCATCTGAATATGTTTTTTTTGCATGACCGTACGTGTCATATCATGTTTATCATTAGCAGGAGATGCATATTGAGTACTACCCGAAACAAATACATCCTCATGTTATTTTGTCTCTACTAAATATTGTGTGCATGTCTAAGAGTGCGGTGCAATATAAGCTGTGCACATATGGCATATATTATATTCTACTATGGAGTACTTATTATTTTCAACCAAAACATTATCTGTACTAATTCTCATGATTATTATGCGAGGATGGTACCTAAAAGTATTTTCAGCTTTTTTCAAAGAGTTATTTTCCCCGGCCGGTGACCGACGGACGAGTGTTAGTGTAGGCTCAAAACATTAAGTAAGAATATGACCAACAAATTAAATAATCTATCGCCAACGTGCACACTATTAACCACTTGAGTATTAACTCCTAAGGCTAGGAGAAAGTTTATAACGGGCATGTTTCGATGGGGGTGTTAGTGTTTGTTTGAAGCAAATTAACACCAAAACTAACACTTTTCATCCAAACACATGTGTTAGTTTGGTGTTAGTTGGAACTAACACCCCAAAAACTAACACCTGCAAAAGGGGTAATTGGTGTTAGTTTGGTGGACCCCACCCCTTTTCTCTCTCCCTCTCCTTTTTCAAATGATTGGAAAAGTTACTTTAAATGCAAACTAACACCTCTATCCAAACATCAAAGGTGTTAGTTTTTTATGTGTTAATTTGGAGGTGTTAAAAACTACCACCACCACTAACACTAACATATATCATCCAAACATGACCAACGTTGTAAAAGAACGTTGATGACAAATCTAACAATGGGCATGTTTGGATGGGGGTGTTAGTGTTAGTTTGAAGCAAACTAACACCAAAACTAACACTTTTCATCCAAACACATGTGTTAGTTTGGTGTTAGTTGGAACTAACACCCCCAAAAAACTAACACCTCCAAGAGGTGGTAATTGGTGTTAGTTTGGTGGACCCCACCCCTTTTCTCTCTCCCTCTCCTTTTTCAAATGATTGGAAAAGTTACTTTAGATGCAAACTAACACCTCCATCCAAACATCCAAGGTGTTAGTTTTTTATGTGTTAATTTGGAGGTGTTAAAAACTACCACTAACACTAACCTATACCATCCAAACATGGCCAATATCCTTTTGCAGTGTATGGTATTGTACAAAGTAATATATGAGGTTGTGAAGAACTTTGATAACAAATCTAACATCTTTTTTTTTTCAGTGTATGACGTTATACAAGTAATTTTATGAGGTCGTAGAGAACTTTGATGACTAATCTAACAGTATCATTTATGATTCGATTTGGAGTTTTCTTTCTTTTTGTTGATAGCGATGGGTATGTACACCACATTTATACCACCCCCCCCCCCCAAATATGAATGTATGCTTTTCAAAATGCAAAATACCAAAAGAATTCAAATCATAAAACACACAAGGTCTACATGGATATCAAATTTATTTTATGAGAACCAATCACGAATCCACCGAAAATGATATCGACACTATTTTCTGGTTTTCCGTGGAAAAAATATTTCCCGCTTCATCCGCCAAAAAGAAGCTAAAATAGTTTTAGACATATGGCGTGACAAAAGATATTATTTATGCTTGTTTGTTGTACATGCTCCAAGAATAATGAACCTCTCCTAAGAATGTTTTGGCGTGCAAAGTTGTGCATTTGGGATTGGGATGCCCGTTGTTTCTAATACTGGGAACCTATAATAGAGTGGTACCATTTTCCAAGGATAGTAGCGTCAAGTCTTGGACTAGTGGTCCATTTCGTTTTCTAAAAAAAACGGCACCTCCATGATTATTGCCGACCGAACTTCAAATTTCAGGTAGTAGACAAGTAGTACAAAGTAGTGAATTCATACAAAAATAGTACTCCTCCGACACTGCCTCCAAAGTGCAACTTTGACTTCCTATTTTTACAAAAATAATTATTAAAAACTAACATATGTATACTTTATGAAAGTATTTTACAAGAAAAATCTACTCATGTAGTTTTCACATTTTCAAACTCAACAACTTAAACGTTATTCACGATTTATATTCCCAATGTTTGACTCAAATCTTGTCCGAAACGTCTTCTTTTACCAAACCGGAGGGAGTAATAAGTTAATATAACTACATCGACCTCTTATAATAAACTAAAATAAAGAAAAACTTCATCTTAGCAACCTTATCTATCACAGTGAATCCTTGTACATTCCAACAACATAGAAATCATTGTTTTTTTAAAAAAAATGCATGTGCTCTATTTATCCATATGCGTTTTATCCTTTTCGAGTTTTCAACATAATTAATTGCAGTCAATTTGGAATTAAAAATGACATTTTCTTAAACCTTAGAAATCCAATGCTTCATTTATTTTTTTATCACACCTCCATGTCCAAGAAATGTCTGAATGTATTATATATATTTTACGAAAGAGTGGCATTTTAGATTTTAGAAATACAAAGACCATAGATTTCACATCTAAAAATTATCTGGTCCTCCTGCATTGAAGCATCCTTTTTTTGGCATCACTCCTGGATGTTCTCCTCCACCAACATCGTGGAGCCCCATAACCTCCAAAAAAACAGCAAAACCCCCATGCAAAGAATGAAAACCCTATTTTATTACCTTGGCTTAGCCCCTACCCTCTCCCCTCCCCACGCTCTCTTTCATTCATCGCCACCTCTCTCCCTCCGACATTGCCACCACCTCGCCTCCTCTCAGTGTTTGCAGGATCAAATGTGGTGCAGGTGTATGGAATCTTTCAAGAGACGTGGACACTACAACACAATGACAGTCCGACGTGAGATATAGTGTTCTCGCAGCTCCTTGCACTATGGTGACGTCAGCGCGGTGGCGATGCAGCGGCAGCGGTAGCACGGAGGTGGTGTGCGACCGATGCAAAGGAACCAAATCTATGGCTATAGGCCCATAGCACATCGGCGCTAAAGGTAAGCGCAGAACGTCTCTTCTCTAATAATGTCGGATCCTAAAATTATTTTGGTAAAAGAAAAAAGAATAACAAGATGATTATTTGGTGAAGAAGAGGTCTAAAACCCAATATACCACAGGATCGCAAGAATCACTGCTTCCCTTGCGGTCACGAGGGACTTGAGGATCCACCGCGCGGTTGGGATCCCACGGCGTTGGGAGCGCGCCCGTTACCCGCATCGACGGCCCGGCTCCGCGGCACGCGGCGCGGGCACGGGATGCCCTCCCTCTCCCGGCGGGGTTTAACCGGGAGCAGCCGGTGGCCCCACACCGGCCGCGGTTTAGGAAGGGGTTGGCCTTGAAGGGGTTTAACCCAACCCGCTCCACGCACGCCTGCACCACCAGAAGGAAAACCCACCGCGATTCAAAACAAAAAGAAAAAAAAAAGAGGAAAAACCACCAGCGGAGGAGAGAGGGAGGGGCGGACGGGGGGAGAGAGAGAGGGGTGAGGGAGACGGGAAAAGGGAAATAAAAAAAGGGGAGAGACCGAGAGAGGGCGAAGCAAGGCGGAGGAGCCTCGGAATAATTCTTCCCGGGTGAGGAATCTCGACAGGTCCGGCCGGGGGCGGAGGAGCCCGGCGAGGCAGGCGGCGATCTGCGGGGCCGATCGGAGGCAGGCGCCGGCGCAGGTGAGCCCGCGGCCCAGCAGCCCCGCCGTGCTGATCCCGGTGAATTCCCACCGAACCGTGCGGTTTTCCATGGCTGGTTTTCGCGTTTCTGTGCTGCGCGCTCGCCGTTGCTGTGGGGGGACACTGCTGGTTTTGGGGGGCGGTTTCGGTCCATTGCACACCCGAATTTCGCTCGCTCTGGTCCGATCCGCGCCGCGCCGGGCTCCGCGAGAGGCGATCTCGTGCTTTTCTCTGGGAATTCCGCTGCATTTCTGGACTGCGGCTTCCGATTTATGGTGCTGGTGCCGCGAGGGACTGCGGCTTCCGATTCGTGGGGCTGGTGCCGCCGATTCGCGATTTCTTGGTCTGAATTGTGCGCCTGGGTGGGGTTTGCTGCTGCTCTTTTTGGCAGTTGCTTAATTCTCACGGATGCGCGAGGTTTTTTGAAAAGGTTTTCTTCCTCTCTCCCTCTCTTGCTTTTTGATTCTTGCCGTGCTGGTGTATCCCTCGAATTTGTTTGCTTGGGTGCGTTGAATTCTTAATTTGGATCTCTTCTCCTTCTAGTCTTCGCCTCTTCGGTGTTCGCTAAATTGAAATGTGTTTTTTGTTGGTCGCTTTTGGAGCGCAGCCGGTTTAAAATTCTGTCATTGTGGCCGTTCCATTCTTTGTGTGGATCTCTTGCGCCTCGGAATTCTAAATTTTTGCTAATTAATTACACTGCAAAACGATCGTTCCCTGTTTAATTAATCAGGGTTTAACTGAGATTTATCCTAAATTCTTGCGCAGATCCCGATGAATGGTTTCCTTTATTTTCAATCCTGCTTAACCACTACCGGTTTCCCTTTCTGATCGCTGATGGGATCTCGAACACTTGCCGTGCAGATTTGGGTTGGGGGCATGAACGGCGCAACCTCCGGTTGTTAACTAAGCAACCCCTTCTTGTCAATTGCAAGCAAACGAAAATGATGTTGCAGAGGAGGTTGTCCTTAGAGATGGAGTCGTGCGGTAGAGGCCAAGCTGCTGTGGAGATACCTCGCGTTCCCAAGTCCGCGAGGGTACGCGGCTTTCAGCGCATTGATTCGGACCTGGCTTCACTGCCCTTGGTTGGTGAGTCTGAAAATTGTTCGGTGAAATGTGCAGGGCAAGAGATCGGTTCGGAAGAAGGAGGCTCAGAGCCAGGTGATGTCCCCGTTCGACCTTCTCGCGACGGTGGCTGGGAAGCTGCTTGATGACGGCGAGGGCTCGCTCGGGAACACGAGTGGCTGTGCTCCGGCCTTGAATGTGCGTGCAAAGGATGTCCGCGTGAAGCAGGAGCAGTGTGATGAGGAAATGGAACATTTCAAGCACGATGTGACGGATCAGGATAGCTGTAATGAGAGTGCAGTTCTTCCCCACATTGTGTTTCAGCAGTCAGGGAATCATGCTCGGAATGAGGATCCAAAGGCGAAGGACAAGGAATCCTCCATAATCAGCTGTACCAAAGCTGAACTGAGTTGTAATTTCAAAGCAGTCGCAGATTTGTGGTCGGCTGAATCCATGGAAGCTGGAGCCTTCGCTGGAGATGCAGCGGCGAACCTGATGATGCCGGCTGCCACAGCGGGATTTCAGAAGAATGCACCTGACATGTATAGTTTGCTTGATCCAATGGATGTGGATGTGAAGCCTCCTCCTTTGGTCAGCTCTGAAAGCACCGGTGAGATGCCATTGCACGGCGATAAAATTCACCGCTCAATCTCCTTACCAAGGGTCCTTAAGGGTGCTGCCGGGTATGCTGTAGATAGAGATGATGATGACGATAAGTCCTCTGGGTGCACTCATCCGAGCACCACTACTAACAGGGATTTCAGGCCCAATTGTACAGCTGAGCATATTAGGGTAAGGAAGCTGCTCACTTGTAAGTACAAGAAAGTTGCTCCAGTCAGGATGCACAAATCAGATCTTTCCTATAGTGGTAAGCACTGAAAAAGTCTTGGCTCTCCTTTTCTTTTATGTAGCACAGCATTGATGGAATTCATATTCAAACTAGCTGCTTCTCACTTGAATTATTTGATCCTATCAGATGTTGAGCGGAAACCTTCTTTCCGCAACAAGAAAATGCATTATACTCGACAAAGGACACAAAGGAGTACATTTAAGCGTAGGAAACTCTTTGATCGCCATGCAGTTCTAACATCTGAATTGGGTAGAACAAATGGAAAGGGAAACACAATGCTTACTGGAAGATACTCTAATGCTGCTTCTTTGGAAGGTCAGTTTTACTTCCTCATTCCACATGGGTAATATTCATGCTAATTTCCTGTTATGTTACTTATTTGTGGGTAATAATTCTGCTGCAGCAAACAAGGTGACCAAGTCAATGCCATTTCAGAAATCTTGTGCATCAAACGACTGCCATGGTGAAATTTCACTTCCCTGCTCACCAGAAAGTTCATTTAATCTTTGTACTATCTATATTTGGTCCTAAGATATCCTTGAATTCTTGCAGTGAAACTTAAAATTAAGTCCTTCAAGGTGCCTGAACTTCTTGTTGAAATCCCAGATAGTGCAACAGTTGGCTCACTAAAGGTATGTACAGAACGTCTATAAAGTATGATGTATAAATATATTGTGGGTTTTTCCTGTGGTTTAATCAGTATTTCCAATGCAGAAAACTGTTCTTGAGGCAGTGAATACCATTCTTGGAAGTGGTCTACGCATTGGTGTTCTTCACCATGGAAAGAAAGTCAGAGATGATAGTAAAACATTAGTGCAGGCTGGGATTGGTCAGGGTGATATGCTGGATAACCTTGGTTTTTCACTTGAACCCAACTGTATGCACGACTCATCACAAGTCCAAGATCCTGAAGATACCAGTTTCATGGAAACCATTGATATTACTGAACCCCTCGCAAGGTAACAAGCTAAGCTTAACAGTTCACCAACATGCTATAACTTGAGGCGCCTTCATCCTGACCCAGAATGACGAGCTTCTTCTGATACAGGATTTCGCCTGCTGACTCATCTTCCAAACATGGTGAAGACGATGTGTCCCATGAGCTTGCATTAACCCCCTTTGCAATGAATTACCAGGGCAGCGATCATGATTCTGTACACTTCCCTGGGGGCATCTCATCACCTGATAAAATTTCCACAAACTCACGAGCTTCAGTTCCAGTTGCAGCTGCAGGCCCCAATGCAGGGGCTTTAGTTCCAGTGAATAAGTCAAAGAGGTCACCGGAGCAGGGGCAACGCCGGATCAGGCGACCGTTCTCCGTTGCTGAAGTAGAAGCACTTGTGCTTGCAGTTGAAAAGCTTGGAACTGGAAGGTATAATTTTTTATTTCCTCTCACTGGAGTATAAACTTTCCTGGCTTCTGTATTCTTACACCATAGCTATGGATACCATGCAGGTGGCGAGATGTAAAACTCTGCGCTTTTGACAATGCAAAGCACAGGACATATGTTGATCTTAAGGTACTGACTGTCAAATGCTTGACTTTGACTTCAACTCAACTGAATTGTGCAAATATCATAGTACTGTAATACTTGTCAAAATCTGATAATTGATTTTTATATTGTCCTTTCCTGATTTATTGATTGACTCCCATGACTTCCCTTTTTTGCTGAACCTTTTATTGCTGCAAGAACATGGGCGGAGGCACCATGATTCCTGTGTATTCCCAGGAATACCCAAGATTTTGCCCACCAATCAAGCGCATATAAACTACACACAAGCATATACTTACTACATAAACTTATTGCTTGGATTCTTGTTTGGGTCAAGCAAACCAAGCTCAATTCTCTTCCTATAACCAAGCAGCTCAGCTGCAGGGCCTTCCCAGCGCCTGAATTTCTCATCCACTAATCCATTTAGTTGATTAGGTGAGGCCACTTAATATAGTCCAGTGATTGAATTGATTCTTTCCCTCGTGCATTTAACAAATGAAACAAATGCGTAGTGGTATGGTTTTTCTTCCAATTTCCTATTGTAGGAAATATAAAATTGAGGCCAAATTTAAGCGGTTTGAAATGTCTGTGAGAATTAGATGTGAAGGCACTTTCAACTGCAGTGGCGAAGTCAGGAATGGAAGCAAGGAGGGGCTGCTATTGCTTCTTTTTCCTCCAGTCTTTCTCCTTCTTCCTCCTCCACTCCCCCACCCCCCGACCCACTGCTGCCTCCGCCGCTGATCAACTGTGACGCAAGAGCAGATTAGTCTTGATGGCTACCAGTTATATTTTCTTGCAAGTTAAGGATACTAATATCATTGAGCATTGAAGGAATTCTTTAAAATAGTGTAGTTTTTATTTGAGATGTGTTTAGCATGAACAATTTTTATATTTCAATTTAGGATACAAAGGAAATTTTCCCTGTCTTGGAAGAGAAAAATGACATAAGAAGTGGGAATACCCAACTTTGAAATCCTGCCTCCGCCAATGTGCAAGAAGGAGGCCATGCATGGAATGGCATACTTAGACTTTATGCAGTCCCTACTCCCTAGTGGGTTAAGGCTACTTGGCCGATTGAACCAGTAGTTTGGTGCCTTGTCGGTTTTCGGTTCCTCACCCAACCAGACTGTGCTGTTGTGTTTTTAGCAAGGTTTCAGCTGGACTCTTTTCCTTCAAAAGCTTTTTGTCCTTGCGGTTCAGTTAGTGCTGTCCCCACGCATCAGCTTCGTTGTTTGGATGGGTCATGTGGGTTGTAATGCCAGAACGAGCCACCTAGAAACAAAGGACACCTATTCCTGCACGTTAACTAACCTGATTCTGACCTTAACCTGATCCGGACCTTCAGAAACAGTCTTGCTCAGCTCGGAATATTGGTTAGCCTTCCTGTATTAGCCTGGATGCTTCTGGGCTGCTTTACGCCTGTTGGCAACTGACTGCATTTTCTGGAAAAAATTTGATGATGACTTTGAGTTGGCAATGAATTAACGGTGCAGAAATTGTCACTTTAACAGGACAAGTGGAAGACGCTGGTGCACACGGCGAGCATCTCGCCTCAGCAGCGGCGTGGCGAGCCAGTGCCGCAGGAGCTGCTCGACCGGGTCTTGGCTGCCCAGGCCTACTGGTCCCAGCAGCAGGCCAAGCTCCAGCCTAAGACGCCCCCGCTGATTGAGGCTAGCTTGCTTGCCTAATAACTCATGGTCCCGGCTGATGGCCTTCCGGTTCAGCCTTTGTATAAAGTCAGTCAGTCAGTTCCTTCACAGGAGTTTTAAGGAAGATATTAGGAAAGAAGAAAAATACATATATAAGGTACAGGAAGCATTGACCGATTTGTTGTAATATCTACTCACCACCGGTCATTCTTTAAGCCAGGATTCCCTCTCCTTGTGAAATTTAACCAAAAGGAAAGGGTATTTCTTTGGCAAATTGTACATGTTGATGATGATAGAAGAAGATGATTCATGAACTGAGATCTGCAGTGTCTACTGATAGCTCACAATTTTATTTTTTTGCAATTGTGGTTTAAGAAACTGAAGGTGCTTCTGCTGCAGGAACAAGCTCCGGCTACAGCTTCTGAGTTCTATTGTGAAGTAGTTGTTGCCTCTTAGGCTCTTACAGAAGCTGTAAAGCTTCAGATTCTTTTGTTCAATTGAATTCATTCTTTCTTTTGTTTTTGTGGAGGGTGATGGTAGGAAAGAAGGGATGAATATTTTTTTCATTTTTTCATTTCTTTTATTGGTGTAGTTGTACTATTTTTTCCCCAACCAATTAATCTTGTATATGAGCAAAATTTGTTACTGATCGAATTAGAAATACATGAAAAGAATGGTTTATTTTGTACCACTCCACTGCCCTCTCAGTCTCATTTAAATTATGGCTCTACATATGAAGCATATGAATACGATGGGCTTCCTGTTGCTATGTTAGTACTGCCGCCGGAGTTTAGTTATTGGAAGATTCTTATCCATTAGCCCCCAATCATGCATGCATACTAGTCCCATGCGCGTTTGGGTTGATCTATTCGCCACAACAGCTGGTAGTGATTATAATAATTTCTAAGGCGTATGTCTTCTATCTTATACCACTATAACTCCAGCTAGTATCTGAATTAGCACAGGAAGCAAGTTGACTTGGTAGTCCTCTACGTTCATACTTTTTTTTTTGAGCAGCTCTACGTTCATACAATTCAGCTGCTTAAAAAGTACTAGCCTGCAATTGACTTTGTTACAGAGAATACTCTGCTTGCAAAGATTTTCAAAGCACTAAACCATTATTGGCCTAGCATCATTACATCTACTGGGCCTTCCTTATTGCAGCGCGGGCCTGGCCCTCTCACAACATTTCTTGATGCCCAAAATACATACTCGCATGTCCTCACCAAACGAACGACGCATCGACGACACACCTCAGGGATAATGTCGACAGATGGTGTGACAAATGCACGTTGTGTATGGGTCCAGGAACGAATCCGACGCGTCTCGCTGTCGCCCACGTCTTGTGGCCGTCTCCGTCTGGGCGTGAGCAGAGCAACGATCGATCGATCACGAAAGAGCCACCTGGCCGGTGGGGGTGCGGCGTGTTAGGAAGGGGGCACGAGCTCCCGCCATGATCCGGCGGTGCAGTGCAGCCATATGCCCATACTCCCATCTCATATTGGTCCCGACTGATCGAGGTCAGATCCCAGGCAGGATCGCACCCTGCGTGCTGAGTCTCCTCACGAAGAAATCAATCTCAGCAAGGCGATCATACGCTGCGTGAGAGCCATTGACGCCCCACACAGAGAGAAGAAATGCTTTTTCTCTTACAAAATACTCTTTCCATCCCGCAAAAAATATCCACTTTGATTTCTTCTAAGTCAAACTATTTGAAATTTGACCAAATTTATAATGAAAAATATTAATGTTTATCACATTAAATATGTACACTATGAAAAAATATTTGTTAGACATAAAAAGTATTGATATGATATATTTTTGTATAAACTAACGCAATATGATTTGACTTAGCATTATATCAAAGGGACACTTTTTGCACGATAGAGGGAGTGTGCGCGGGTGCGGCTGGACGTCGCTTCAGCGACAAGATACAATGCATCGCGCTGGTGACCTTAGAAGCGGACTGCGCGGTGGAAGTTGGAGGACCGCACGTCTCCTGGGTATGAGTGGATGAGATGTGATTTATTATTTCAATGTGAGTGTACGCATGCAAACAAAACAAAATAGATGATGTCATTACACGCGAATACGAATTTAACCTTTTTAAAAAATATATAAATCATAAACTGAATATCAAATTAAATTTCGATTGCACGATTGTTATGAGAATAGAAACTTCAAAACAAGATCTCACTTGATTATATTTCGATAAACATTTTTATTTATATTTTTAATTAAGCTCATATATTATGTGCAATACATAACCATCGAACAAAATTTACAAACTATTAGAACAAAAAATTTGTACATATTAATCAAATTATATGAACTACCGGAAAAAATATGTATACATGTTGAATAAATTCTACAAACTACTAGAACAAAATATTTTTACGTATCGAACAAATCATATGAACTGTCAGAACAAATATGTATATGTGTCAAATAAATTTTACAAACTATTAGAATGTATCAAACAAATTATATGAATTGCCGGAACAAATATGTCTATGTGTCGAACAAATTCTGTAAACTACTAGAAGTAGATATTTGTACATACCGAACAAATTATATGAACTGTTGTAACAAATTCTACCAACTATCATGTCGGGGACCGCCCTAAGGGTCCCCTCAAACAATGGGGGAACCCCTATCCAAATTCCCGCATCAACATAAGCTAAGCCTAACCATGCGGGAAACTAACCATGCGAGGATACGGCCCATGCGAAGCAAGACTTCGGAGGCCCACCAAGGCGGCCCGCCTAGGAAGACCCCTCGAGCGAGGCTCCGCCTCGCCCGAGGGCATGCTCCTCCTCGAACGGGCTCCGCCCCGTTCGAGGGGCAACTCCCTCCTCGAACGGGTTCCGCCCCGCTCGAGGGGCGGCCCTTCCCTCGAGCGGTCCCGCCCCCGCTCGAGGGCGCGCTCCCCTCGAGCGAGTCCCCGCCTCGCTCGAGGGTCCGCTCCGCCCTCGGCGGGGCCCGCCACGATCACGGGCGCCCCGCACGCGTGCGCCGGCCCCGTACTTGGGCATTTAACGCCCGACGCCGCGGGACGGCGCCATCATGCGCCGGGGGCTCACGCCCGTGCCGCCGCACCAACTCCCCGGGGAAGGAGCCCATCCCCGCCACCGTGGGATGGACCGTGCGGTACGGCCGGTGTCGGTCCGTGACACCGTGCGCACGCCGCCAGTGCGGCTAACGCGCCCGACCCTCGAAAGGGGGCCGGGCGCACCCTCGATTCCACTTTCCCGTGACCTTGCGGGTTAGGTAAGGGGCGCTAGGCCGGTGGACGGCCATCCCGGCCACCGCGCGGCGCGGCCGCCGTACCCACGCATGCGGGCGCACGCCCGACTCCGCGGCGCACGCCCGAGCACCGCAGCAACCACTCCGCCACCGCGAGCTCATTGGGAAGGAACGCCGCATGCGCCCGCTCCCCGTACCCCGTACCGGTCATCATCGCACCTCCCTCGAAGCCTACCGAGAGAACGCCATCACCGTCCGCCGCCTCCTACCCTCGAACCGCCCCTTGTTCGGGAACGAAGTAGGCCATCATGGCCGGATCGCGGCATGGATCGTTCGGACGATCGCCCGCTCTACACCGTAGCACGACGTGCTCCTACACGTAGCTAGGTAGCGCGGCGTGCATGTAACTCGCCGCCCCCTTGGCCTATAAAAGGGGAAGCGAGCCCCCAGCCGCGGGGGGACGGACCCGAGAGGAACACAGGCGCATTGTGCACTCACTCTCTTATTCTCCCATAACATCTCCGGCCACCCACCGGGGACTTGGAAGCCACGCTTCTTCTCCCACCTTGCTTGTACTTGCCCCACTACAAGCACCCCGGTCTCGAGCAATATAGTGCCACGAGCACGCCGCGCGTTGGACGTACGGCCCCCTCGGCGGAACCGGGATAAACCTTGTGTCATTTGTTGCTTAGCATCGACCATAGAGGGATAGACCTAGGCGTTATCTACCGGTTAGTGTCGGGACCATATTCCGCACCGACAGTTGGCGCCCACCGTGGGGCTAACGAGCGCCTAAGGTCATTTCGCTAACTCCCTCCATGGTGATTCGCACTGAGTACCGTAGCACCCGCTACAACATGGGTAGCTCAGACCCCCTTCCGGCCGGGCTCGAGATCCGCTTCGGGGACTTGAACTTCCAGGCCACGGGGAATGGCTATCTCATGCGCCTCACCAACCGTGAGGAGCTACGCGCGCGGCGGGGAGGCCGTGTCCGCTCGGTCTCCGCCGCGCGCACGACACCGCGCGCGAGGCACTGCGAGGCACGGATGCGCGGGTCCGTCGACGCCGCGACGCCGCCGCCGCTCGGGCTACGCTCGCGCCGGGCGCGGTCCGAGCGGCGGCGGGCCGAGCGCGCGCCGCCCCGGCGCGGTGCGCCCAACGTCACGACGGCCGCCACCACCCCCGGCGGGACCGCGTGCGGTCTCGGGGACCGCGCGTCCCCATCGGCCGCGTGGCGTCACTACGGCCTACAACGCCAACGTCAACACGACAATGCGCGAGGGTGCCGCCTGGTCGGCACGTCTTCGTCGCCAGGGATCCCGGCACTTCAGCAGCGGACGAGTCGTCCCTGGGCTCCGTCGACACGATGCCACCCGCCAACCGTCATGGGTACGCGGAGTGGGACTTTTCCGGTGTGCCGGACCCAGTCGCGTTCAGGCGCTTCCTCGACGCCACGGACTGCGGTTCGGGCCGCTCCGACGACTCCAAGACCGGGAGCTACGACCCCACGCGGGAATGCCGCGCCGTCATCACCAACGACCGGCCAACGCCGCCGGTGCGGCGGGCGCCGGAGATGGGGAAGTCACGCCAGCCCCAGGGGTTGCCACGCGCACGGCCGCGGGGCCAAGCGCACCCGCCGGGGCCGACGTCGACGCGCGGCGGCCCAAGCTCGCGAGCTCGAGGCCAAGGCGGCGAGAGGAGCACGGACCGTGCGGCTACTCCGCGCCTCGATGGCGGGGGGAGGCCTCCGCGCGCGGCGAACGCGCACGGGAGCTGGGCCGACAAGTCCGCGACCGCCTCAACCCCGTCCCCAACGTCGACAACGCAGATACTCCACCGCGAGCGAGCCAAAAGCTCATCGCCGCCGCGACACTGCTGCGCGCCATGCCGGCACCCTCGACCCCCGAGGCTCGAGACATGCACCGCGAGGTGCAGACCCTCCTTGAGCAAGCGGCCGTCCAGCAGGCCGAAAGCTCGGCCTCACGCATCCGCCAACAGGGGGGGACGCGCGGGGTGATGATCCGGCACCGGGGGGGCGAACCCTCGGTGCATGCGGGTCGACCCGCCGACCGAGGACGCACGCCGGCCAAGGAACGGCTCCTCGACACACGCGAGGGCGGCGGATGGTGACGCCCGCAACGTCATCAACGCCGGCGCACCGGCAAGGCGGACGCGCGAGCGGCCGGGGGGCTACCACCCTCGAAGGGGTGGGCGCTACGGCGGCGGTGAGGATCGCTCCCCGACGCCGGGAGCCCCCGGCACCCGTGTGTTCGGCGGGGAGATCCGCACGGCGGCGTTCCCCCGGCGCTTCCGTCAACCCACGACGATCATCAAGTACAACGGGGAGACGGACCCTCGTGTTTGGCTCAACGATTACCGCCAGCTCGTCGGTGGGCGGGGCCACCAACGACGAAGTAATCATCCGCAACTTGCCCCCGCATCCGGGTGATGCGGCCGGACATGGCTCGAGCACTTGCCCGCCGGCCCCGGATCCACAACCGGGACGATCTAGTCCACACTTTCGTGGGCAACTTCCGGGGCACATACGTGCGCCCCGGGAACTCCCGGGGATGCGCGCTCCGCACGCGAGAAGCCGGGCGAGTCGCCGCGGGACTTCATACGGCGCTTCTCCAAGCGGCGCACGAGCTCCCCGGCGTGGCACAGGTCGGGAGATCGTGCACGCGTTCCTCGAGGGCACCACGTGCGGGACCTTGTGCGCGAGCCGGGACGTAGCCCGCCCACGGACTCGAACGAGCCGTTCGACATTGCCACCGGCTTCGCCTCCGGGAGAGGAGGCCGTGGGGGCGATCTTCGACGGCAAGAAGGGCAAGCGCTCCGAGGACACGCCCGCGGAGGGCGGCGGGTCCAAGGAGCCACGCCGCAACGACAAGCGGGGCAAGAAGGGGGGGAAGAAGGCCGCGCCGCGAGGCGCGCGAGCGAGGGGCGCAATGGCGGCAATGCCGAGGCCCTCGCTGTTGACCCGGCCCGACGGGGCCCTCGACCGGCTCCTCGAGGCCGGGGGTGTTCGATGACATGATGAAGAAGCCATGCCCCTACCACAAGACCCCCGTGAACCACACTCTTGAGCAGTGCGACATGCTCAAGAAGTTCTACGGCCGTGCCGCCGCGAAGGAGGCAGAGGCCAAGAAGGATGGGGGCGATGGCGACGCGGGCGGTTTCCCCGCTGTCGAAAATGTGTTCCTCATTTTTGGAGGACCTACCGTTGACATGTCAACCCGGCAGCGCAAGAAGGAGCGGCACGAAGTCCTCGCCGCGGAGAGGGCACCTCCGGCCTTTCTCAAGCGGTCGAAGGATGCCATCACCTTTAGCCGGGATGATCACCCAAATCGCATCCCGAACCGGGCCAAGACCCCACGGTGGTCGATCCCATCATTGGGAACGCCCGGTTTTCGAAGGTCCTTATGGACGGAGGCAGTAGCCTCAATATCCTCTTCGCGCATACGTTGCGCCCGATGGGGATTGGGCCGGACCAAGCTGCGGCCCCGGACAAAGCCGTTTCACGGCATCGCGCCCGGAAAGCGGGTTCAACCCCTCGGGCGGCATCGATCCGCCCGTCCGGTTTGGGACCCCCAAGAATTTCCGCAAGGAAACCCTCACATTCGAAGTGGTGGGATTCAAAGGGGCCTACCACGCCATCCTCGGGCGACCGTGCTATGCCAAGTTCATGGCGGTCCCCAACTACACGTACCGAAGATGAAGATGCCGGGTCCAAACGGCGTCATCACCGTCGGGTCGTCGATCGAGCATGCATTCGATCGCGACGTCGAGTGCGTGGAGCATGCGGAAGCACTAGCGCCGGACGAAGCGCCGGTGAACACACCGGGAGAAGATGGTCAACGACGACCTCAACTCCGCCACCAAGCGCGTCGGCACGTTCGAGGCCGCCGAGCAAGCCAAAGGGGTCCCCCTCGACCCATCGGCCCCCGAGGGCAAGGCTTTGAGGGTCAGCTCGACCCTCGATCCTAAATAGGAAGCGGTGCTCGTCGACTTCCTCCGCGCCAACGCCGACGTTTTTGCGTGGAGCCCCTCGGACATGCCAGGCATCCCGAGGGAGGTCGCCGAGCACTCCCTTGATATCCTGCCTAACGCACGCGCTGTTCAGCAGCGGCTGCGCCGCTTCGACGAGGAACGGCGACGGGCGATCGGAGTGGAGCCGCGGAAGCTCCTCGAGGCCGGATTCATCAAGGAAGTGTTCCACCCGACACGGTTAGCTAATCTGTGCTTGTGAAAAAGAAAAATGGGAAGTGGAGGATGTGTATCGACTACACCGATCTCAATAAAGCATGTCCAAAAGTTCCCTTTCCTTTACCACGCATAGATCGGATCATTGATTCCACCGCTGCGGGTGTGAACTACTGCGTTTCCTTGATGCCTATTCGGGATATCATCAAATAAAAATGAAAGAGTCCGACCGGCTCGCGACTTCGTTCATCACACCGTTCGGGACGTTCGTTACGTCACGATGCCTTTGGCCTCGTAAACGCGGGCGCAACATACCGCGCGCATGCGGCACGTTTTTGGGGACCATATCGGGCGGACGGTCGAGGCTTACGTAGACGACATCGTCGTCAAAACCAGAAGGCGGACGACCACGGTCGGCCGATCTTGGCATCGCATTCGGTTGCTCGCGGGCCAACGGGGTCAAGCTCAACCCCGAAAAATGTGTCTTTGGAGTGCCGCGGGGCATGCTCCTAGGATACGTCGTCTCCCAGCGGGGAATCGAGGCCAACCCTGAAAAGGTCACGGCCCTCGAGCGAATGGGTCCAATTCGGGACCTCAAAGGGGTGCGAAGGTGTTGGGGTGCCTTGCCGCCCGAGCCGCTTCGTCTCGAGGCTCGGTGAGAAGGGCCTGCCCCTCTACCGCCGCTCAAGAAGCACGAGCGCTTCTCTTGGACCGCCGAGGCCCGGGAAGCGCTCGACAAGCGAAGGCATCTCCGACGCACGCCCCAATCCTTACGCCGCCGCGAGACGGCGAGCCCCTCCAACTCTACGTGGCCGCAACCACCCGGGTGGTCGGCCGCCGTGATCGTCGTGGAGCGCACGGAGGAAGGGCATGCCCGCCCGTGCGAGAGGCCGGTCTACTACATCGGCCGAAGTCCTATCGGACACGAAGACGCGCTACCCCCGAGTCCGGAAGGCGTTGTACGCGGTAGTCCTCGCGCGGCGCAAGCTCCGCCACTACTTCGAGGCCCACCCGGTTACGGTGGTCTCTTCCTTCCCATTAGGAGAGATCATTCGCAACCCCCGACGCGGCGGGGTGAATTGCCAAGTGGTCCGTGGAGTTGATGGGCGAGACGCTCGCCTACGCCCCCGCGCAAGGCCATCAAATCGCAAATCCTAGCCGACTTCGTCGGCCGAATGGACGGACACACCGCCGCCGCCCCAAATTCAAGCAGAGTGCTGGACTCTGTTCTTCGACGGCTCGGTGATGAAGACAGGAGCGGGCGCGGGCCTGCTCTTTGTGTCACCCCTCGGGGAACACATGCGCTACGCGGTGCGCCTCCACTTCCCCGCGTCTAACAATATGGCGGAATACGAGGCCCTCCTCTGCGGCCTCAAGATCGCCATTGAGTTGGGCATCAAGCGCCTCGATGTGCGAGGGGATTCGCGGCTCGTGATCGACCAAGTCATGAAGAACGCGAGGCCGCCACGACGACAAGATGGAGGCCTACTGCAAGGCCGTGCGGGCCCTCGAAGACAAGTTCTACGGCATCGAGCTCAATCATGTACCCCGCCGGTACAACGAGGAGGCAGATGAACTTGCCAAGATCGCGTCGGGCGGATCACCGTTCCCCCGAACGTTTTCGCGCGCGACATCGCACAGCCATCGGTCACCTTCGAGCCCTACCCCTCGAGCGACAGCGGACCCTCGGGGGCTCCCTCGAATCCAGCGGGTGCGGAACCCATGGAAGAGGACCCCTCGAACGAGGCGTACGTGCTCTCCCTTCTCGAGGGGTACGGCTCCCACGAGGGCTGTCGCAATGGACATCGAGCCGGCTCCCGCCCGGGCGGACCGGGCGGGAGAAGTACATCGCCCGGATTGCTCGAGGGGAGCTCCCCCGCGAGACGGGCCGCAGCCAGGCGCATCGCCAGGATGGCCAAATCATTCACTCTCGTCGACGGCGAGCTGTACAAGCGCGCCGCGTCGGGCATCCTCCAGCGGTGTATACCCATTCCCGAGGGGCGCGAGCTCCTACGGGACATCCACGCGGGGATCTGTGGCCACCACGCCGCGCCGCGCACCCTCGTCGGCAACGCGTTCCGCCAAGGCTTCTATTGGCCTACCGCGGTCGCAGACGCCAACGAAATCGTGCGCACTTGCGAAGGGTGCCAGTTCTACGCTCGCAGGACCAACTTGCCAGCTCACGCTCTGCAAACAATCCCCGTAACATGGCCGTTCGCTGTGTGGGGGTTGGACATCGTCGGGCCCCTGCGGAAGGCGCCCGGGGGCTTCACCCACCTGCTGGTTGCAATTGACAAGTTCTCCAAGTGGGTGGAGGTGCGCCCCATTACGAATGCGAGGGCCGAGCGGGCGGTCACGTTCTTCACGGACATCGTCTACCGCTTTGGAGTGCCAAACTCCATCATCACGGACAACGGGTCCCGGTTCACGGGCGGAAGTTCTTGGAATTTCGCGACAAGTTCCACATCCGCGTGGATTGGGCGACCGTGGCACACCCACGGACCAACGGCCAAGTAGAACGTGCCAACGGCATGATCCTACGGGGCCTCAAACCCGAGATTTTCGACCGGCTCAACAAATGCGGCCGGAAATGGCTCCAAGAAGCGCCGGCGGTCGTGTGGAGCCTAAGGACTACCCCAAGCGAGCCACCGGGTTCACCCCGTTTTTCCTAGTCCACGGCGCGGAGGCCGTCCTCCCCACGGATGCGGAATACGGGTCGCCCAAAGTTCGAGGCTACAACGAGGATGCTAACCGGCCCGAGCCCGCGAGGACTCGCCGGATCGGCTTGGACGAAGTACGCCTCGTGGCGTTGATGCACTCCGCAAGATATCAACGGTCCTACGGCGCTACCAAGCGCGCAAGATACGTCGGAGGGATTTCGGCGAGGGGGGATTTGGTCCTAAGGCTACGCCAAGACAACCGAGGGCGCCACAAGCTATCGCCCCCATGGGAGGGACCCTACGTCGTGGTGAAGGTGCTCAAACCGAGCACGTACAAGCTTGCCAACGAGGACGGCGAAGAACTCACCAACGCTTGGAACATCCAACGGCTACGTCGCTTCTACCCTTAGCTAGGATTTCCAAATATTTTTCGTTGTACAAATACACGGCCAACGCCCCAGTTGGTGTCACCTATGTAAATACTCCAAGTATAATAAAAGGGCAACTCGGCTTTCCCCTGAAACCCAAGTTACCCTCGGGGGCTACTGCGGGGGGGCACCCCCCCCAAATGGTCCCATTTTTTCGCGCAAAAAACGTAATAACACGCGCTAAGTTTGTTCCCCACTTCAACCTCGAGCCATGATTCGAACAGGGCGTAGGCGGCACAGCGGAAGGAGCGCGCGAGCCGAGAGGACGACCCTACGCCGCGCGGCTACGGCCCGTCTCTCTCGCCCCCAACCCGGCGGGCCCCCGCGAAAGGCGGACTCCCCTAACTAGAATCTACTCGGGGAAGAAGAAGAAGCAAAAAGCGCAATAAGCAAGCGATTTCATTTACAAACCGACCATGTTCACGAAACTACTTGTTTGTTTACAAGAGGCCACGAGGCCGAGTTCGACACACATAAACAAAAAATGGGCCTAGCGCCCGGGTGCTTTCGGGCGGGTGGAGCGGCGGCATCGGCGGCGTCGGGAAGAGGAACTCTTCGAAGGCCTCGGCGAGCGACTCGGCGGCGTCGGCGGCAAGCGCGTCCGCACGCCTCCATGGCCACCTCGTCCTCGACGCCCTCGGGCACGATGTAGCCTTCCGCTACCGCCTCGAGGTTGACCTCGTAGTGGGATCGCACCACTCCGAGGGCCTTCTCGCACGCCCGGGTGCAACGCCCGACGCACCCGCCCCGTGACGTGGCCGCCGAGGGCGCGTAGGCGGGCGGCCGCCGAGCGGCCGGCACGGGCATCGCCTTCCTCGACGACGCGACAGGTCTCGAGGGCCGCGTCCCGCAGCTCCTGCAGCTCCTGCTCAGAGGAGTTGTAGGAGGCTTGCAGGGCCTCGGCCCGCCGGCGAGCCGTGTCCCAGGGCAGTGCGCAAGCCTGGGAGCGACGAGACGACAAGAAATCAGAAAAGGGGAAACGAACCCTCTAAAGCAAAAACTAACGAGCAGGGTCAGACAATAGCTTACCTTCGATTTGTCTCCTCCCCAGATCGAGGTCGCGGCGCGCGGACTCAAGTGCCGCCTCGAGGCTGCGGGACGGTCTCGCCTTGCTCGACGAGGGCCATCTCTTGGGCGGCATTGCTGATGCTGAGCGTCAACGCCTCATCCTCAACCTCGGAGAATGCGGCGTTCCGCTCCTCCAGCGACTTCTCCGCCGCCTCGCGAGCGACACGCTCCCGCTCCAGCGCCGTCCGGGCGTCGCGCAAGGGCGGCCTGCTCTCGCCGGAGCCGCCCCTCGGCCCCCGGCGGGCGATGCGCTCTTGCTTTGGAGGCCGCCCCTCGGCCGGCGACGAGAGCGCGCGGCCTTGACGTCGAGGGCGGCCTTCGGTCGTCGGCCTCCTTGGCGCGGTTGCTCCGGCCCGCGCGCCCGCTCCTCGGCCCTGGCGGCCGCCGCGCCTGCGCCCCCTCGAGCGACGTGCGGAGCTCCCGGGCCTCGGCGCGAGCGGTGGCCACCTCCGCCTCCCGGGTGGCGGCCGGCGTCCGCGTCTTGTCCGGGTCCTCGCGCGCATTCCACGGCGCCTCGTCACGATCGACGAGGGGCCGCGCGGATCCGCCCGAGACTCGAGTCACGCGCCGCGTCCCCGCCCCGAGCTCTCGGGAAGCACGTCGCACCACGCCATCGCCCGCAGACCGCCCACCGTCCGGCGTCCTAAGAGCTTCCGCAAGCGCGTCGAAAGCGCCGCATCGCTCCCGGAGGCCGGCGGGCCTCGGCGTTCACCCGGTCGAACGCGCTATACTTTTCACGAGCGCGGCGCTCGAGCTCCCGGCATCCACACATCGAATCTCGCAAGTGTCAAGGCTTGAATGCGGCACGCGAAAACGAAATAAGGAAGGGAGACGAGCAACGGTGGCTCACCCGGAAGACGATCCGAGCCGGCCGGCCGTGGACCCGCGGCGCTTCGTTCAACGCGCGGTTGAGCGTGGCGCCGTGGCTCGAGAGCTCGCCCCGCAGCTCCTGCTCCCTGCGGGCGTCGGCCGAACGCCGGGGGATCCTCCACGGCCCCTCCCACCGGGCGGGGCGACCGGCATGGGAGGATGAGGCCTCGGCGTCGTGCCCTCGGCCCCCCACTATCATGTGACCCTCGTGTCGCCTCACGAGGGCCCTCTCCCGGGGCTCGGGGAGAGTTCGTGGGCCGGCCCGGCCCACTGGTTCCACCCAGGCGGCGAGGAGTCATCCGAGAGCTCCACCACCTCCGCCCGGGGACCGCCGGCGGCGGAGCCGCTGCTCGCCTCCCCTCCGCCGGCGCCTCCACCGCGCCTCCGCGGCCGGCGGCGCCCGTTGTGGCGCCGTTGCCGCCACCCCTCCGTCCGCGCCGCCACGTCCGCGGGCGCTCCCGCGAGTTGCGCCCGCTCCGCCTCCTCCGCGCGTGGACCGCCACCGCGGGTGGCACCCCCACCGTAGCCGCCGTTGCGGCCCGCGCCTCCATGGCGGCCGGCGCCGGCCGCCCCCGGCGACCTCCGGCCGCGCCGCGGCGGGTTGATCCACCGGCCGGGACCTCGAAGCCCCGGCCGGCCTTGCGCGCTCGTGCCCCGCCGCCGCGCCCGTTCTCGGGCGCGACCCCCTCGACGAACGCCGCCGGGGTGGGGATCGACGCGTCCGTCCTCGGCACCTTGGCCGGTGCAAGAGGAGGGACGGTTGGCACCGCGCCCGCGGAAACACGAACGGAGGATTAGAGCGTCTAATAACTAGCAAATTAAGGCAAAGCAAAGGAAGAACGGGTTCCTTACCTTGCGGAGGAAAAGGCCCGCTTCCTTTTCCTCGAGGCCTCCGACGAGGCCGGCGCGGGGGCCGCGCGCCGCCGCGGCACCTCCCCGACGGCGCCGCCGCACGCGCGGGCACGCCCACCTCACGCGTGGGCGCGTCCGACGCCGCCACCACGCGCGGGGGCACGCTAGCCCGCGCGCGCGGCGCGCCCACCGACGCGCCCCTCGACGAGGGACGCCGCGCGCGCGGACGCGCCGCCCGCCACGCGCGGGCACGCGCCGACGCGCGCGCAGCACGTCCGCCGCGCGCGCCTCCGTGGCGCGCGCGCGGCACCCCCCCGCGGCGCGTGCCGCCCCCGACGACGACCGCCCGGCGGCGGACGCCGACGCGCCCGCCCCAGGCAAAGCCACCCCTGACGCCGGCGCGAGATCCGGCGACGGGGGCGCGGGCTGCCACCTGTCTGAGGGGCCCTCCCCCTCAGACTCTTCCTCCTCGTCCTGGTCCGAGGACGAGGGCTCCTCGATGTCCGGGGAGGAGAGCCCCAGCTCCTCCCCGCCGCCGATATTCCGCGGACCGTGCGTCGCGGCGCGCTTGGCGCCGCCTTGCGTGTTCCCCGTCGCGCGCGCCGCCCGCTCCCCTGCCGCTCCCGCCGCGCCGCCCGCCGAGCGCACGGGAGTCGGGGGGTGGGTGGAACGGACTTGGCGGCATTGAACCGCACCCGGCCGCACGCAAGAGTAACAATGGCGCGTCGAAATCAAAAACAAGACCAAGGATGGAAGCGAAATCGGGAACTCTACTCACCCGGCGGGCCCGTGGGGAGCATCTCGATATCCCACGGGGTCCGACCCGCGGTGGCGGCGTCCGGTGTCGACGGCACTCCGCGCCGGGTGAGCGCGTACGGCCGCTCCGGCGGCGTCGGGAGCATCCGCGACCTCGCCGTGTCGACGGGGTTGGCCGCCTCCGTCATCTCGAAGATGCGAGAGGGGCCTCTCCATCAACGGCACGACTCGCCGGTGATGAAGAAAGGCGAGGACGCCCATCGCGTTGAGCCCTTCCCTCGCCCGGCCCGGCGCAAGGCGGCGAGGACGGACCCCACGGCGCGCCCGATGGTTGGCCGTGGGCAACCCGTAGCCCCGGCGGTCCGGCCTCTTCTTGAACACCCGGCCGGTGTAGGGAGGAAGGCCGGGCTCGGCGTTGCGCGGATAAAACCATCCCCGCTCCCGGCCGGCGTTGTTCGTCGTCATGGTGCGGGGGATGTAGAACTCCTTGAGGCGCCCCCGCACGGCCGAGCGACATCCCGCCGGCGCGCACCGCGCGGCGGGTCCCTCGGCTCCGACGTGGGGCTGCGTGATGAGCTCCGCGCGGAAGAGGTGTACCCGCAGCTCCCAATTGATCGGGATCCCCGGGTACCCCCTTCGCGGACGCCCACAAACGTGGCCGCCGCGAGATAGCGTTGGGGGCGAAATTGTGCGGCTCCACTCCATAGTGGTAGCACAATGCCCGCATGAATGTGCTCGCCGGCGCGTTGAAGCCGCGCTCGTGGTAGCGGAGGAAGCTCACCACGTAGCCCTCCGGCGGATTGGGCTCAAGGTGTGACGATGGCGGCACGATCCACTCCGCCGGCGCCCTTCTTCGTTGGCCGAGAGCGGCGGCGGCGACCGGCTCGCCCGGGCGAGCCGGGTCACGGTCGACTTCTCCCATGCGTATGGCTCCGGGACCCTAATCGGAAGGCGAGGCGGCGCCATAAGGAAGGACGAACAGGTGCGAGGGCGGAGGACAAGGAAGCGAGAAAAAAGCTCTAAGCGGCGAAACCGCGCGGTGGCGAGAGCGATGCGAAGACGAAGGGACGGAGGACCGAAAACGGTGAGGAGCCAAGGTAAAAAAACCACCGTCCCTTCCTCACCGCGGTTTATAGGCAACCGGCGAGTTCTCCGGAGCGCACGCCTCGCCAACAAGAATCGGCAGGAATCTTTCCATCGCGTCGACGGGCGGGCCCCACCACGGCTGCAGCCGACTCTAACACCGCGGGCGGGTCATCATTACGGTGAGACCGGCGGCGACCGAGGCGAAACCGTCACGTCCGCCGGCCACGTCGCCCACTACGCGCGCGCGCGCCGCGGCCGCCAAAAAGGCGCGCCCGCGCCGCAAAACCCGCGGCCACGCCCCCGCGGGGCAATTAAATGCCCGGGCCCCTTGCCAAGCGAGGAGAGCCCTCGAGCGAGGCGAATCCTCGGCTCGAGACAAAGGTGACCCTCGATGGATGACGGCGTGAGAAGGTCGCCGGGACTGCTCGGTGTAGAGCGAGCGGACCGCGGGCACCCATGCCACGTGAAGCCCTCGAGCGGCATGACCCTCAACTCGAAACAAGGCGACCCTCGATGGGATATCGGCGTGAGAAGGTCGCCGGGACCTGCTCGATGTAGAACGGACCACCGCGGGCACCCATGCCACGTAGGACCCTCGAGCGGCATGACCCCCAACTCAAGACGATGTCAACCCTGCGAAAGAAGGCATGCGCGTGAGAGGATCGCCCGGGTCACGCTTGAAATAGAGCGACACCGAAAGCACTCATACCGCGCCACGCCGCCAACAAGCACCTCGAGGGCCGGTACGCCCGGACCCCTCGACGGCCGCAAACGTGAAAAGACCGGGGCGGCCAAGGCACGGCCCCGCACGGCCTTGCGATCGGGGGTTCGAAGCCCGACCCTCGACGGGTTCGAACGGGCGCCCCGCATCTCGCAGTTAGGGACGACGAGGGCACGCGCATTCGAGCCGTACCCCGAGCCCGTCGGCTCGAGGGTGCCCCACATGTCGTGTTCGAGAGCCGGCCGAGGGCGGCCTAGCCGGGGGGATCCCACCGAGGGAGAGCTTCCGCGCCCCTCGGTCCCTAGCGAACGGGACCGAGCCCCACCTAGCAAACCCACGCAAGCGCTTCCATGGACGTGTCTCCGGACCGCGCGGCCTACCCTTATCGAACGGGGCATGGACGTCCACTTGAACCACCCGCTAGCGCTCGAAGAGGAATCCGCGATTCGCGACCCGCTCGATGGGAGTCGTGGAAACCTCACCTCCCGACCCGCGGAGGGACGGCGAGGGCGCGATAAAAAACAAGTCGTCGGGCTCGACCCGATCGCCTCGAACGAGGCCAAGGCTCGGGGGGCTTGGCGCACGGCTACACCTCCTTGGAATTGCACCCGCCGGGAGACAAAGGACGAGGGGAGCGTGCACCCCCGATGCCGGCCGAAATACCGCCGATGCCGGTTGGCATATGTGCCACGCCTTTCGACCGAATTGCTCGCGGTTAACCCCTGCGCAGGAGAGCCCACACTCTGCGGGGCTTCGGGCTAGACCCGCGGGTCCGCCGACGCGGCCCCACGGATAGCGTTCGCAAACAAGGAGGGAAGAACGTCCTATCAGTAGGTTCCAGCATCTGCGGGAGCCTCAATGGCGAACCCGCAGATGCTCGGGGGCTACTGTCGGGGACCGCCCTAAGGGTCCCCTCAAACAATGGGGGAACCCCTATCCAAATTCCTGCATCAACATAAGCTAAGCCTAACCATGCGAGAAACTAACCATGCGAGGATACGGCCCATGCAAAGAAGACCCTTCGGAGGCCCACCAAGGCGGCCCGCCTAGGAAGACCCCTCGAGCGGGCTCCGCCTCGCCCGAGGGCATGCTCCTCCTCGAACGGGCTCCGCCCCGTTCGAGGGGCAACTCCCTCCTCGAACGAGGTTCCGCCCCCGCTCGAGGGGCGGCCCTTCCCTCGAGCGGTCCCGCCCCGCTCGAGGGCGCGCTCCCCCTCGAGCGAGTCCCGCCTCGCTCGAGGGTCCGCTCCGCCCTCGGCCGGGGCCCGCCACGATCACGGGCGCCCCGCACGCGTGCGCCGGCCCCGTACTTGGGCATTTAACGCCCGACGCCGCGGAGACGGCGCCATCATGCGCCGGGGCTCACGCCCGTGCCGCCGCACCAACTCCCCGGGGAAGGAGCCCATCCCCGCCACCGTGGGATGGACCGTGCGGTACGGCCGGTGTCGGTCCCGTGACACCGTGCGCACGCCGCCGTACGGCTAACGCGCCCGACCCTCGAAAGGGGGCGGGCGCACCCTCGATTCCACTTTCCCGTGACCTTGCGGTGTTGGGTAAGGGGCGCTAGGCCGGTGGACGGCCATCCCGCCACCGCGCGGCGCGGCCGCCGTACCCACGCATGCGGGCGCACGCCCGACTCCGCGGTGCATGCCCAAGCACCGGCAAAGAACCACTCCGCCACCGCGAGCTCATTGGGAAGGAACGCCGATCGCCCGCTCCCCGTACCCCGTACCGGTCATCATCGCACCTCCCTCGAAGCCTACCGAGAGAACGCCATCACCGTCCGCCGCCTCCTACCCTCGAACCGCCACCGTTCGGGAACGAAGTAGGCCATCATGGCCGGATCGCGGCATGGATCGTTCGGACGATCGCCGCTCTACACCGTAGCACGACGTGCTCCTACACGTAGCTAGGTAGCGCGGCGTGCATGTAACTCGCCGCCCCCTTGGCCTATAAAAGGGGAAGCGAGCCCCCGGCCCGCGGGGGGACGGACCCGAGAGGAACACGGCGCATTGTGCACTCACTCTCTTATTCTCCCATAACATCTCCGGCCACCCACCGGGGACTTGGAAGCCACGCTTCTTCTCCCACCTTGCTTGTACTTGCCCCACTACAAGCACCCCGGTGCCGAGCAATATAGTGCCACGAGCACGCCACGCCGGACGTACGGCCCCCTCGGCGGGAACCGGGATAAACCTTGTGTCATTTGTTGCTTAGCATCGACCATAGAGGGATAGACCTAGGCGTTATCTCTTCGGTTAGTGTCGGGACCATATTCCGCACCGACAAATCATAACAAAACATTTGTATGTAACAGACAAATTATAAGAACTACTGGAACAAATATGTATACATGTCAAACAAATTCTACAAACTACCAAAACAAAATATTTGTACGTACCCAACAAATTATATGAACTGCCGAAAACAATATGTATACATGTCAAACAAATTCTACAAACTACCCGAACAAAACATATGTACGTGCTGAACAAATTACATGAACTGTCAGAAAAAATTCTACAAACTATCAGAACACAAAACATTTGTAGAGTTTGTTCCATAGGTATATGTTGCACAAAAATTGCTGAGGCCATCCACATGCAAAATGGATTGAAACTTAAAAAAAAGCTACAAAGCATAAACCAAGCATCAATATTCACGGAAGAGGAACAAATATTCAATAAAAATAGACAAACATTCACTGAGATGGAACAACCTAAGGTGGAAACAAATTTCACTAAAGTGGACCAAATATTCACTTAAAGAAAAAATGAAGTAATGAAACAAAAAGAATCAAGCTTATAGAACGAAATAACATGAAAGAGAAATAACACGTGAGGAGAAAAGAATCGAAAGGAAGGAAGGAACGAAAGTAAAATTCTTAAAAGAAAAAAATGGAAGGAACAAGAATAAAGTAAAGTAAAATAAAAGACAAAAAGAAAATAAAAAATCAGTAAAAATGGAGAGGAAAATAACAAATATATAAAAGAGAAACAAAAACAAAAAATAGAAATAAATAAATAAATAAGAAAGGAAAGAAAAAGAAAGAAGAAAAAGAAAAAAACAAGTACCTGCCTACGTACATGGGTGCAGTTGGGAACGACGCGATGGTTGGTGGCCCTTGTGGTAATGCGCTATCCACAAGCGAGGAAATTAAAGGGGTTACAAATAGATTAATACTTAGTCCAACTCAAGCAAAAAAGAAAACAATATACAGATGAACTATAACTGTAAGAGTCTGTAACCAACGTTCTTCCCCCATGCATGAATTGAAATATGCTGATGCAAGAGAGAGATATTCTCTGAACCCTGACATCAGTTCCATGTATGAAAAAAATAACAGTCGTGTTAAATTACGCACCCACCGCTCGGCAGCTCATCTGATTCGTTCGATTATACTCCCTCCGTTTCAAAATACTCGTCACCGTTGACTTTTTTCTGCAACTTTGATCATTCATTTTATTCAAAAAATTGTGCGAATACAATTTATTTTGTTTGCTATATATTTTAATGTTGTATGAATTTTAAGCTTAACGTATCGTTTTACATGTTTGCGATAATTTTTTGAATAAGACGAATGGTAAAAGTTGAAAAAAGTCAACGGCTAAAAGTATTTTGAAATGGAGGGAGTACACGGGTTATGGGTAGGTACCTCGCACCCATAATATTTGGCCACATCATTTCATACTGCTGGTGCTCACTGCCATTGATGTTTACAGGTGTAGTGGAGACTGGGGCATAGCAGATGATGAGTGATTACTCACTGAAAATAATGCTCATGGAACATGAGCCATTTTAGGTCTCTCTGCAGGATCACGAGTCATGACCCGCCACCTCTGGTATGGTAATGGAGTGATGAATGATTTTATGGTCCATTTTTCTTGGATGATCCATATCAAGGAGGTATAGTATCACTCATTTGGTGGCAGGTCACTGTACGTGATAAATCTTAGTCTTGAATTTGTGCTTCCTGATTGATTTAAGAGAGAACTCCTTGTATGACACCAGAAGATAGCATAATTCCTTGTATGACACTAAAAAAATCTTCATCCCTTACATGACTCTAAGTTTAAATTTTATGCCTATATGACATTTGTGTCCATTCCGTCACACTCCTCCGTTAAACCCATGTTAGCTTTTTGTTTGATGGACAGAATTGCCCCTCTAACTAACGGATGCACGTCTAGAGCAAAGCAGCATCGCGCTCGTTCTCGTCCATCCTCCTTCAAAATGGCGGTTCGGCGATGGGGTACTTTCCTGGTTTCGGTACTTCCTGGTTTCGACGGAGAGCGGCGTGCGCCCTCTGCAGCGGGGTCGGAGGAGGTGTCTGGTGCGGCTCAGCGGCGGGGTGGCAGTTGTGGAGCCCCAAATGAGCGGCGGCGGACTGGGCCTAGTGGAGGATAGCACCGCACTCTACGACTCCGGGCTGCCCACGGTTGGGCGCGGCGGCGGCCTAGCCTTGATGGAGGCGGCACTCGGCTCTGGTGTCCGCATGGGAGCACCGCGCGGCGGGCTAGTTCCAATAGAGGCAGCGCTCGGCTCTGGTGTCCGCATAGCGAGCACCGGCGGCGAGCTCCCGATCTGCTGCGTGGTCACAGTATCCTGGTCGATCTGCTTGCAGACTCCGCCGCACATTGGGGATTTGTAATCTGAAAGTTCTCTTTGTTCGGTTTCTCACGGACTCACTATGGTTTGTGTTAGTCCTATGCGTCATATGTTAATCAAGAACAGTATGAATAATCATTTGAATAATCAATAATCACTACATGGAAATGCAATATGCTAAGTCGAAAATATAAAATTTACAAAAGTTTTCGTAAATTCTCTAAATTGGATACTCTATAAATTATTTCTAAATTTTTAATAAAACTGCTTTACACTTAATCATATAGAGATTGACTCAACATAGTGATTAAGCAGTAATTAGCAAAATGATTATATGGTCTAAACTGCTATTATATGATACTAAATCATTGTCAAACTAAGGTGAGGACGACAAATGCACCATTTCGAATAGTTAATAGATTAATTTGCACTAAATGAAATCTGATGGATGAATGTCACACTTTTGCAATGCTTGAGAGATAAAAAATCTTTTTTTATGATGTGAATAAATAAAAATACATTTTATGAAAATGGTAGTAAAATATTTTCTGAAAATGATGAAAAAACAAATGAGTTATTGTATTAAAATGTTAATTCTCATTGCGTATGCACACAATGTCACCGGAATAAAAAGGATGTTGCTTGGGACTATGAAGGGCAAAATCGTCTTTTCATGTGGCAGTTAACACAGTTAGAAGCTAGAATTGACGGAAATGTCATATAGGGCATAAAAGTTAAACTTCGTGTCATGTAAGGGAGGAAGATTTTTTCAGTGTCATAGAAGGAATTGTGCCATCTTCTGGTGTCATACAAGGAATTGTCTTGATTTAAACAGGAGCCTACCTAGTAACCCAAGGACTACAACTCTACAAGTGGTGAAAAATCCTGCAACATGCTCTGCCGACATATGAACAGGCGCAGGCGCAGGCGCTAGGTTTCGTGGAGCCTCACCGTCCAGCCAGCCAGCTGCGACGCCAGAGCTTTGCCTTCTTGCCATTGCCGATGGAGACGGTTGTGGATGCACTAATGAAAATCCGATCAGCACTAATGCACTATTGCAATTTGCAAGGGACATCTGAACCAACACATGGCCGGCTTGCAATCCTCTCGGTCCACTTGTGCCAAATCCATCACGCCCAAATTCGTCGAGGTCTGGCACCCCAAGGCGAGTAATAAATACGAGGGTATATTGATCTTACACCTCTTTTAATTAGCAAGTTTTAGCAACTCTCGACTGTCTAATGGTTTGCATTACTTTTTGGACTCCAACTAAATTCCAGCAAACTTTTAGTTGGTTTGGATTCAAAATAGCTAACTCCTGCAGAGCAATGCAGGAGTAAACGTTAACATGAGAATCCCAACAGCAACAGGTCCAATGTCTCCTGTCCTCGTTCTCTTCATCTTTGCGAAGGAAAGAGTTGGATTTTGTCTATCTGTTTCTTCGCCCGAACCGTAAAAGGGAAGATGGTCAGCCTTGTTTAGTTGGCTGAAATTTAGCAAAAAATTTGCTACTTTTCAATTCTCTTTCCATCACATCACATTAAATACACCAAAAGACATATGTTCGGAGCGAGAAAATGTAGATAAAAAAATTAACTAATCACACAATTTTGTTGTACATCACGAGCCGAATCTTTTGAGCCTAGTTAGTCCATGATTGGACAATATTTACCACGGACACTACAAGAAACTATTTAATCCGTGACATAACCATTACGTCGCGGATTAAATAAAATTCGTCGCAAATCGAAGCATCCGCGACGATTTACGTTTTCGTGGTGGAATGAGCGTCATTGATTAAATCTCTCGACGTTCCCTTAATAAATGTCGCGATCCGTGACGTATTTGAATAGTCACGGAGCAGCTCGAGGCCCATGCGGCCCAACCCATGGCTCACTATCCGTGACAAAATAAAATCGTCACGGATTGCTACTAACATGGCGGTGACATGGACGATGATGTGGCATCCTTCGTGGACAATGACGTGGCATCCTACATGGACGATGACATGGCATCCTGCGTGGATGATGACGTGGCATCCGCGTGGACGATGACGTGGCATCCTACGAGGACGATGATATGGCATCCTACGTGGACGATGACGTGACATTCTACGTGGACAATGACGTTTTCCATCCCAATTCATTCAACAAGTAAGCAATCGGGGAGACAAATTTATTACAACAAGTAACATCCCAATTTTAACATTTAACGAGTAAGTAATTCCACCTCACAAGTAGCGGCATCACATGTTTTACAATTCAGAATAATAAAAGATCACATGCATTTGTTAATCACTAGTAGTGCAAAGCATAGAAAATCAAGTCTCCTCTTTCCTTCTAACCGCTTGTTACTGGATGCAAGCGATCCTCATCCAATCACTTCTAGTGGCTTGCTCCTTGCTGATCCGATCCTCGCCTCGAAAGAGCACATTACCAAATACTAATAGTTAGAGGGTAATGTTAAATTTCTCAAATATTAAGTGTCAAATCAACTAGATTCTTGCTTTAGATGAATCAAATCGGACGAGACCAAACTGATCTACTATGACAAATAACAAACACCAATATTCCAATCATTAAATAATTGAGTATCACCATGAGACAGCTTGTGTGTAATTTACCAAAGAAAGTACAGGTGGCGGGCATATACCGAAAGTTGAAAATAAAAGAGTAGTGAACAATATAATGTGTTGACATCCGACAACGAGAGGAACAGAGCTAGATAGTGCCAACATGAGTACATAATCACTATTGTTGGTACTGAATGGCATAAATAAAGTGAAATCACTATTGCATTTCTCACTATCAAAGTACATAATCACTCTTTTAGCGAGTTAATTGGACATGTGTAGCTAGATGAACCAATCAAGTCATAACGAGTTCGGTTCTATATAATTACATCTACTTAACAAGGTAAAAACCCACGAGTTCGGACATTCGGTTGGTATTTGGTCACATTCAGTTGACATCATTTGCCTTTGGCTGAGCCATCATTACCATCAACAGAAAGTCAAAGAATTAATTAGAATTCAAAAGTGTGGAATTAAGTATATACCATAGTGTGCCATAGCATTGCTCTCGAAAATAGCACCATCGGGGGTCTCCAAAACAAGAACCCGAAAGAAATTGGTAGGCCCCGAATATCAATACATAAGTGCTCGGAGTTGTGTGCACATGAACAAGCAATCAAAAAGCCTCCTACATAAGTGATACAAGTGACATAGTAGTGTCATTTAGCCCTAATAGTGTAGAAGGTGGAATCTAGCATAAGGTAGATCAGTTTCTAAGTATTCATAAGCATTAACCATGCTACCACTTGTGGAACCATGCAAGATAGGATTGCTTCACATGCATACTTCTTAAACCCGTTAACAAAGGAACAAAACGAGACAAAAGAACACTTATGTTCGTCGGCATCAACGATCGGTCTTAGTCATGCAACCTAGCGAGAAATTGTTTGGGAATTTGAGAGGTTGGCACTTATCCGTAGCTAGAGCGGTCGAAGCGTCCCCTCATCGAGGTGACTAAATGTGACACAAATACCGGTCCCAGGAGGGCGGTAACACATTTATTACAATAGGTGGAATCAGTCTTTTACATCACGGCGACACAAAGGGCACGGTAGTGCCAACGCTACAAGGAACAACACAAACGCTAGCGACCACACTACAATAGCAAAGGCTTCCATAGCCTCCTCAGAGTACCACACCATGGAAGCTTTCGGTAGGGCCCTGGGTACACAGGCACGGTTGGGTGTAGGGCAACGACCTACTCAACGTCTTCGGGAATGTAATCGGGATCCTCCTCTCGTAAAATAGTTAGTAAAACAAGGGTGAGCACATACGTACTCAAGAAATCCAACCCCACCCACGGAGGGGCTTATAAAGCAGAATCATGCATAAAGTATAACAAGGATCAGAGTTAAGGTTCATTTTGCAAACTTACACATGCGGGGGCTCATTTCAAAAGGTTTTCGCAAACACTTTCATAACCAAAGTGACTCCATTGTTTTAGGAAAAACCATTGTGGAACTACGGACTTCCCGTCCGTCGTAGCCCGAGCACACGGCCACACACTTCACCGGAAAACAACTCACGCCGGAAAACGTCCCATCCCAAAGACTAGTTTTTGTGACCACACCGTGACTCGTCCAATACCGTGGACACGGCTATTCGAATAGGTTTGACACTCTGCAGAGGTTGTACATCTTTACCCACAAGTAGGGTACCGTTACACGGACACCTCGGTGCGGTACGGATCCTATCAAAGCCATTACCGACCTTAGCTAACACTACGAGCCACCACGGAAGCAACCAAGGGGTTATCCCACATAACCGGGGCATACCTCACACGGAGCGTACCCCTACTCCTTGGTCTCCCACCGCTCACCACACACCGGATGGCAAGTAGATTAACTAGTGGGGTTTATGCTAAGCCGTTGCCACATACAACGGTCGAGTGGTTGTACGATGATTTGGGTCGGGTGAGATGTCACGCAACCCGGTCCTTAATCGACAAGATGGACAACTCCCAACGCTCAACCACACGGTACGAGCTCACCCATACTCCCGACACACACGTCCATCCCGTCTACCCAGTTCTTTACTCCTTTTCCAAAGAATATCCCATTTCCATTTTTAAAGCACTCACACATTTTGAAAGCATTCACACATTTTGAAAGCACTCATTTAGGCCAAAACAAGGTTCAATCATAGCAATCAAGGGTGGCTATCCTACCATGTTTTGCGGTAACACAATATGCAATTTATAAAACGGGTATAGGGTATGTTTATAAAACTAGGACGAAGCATGCATCAAAGGGGGAGGTTGAACTTGCCGTCTTCGAAGTCTTCGGGGAGTGCCGGCTCGACGTTCGGGGCTTCGGGCTCCTGCTCGCGTAGTCGGCTTCGATCTCGGCTCGGGGTACCTTCCTCCGTCTACTCCGTCGGCTATGGCGTACACACAAGCAAGCAAGCAATATTAGCACACATGTTTCCGGCCGAGCTCGAGGAGGGGGGGAGGTGAGTGGAGAGGGGGCATTTATAAGTCCCAGGGAGGGGGGTTGGTTTGGCGGTGTACTACGGAGATAGCGGGGTGAGGTTTGGGTTTAGTCGTGCATGAAATGTTGGGTCACGAGAGGAGGTATAGGGATTAAGGACCTATTAGCAATTTCTACTAATGGTAAAAGGGTGATTATGCTAATATAAGCGGGTTAGGGTCACTTTGTAAATTGTTTAGTGTTCAATCGATAATTAGGTATTAATTCGGGGGCTAATTGAAAGGACTAAATGGAGGGAGAGAATAGGGCTCGGTTTTGGGGGGAAAGGGGAAAACGGGGGGGGGGGGGGGTTGGCAAAAACGCCATCTTCTCCCTCCCTTCGGTTCGAACGAGAGGATGGGGAGGGGGCGGCGGCGGCGGCTCCGGAGAGGAGGGGCGGCGGCGGCCCCAGCCGCGGCGGCATCGGGGAGTAGGGCGGGGGTGGAGAGGAGGGCAAGGGCATTCCATCCCCGTGCTCACCTTCGGCTAGAACGACGGGAGGCGGCGGATCGGCGGCGGACGAGAGGGCGGCGGCGGCGCAAATGGTGGCGGCGCGGTGGAGCTGCGGGAGAGGTTGTGCGACGGCTCGAAGGCGGTGTGGTGCGGCGAGGGGGGTGGTGGTGGCGGCCTTAAATAGGCGCCGAAGGTCGGTTTGGGGGGGGGAGGAGATATTTCGGCGAGGTCACCGGCGAGCTCGGGCTCCTTCTCGAAGTCCGCCGAACGCCGCGGCGACCGGTGATGCGATGGCACGGCGGGCCGCGGTCCACCTTGTGCGGGGGGAGTTAGGCCGGTCGTGGTGCCTTGATGCGACGGCTCGGAGTTAATGGCGATGGCGGCCGGCCGCGCTCCGGCCGGGCACCGGCGACCCGGCCCGGCCGCGGTCCCGCGATGGCGTGGGGAAAGGGGCTCCTACCGGTGGAGGGGGAGCTCCGCCGGCCGGGTGGCGTGTGGAGGAGGAGGGCGGCGGACGGGCGCGGGGCCCGGGGTCAACGGCGCCGGGCGCCGGTCGGGCGCGGGGGGCACGGCCGCGCGGGAGAAAGGGGAAGGAAGGGGAGAGAGAAAGAAGAAGGAAAGGAAAGGAAAAGAAGAAAGGAGAAAAAGAAAGAAGAAAAGGAAAAGGGGGGGGGGAAGGAAAAGAAAAGGAAGAAAAGAAAAGAAAGGGAAGGAAAATAAAGAAGAAAAGAAAAGAAAATAGGGGAAGGGTTTTTAGAAAATCTGGGAAAATTGTTAGGGAATTTAGGAGAAAGGTTTTCGCGGGATTTTTCCGATTTCCGGACGTCGGCGCGATTTTCGGGGTGGCGGTGATGGCGAGGCGGACCGGTCGTCGGGACCGCGGCGTGCGCGGGATTCCGGCCGGTGGCCGACCGCGGCGTTGGTAAGGCGTGCATGGGTGCTGTCCGGGTGCGGTGTCGGCGGGATTCGCGGCACGCGCGTCGGGGGGAGAGAGAGAGGGGAGAACGGTGGCTAGGGTTTGAATGGTAATTGAGCTCGGCGGGACGGTTTTGAAAACACGCATGATTTATTAGGTGATTTATTTAGTGCTAAAAACGCGGGCGTTACGGCGGCTCCTCCTCCTGCTCCTGCAGCTACTGCTCCTGCTCTTGATTATTTTTAAAAAAAGGAAAGACCATTATCTGTCAGTCCAAGCAGCTAGCACAAACTAGCTAGAGTTAAGCACAAGCATATATCCTGGAACAGGCATGCACATATGGGGAAAAGTAAAGAGTACAAGTGGAGCAGGCAAGCAACTACCCAAATATGTAAGCCCTTCTGATATATTGCACGTATAGGTAATTTATGTAGCTTAAGACATTGCACACATGGTGTATAAATCTCACTCCACACGTACTCTGAGTGCATATTTCTATAAGATGTGGAGCAAGAATGTGCACCAAATGCTACGGTGGACAATCAATGAACCATTTTAAATAGGAGCAAAGCACCGCTGTGCTTAATTACATTGCCAAACATTCCGGTATTGCTCATAACTCAAAGCAGAAGGTCAATAGGAAAGATGGGAATATCCACCACACGTACCTGCTCCTGTACTGCTGGATTATTCCGCCTCTGTCGAAGTCGCCCGGAACCACTCAACTCAAGAGAAGACGGATCCGCAACAGGATCGTTCCTGCGCCTTTTGGAGGGTTTTGAGACCTCGGCTGCACCATTCTCCTAAAACAGAAAAGGAAAAGAATCAATGCAAGAGGCAGCAATGTCAAAGCTGGCATGTTTCGGTATAAAATCAGGCACGGAAATATTGACCTCATTGCAAGACTGCACCATCTCCGCATTGGGAGGATTTCCCTCGCCGTTTTGCTGCAGCCAATGAAGACAAAAAATAAGCACGTCACCTAGATATACTATAAATTTCAAATCCATGTAAACTTGCGTGAGAAATTGAGGCGATTGCTCGAAACTAAATGTCTACACCCTCGCCCTTATGTTTTCTGCGAACTATATACACAACAAAAGTGCTGACCTGTGCAGAATCATGTGGCTGAGGCATCTCTTCACCGCCCCCGTTTTCACCGTTTTCCTGAGACACGTGAGCATGACTAGTAAGCATATCATGGAACTCTCTGCGGAGATTTCGTAAAACAGTTAACATCATCAGTGTTGGGAGGGGTAAGAAATAGAAGGAATTAGAGGCAAGCTCAGGGAGGTAGGAACGTGTAGAGTGCAGGAGGCACGTTAAGGAAAAAACAAATGAAGCGGCTGGAACCATGGAACCCTAGGGTAGCAGAGACACTGTTGATAGCATAACTTCTTTTCCCTCGAACCCCTAGAAATCTTTCGGGAGCAAAATCAGAGGGGGTGCTCGAATCCCATAGGCATTGACATTCCGAGCTGCAGCAGCCGCAGCGCGCTCAGCTTGAGCCCTGCTCAAGCCCTTAGCTGCCGATAATGCGGCTGCTTTTATTCGGTCTTGGGCAGCTTGGAACATATCATCATTTCCAGACATCTTGATTCACTCGGGGAGAATTAGATTATCCCAAATCAGCAACCCCACTATCCTGCAAACAACGAAACTATACTGTTCAGCAGTGAACTAATGACACCATTCCATACATTCAGTGAAAATCTAAAATAGGATCAACCTCTATCTAACAGAAATGTAGACATGTGCACACATTCAGATCCAGTTTTCACCCTGTCTACTATAAGGACAATACAGGGCGCACATTTTATTAGAGCATTGTCACACAGGGCCATCGGGAATTCGATTGTTTGGGTTTATTGTATTTGATATATTTATATTTTGGTTCTCACACATTGGCCACCAAACACTACAAACTAACCTAGATATTGAATTTAATTTTCAAACTTATATATGGAACCTTCCACATTTCAGTTTTAACTGCAGGCAGCATGTGGCTACCGGAAGTTCTACAATCAACTGATCAAGTATTGATCAATTTACAGAATTAACTAATCACATCAAATTCAATGATCATATGCTGAAAAACTCAAAAGGGACATATCAATCAGCAATCCATCAACATTCCAGAGGTCTGTAGTGATAGATCTAGCGGAGAAATTGAACAGAACCTTGAAAGTGAAAAAGGTCAGGGGGCGGGGAGGCCCTGGTGAGCCACAAGATCGGTTCTCGAAGGGAGCAGAGCCTACCCCGGAGACTCCAAGGCGAACCTAGTCCGAATCCGGTCGGCAACATCTAAATTCGCACCACCCCCAAACCCTAGAAAACCGAATCGAATCGGGCGGAGCGGAGTGGGCGGAGCGGAGCGAGCGAAGCGGAGCTCACCGGGTCGCACATCACGTAGAACTTCTCCACATCGCAGAGAGGGGGGAAGAGGGAAAACCGGTGAGAACTCGGAGGGAGGGGGACGGGATGGGTGAGGCGAAGTCAAGGAGGAGGTGGGTTTACCGGTGGTAAGCACCCCGATCGGGCCGGCTCGGTGCGCATGGTAGTCCCGAAAGACGTCCTCCGGCGAGCGGGGGACCGGCGGCGGGCCCATGAATCCGCCTCCTCCGTCCATTGGCCGGCACCGGGGAGCGCGCTTGCCGGGGAAGGGAAGGGTGACCGGAGAGGAGCGCCGGCCGCGCCGTGCGCGGGAGGAGCACCATGGTGATGAGGCGAGGTGGGTGGCGACGGTGGATCCGTAGAGGGAAGGGGAAGGGTGGGAGAGAAGCCGACCCGAGGAGGCCGCGGGAGGTGGGAATTCCTCTAGGGTTTGCCGGAACGCCGCATATATTGGGGTGATTTAGCTATGGGAAATTACCAAAGTGACCTTCATTTGTTACTCGATGAGGGTGGGACTCCTATGGGTATTATAGTCATTTCCTGGCGGGATTTTTGGTTGCGCGGGGGATTCACAATTTCTTGGCGGGATTTATATTTTTAGACTGCCACTTGTTTTCTTATTTTTTTAAATAGATAATTAACACATCTTGTGTAGTAAACAACAAAAAAAAACTAAACATCACCAGTAAAATTTTTTCATGACAATGATGACATCTAAGGTGTCATGAAGGAGTTTCATGATTTTTTGAAAAAATGGTACTTTTGGTCATTTAAGTGAATTTCTGCGTTTATTCAAAATAATTGTAAAGTTGTACTATGTGTATGTCCAATACGATTCCAAAAAATGTAGAAAAAATTCATTATCATTCATGTCTTGGAGATCTTTGAAATATTCAAAAGTTTGTTAGGGATAATTTTAAAAAAATTTCATAACATTTTGTGAAAGTTGGAGTATAAATTGTTGAGTACATTGTCGACGGATAGACCGGCACGGAGGCAAACAAAGAAATGCATAGTGTTTATTTAGGTACTTGTTTTCATATGACAAACCGAACCATTGAGTGTTCCTGACACTAACTAATAGGTTGGTGTGGATACTAACACAGAGACACGGGCTTATCCTGGTTCCGGCCGTGGAACCGTACATTCAGCAGAGTGTGCGTGTGCACTGTATTAATTCTCATAGTACGCCGAGTGCACTGTACAGTGCACCAAATTGACATGAAACCATATTTTAAGGGTATAATGCTCCTATAAAAAATTCATATGGTTTTGATAAAGTGAGATTAAAGATGTTCACAAATAGGACACAAGACTCACATAGTTTCCTACAATTGAAAACAAACTTTGAGATTTGAACAACTAATAACGTGACCAAACTTGTATGCACCTCAATTTTTGACACCATCTCATGTTGACCATAACATTAGAGAATATTAAGTTATACTAGCAATTATTATGAAAAACATGTTTTTTATATTCTCTTTTTAGTTGGAAAATGTATGTTGTATGAGAAGCAATCAAGAAATAGTAATTAAGATACAAACAAATGGCACCGAGTAAAACATCTCGATTTTAGAAAAAAATAGGAAAAAGAATCAATCGATTTGGAGTTCGTATGAGGAAGAACAACAATTTACAAGTTTTATCCGAAGATTAAAAACAGAAATTGCACTTGCTATGAACAGAGATAAACAAGTGTGTTTTCTCTTTTTAATCTTTGACTAAAACTTCTAACTAGTTTTTCTGCCTCATACTAACTCCAAATTGGATGATTCTTTTTTCTAAAATTTTCTAAAATCATGCTCTACCAAGATCTACAACTTTAACAAATGAAAAAATGATTTTGGCAGCAGTTTATTAGGGATAATTCAAGCTTACATCTCGAATTTACACTATCATAATTCAAATAATGTCATAAAATGCTCTAATGGTTCTACTAATTGACATGATAACATAATTTGGGTCCATAAACTTATGATCAAAATTTTAAATGATTTCGGTAACAACGGAACCTATGTTGTTTAGAAATGGATACATGTCTCACATAGTTTCGTGAAACATTACTTGAACATTGAAGTGAATCATATCTTTCGAAATTTTCGAATCATATGCACTTCAAACTTTACCGTAACCTTGTGTTTAGCTTGTTATTGCAAAATGCAAAGTTACGTTAGCAATGTTTGTGCAAAATAAATGATTTCTCTAATCGGTATTTAGGCGGAACTAGATAGAAGCATATAAATAGGATCGCGAAATAGAATATGTAAAAAACAACATCATTAAAGAAAAGATTATGATTTTAGAAAAATTCGGGAAGAAAAAACATCGAATTTGGATTATATATGACGAAGAAATACTAGTTACAAAATTTAATTCCAGATTAAAAGAAGAAATACCAACTATCACTATGTTCTTCATCTGAAATCGGTGATGTGGCACAACCCGATTGCTCCAAACAGGTGCACCGGATCCAAGTGCGAGTATTAATATTCAAGAGATGGAAAAAGCACCAACTATGTCATAGCGCGGTGGTGAGACGATGCTTCACGTCCTCGACGGCCAAGGTTCGAATCTTCACCGCCGCATCATTTTTATGTTATTTTGACGTGGCACAACATATAGTGTAAATGACATATATCAGAAACATCAATCATAAAACAAAACGTGGCTCGGTGGTAGCTCATCCGTCTTTGAACAACAAGGTTGTGGGTTCGAATCCCCGCAGCTCCATTTTTTCGTGGCCAAATCGGGGTCGCCTCGGTGCGGCGGGTGCGGCTGGGGGCCGGGCTCGGGTGCGGCCGGCCGTGGCCTTGGCGCGGCCGGGCTCATCCGTCTTTGAACAACAAGGTTGTGGGTTCGAATCCCCGCAGCCTCCATTTTTTCGTGGCCAAATCGGGGTCGCCTCGGTGCGGCCGGGCGCGCCTAGGCCGGGCACGGGTGCGGCCGGCCGTGGCCTTGGCGCGGCCGGACCGGCTGGGCACGGCCGCGGCCAACCACCGCCGGCCGGGACTTGGCCGATCGTGGCCGGGGTGTGCCCGGCGCGGGCGCAATCAACCGCTACCACCATTTGTTATTTTTTACACTTTTTCAATATTTCATTGCATTTATAACATGGTTATGTGTTATTTTTTTATCTTTTTAGGGGTTTTTCATTTTTAGATTTTTTACATTCATAACATGACTATTTGTTATTTGTTGATTTTTTGTTTTTTTAATTCATCAATTTTTTCCATTCATAACATGACTATTTGTTATTTGTTGATCGCGACGAATCGCTAAAATGTCGTAGTGTTGTGGGCCGAATCCCGACGAATTTAATAAATCATCGCAGTTGTTCGGGCTTCAATATCCATCGGTGCACGGTCGTGACGAAAAACCGTAATACGTCGTAGAATCGCGACGAATTCAACAAATTGTCATAGTGTTCGGGCTTCAATATCCGTGAGTGCACATCCGTGACGAAAAACAGGAATACGTCGCAGACGTAGTGCTCTTCGTGATGTTTTATGAGAACGTCGCGAGATAGTTCGTCACGTATTAAATAGTTTCTTGTAGTGAAACAAACGAAACGTGATACAGTATGCTACAGGAGTTCGAAACGTTGAAAAGGCTAAATTTCAGCCAGCTAAACAAGGCCGGCCTGCATGCACTTTTTGCAGGGAGTGGACATGGAGCTACCCCCTGCAGAGCAATGTAGCTCCTGAAGCACGTGACGTCAAGTTTGCTACATATGACATTTTTTTGTTTCATTATGCCATTATGCTAAATTAGCCAATACTCGCATTATGCATTTTGTAAAATGCGTTTAGTAAATTGCGTTTTTTCTTGTACTCTCATGGAATTTTACCTTTTCCTCTTAACATAATAAAGCCCAGTTCTCCAGCATCCTTCGAGAAAAAAAATAAAATGAAACATTCAAATAAATTGCATTCCTTTCCTGTGAACTGACTACAAGCTAAAAGTCTTTGCCACAATAAATTTGGCACACAAACTACAGCAGCATGACAGTGTATATCTCCCAAAGTAAAAGTTGACAGCGCAGATCGTTTTCGAGCATTGAATCCCAATCGCATTCCTCCAACTGTTTTTTCTATTGATAATTATGTCGTTTTTGCGCCAAGTCCTTTGCATCTTTTCTTTTTAAGGGAAAACGTCTAAGTTTTGACCATCTAACTCTTGCCACATTTTGATTTTGACTATCGAACCTCAAAATCGGGCATCTTTGACCTTCCAACTCTTAATCACATTTGACCATTGGGTGGTTTTGATGGACTATTTTAACTTTTTATTTATAATTTAGTCCTTATATCTTAAAGTGATCATCACTTTTTGTCTATACATTTGATTTAGGTCATTCTTATAGTCACACGTTCATAATAATGAGCTTTATCCTTTAGAATGTTCTTTATACTACATTATCATATTTGTTATATTATTTTTATATTGTTGTCTACAACAACAATATAAGAAAAGTAAAATAAATAGTTACAAAATAATATGAGAAATGATAAAACTCATCATTATGAATGCATGACTGAAAGAATCACTTGAATCGGAGATACGAGAAAAAATAACAATCATTTTAAGGTTCAAGGAATATTTTGATCATTTTACTTACGATTTAGTCATTAGCTTTTAAAATGATTACTATTTTTTCTCGTATATCTTATTTAAGCGATTCTTGTGATCATGCATCCATAACGACGAGCTTTATCTTTTAAAATGTTGTTCATAGTATTTTATAATAGTTTATTTTACTTTTCTTATATTGTTGCTTTTACACAACAAAATAAAAATAATATAATAAATGGTGATGAAATAGTATAAAGAATATTGTAAAAGATAAATCTCACTATAATGAATGTGTGACCGCAAGAATCACCAAAATCGGAGGTATGAACGAAACGTAATAATCATTTTAAGATCTAAAGACTAAATTGTAAATAAAAAGTTAAAACTATCATCAAAACCGTCCGATGACCAATTATAAACGATTTTTAAAGTTGGATGGTCGAAGATACCCGGTTTTGAAGTGTGATGGTCGAAATCAAAATGAGGCAAGAGTTTAATAGTCAAAAATGAACATTTTCCTTTTTGAACGAACCACAAAAGATAATACATGTTTCATTAATATATTTGAATAATACAGCCTCTTTTATTTTGAAGCCTAAAATATCTAAACCTTAAAGCAAAACGATGTGTAAAATGTAAATACACTGGCAATGTCTAATCCTCTGCATAGTTTACACACATCCTGACTTCTTACAACTTTTTAAGAGCTAATGCACTGTCATTCTGTCAAAGGTCTACTTTTATCCACACTGCCAGCACACATCCCTGTCTACCAGTATCTCACAGTGACATTTGAGGGCAATTTTGAAGGTATTTCGTTGCCAAAACTCTGCACACCCGTGGCTGTGGCCAACTGGTTGGGAGCACAATGATTGCCAAACGAGCTTATCACTACGTACTAAGACATCACGGAAAAACAACATCTGAAACAATAATGGGCACATGTCGACTGTCAAAATGCTGATCCCTGGAAATCCAAAAATATCATTGCACATTTTCACTGTCAATGAATGTTGAAACAACCTGATAGGGATCAAGGGGGTTAGGTAAGCTTCATGCTGCAGCCCGCCATCTCTGCTGTTTCCTTATATACCACACTAGAACGGGTGCATTTGCAAGAACCTCCCACCACCTTCCTCTCCTTCCCCTCTTTCTCGAAGAAGAGGCCGGCCGCCGCAAGCAATGGATGAGGGTTTCGAGAGAGAGGACCGGAGGATGTCGGCCGTGGAAGAGGTCAAGAAGCGCCATCACGACAAGGGCTTCTTCTACGCCTGGTCAGTAAGAGAATCACCACAAGCTAGCCTCCATGTCCATGAGTTGCTCTGCAGAAAATTAAACTACCTTCTATCTACGAACAAGAACAGCTGCAAAGCTTCTGCAAATTGAATTCTCATGTTCTGCACAAGTGTCGAAGCGAATTTACACGCTCATAAATCATATAAGTAAGATGCATCATGGTGAAATTGATTTTTTTTAAAAAAAATTGGTCGTTGCTTGCAGCGCCTTCACGCTGTGCTGCTGTTTCTGCTGCTACGAGGCCTGCGAGCACTGCCTGGAGTTCTTCTGCTGCTGCTGCAAGAAGGACGATTAGGGACCCGGTGGTGCAGGCATTGTTCAGCCACGATGCCGTCTTCGCGCTATGATCAATTCGTTGTGGATACGTTTTGTTTGTGAAGAAGAAATGTGATCAATCTGGAATTGTTCGTCGAAATAAAAGCATGAGCTCAGTGAAGCAGCTGTAAATCCCATCTGTTATTGGTTTGCCATGTCAGCACCCTGGTAATATATTCCACGCTCGTGTATATAAAAGGTTGCTTGTGTTATTGTTCGAGCTCTTTTTATGAAGACACTGGCTTGTGCATACTGTTGTATTTGTACAGTAGATGCTTATGCATCTGCAAGGCTAGGGATGCAGAGTTGCAGAACTCCAGCATTCAGTGGATGCATCACAGATGTCGTGGTGTGTTCCTGTTGCCTATGATACTCCTTTGCTCATAAGATTTCGAAGAAATAAACAACAGTTGCAGTTTTACTTCATCTTCTTTGTAAGAAAGAAAGAAAAAAAATACCTCGGGTATTAATTAGAGCTTTCTGAATTCTGAATCATGCGATGCGAGTGCTGCACAACGCATCAAACAGTTGAAGTAAAAGCTTCTTCAACTTCCAAATGAGGAAAAGAGAATGAAGATGTGACGCCCAACCGATATTCACAGGAAAGGAAAGATGTCTCACGAGAGTACGAGACTCAGTTCAGTACAATAAGATTTTACCTACGGGAGCATAATTAAATCCAGCTTTTAGAACCTCCATTTCTAATGTGATTATTTTCTTAAGAAAGGACAGGACAAGAAAACTGAATCCAATCTCGCCGTCTGGCCAAAATTTGGCCAAACATGAAACATTTAGGCATGCCAATATTTGAGTTTTGAATCCAACGAAATTTGATCAGTTCGCACCCATTCACAGTCAAGGCCCATTCCCCACTTTCTCTTCAGTAAAAGACGAAAGGCCCAAAACCCAAACGGAACGGGCCAGCCCCTCCAAAAGCCCAAAACCCCTACCGCGCCGCGCCGGAGTCAGCGCAAACTCCGAGGGCGGCCGGCCGGCCGGCGGCCGGCGGCCGGCATCAGTCCTCGCGCACTACCTAATAAAAAAACAGTCCTCGCGCGCGGGCGGCGGACAGTTCCGGCGGTCGCGGTCGGGGGGTAACGAGGTTCTTTCCGGTGGCTTCTTTCACGCCTCGCCTGCGGTGGCAGTTCCTCTTCGTCCTGCCGGGATGGGCATGGGCTGAGCCGCTGCGGCGGCTGGCGCAATGTGAGCTACTGCAGCTGCAGGTGCGAAGCTGGTGAGCTGTGGTAATCTCGCGTTTCTATATTAATCACAATTCTACGCTGTAAAATGTGATCCGTTTCGATCTAGCAGCTGCTGTTCGGTTGGCCTCGGTACTGATGCCCAATGGTCATTGTTTTGTTACGAGAGAAAATCATCACACTTCGGTCATTTGGCTTTGTTTGTTCGGGAGAAAAGATTATTGTTGGTGGTGATAAAGCGAAAGCGAACAAGGCGTAGAACAGGCGCGCGGATGGGGGAAAAGGTTGGTTTGGGATTTACTTTGACAAATTGGTGGTAATGGAAATCGGGAATTAGCATGCTGGGTTCTGGCAAGGAATTTGGAGAAGAGTCCTATGATTAGTCGTGGGTGCTAATGGGGTTCATGTTTTCCAATTTCCATAATTTAGGATCCTTAGTTACCAAATGGCAGAGTTTCTGTTCATCCACAGTGAGAAGGATGCTACCTCAGATTTTTTTTTGAGCATGTGCTACCTCAGATTAATTTGGAGAAGAGTCTTCTGATCTGGTCAGCTATCAATAAACAGAAGTAAAACAATGCCACATCATGCCAATATTTAATCTATGGAGGCAAAGTATTTTTTTTTTGCCTGAAAGACGCAGAAGAACTGCACTTCATCATATTAAGAAGAATAAAAGGGAAAAATTCCTTGAAAGTACAAGAAAAACACTACTCAACAGAACCCACACACACACACAAAGATGGAGGCAAGTATCAGTCGGACGAAAGGTATAAAATCAATGGAGAAGTTTACATTGAACTCAACTATGCACAATCTACATACAATTTGCACAAATGCCCCTTTTTTCAGTACAGGCCAAACTGATTGGAAAACAAAAAATAATGTCAACTACCGAGAAATAAAATAAATGCTACATATATATACTCTCTCACTATCTTACATTGCTGCAGTGCCTAGATACTGAAAATGTATCGAAGCAACACCGCTAGGTGGCTTCGCTTATCTTCTTTGAAAGTTGAAGACTTTGATGGAGAAGGCAAAGACGAAAGCAAAGAGAACTGTGAATCCGACAACAGCAGTAGCTACATAACCCAATTGGTCATGATGGAACCCGAAGAATCTGTTGACAAATTCTTGCACTGTTTCCTCATCATCTTTCAGCGTAATATGTGTGATATCTCCGAATTGTGAGGCCACAAGTCCATATAGCGTCCAAGCCACCGGACATGCCCATGAGTACCATCTCCACCATATTGGTATCCTCTGCAACCCAGCAATGTATGCTTCAGCATCAACAGTACAGAGCAAATTGAGTTGTTGCGATGTACAAGGATTTAGACTTGGACACTTACCGGTCGAGGGATAAGGAAGCCAGCAAAGATATTCCATATTGCGTAGAATGCAGTTGAGACTATGGCAGCGATGTCGCTGTTTGGTGTCATGGCGACTGCCATCATGCCATAGAACGTGAAGTACATGAAGGTGAAAAACATGAAGAACATATACCAGAAGAACTTCACAACTGTCCAGTCAAAGCCAATAAGGCTGTAGACAATGAGACCATAGACGGCTGTCTGAAGGAAGATGTGTGGGATCTCAATTAGAACCTGTTAAAAGGTAAAATTGTTAGAACTTAAAGTTTCAAATCAGCAGTAGATTCAAGGAAGAACAATGCAATTATTTCCCTTTATTTAAATCTTCAGTTACAACCAGTTACCTGTGCAAAAGCATAGGGTAGAGCAGAGTACATGCCAGCTGCCTTTTCTCGGTAGAAAACTGTTCGCTCAACATCTACAATTGGTTGCACAGTTTGACCATTCTGAATTCCAATGAAAAGAACTGCTGCATACATGGATCCCAAAGAATTGAACAGGTCCTGCCTAGTGCCACTGAAAGGAAGAATAACAGAACAGTTAAGTTTCTTTGTCACAGTATGACAACAGAATCAGGTCATTCATGTCTCAATTGGAGCTGTAAGCAAGGGCACTCACATTTTCTTGCCTAAGTTTAAGAAGATTGTTCCGAAGATGAGGGCTATAACTGTCGTGAAGAAGATTCTAGTCGCAGTGTACGAAGGATTTCTCCAGTAAGATTTGTGCTGCTTCCACAGGCAAGCCATGCATTGTGTAAGGAAGGACTGTGAGTACTGGGTTGGGAAGTACAAGTCCTTGGATCCAGGTGGAGGTGCGCTTAGTTCGCTGATTAAAGCTTTGTTCCTCCTGCAATGATGCATCCCAATCAGTGATATGAAACACATCACAGATAAAAGAGAAGTGCCATTTGAGGTTGATGTCACTGAACATACCGGTATAGGTCAGAGTTTCTGTATACTTCGGCAAAGTTGATCCCAAGGATATCTTCTTGAGCTAAGGTGGTCACTTCCAACATCCATGTTGCGGGGTTGTAACCATCCTTGATTTTCCTCACTCCTTGTATTCCCTACATTTGAAACACCAAGCAAAGGTTATCATGTGTGTCATAAGTTCGAAGTTGAATATTTTGTTCAGTGAGTACTGAAGCTCACCTCAAAGTAGTCAATCAAATCGCATGAGTTGCGTCCCAAGGGGCCGACATATATTTCTTCCCCTCCTCGTTTCATCAGGAATAGCTGTGGCAGTTCAAGTATGATATATGAACGTTGCTTCTAGAGTTCAAGATTACCAGTTTATCACTGAAAGGCGAAAGCTCCCAATTTCATGATCATCACAACTTACCTCATCAAAAGCTTCGAAGATGTCAATACTGGGCTGATGGATTGTGCAGACAACTGTCCTTCCTGTATCCACCGTGTTCCGGACTGTCCTCATCACAATTGCAGCTGCCCTGGCATCTAGTCCTGAAGTTGGTTCATCCATGAATATGATGGATGGGTTGGCAACAAGCTCAACGGCAATGGTGAGCCTCTTTCGCTGTTCAGTGGATAAACCATTTACTCCTGGTAGTCCTACCAATGCTCCCCTCAGTGATGTTAACTCCACGAGTTCCATGACTTCTTCCACAAACATCTGCATCCATGAAGTTATCCAATTAGCCAATTATTCTAATTATGGTTTGCAATGCAAAATGGTAATGAATTGCTTATGAGCTAGCGAAATGAAAGCCTTTTTTAACCTACCTTTCTTGCTTCTGAGTCTACTTCTTGGGGCAACCGGAGCCATGCTGAGTACAGGAGGGATTCATAGACAGTGACATGTGGAGAGTGGATGTCATTTTGCTCACAGTAGCCAGCAATCCGAGCAAAGGTCTCTTGCTTCTTTGGGTATCCAGAGATGGTAATGTCTCCCTCAATGTAACCACCAGTTTTCCTTCCTGCCAACACATCCATCAGGGTAGTCTTACCGGCTCCACTGACTCCCATCAGTGCTGTAAGGACTCCTGGTCTAAAGGCTCCGCTTACACCCTTCAGCAGCAGTAACCTTCCTTCAGTAATACCTTTATCTTTCATTTCCTGTCAAAAATTCATTGAGTCAATACTTATTGTTTAGTGTTATTAATTTTCTATGTTAAAGATAGGACAAATTTTCTGTTTTGTGCTTACCTGAGGCATGTCCACGGAATATTTGATATTGTCGAAGGTAATTGACAATGGTGTAAATGGAAGTACCATTCCTCTCTTCCTGGTGTCTGCTCCAACAATTTCTCCTCTTCCTGCATTTGTTAGACTTGTAAGAACGCAACAATAGCATATTCAGTTAAAATGTGTTGCACAAGAATCTGTTTTGGACTGACCATTAGGAGAAATCTGGGAGTCTGTTCCAAGCTGCAGCAGCTCAACATTTTGACCGGTACGGTTTACATGCTTCTCCTGCAGTTCCTCTTCAGAAACAACAGTTTGACCTTTTCCAAGTGCTGTTGTTTTGAGAATGACGTTAGTGACAACTGACATACATAAGACACTTTGCATTGTATGCATTTAAGTACTTTTGAGCTGAGAAGGTACTCACGGCCAAGCCAGTCGAGGAACAAAACAAAGAGAACGTTGAAGAGCATGATGTAGCCAAGCAATGCGCCGACACCGATCCAGTACCAGTTTGGGTCGACAAAGATGCCACGCGCCTTCAGGATTTGGACACCAAGTGTGTCGTTGCTTATTTTTGGATCAACAACCTGCATAAATTTTGAGATAGTTTGTCAGCTATCTATCTGAACTACATAGTGATCCGCTTGGATCGCTTCAGATAAGCTGCCTTACCATCTGCCAGCTGTGGCCTAGGAATTCATTATTGGCTATGGCATTCTGTGCATACATCAGAGGGGAGGACCAGTAGCCCCAAATCCACCATTTCTTGATATTATCTGCAGACGGAGAGAGAAAACTCAGTTCCATGCTCTGGATAGTATCTAAACAAGGTCGTGAACGGAGACTTGACATACCTCTTGCTACCAAAAAGCCACCGAGAATCAGAAGAACAAGCTGAGCGAATGACCCAAATGTGTCTGCGACAACCATTTCTCTTCCTAATGCAGCAAGAAGCCGGAAAAGACCTGATGCCATCTGGCTGATCAGTACAAGCAGCAGGTAATGGCGGAAGAACCTTTCGATATTTGGATCAAAGCCAATGACATAGTAAGTCATGGCAATCCACACAGCGCATTCCAAGAATGATATTGGGATCTTGAGCACCCATGTAGGCAGTGCATATGCCCATGATGGATAGAAGAGGAGGTCCCTCTGCTTATAGAATATCGGCAGCTTTGCAATGCTCATGGCAAGCTCAGCGAAACCATTGAACAAGTGTGTGACTAGGCCAAGGAACATTGCTCCCAGAAATATCACCCCATCTTCAACACTGCGTCGATGCATTGTCGTGCGTAGGAAGACCGTCATTGCAATGGTTCCTAGTATTATGAGCTGGTACAAATATGGAACATTCATCAAGATTTGCTATCTGAATTATGAAGTCGAGAACATTCAAGGAAGCAGGACGCATACCTGGACTACTTTGAAGATGTAAACAAACGAGTTCCTCTTCATCAGCAGCCACTCCCTTGAGAAGCTTGCCTTGAGAAGCTCCATCTTGCTGATTCCATACTTGGACGTTGTGAGAGCTGCAGGATGGTTCCTGGTTCGATCAAAGGGCACCTTGAGCTCTGATCCTAGCTTACGCCCAACATGGAATGCTTTGAATGCCTCTGCAAAGTCATTAACTGAGATGTATCGGTATGGTTTATCTCTTCGACACCAGTACTGATGCTGATCCTTCCTAGATGTAACCTGTGAGACCACAAAAGGAAAACACTGAGTTTGGAGTTCACAATGTGCAACTAACATATGATTCTTCTGGATCACTCACTTCTTGCAGGAAGTCCGCAACACCTTTTCTCTCTGGACATTTGAAGCCCATGGCCTCAAAGAATTCAAGGACATTCTCCCGAGGACCCTGGTATACAATTTGGCCCTCAGAGAGAAGAACTATGTCATCAAAGAGCTCATATGTTTCAGGTGCAGGCTGAAGCAATGCGATGAGTGCAGTTCCACCAAGGATGTGGACCGACTGCCTTAGAGAGTTGACTATCTGATACGTCGTGGAGCTGTCCAGGCCGGTGGAAATTTCGTCCATGAATAGCGCCTTAGCTGGCCCAACAAGCATTTCACCTGTAACAATTCAACAAGTCAAGAAGTCAGATTTTTTGATCAGGTTTAAACTTCAAAGGGCTTGATGCACATATCATTCTGTAACTGCAGATTGGACACACCTGTTGTGACACGCTTCTTTTGTCCTCCTGAGATACCTCTGATCATAGAGTCCCCAACCATTGTATCTGCACAGATCTCCAGACCCAGAATCTGCAAAAGAAATACAAATACTGTTAGGAGGCATATCCATTTCTCCTGCTTCTTTTTGTGTCGTGTATTTGTACTCACTTTGAGGATGTAATCTGTGACCACGCTCTCCTGACCTTCTACAGAGATAGCCTGTTTTCACACAAGAGCACAATAACTTTGAGTGTGCCTTGTTACTTCCAATGTAATACAGGGTTTGATTTAAATTAAATGAATTATACCTTCATGTAAACATCGATATCAGGATCTGGCTTAATGTTGGCTTCTTTCTCCCTTCTTGAGAGCTCTGTAAGCATGTCTGTGTAATTCAAGAAACAATTAGTTTCACTCTAGCAAAGATAAACAATTATCTTGTTCATTTTCCTGCTCATGTTACCATACCATAACGTGTTCCAACTCCTTGGCATCTTGCAGAGAAGGCAAGTGTTTCCCGGACTGTCATTTCGCCGATGTGAACATCATGCTGACCGATGTATGCTGATGTCCGCTGAGGGACAAATTCATCCATGTCATGCCCATTATAAGTCACTCTTCCTGACACCTGGAAATTTTCAATGCAAGTTCATCCATGTAAACTCGCAGCCACTTTTATCGCTTGAAGCTCAGAACAACTCAAAACTCAAGAAAATACGCAAGATGTTGATACCTTGAGAGTTGAGTCAAGTTTCCCTGACAAAGCTAGAAGTAGGCTGGTTTTCCCAGATCCAGGAGGGCCAAGCAACAGAGACATCCTGAACAAATGCCATATGGTGAGTACAATTGTCCAACTAGATAAACACTAAAACCTCACATATTCAAAATTCTTTTCGATTTCACCTGCCGGGTCTTATGATCCCACTGATGTCATGAAGGATGGAGATGGGCCTCTTCCCGCTAGAGACGATGCGCAGAGCACTCAGTGCATCCTGTTGATGGGGATTGGGAGCAGGTCAATCCATGGGGTCAGAAGCTGAAGAAACTCGAGAATTTGCTCGTTTTCCATGGCGAGGAAGCATGCGTGAAGCTGCCACTGCAGAAACCTACCATGACTTTGTTGGAGAAGAAGTTGGTGAAGGTCGGGACACCCCGGTCGCCGACGTAGGCCTCCGCGTCAATGTTGAGGTGCTCAAACCGTACTTCTATTGTCGGATTGTCAATCCCAACTCTGCGAAACCAACGAGAATTAAAGCATGAATAAATCGAGTGCTTCTTTTTTACGCGCGTGCTGCTGCATCATGAAATGGTTTCTGAAATGATTTCAGAAAGAACTGAAGCTGAGTAATTCAGTGCTTTAATTCAGAAAAAAGAAGTGAAGCAGAGTGATTCAGTGCTTTAATATATTACCGCTCCATACGATCGCGGAGCTTGAGGAGGAATCGCTCGTTGTCCTCCTCGGCGGTGCGGATGAGGCGCTCAATGAGGTTCTTGCGCTCCTGCATGCCGAGACCCTGGATGTCGACCTCCTCGACGCCGCCGGCACCGGCCGCCGCCCCCGTGAGGATGCCCTTGCGCATGCGGTCGTAGGTGGGCAGCTTCTCGATGGCCGCCCACCGCAGCGCCTCCTCGTCGTCCTCCTCCCTCGCGGACCGCCCGAACGCGTCGCTCCGGCCGGACGCCCGCCACGACGACGCCGTCCGCCGCATGCTCCCGCCGGCGACGCTCCCCGTCCGCACTAAATCCATCGAATCCCTTCCTCAGATCAGCAGCCTCGGCTCGATCAACTCTCCCCAACGACTCCTCTGTTCTTTTGGGTTCCCCCCGCGTCCCTTCTTCTTGCTTGACCAACGGTGTTCTTGCTCGACCCCCTGCTTCTGTTGCAGCAGCGAAACAGAGCTGCTGCGAGTGTTGTGAGTAACGAGGAGATCAGGAGACGGCGATGCGGTTAGAAATACGATGGAGCGCGCTCCCGTTCCCGCGTCCTGGCGTGGCGCGGCGCGACCGCGCGAGGCGACGGCGTGCGCGAATTGATCCGCGGTGGCGGGCGCGGGAAATTATTTGGCCGTTAGAGTGGAGTGGAGGAGCAATTTACTTCTAGTTTTCCGTTTCCTCGTTTCATATTACGAGTCCAGCGTAGACAGTTTGACCGTTTGAATGGGCTGGGCTGGGCCCTGCTCGCGGCCCGCAGTGCCTTTGTGGCGAAGGACTCGTGCAGTGAGTGGAGCACAGGCCGTCCATCGGCGGATCTACGGTTGCGGAGGTCACGGTCGGGGGGTTGATTCCGTACGTCAACCGGCGAGGGGGTAGTGCTCAGGTCATACGCGAGCTGCTAGCTGCTGCATCGTGTTTCATGCATAAGCATGGTGTCACTACTGTCACTGCAAGGAGAGAATAATGGCTTCGGCAGCGAACGGAAAATGGACGGAGTTGCAGTAACGCCTTTTGCTTTTCTTTTTAAAGAGTTAGTTCCAAGGCAGAAGTCCCCGTCTTTACTTAAAAGACAGAGATCATTCAGTTTACAACACAGGTTTACAAGGGTGGCAGCACCCTGGCACCCACCGAGATGGAATCAGCAAAATATGAATAAAACGCTAGGGACATGCATGTTGCGCCATACACATAGGCATTACGGAACGAAAATTCAAAGTTGAACTTCCGACTCCATCATGCTTCTTCATCAGACTCTTCTCCATCTCATGTAGTTTGAGACGCCCAGGCCTTCATGCAGAGGGGCTCCCTGACCCTGGTGCTCATGACATCTTCAGCCGCCTCTCGGGACTTCTTGCTCCGCGCGATAATTCCTGTGTGAACACTACCAACTCCACCTTCTTCTCGGGCGGGCACAAGATGTAGGTGAGCCAGTTTTGGGCTAAACCAAATATCTTCATCAGAAGAAATTCCATGCATGCTTTGCCAAGCCATCCTCTCTGAAAACACACATCATTTCTTAGTTTCCAACTAATAATGTTGACCGATCACCGAAGCATATTTCTTATTGCTAAGCCAACAAACACTTATGTTATCGACAGAATACCCTAGATTACGGTTACGGCAAATGACATCCGAAATTCTTTCCCACATAACCTTTGCGACCACACCATTAGAAAAAAAGGTGCCGGCATGTTTCTAATTCTTCGGCTTTTGCTTCTTTTTTTCCATCTCCTTCGGCTTGACCTGCAACGTACTTCATATACAAGATATATGGAATTCTTGCTCGTTCCAGGGAAGATCGCGCTGCACTGTACTTTTTTCTCTTGCTCTGTTCGTCCCCAGAATCTAATAACTGCTTCTAGAGGAGGCATTTTGCTCTTGCCAATTAAGTCTCCTCCATATCCATCCATCTCTGCCGACGATCCTCTCTATGGACGGCGGAAATCATACGGCACTTCATTAATAATATATATAATCCCAATCACGGAATTAGTTGAGTAGAGTCGTAGCACTGCTTGTTGGATGGGATTTTTTTTAATGAAGGGCACACACACTGTACTTTTCTCTTGCTTTGTTGGTCCTCAGGATGTACCTTACAGAAGTACAGAGTAGCAGTGACGCATTTAGAAATAAATTTAGAGGGTGGGGGTTTTTTTCTCCTCCTTCTTCTTTCTCTAGCCTCTCCTCCCCTCATTCTTCTTCCTCAAATTCGTAGGAGGGGGGGGCTCCGTTGAATTTCCAGTGCTAGGGGGCTCGAGCCCTGCCCGCCCCACTGCTGGATCCGTCCCTGTAGAGGAGGCATCTGACTTGATCGCGTACGGGCTCGCCGAGTGTCAGAGCGCACGTACACACTAGATAGGTACACAAGAAGAAAACCCGACCACGCACTGTTGCTGCTACTACGTTAAACGAGTCGAGCCTCGAGACGTACGTGTTAATTGGTCGCAGCTACGTTAATTAACGGACGTGTGCTTTGCTCGTCTAGTTTATATTAACACCGGTCTTGTACGTGCTCCGGAGTCCGTCACGGTACGTGCTCCAGGACAACGAAGAATCGTCACTATTATTACTAGCATTTCCTCACGTGTTGCCGTCGCGTGCGACGAGGGCGGGTACTGTACGTAGCCACACGCACCCAGTCATCAGCACGGGGCGACCAAACAAACAAGTCATCAGCACACACAGTGGCAGAGAGCCCAGCAGGGGCAGCCGGAGGGTCATGAACTCATGATGCGCATGGTCTGAACTCCGAAGCATGGAACTTGGAAGCGGTCAAGACGGGCCTGCTGCGCCAGTGTGCAGTGAGTGTGCGTGGAAGCCAACTACGGCCGGCGGGTTCGGCCGCCAACAGGTCAAACGTGATTGGGCTTGCTCTACCTGTCTACTCTACGGCGTGCTGCTGTTGCAACAGATCGAATGCTCAAGTCTCCTCTCTATCCATCCATCTCTTCCGACAATCCTCTCTCTGGACGGCGGCCGGAAGTCATACGGAACTTTATTTAATATAATCCCAATTACGGAAGTAATTGAGTTGTAGGGAGTCGTAGCACTGTTTGTTGGATAGTAGGAATTAGCATGCGTGCATTTGTCCTTTTGCTGCCGTTATGTTTCTTTATTTTCTAAACAAAAAAGAAGTCAGCCGTACATTGTTGAGCGCGACGGCCGATCGACGACGTTGACGTAGCCGGGTTCGGTGGGCCGGCCGGTGGCCCAACGCGCCGGGGGTCGTGGTGGGCAGACACTCAGACGGACGAAGACCGCCCGGCCGCCGCCCACGGCCAAGTAGTCCTTCGTCGCTGTTGCCGGCGGCCTCGTTGGCAGTTGGCCCGCCCTCCTCGCCATTCTCCACCGAGGTATGACGTGCGCGGCGATGGCAATCAATCCAGTGTGTAACCTCAACTCTCACATGCCAACAAGAATCCACGAGACTCTCGCCAAGGATTCATCGCCCGAGATACTGTTGACACTTGACAGAGTCAAGCTCGTACGACTGAACTGGTTGGCATATCACGGGCGACAGTACTCGGGGGTTCGGGCGGGCCCGTCTAATAAATTCGACTTTGCAAGTTGCAAAAGATGTCTAAATAAATCTATAAAAGATTAACAAGTTACACATCTATGGTCGCCACATAAGTAAGCAGGGGCTCGTCAGGATGGATAGGATAGGTTTCCTTTAAAATTTTCAATAATATTCTCATGAACGAAAAAATTAGACAATTCATGAAAAACTCAAAATATCCAAAAACAAAATCCTAGAGATAGATTGAGACATGAGAAATACAAATAAGACATTTGGGGCTCGAGGAAAGACTTATAAAACCCTCTAACAAATGGACAAAGCCTTAGAAAAGTGAGAATAAATTCCAAAAATATATGCAAAGTTTTTTTAAAAATTCATTTTCGCACAAGGAAAAAGAAAATACAACCAACATAATGCAACACACAAAAAAACTATAGTTCATTAAATTAATTTAGAAAAAAATGTATCGCCTAATTTAGCAAAAAACCTTAACACCTAAAACAAACTTAAATAAAATATGCAAAACCTTACTAAATGTTATCAAATTGCAATTGGTTAAATTTAGGGTGTTACAATATACACACATATAGGGATGGGCGTTCGGGTAGTTCGGGTATTCCGGGCCGGGTAATTCGGGTACTAGGAATTTCGGGTATCCAGAAATGCTACCCGAGAACCTCCAGAGGGAACCGTTACTCGAACAGTTGGGTACCCGGAATGTCGGGTTCGGGTAACGAGTAATCCCGATTACCCGATGTTGCAGCTAATAACAAAAAAGGGCGTATAGCACTCTACTGCAGGAAGCGCTTCAGCAGAGTTTCACTGTCCTCATTCATCTGTCCATCACAGTTTCAGCATAAACGACAGTTACAACACAGACACACATACCAAAGTAGCAAACTTAACCACCAGTTCAGACATTTAATCATACGTAGTCTCAGAGAACAAATATTAACCAACCAGAGTACTAGTTCAGTACCACAAACTTAAAGAAAGAACACAAAAAATAGATTATTGCAGCTGCAGAAGAACATGCTGGTAGTATGGCTGAAGGCTAGCTGATGCACTTTATCATCTGTGAATAGAAGAACAAGCTCAAAATTAGGGAGCTATTTCGATAGAATATTTTATGGTTATGGTTAGGAATAGGTGACCAATTAATGTTACCTTTAAGGTATAGTTGTTGAAGGTTTGGAGGAGGCACACTTGCTAGTGTTTCGTGTTGAGTGGGACCTGGCAGTGTCTTCTCCTTTTCCATCACCTCCAAATTCTCCAACCAACTCTGAAATAAAAAAAAATGAAAGCATGCAGTTAACAGAAATATAATGATAGATCAAATACATAAATAAAGTAATTAAATGTCTGACCTTTTTCAATGATGGATAATTCCTCTGTACTCTCTTCAATGTTAATAGGAGTAGCTAAAAACATTCTGAAGCTAAATTGAGATAGGTATAGCAAGCACATCACGGGACATGTGAGCCAAAATTGGAAACCTGTGTACATTGCCTTTCCACCAAGCAAGAATGTCAATCTTTATGTCTGGGTCACCTGTATCTTCAGCAAGATATTTGTCTAGTTCTGACTTAGTAGTGTTTCTTGAACCATGGTACAACCTCATCCTCGTGGCGATGACTTCTTTAAGCTTGCCACTTGGAACTCCCTTTGATTGATCGAGATCAATTGTGTCAGTTGCTACTTCATTTGGAGCATACATGTTTTATATTCTTCAAACAGCTCACGGATACAAGTGTTAACAGCTGCCCAAACTAGCTGTCCTCTTTCCTAACCAAATACATCTTCAATGGTAATATTTGTGTATAGAGATAACTTGTATATCTTTAATGGTAATCTTTGTGTATAGAGATAACTTGTATCTTGGATCAAGGAAAATAGCAACAAATTGCAATAAATTGATGTTCTCTTTGTCCTTCTCCTTTTTTCTCACCCCTGCCCTTGTCTTGCTCATTCTCCTTTGACTTGTTGTTGATGTGCCAAACTCCCCAATATTTGTCAAATTTTTTCTTTCGTCCTCTTACCCGTTTCTACTTGCAAATTGTCTTTACTACTCATCCATGTTTGAATCCGCAATCAGACTTCTCCAATCTCATGAAAGAAGGTATTGCAAGTGACATGCAGACTATATGATACACGAACTGTAAGATCATGGAAATGCTCTAGGAATTTTGCCATCTTCTTGCCATTGTCCAGTCATCTTCATCAGGGTGACCACATCCCTGATTCTCTTCACCTAGGTCAATGACATAATTATTGTCATCTTCAGCTCACTTCAAGAACACCTTTTCATACACTATTGCAACTTTAAGCATCAAATATGTGTAGTTCCACCTTGTTGGTACATCAAGCCTTAGAAATGCCTTGCTTTCCACCTTCTCTTCCTCAACAATTTCCTTAAACTTGACCAATCTTGAAGTCCCATCTTTAATATATCTAATGGCTGCTCTAACACACTAGATAGAAAGGTCCACTTCTTTGAAGCCATCTTTCATAATCAGATTAATAATGTGCGCAACACACCTCATGTGCATATACTTTCCATTGCTATGTTGGTTTTCTGCAACTTGCCCCTCAAGAAACCAACCCCGCCATCATTGGCACTTGCATTATCAATTGTAACTGTCAAAACTCTATCCAAACCCCACTCATTCAAGCTTTTTAGCAAACTCTTCCTTATGTCGTCACTCTTGTGGCCCTTCACTTTGAAAAAACTGATCACTTTCTTATGCAAATTCCAATTCTCATCTATGAAACTTGCAGTCATAGTCATATATCCATCTTGAGTGTTGGAAGTCCAACAATTTATCGTCAGGCAAACCCTCTAACACGATTGTTTGAAGAACTTTTTCAACCTCGCTTTTCCAAGATAGTAATGGCGCACAATGTCCCTGGTGGTTGTTCTTGAAGCGTCCCCTCATCAGAGGTGACTAAATGTGACACAAATACCAGTCCCAGGAGGCTGGTAACACATTTATTACAACAGGTGGAATCAGTCTTTTACATCACGGCGACACAAAGGGCACGGTAGTGCCAACGCTACAAGGAACAACACAAACGCTAGCGACCACACTACAATAGCAAAGGCTTCCATAGCCTCCTCAGAGTACCACACCATGGAAGCTTTCGGTAGGGCCACCGGGTACACGAGCACGGTTGGGTGTAGGGCAATGACCTACTCAACGTCTTCTCGGAATGTAATCGGGATCCTCCTCTCGTAAAATAGTTAGTAACACAAGGGTGAGCACATACGTACTCAAGCAAATCCAACCCCACCCACGGAGGGGCTTATAAGCGGAATCATGCATAAGGTATAACAAGGATCGGGGTTAAGGTTTATTTTGCAAACTTACACATGCGGGGGTTCATTTCAAAAAGGTTTTCGCAAATCATTTTCATACCCAAAGTGACTCGATTGTTTTAGGAAAAAAACCACCGTGGAACTACCGGACTTCCCGTCCGTCGTAGCCCGTGCACACACCCACACACTTTTCCCGGAAAACTAACTCACGCCGAGAAAACATCCCATCCCCAATCACTAGTTTTTGTGACCACACCGTGACTCGTCCAATACCGTGGACACGGCTATTCGAATAGGTTTGACACTGCGCAGAGGTTGTACATCTTTACCCACACGTAGGGTACCGTCACACGGACACCTCGGTGCGGTACGGATCCTATCATAGCCATTACCCACCTTAGCTAATGCTACGAGCCACCACGGGAGCACCCAAGGGGTTATCCCACATAACCAGGGCGTACCTCACACGAGTGTACCCCTACTCCTTGGTCTCCCGCCGCTCACCCGCACACGGATGGCAAGTAGATTAACTAGTGGGGTTTATGCTAAGCCGTTGCCACATACAACGGTCGAGTGGTTGTACGATGATTTGGGTCAGGTGAGATGTCACGCAACCCGGTCCTTAACCGACAAGATGGACAACTCCCAACACGCTCAACCACACAGGTACGAGCTCACCCATACTCCTGACACACACGTCCATCCCGTCTACCCAGTTCTTTACTCATTTTCCAAACATATCCCATTTTCATTTTTAAAGCACTCACACATTTTGAAAGCACTCACACATTTTTAAAGCAAACATTTAGGCCAAAACAAGGTTCAATCATAGCAATCAAGGGTGGCTATCCTACCATGTTTTGCAGTAAAACAATATGCAATTTATAAAACGGGTATAGGGTATATTTATAAAACTAGGACAGAAGCATGCATCAAAGGGGGAGATTGGACTTGCCGTCTTCGTAGTCCTCGGGGAGCGCCGGCTCGACGTTCGGGGCTTCGGGCTCCTCGCCGCGTAGTCGGCTTCGATCTCCGGCTCGGGGTACCTTCCTCCGTCTACTCCGTCGGCTATAGCGCACACAAGCAAGCAATATTAGCACACACGGTGCCGGCCGAGCTCGGGGAGGGGAAGGTGAGCGGAGAGGGGGTATATATAGACCCTAGGGAAGGGGTTAGTTCGGGGGGGGGGGGGGGGTGCGGTAATGTTTGGACTTAACCGGGAATGAAAGGCGTGTATGAAAGGCTAGGTTAAGGAGGAGTTATAGGTATTAAGGACCTATTGGTAATTTCTACTAATGAAAAAGGGTGTGTTTATGACAATATAATTTGGGTTAGGGCCTGTTTGTAATTTGTTTAGGTCTCAACAAGTAATTAATTACTAGCCTTAGGGGCTATTTGGAAGGAATAGGGGAGGAAGTAAATAGGATAGGGGGGGGCTCGGTGTTAAGGGAAAAGGCCGGGGGCCTATTGGCAAAACCGGCTTTCTTCTCCCTCCCTCGATACGTAACGCAGAGGGGAGGGGGGCGCGGGCATGGCCGGCGGCGGGGGTGCCTGCCGGCGGCTCCGGTCCGCGGCGGCGGCCGGGGACAAGGGGAAAAGGAAGAGGGGGCGAGGGGGTTCCTATTCCCGTGCTCACCTCGGGCTATTGTGCACGGTGGAGGCGGCTCCACGGGAGAGCGGTGGTGCGGTGGCGGCGCTAGGGGGCGGCGGCGCGGTGGTGCTCGGGGAAGAGGGGAGGAGGTGCTGTGAGACCGTGGTGGTGTGGTGCGGCGAGCCGGGGAGGCCGTCGGCCCCTTTTACAGGCGGCGGATGGCGGCTTGGGGAGGAGATATTTCTCCGGCGAGCTTCACTTCGGCGAGCTCGAGGAGCTTCGCGAGGCGGCGACCGGCGACGCGACGGCTCGGCCGGACGGGTCAACTTGTGCCGGGGTTAGGCCGTGGACGAGACCCGGCGTGCGGCGCGGCGGGGCGGCGCGGCCGGCCGGTGGTGGAGTTGACGGCTCGGGCGGGGGGGAGTTAATGGCGGCCGCGGCTTCGGTGGCCGGCCGGCCACCGGCGTGCGCGCGGGCGGGCGGGGCCGGCGGTGGCGTGCGGCGGCGGGTGGTTTGCGGCGCGCTTGAGGAGGAAGGGGGCGGCGGCGGCGCGGGCCCCGGGTCAACCCCCGTCGGGGCGCCGGTCGGGGGTGCCGGGTCGGCCGCGCGGGAGGAAAGGGGGAGGGGAGGAGAAGAGAAGAAGAAAGGAAGGGAAAAAGAAAAAGAGGAAAAAGAAAAGGAAAAAGGAAAAAGAAAAGGGAGAAAAAGGAAAAGAAGGGGAGGAAAATTAAGAAGGGAGAAGGAAAAATAGGGAAAAAGATTTTGGAAAAATCCGGAAATTGTTAGGGAAAATTGGGAAGGGTTTTGCGGGGTTTGTCCCGGTTTTCGGGCGTCGGCGCATTTTCCGGGACGGCGGTGATGGCGAGGCGGACCGGTCGCCGGGACCGCGGCGTGCGCGGGATTCCCGGCCGGTGGCCGACCGCGGCGTTGGGAAGGCGTGCAAGGGTGCGGCCGGGGTGCGGTGCCGGCGGGATTCGCGGCACGCGCGTCGGGGAGAGAGAGGGAGAAAACAGTGGCTAGGGTTTGAATGGTAATTGAGCTCGGCGGGTTGGTTTTTGGAAATACGCATGATTTATTAGGTGATTTATTTAGAGCTAAAAACGCGGGCGTTACAAACCTACCCCACTTAAAATGAATCTCGTCCTCGAGATTCGGCTAAGTTTCAAATAGGTGGGGGAACTCCTTCCTCAGTGCATCCTCTCGTTCCCACGTAGCTTCTTCCACCCCGTGTCTGCTCCATTGGACTCTGCACACCCGTACTTCTGACGTCCTTGTCCGCTTGACCACAGTGTCTAAGATCTTGACGGGCACCTCTTGGTACCTAAGGTCTGGCTGTAGATCAATGGTCTCCACCGGTACTCGCTTTTCTTCCAGAACCTTCAAACATCGGCATAGGCCGGGAGATGTGAAATGCGGGTGTATATCCGACATTTCCTCGGGTAGCTCCGGCCGATATGCTATCGCTCCGATTCTCTTGAGCACTTTATACGGGCCGATGTAACGAGGGGCCAACTTCCCGTGTACTTGAAATCTCCGAGTCCCCCGGATGGGTGAAACCTTGAGGTAGGCGAAGTCTCCCGGATTGAAGCTCGCCTCACGCCTCTTCTTGTCCGCGTAGCTCTTCGTCGAGACCGAGCGGCTTTCAACTTTTCTCGGATATCGCCTACTCGCTCCTCGGCTTCCTTTATAAGCGCGGGCCCGACCGGGGCACGCTCTCCTACTTCGACCACATCGGGGGTGTCCTACACTTTCTCCCGTATAGTGCTTCGAATGGCGACATTCCCAGACTTGCCTGGTAGCCGTTGTTGTAGGAAAATTCTGCATATGGCAGGCTCTGCTCCCAATCTTTGCCATAGGTGAGGACGCATGCTCTCAACATATCTTCCAAAATTTGATTTACTCTTTCGGTCTGTCCGTCTGTCTGCGGGTGGTACGCAGAGCTGAAGTCTAGCTTGGTGCCCATGGCTTTGTGTAGGCTTTTCCAGAACCTAGAGGTGAACGCGGGTCCCTTTGTCCGAGACTATCCCGCTAGGCACTCCATGCGGCTTCACTATGTTTTCTATGTAGAGTTTCGCCAACTTCTCTCCACCATAAGTGGTCCGTACGGGTAGAAAGTGAGCGACTTTAGTGAGTCGGTCCATGATCACCCATATGGAGTCATGTCCCTTCGGAGTCCTTGGCAACCCTACTATGAAGTCCATGCCTATCTCGTCCCACTTCCATACCGGGATTGGTAAAGGTTGCAATAGTCCCGTCGGCTTCGATGTTCGGCCTTGATCCCTCGACAAGTGTCACGGTGGGCGACGAACCGTGCAATGTCCGCTTTCATCCCATTCCACCGGTACTTTCGCTTTAAGTCCATGTACATCTTGGTGGATCCCGGGTGAATGGAGTATGCCGAGTTGTGTGCCTCATCCATGATGGTCCGTCGGAAATCTCCACCTTCGGGCACGCATATCCCGTTCTTGTACCACGGGGTGCCTTGGTCATCTACTGCGAAGTCGGGGGCCTTGTTTTCTCGGTATGCTTGCGGATCTTTATCGATTTTCATCGGTCTCTTGGGCCTTCCGGATCTTTTCCTCTAGGGTAGGTTGAACACTCAGCTGGCGGACGTAGCCTTGGGGGACGATGTGTACGTTGAGCCGTGCCATCTCCTCTTGCAACCGGGCACTCTTGGGTGCTACCTTCTCGTAGGTTTTCCGGCTTAGCGCATCTCGCTACTACATTGGCCTTCCCCCGGTGGTAGTGGATCTCTAGGTTATAGTCCTTGACCAGCTCTAGCCATCTTCTCTCGCCTTAGGTTTAGGTCGGGCCGGGTGAAGATGTACTTTAGACTCTTGTGGTCCGTGTAGATTTCACACTTGTTTCCGATCGGGTAGTGTCTCCGGATCTTCGAGCATGCACTACGGCCGCAAACTCCGGATCATGGGTGGGATAGTTCTCGCTCATGGGGTTTGAGCCGACGGGAGGCATATGCCACTACCTTCCCATCTTGCATGAGAACACATCCCAACCCTTGTCGGGAGGCGTCGCAATACACGACAAAGTCCCGTTGAATGTCTGGCAGGGTCAGCACTGGGGCTGTGGTCAACCTCTTCTTCAACTCTTGGAAACTTCTTTCACGGGCCTCGGTCCAGTTAAACTTCTTCTCTTTCTTGAGCAGCTCTCTGTCATGGGCCGGGCGATCTTGGAGAATCCCTCGATAAATCTCCGGTAGTATCCGGCTAAACCCGGGAAACTCCCCGATCTCACTCACGTTGGTTGGTTGCCGCCGGTTGGAGACCTGTCTCAACTTTCCCGGGGTCTACGGCTACTCCTTCGCCGGTCAATATGTGCCCAAGGAAGGATATCTTTTCTAGCCAAAATTCACATTTGCTGAACTTGGCGTATAGCTTGTGTGCCCTCAATTTTCCCAGCACTACTCGAAGGTGTTGTTCATGCTCCTCCACGCTCTTGGAATAAACAAGTATGTCGTCAATGAAGACCACGACAAACTTGTCCAGCTCTTCCATGAACACCTTATTCATGAGGTTCATGAAGTATGCTGGTGCATTGGTTAGTCCAAAGGACATCACCGTGAACTCATACTGCCCGTAGCGAGTGACAAAGGCGGTCTTGGGGATGTCACTTTCCCTTATCTTGAGCTGGTGGTACCCTGATCTTAGATCCACCTTCGAGAAATACTTGGCTCCCTTCAGTTGGTCAAACAGGTCATCTATTACGGGAAGAGGATACTTGTTCTTAATAGTGACCTCGTTCGGCGAGCGATAGTCCACACACATCCTCATGCTCTTATCCTTCTTCTCTACGAAAAGCACCGGGGCTCCCCATGGTGATGAGCTTGGTCCGATGAACCCGCTTCGCCGAAGCTCGCTCAGTTGCTTCTTCGGTTCCGCCGGCTCGGGGCCGCCATCCTATAGGGCCTCTTGGCTATGGGAGAGGTTCCGGGGATAAGGTCGATTACGAACTCTATATCCCCGTTCGGTGGCATCCCGGGGAGTTCTTCGGGGAACACATCCGGGTATTCTCGTACTACTCGGGACATCTTCTATGGACTTGGCTTCTATGTTGAAAACCATTATATCCGGCCTGTGTCCCCGGGTGTGGCGGGTCACTTGTATCCCGTCTAAATTGGTCGGGTGTACTACTTTATCGGCGCAACTTATGAGGCCATGGTGTTGGCTTAACCAGTCCATACCAAGGATCACATCTATCCCCTTGGATTTCGGTACTACCGGAGTCGCTAAGAACTCTACCCCACTTAAAATGATCCTTACCACGGGGCATCCCGGTTGACACTTAATGTCACCTCCGGCGTTCGAGTTATTAGGGGTGCTTTGAGTAGTACCGTGGGTATGCTATGCTTTTCCACAAAGCTTGAGGATATGAATGAGTGTGATGCTCCCGAATCGAACGGTATGGTAGCCAAAGCGAGCCGACCGGGAACTCACCGAGTACTACGCCTTATGCTTCCTGTGCCTCCCGCGCATTGATGTGATTCACCCGGCGCGTCCATACGACCGCCGGGGCCTGTCTCATCCGCCGGTTGCTGGTGTTGTTGCCGAAGTTATTGTTGCTGCGCACTGGCATGCGGTTGGCTCCTGAAGCAAGTGGCCTTGGCCCGTTTACCGAGTTGGAGTAGGTGGTGGTGGCTGGCTTTTTAGCATAGGGGCAGTTGGCGATGAAGTGCCCGGTTTCTCGGCAGTTGAAACACACTCGGGAGCTGTTGTTGTTGTTGGTAGTGATCTGGCTGGTGTTGTTCTGTGGGGGCTTCATGGCACTCTGGTTGTAGGAGGGCTTGAACTGGGCTCTAGGGCCTTGCGAGCTCGTGGCTTGGGATTGGGTTCTGATCGCATAGGAGCTTGGAACCTGGACATGGGGTGTCCAAAGTTTCTCGGCCTCCGGGACCGCTCTTGTTGCTTGGCCTTGTGTTCCATGAACTTGCTTTTGTTTTCCTTCTTTTCCTCGGCCCTTGCTCTCTCCGTGAGTATTGCCATGTTCATAAGGGTGTTAAAGTCCGGGTAAATCCGAGGAGTCAGCAGTGTCCTCAGTTCCGGAGTTAGCCCCTTCTTGAACATTTCTTGCTTTTTGGAGTCTTTATCCACCTCCTCGGGGGCATAGCGGGCCGGCTCTATGAAGCGGTACGTGTATTCCTCCACGGACATGTTGCCTTGGCGGAGTTCGCGGAACTCGTCCGCCTTCCGCTTCGGTGTAGCCTCGGGATGTGGTAGCGACGAAACTCCTCCACGAATTCATCCCATGTGATGGCGGAGGGATCCTTGGGCGCGGCGCGAGTAATTTTCCCACCGAGGCTAGGGGTCTGTCCGGTGGCCGGTGAGGCCGCCGAGAGAACCTTGTCATGGTCCTCGCGGTGGAGGGGCTCCGGTTCCCTCGGGATAGCTCTCGGCCAATCGTCGGCGTCCAAAGGATTCACCGACCCGCTAAAAGTGGGCGGCTTAGTCCTGAGGAACTCGATCAACTTCTCATTCATGCTCATAGCACGGGGTCTTGGGCGGTTGATGGCATTGAAGATAGCCTCCATCAGGACAGTCTGGTTGGCTAAGACTTGTGCCAAATCAACAGGAGGGGGTGGCGGTGGCAGGACCACGTTCTCTCCTCCATCTTCATTCTGGTTAACCTCCTGGTCGTGGAGACTCTCCCTCCGATTGGCTTGCGATCCCTCAGCGTCCGATCGGTGGGTCCTGACAGGGCGCCTGGAAACCATCTGTAAAGAAACGGGTTTTCTAAGAGGTCTAGTTTTATGTGATGTTTAAGTGGATTATATCGGGTTTCTTTTTGAAAAGGGCAGGGTTTATTCTGCCGGTAAGCACACAACAAGCACATAGCAAACAAGCAAGCACAAACAAGTTTTTATTACAAACCAGCGAGGAGGATACATCCCGACTACGCGGACACACTACACGCCTAAGGGCTAAGGGCGCGACTTGGACGGTACGGCTTCATTCCCCGGGTCTTGGGGTACACTACTCGTGAGGGGAGTCGTCTTCCGGGGTCGAGTGTTCTTCCGGCGGAATGAGCAACTCGTCATCGTTTCCGCCCTCGGGGTCTCCGTTTTCCCCGAGGCGGCTTTGCGGCTTCGGTGGTAGCCGTTGGGGGTTCGGTAGATCGCCGGTGGTGCTGGTGGGACTTCTATGGTTCCTCCCCATCCTACTAGGGGTGTTCCCGAGCGGGACTTGAGCTTCTCCAATGGCCGGAACGCAGGTGTTCCGCCGTTGGTCCATTCTTGCATGCGTTGGTCCCGGATCCTCCCGAGGCTTTCTCGGGCAACGGCTTCACCGCTTATGGCCGCTGTGCGGTCCTTGCTTCGGCTTGAGCCACTCGGACTTGGTGCATCCTCACTGTGACTTCGGCTTGCTCGGCTCGGACCGATTTGTTCCCTCAAGTGTCCGGCTTGGTCATCAAAGAGCTTGTCCGGGGAGACGAGGTAGGCGACTACGTGGTAGAGCGAGGGTCTTCTTGGTGGCGGCGTCGCTCCGGGTTCCTCATGCGGGCTTGCCAAACCGGGGTTCGATGGCGGGAGGGAAGTACCTCATCGGGGTGGGGACGAGGTGTTCTTCGTAGATCCGGCACATGTAGCGGAGGGCTTTTCGAGGGCCGAAGGATAGGTGTCCGTGTCGAAACCCCGTGGCGGTCACGCGCCACGGCTCGATGTTGGTGTGGCGGTTGCTTCTAGCGACGGAGAGGACCACTCTACGGCGAAGAGTGCCGAGTTGCTCGTACTCTCTGCTCGTAGTACCTAGGGCGCTCGGTGATACCGAGGCGCTCCGGGGAGTTGATGAGCAGGCGAGCAAAACCGGGCTCCCTCCGGCACACGCCTTGGGTCCATCCATCTTCCGCCATCCGAAAACAAAGGTAGAGTTTAACGGGTTGTGGTGGGGTACATGAGATGGATAACTTTATTTAGTAGGAAGGTTGGGGTACATCCTTCGGGGTACACTTATTATTGCTAGGACTCGGTTTCTAGCCTACACACCCTAGTCTCATGGTGATTCTTCCTCTAGCCGGATACGGCGCTTCTTCGGTGGAAGATCTTGCTCCGGTTTCTCATCTTCGGTCCGGGTCCCTTTGTCCCGGTGGGTTTCTTCGGGTTCATCTTCTTCTGCTCCGGCTCCTTCATCCTCGCTTCTTCGCTCTTTTAGTTCATCCCATAGGGCTTTATGGGCCAACGGCGTGCGCTCTCTTTCCCCGAGGTATTCTTGCTTTGTGTTGTGTAGTTCAACTTCGCTATGGTTGTCTTCACCCTTTCTAGTTCTATCCTCTCGTTCGCTCTTTCCGCTCCGTCGATCCGTTTGCTTCGCTTCTTTGGGCTTGCTCCCGATAAAGGTGGTCTAGGCCTCGAGGTATATGGATAGGTGGGAAAGCGCCTCTTCTAAGTCTTCTTCCTCTCGTTCTAGACCTCTCATGCGATCAATCCACGAGCGTCCTCTTCCTCCGGAGGGTGGAAAGAATCCCATTGGAGTCCTTCGGAGGTGCTATCTATAAACCACTCGTAGGCGACGCGAGGCCTTCCGAGCAGCCTTGGGGTAGGTGTCGGCAAAGCGAAAACCGGTGGCGAGAGATGAACCATGGCTCTATGTCGGGGTAAAGCGTGCTTCTTCCCACAAAGATCGGCGGCTTACACCGAGGGGTGCCGAAGCGTTCGTACTCCCGGTAGACGAACTGCGGCGGATCCCTTACTCCGACGCGCTCTAGGGCCGAGTAGCAACGAAGTTAGGGAGGCCGGCTGGACGGGGCAAATTCCTCCGTTCCACTCGGGGTTAGCCATGCGGAAACGGGCAAGAATCAAGGTAAGGATTTTGGAAAAGGTGAGCTTAGCAAAGGAAAGGTTAGAGAGGGCCGGAGGAGGTCTCGTATCCTAGGGTCATGTCCTACGGCCAACCTGCGGCTCGATACCACCGAAGCGTCCCCTCATCGAGAGGTGACTAAATGTGACACAAATACCGGTCCCGGGAGGTCGGTAACACATTTATTACAACAGGTGGAATCAGTCTTTTACATCACGGCGACACAAAGGGCACGGTAGTGCCAACGCTACAAGGAACAACACAAACGCTAGCGACCACACTACAATAGCAAAGGCTTCCATAGCCTCCTCAGAGTACCACACCATGGAAGCTTTCGGTAGGGCCCTGGGTACACAGGCACGGTTGGGTGTAGGGCAATGACCTACTCAACGTCTTCGGGAATGTAATCGGGATCCTCCTCTGTAAAATAGTTAGTAACACAAGGGTGAGCACATACGTACTCGGCAAATCCAACCCCACCCACGGAGGGGCTTATAAGCGAGAATCATGCATAAGGTATAACAAGGATCGAGTTAAGGTTTATTTTGCAAACTTACACATGCGGGGGTTCATTTCAAAAAGGTTTTCGCAAATCATTTTCATACCCAAAGTGACTCGATTGTTTTAGGAAAAAAACCACCGTGGAACTACGGACTTCCCGTCCGTCGTAGCCCGTGCACACGGCCACACACTTTTCCCGGAAAACTAACTCACGCCGAGAAAACATCCCATCCCCAATCACTAGTTTTTGTGACCACACCGTGACTCGTCCAATACCGTGGACACATCTATTCGAATAGGTTTGACACTGCGAGAGGTTGTACATCTTTACCCACACGTAGGGTACGCGTCACACGGACACCTCGGTGCGGTACGGATCCTATCATAGCCATTACCCACCTTAGCTAATGCTACGAGCCACCACGGGAGCACCCAAGGGGTTATCCCACATAACCGGGGGCGTACCTCACACGGAGCGTACCCCTACTCCTTGGTCTCCCGCCGCTCACCCGCACACCCGGATGGCAAGTAGATTAACTAGTGGGGTTTATGCTAAGCCGTTGCCACATACAACGGTCGAGTGGTTGTACGATGATTTGGGTCAGGTGAGATGTCACGCAACCCGGTCCTTAACCGACAAGATGGACAACTCCGGACACGCTCAACCACTCAGGTACGAGCTCACCCATACTCCTGACACACACGTCCATCCCGTCTACCCAGTTCTTTACTCATTTTCCAAACATATCCCATTTTCATTTTTAAAGCACTCACACATTTTGAAAGTACTCACACATTTTTAAAGCAAACATTTAGGCCAAAACAAGGTTCAATCATAGCAATCAAGGGTGGCTATCCTACCATGTTTTACGGTAAAACAATATGCAATTTATAAAACGGGTATAGGGTATATTTATAAAACTAGGACGAAGCATGCATCAAAGGGGGAGATTGGACTTGCCGTCTTCGTAGTCCTCGGGGAGCGCCGGCTCGACGTTCGGGGCTTCGGGCTCCGCTCGCGGTAGTCGGCTTCGATCTCCGGCTCGGGGTACCTTCCTCCGTCTACTCCGTCGGCTATAGCGCACACAAGCAAGCAATATTAGCACACACGGTGCCGGCCGAGATCGGGGAGGGGAAGGTGAGCGAGAGAGGGGGTATATATAGACCCTAGGGAAGGGGTTAGTTCGGCGGGGGGTGTGGTAATGTTTGGACTTAACCGGGAATGAAAGGCGTGTATGAAAGGCTAGGTTAAGGAGGAGTTATAGGTATTAAGGACCTATTGGTAATTTCTACTAATGAAAAAGGGTGTGTTTATGACAATATAATTTGGGTTAGGGCCTGTTTGTAATTTGTTTAGGGCTCAACAGTAATTAATTACTAGCCTTAGGGGCTATTTGGAAGGAATAGGGGAGGAAGTAAATAGGATAGGGGGCTCGGGTTAAGGGAAAAGGCCGGGGGCCTATTGGCAAAACCGGCTTTCTTCTCCCTCCCTCGATACGAACGGAGAGAGGGAGGGGGGGCGCGGGCATGGCCGGCCGGCGGGGTGCCTGCCGGCGGCTCCAGTCCGTGGCGGCGGCCGGGGACAAGGGGAAAAGGGAGAGGGGGTCGAGGGGTCCTATTCCCGTGCTTACCTCGGGCTATCGTGCACGGTGGAGGCGGCTCCACGGGAAAGCAGTGGTGCGGCGGCGGCGCTAGGGGGCGGCGGCGCGGTGGTGCTCGGGGAAGAGGGGAGGAAGTGCTGTGAGACCGTGGTGGTGTGGTGCGGCGAGCCGGGGAGGCCGTCGGCCCCTTTTATAGGCGGCGGATGGCGGCTTGGGGAGGAGATATTTTTCCGGCGAGCTTCACTCCGGCGAGCTCGAGGAGCTTCGCGAGGCGGCGGCCGGCGACGCGGACGGCTCGGCCGTACGGGTCAACTTGTGCTCGGGGTTAGGCCGTGGACGAGACACGGCGTGCGGGCGCGGGGCGGGCGCGGCCGGCCGGTGGTGGAGTTGACGGCTCGGGGGCGGGGGGAGTTAATGGCGGCCGCGGCCCGGTGGCCGGCCGGTCACCGGCGTGCACGGGCGGGGCGGGGCCGGCGGTGGCGTGCGGCGGCGGGTGGTTTGCCGGCGCGCTTGAGGAGGAAGGGGGCGGCGGCGGGCGCGGGCCCGAGGTCAACCCCCGTCAGGCGCCGGTCGGGGTGCTGGGTCGGCCGCGCTGGAGGAAAGGGGAGGGGAGGAGAAGAGAAGAAGAAAGGAAGGGAAAAAGAAAAAAGGGGAAAAAGAAAAGGAAAAAGGAAAAAGAAAAGGGAGAAAAAGGAAAAGAAGGGGAGGAAAATTAAGAAGGGAGAAGGAAAAATAGGGAAAGAGATTTTGGAAAAATCCGGAAATTGTTAGGGAGAATTGGGAAGGGTTTTGCGGGGTTTGTCCCGGTTTTTCGAGCGTCGGCGCATTTTCGGGACGGCGGTGATGGCGAGGCGGACCGGTCGCCGGGACCGCGGCGTGCGCGGGATTCCCGGCCGGTGGCCGACCGCGGCGTTGGGAAGGCGCGCAAGGGTGCGGCCGAGGTGCGGTGCCGGCGAGATTCGCGGCACGCGCGCGGGGGAGAGAGAGAGAAAACAAGTGGCTAGGGTTTGAATGGTAATTGAGCTCGGCGGGTTGGTTTTTGAAAATACGCATGATTTATTAGGTGATTTATTTAGAGCTAAAAACGCGGGTGTTACGGTTCTTCTAGATGGAACTTGGAAACATGGGAAAACAATAGACATGAATTTCCTAAAGCCCGACCTCTCACCAAAAACAAAAGGCAACTCATCAGTAATGACCATCTCTGCAAAAGCTTCCCTAAAACCATCTTGATCAAACCTCCATGTGCTAGGAGCTTCCCCATGAACTGCTTGCAAGGTACCTTGCTTTGGATCTTTAGTGAAAACATGAGAATTACGTTTGTAGGTATTGAAGTGTTTATTCAAGGTAGATGTGCCATGACCCTTTGTGCTGGCCTTCATTTCACGATGGCAATAATTGCACTTAATAGACTTTAAATTACCCTTATCATCCTTGACCTTGCCGAAATGTTTCCACATCTCAGACCTTGGTTCCATCTCCTTCCTATTTTTTGTGTTGTCCTTCTCAAGATCAATGATAACTTGTTTAGAAGCTTTCTCCTGCGGTGGCTGTGACTTGACAACCTCCATTACAACAATAGCATTCTGAGAGTTAATGCCCCTTGATTCTATATCAATGTCCATATTATCATCAGGTTCAGGCATCTGTAAGACAATATAAAAATTACTATCATCAATACATTTATTCTGTACATCACTCGATCAACACTCATTTTCTCATATACAAATCCTATATAGTCAATCTAGTACATCTACCAATCACTAATCATTCCTATACATCGGCATGCACCAATCACTATCTGAAATCGAAAGATTGAAACGGAACAACAAAAACTTAAATCTAGATCTGAGGACATACATTGCAAGATTCCTATGTTGTTGCTATCATTTGTCAATGTCTTGCGGTAGGCCAGCGGCTTCGTGCTTCCCCGCTCCTTTGAGCTCGAGGGCGTCAAGACGTCGAGCGTTGTCGTCTGGGTGCGATACTGCGAATATGCGACTGAGGGAAATAGTCAAATATGCATCAGGGGTGTTGACCAGGGTTAATTAATTTGGTGCGATAAGTAATAGGAAGAGGGCCATTCTTGGGTTGGGCGGCCTGGGCCTAATTTCTGGTTTTTCTTATGAACATCGAGTATTTTGGAAAAATCGGGTAACAGGGTATTGACCTGAAGTACCTGAGTTAATTTCGGGTTTTGGGGCTGCACACGCGGAATAATGATTCGGTAATTCGGGATTGAGTTCGGGTACAAGAAGTTCTGTCCACCCCTACACACATATCATGAAATCATACTATCATAGAATTTGGAAAGAGAAAGAGTTGTTACCTATTTGGTTCATTTGAAACATTCTTTTTCAGAGTAAAAAAGTTCTCAACAAGAAGAAAAAAACAAATTTATAAAATGACTGTTTAAAGTGAATCTCACTAAAATTAAACAAAACACCTATAGACAAGCAAGAGGCAATGCAATTGTTAACATTATAAACCACAACATTTTCATCAAGCTAGGATATGTAAAATAAAAGCATCTTTCTTGTAGGAAAAAATAGAAGGCAAGTTGCTTATAGGAAAAAATAGGGAGAAGAAGAAAATGAGGAGGAAGAGAAAGAGAGAAAGAGAGGAGGAAGAAGGGAAACTCAAACCTTCATCATTCAAAATCATGGATCCGCCCCTTGACAAAACGGATCTTAAGAATAGAACATTTTTGCATTTTAGAAAAATTTATATACCTCCTCATTGAGGATGCCATACCATAACATGCCCTTAAGGTGGCTCACGACCGAGACCATAGCGAGAGTGCGTGCATAGGAGGGTAGACGGGGCTGAAGGCACGGCGGGGGTGGGTATAAGGAGTGTAGTTGTCGGGGACAGCCCTAAGGGCCCCCCCTAAACAATGGGGAAAACCTCACTTAAAACCCGCAACGAAACCAAAGCACGTTAAGCCTAACCATGCGGGTACCTAACCATGCAGGACACGGCCCATGTCACAAGGACCCCGACGGCCCACCAAGGCGGCCCCCTTAGAGATCCCCTCGAGTAGGCTTCGCCTCGCTCGAGGGCTCGCGCCCCCTCGGACGGGCGCCGCCCCGATCGAGGGGCAGCGCTTCCCTCGAGCAGGCTCCGCTTCGCTCGAGGGGCTCGCTCCCCCCTCGAGCGGGTTCCGCCTCGCCCGAGGGTACGTCCCGCCCTCGACCGGGGTCCGCCACGCTCGAGGGGCGCCCCTCACGCGTGCGCCGGCCCCCGTACATGGGCATTTAACGCCCGACACGGGCGGGGACGGCGCCATCATGCGCCGGGGCTCGCACCCCGGTGCCGCCGCACCAACTCCCCAGGGAGGAGCCCATCCCCGCTACTGTGGGAAGGGACTGTGCAGCGCGACCGGTGTCAGTCCCGTGACACCGCGCGCACGCTCCAGTACGGCTAACACGCCAGGCCCTCGAAAGGGGGCCGGGCGCACCCTCGATTCACTTTCTCGTGACCCTACAGGGTTAGGTGGAAGCGCTAGGCCGGTGGACTGCCATCCTCTCCACTGTAACGGCGTGGCCGCCGTACCCGCGCGTGCAGGCGCACGCCAGGCCCTGTAGCAACAACTCCAACCCCGTGAAGCGCGTTGGGAAGGAACGCCGTTCTGCCTACTCCTGTACTCCGTACAGGCCTGCGTCAGCACCTCCCTCGAGCCTATCAGAGGACATCACCGCCATCCGCTGCTCTCCTACCCTCGAACCGCCACTGTTCGGGTACAAGTCAGGCCATGATGACCAGATCGCTGTGAGGATCGCCCGGACGGCCGCCCACTCTACACCGTAGCACGTCGCACTTCTCCACGTAGCTAGGTAGCGCGGCGTGTATGTAACCCGCCTCCTCCTTGATCTATAAAAGGGGGAGCGAACCCCCCAGCCGCGGGGGACGGAAGACGACGGACAACAGAAACCCTTCACACACCACGTACTCATTCCCATTCTCCCACAACATCTTCGACCCGGGGACTTGGAAGACCTGCTTCCTCTCCCGCCTTGCTTGTAGCCGCCCCACTACGGGCACCCCCGGTGCTAAGTAATATAGTGCCCCGAGCACGCCCGCGCTGCTTTGGATGTACGGCTCCCCCGGCCGGAACCAGGATAAAATCCCTGTGTCACTTGTTACTTAGCATCGACCATTGAGGGATAGACCTCGGCGCTATCTGCTGGTTAGTGTCTGGACCATATTCCGCACCGACAGTTGGCGCCCACCGTGGGGCAAACGAGCGCCTAAGGTCATTCCGTCAACTCCCTCCATGGTGATCCGCACTGAGTACCGTGGTACCCGCTCTACCGCATGGGTAGCTCGGACCCCCTCCCGGCCGGATTCGAAATCCGCTTCGGGGACCTGAACTTTCAGGCCACGGGGAACGGCTATCTCATGCGCCTCACCAACCGTGAGGAGCTCCCGCGCGCGGCGCCGAGCCGAGGGTTCGCTCGGGCCCCCGCCGCACGCGCGACTCGGCGCGAGGCGCCCGCGCAGCACGGATGCCGCGGGTCCATCGACGCCGCGACGCCGCCGCCGCTCCGGGCTACGCTCGCGCCGGGCGCGGTCCGAGCGGCGGCGGGCCGAGCGCGCCGCCACTCGGCGCGACGCGCCCACCGTCCACGACGACCACCACCGCCCCGGCGGGACGCGCGCGCGGTCTCGGACCGCGCATCCCCATCGGGTTGCGTGGCGCCACGACGGCCTACAACAACAACGTCAACACCACGATGCGCCGGGTCCCGCCCGACCGCCACGTCTTCGTCGCCGGGGATTCCGGTGCCTCAATGGGCCGACGAGTCGTCCCTAGGCTCCACCGACGCGTTGCCACCCGCCAACCGCCATGGCTACGCGGAGTGGGACTTCTCCGGCGTGCGGGACCCCGGTCGCGTTCGGGCGTTTCCTCGACGCCGCGGACTGCGGTTTGGGCTGCTCCGACGACTCCGGCACCGAGATCTATGATCCTGCGCGGGAGTGCTTTGCGCCGTCATCACCAACGACCCGGCCAACGCCGGCCCCGGCGCGGCGGGCGCGGAGATGGGGAGATCACCCCCGCCCCGGGGATCGCCGCACGCATGGCCGCGGGGCCAAGCGCTCCCGCCGGAGCCGACGCCGACGCGCGCGGCGGCCCAAGCCCGCGAGCTCGAGGCAAGGCGGCGAGAGGAATGCGGACGGTGCGGCCGCTCCGTGCCTCAATGGCGAGAGGAATACCGGACGGTGCGGATGCTCCGTGCCTCAATGGCGAGAGGAAGCCTCCGCGCGCGGCGAACGCGCGCGGGGAGGCCGGGCCGACGGGGTCCGCGACCGCATCAACACCATCCCCAACGTCGACAACGCGGACGCGCCCCGCGGCGGGCGAGCCAAAAGCTCATCGCCGCCGCGGCGCGTTGCCGCGCGCCATGCCGGCACCCTCGACCCCCGAGGCTCGAGACCCGCACCGCGAGGTGCAAACTCTCATCGAGCAAGCGGCCGTCCGGCGGGCCGAAAGCTCGGCTTCGCGCATCCGCCAACGGGGGAGACGCGCGGGCGACGAAGCCGCACCGGGAGGGCGAACCCTCGGTGCACGCGGGGGGGACCGGCGGGGCAACCCACCGACCAAGGACGCACGCCGGCCAAGGAGCGGCTCCTTGACGCACGTAGGGCGCCGGACGGTGACGCCCGAAACGTCATCAACGCCGGGCGCACCGGCAAAGGCCGACGCACGAGCAGCCCGGGGGCTACCACCCTCGACGGGGCGGACGCTACGACGGCGGCGAGGACCGCTCCCCGACACCGGGAGCCCCCGGCACCCGTGTGTTCGGCCGGGAGATCCGCACGGCGGCGTTTCCCCCAACGCTTTCGCCGGCCCTCAACCATCGTCAAGTACAACGGGGAGACGGACCCCCGTGTATGGCTCAACGACTACCGCTTAGCTTCGTCGGTCGGGTGGGGCCACCGAAGGACGAGGTCATCATCCGCAACTTGCCCCCCCCGCATCCGGGCGACGCGGCCCGGACATGGCTCGAGCACTTGCCCGCTAGCCAAATCCACAAGCGGGATGACCTTGTCCACACGTTCGTGGGCAACTTCCGGGGGGCACGTACGTGCGCCCCGTGAATTCCCGGGACTCGCGCTCCTGCACGCAGAAGCCCGGCGAGTCGCTGCGGGACTTCATACGGCGCTTCTCCAAGCGCTGCACGGAGCTCCCCAGCGTGGCGCAGTCCGAGATCGTGCATGCCTTCCTCGAGGGCACCACGTGCAGGGACCTCGTACGGGAGCTGGGACGCAGCCCGCCTGCGGACTCCAACGAGCTGTTCGACATCGCCACTAGCTTCGCCTCCGGGGAGGAGGCCGTGGGGGCAATCTTCGACGGCAAGAAGGGCAAGCGCTCGGAGGACGCGCGCCGCGGAGGGGTAGCAAGTCCAAGGAGCCGCACCGCAACGACAAGCGGGGCAAGAAGGGGGAAGAAGCGCGCGCCGAGAGGCGCGCGCGAGGGGTGCGACGGCGGCAATGCCGAGGCCCTTGCTGTTGACCCGGCTCGACGGGGCCCTCGACCGGCCCCTCGAGGCCCGGGGGTGTTCGACGACATGCTGAAAAAGCCATGTCCTTACCACAAGACTCCGGTGAACCACACCCTTGAGCAGTGCGATATGCTCAAGAAGTTTTATGGCCGTGCCGCCGCAAAGGAGGCAGAGGCCAAGAAAGACGGGGGCGACGGCGACGCGGGTGGCTTCCCCGCTGTTGAAAATGTGTTCCTCATCTTTGGGGGGCCAACCGTCGACATGTCGACCCGCCAGCGCAAGAAGGAGCGGCACGAGGTCCTCGGCGCGGAGAGCGCTCCTCCGTCCTTCCTCAATTGGTCGGAGGATGCCATCACCTTCGGCCGGGAGGACCACCCGAACCGTGTCCCCAACCGGGCCGGTACCCGCCGGGTGGTTGACCCCATCATCGGGAACGCCCGGTTCTCGAAGGTCCTCATGGACGGAGGCGGCGGCCTCAACATCCTCTACGCGCATACACGCGCGCCGATGGGGATCGGGTTGGACCGAGTTGCGGCCCGGCACGAAGCCGTTCCATGGCATCGCGCGGGCAAGCGAGGTCCGGCCCCTCGGGCGAATCGACTCCTGCCGGTCTGGTTTGGCACCCCAAAGAACTTCCGCAAGGAGACCCTCACCTTCGAGGTGGTGGGGTTCAAGGGGGCCTACCACGCAATACTTGGGCGACCCTGTTACGCCAAATTCATGGCGGTCCCCAATTATACTTACCGAAGATGAAGATGCGGGACCGAACGGCGTCATCACCGTCGGGTCGTCCATCGAGCACGCGTTCGACCGCGACGTCGAGTGCGTGGAGCATGCGGAGGCACGCGGTGCCGGGACGAAGCGCCGGTGAACACGGCCGGAGAAGATGGTCAACGAAGACCTCGACCCCGCCACCAAGCACGCCGGCAACTTCGAGGCCGCGGAGCGGACCAAGGGGGTCCCCCTCGACCCGTCGGCCCCCGAGGGCAAGGTTGAGGGTCGGCTCCACCCTCGACCCCAAATAGGAAGTGGTGCTCGTCGACTTCCTCGCGCCAACGCCGACATCTTCGCGTGGAGCCCCTCGGATATGCCGGGCATCCCGAGGGAAGTCGCCGAGCACTCCCTTGACATCCCGCCAAACGCCCGCGCCGTGCGGCCGGCGGGCCGCGCCGCTTCGACGAGGAGCGGCGACGGGCAATCGGAGCGGAGCTGCGGAAGCTTCTCGAGGCCGGATTCATCAAGGAGGTGTTCCACCCTACGTGGCTAGCAAACCCCGTGCTTGTAAAGAAAAAGAATGGGAAGTGGCGGATGTGTATAGACTACACTAGTCTTAATAAAGCATGTCCTAAAGTTCCTTTTCCTTTGCCACGCATTGATCAGATCATTGACTCAACAGCTGGGTGTGAATTGCTTTGCTTCCTTGACGCTTACTCCGGGTACCACCAAATAAAAATGAAGGAGTCCGACCAGCTCGCGACTTCGTTCATCACGCCGTTCGGGACGTTCTGCTACGTCACGATGCCGTTTGGCCTCAGAAATGCGGGCGCAACATATCAGCGTTGCATGCAGCATGTTTTTGGGGATCACATCGGGCGAACGGTCGAAGCATACGTAGACGACATCGTCGTGAAGACCAGGAAGGCGGACGACCTGGTTGGCGACCTTGGCGTCGCGTTCAACTGCCTGCGAGCCAACAGGGTCAAGCTAAACCCTGAAAAATGCGTCTTTGGAGTGCCGCGAGGCATGCTCCTAGGATACATTGTCTCCCAGCGGGGAATCGAGGCCAATCTCGAAAAGGTCGCGGCCCTCGAGCGAATGGGTCCGATCCGGGACCTCAAAAGGGGGTGCGAGAAGGTGCTTTGGGGTGCCTCGCCGCCTTGAGCCGCTTCATCTCGCGGCTCGGTGAGAAGGGCCTGCCCCTCTACCGCCCTGCTTAAGAAGCACGAGCGCTTCTCCTGGACCACCGAGGCCCGGGACGCACTCGACAAGCCGAAGGCGTCTCTTACGCACGCCCCGATCCTTACGCCGTCGCAAGATGGCGAACCCCTGCGGCTCTACGTGGCCGCAACCACCGGGTGGTCGGGCGCCGTGATCGTCGTGGAGCGCATGGAGGAAGGGCATGCCTTGCCGTGCGGCGGCCGGTCTACTACATCGGCGAGGTCCTATCGGACACGAAGACGCGCTATCCCCCGTGTCCGGGAAGTTGCGTACGCGGTAGTCCTTGCGCGGCGCCGGCTCCGCCACTACTTCGAGGCCCACCCGGTCACGGTGGTCTCCTCCTTCCCGCTAGGAGAAATCATCCGCAACCCCGACGCGCGCGGCCGGGATTGCCAAGTGGTCCGTGGAGCCGATGGGCGAAACGCTCGCCTACGCCCCGCGCAAGGCCATCAAATCGCGGATCCCGGCGGATTTCGTTGCCGAGTGGACGACACGCGACCGCCGCCCCCACAAATCCAAGCGAGTCTTTGGACTGCGTTCTTCGACGGCTCGGTGATGAAAACGGGAGCGAGGGCGCGGGCACTCGCTCTTCGTGTCACCCCTTGGGGAACACATGCGCTACGCGGTGCGCCTCCACTTCCCCGCGTCCAACAACATGGCTGAATAAGAGGCCCTCCTCTCGCGGCCTCAAAATCGCCATTGAGTTGGGCGTCAAGCGCCTCAACGTGCGGGGGGGACTCGCGGCTCGTGATCGATCGGTCATGAAGAACGCGAGCCGCCATGACGACAAGATGGAGGTCTATTGCAAAGCCGTGCGGGCCCTCGAAGACAAGTTCTACGGCATCGAGCTTAACCATGTACCCCACCGGTACAACGAGGAGGCGAGACGAAGCGGCAAAGATCGCGTCGGGCGGATCACCGTTCCCCCGAACGTTTTCGCGCGCGACATCGCGCAACCCTCGGTCGTTTTCGAGCCCTACCCCTCGAGTCACGATGGACCCTCGGGGGCTCCCTCGAATCCGGCGGGTGCGGAACCTATGGATGAGGACCCCTCGAACGAGGCGTACGTGCTCTCCCTCCTCGAGGGGTACGGCTCCCACGAGGCCGACGCGATGGACATCGAGCCGGCCCCGCCCAAGAGGACTGGCGCGAAAAATACATCGCCTGGATCGCTCGAGGGGAACTCCCCGCGGACCGGGCCGCGGCCAGGCGCATTGCCGGAATGGCCAAATCGTTCACCCTCGTCGACGGCGAGCCGTACAAGCGCGCCGCCTCCGCATCCTACAGCGGTGTGTGCCCATTCCCGAGGGGCGCGAGCTCCTACGGGACATCCACGCGGGGATCTGTGGCCACCACGCCGCGCCCCGCACCCTCGTCGGCAACGCGTTCCGCCAGGGCTTTTATTGGCCTACCGCGGTTGCGGACGCCCGCCGAGATCGTGCGCACCGCGAAGGGTGCCGGTTCTACGCCCGCAAGTCCAACCCGCCCGCCCATGCCCTGCAAACCATCCCCGTAACATGGCCATTCGCCGTGTGGGGGCTGGACATCGTCGGGCCCCCGCGAAAGGCGCCGGGGGGGCTTCACCCACTTGCTCGTCGCGATTGACAAGTTCTCCAAGTGGGTGGAGGTACGCCCCATCACGAATCTAAGGGTCGAGCGAGGCGGTGACATTCTTCACCGACATCGTCTACCGCTTTGGAGTGCCAAACTCCATCATCACAGACAATGGGTCCCAATTCACGGGCGGAAGTTCTTGGAGTTCCGTGACAAGTTCCACATCCGCGTGGATTGGGCGGGCCGTGGCACACCCACGGACCAACGGCCAAGTGGAGCGTGCCAACGGCATGATCCTACGGGGCCTCAAGCCCGTAATTTTCGACCGGCTCAACAAATGCGGGCGAAAATGGCTCCAAGAACTACCGGCGGTCGTGTGGAGCCTAAGGACCACCCCAAGCGAGCCATCGGGTTCACCCCGTTTTTCCTAGTCCACGGCGCGGAGGCCGTCCTCCCCACGGACTTAGAATACGGGTCACCCAAGGTTCGAGGCTATAACGAGGATGCTAACCGGCGAGCCCGCGAGGACTCGGCGGGACGCGCCCTGGACGAGGCACGCCTCGTAGCCTTGATGCATTCCGCGAGGTATCAACGGTCCCTACGACGTTACCAAGCACGCAAGATACGTCGACGGGATTTCGGCGAAGGGGATGCGGTCCTAAGGCCGCGCCAAGATAACCGAGGGCGCCACAAGCCGTCGCCCCCATGGGAAGGACCCTACGTCGTGGTGAAGGTACTCAAGCCGGCACGTACAAGGCGGCCAACGAGGACGGTGAAGAGCTCACCAACGCTTGGAACATCCAACGGCTACGTCGCTTCTACCCTTAGCTAGGATTTCCAAGTATTTTTACGTTGTAAAATCACATGGCCAACACCCCAGTTGGCGACAACTATGTAAATGCTCCAAGTCTAATAAAAGGGCAACTCGGCTTTCCCCGAAACCCAAGTTACCCTCGGGGGCTACGCGCGGGGGCACCCCCCCCCAAAAATGGTCCCATTTTTGCGCAAAAATAAAAACAACTCACACGCGCTAAGTTTGTTTTCTACTTCAACTACGAGCAACGATTTGAACGAGGCGGCGGCGGCCCGGCGGGAGGAGCGTGCGAGCCGGAGATAGCCTACGCCGCGTGGATATGGCCCTTCTCTCTCGCCTCCAACCCGGTGGACCCCTAGCGAAAATCGAACTCCCCTAAGTAAAATCTACTCGGGGAAGAAGGAGAAACAAAAAGGCACAATAAGCAAAAACTTCATTACGCATCGTCAAATGTTTACGGTGAAGATAATGTACTTATTTACAAAGGCCCCATGGCCGAATACTAATTCAAGAACAAAAAACGGGCCCGGCGCCCGGTTGTTTCGGGCGGAGGAGCGAGCGGCGTCGGCGATGTCGGGGAAGAGGAACTCCTCGAAGGCCTCGGCGAGCGACCGGCGGCGTCGGCGGCGAGCGCATCCACACGCTCCATGGCCACCTCGTCCTCGACGCCCTCGGGAACGATGTAACCTTCCGCCAGCGCCTCGAAGTTGACCTCGTAGTGGGATCGCACCACTCCGAGGGCCTTCTTCGGACGCCCGGGTCCGGCGCCCGACGCATCCGCTCCGTGACGTGGCCGCCAAGGGCGCGCGGGCGGGCGGCCGCCGAGCCGCCGGCCTGAGCCTCGCCCTCCTCCACGGCACGGCAGGTCTCGAGGGCCGCTTCACGTAGCTCCTGTAGCTCCCGCTCGGAGGAGCTGTACGAAGCTGCGGCGCCTCGGCCCCGCTCGACTGCGTGCCCCGGAGAGCGGTACGCAAGCACGGAATCGACAAGACAAGAAAGAAATCGGGGAAAGGGGGAAGCGAGCCCTCTAACGAAAGATCAGCCAAATAAGGAGTCAAGCGGCAGCTCACCTTCGACTTGCCTCCTCTCCGTCTCGAAGTCGCGGCGCACGGCCTCAACCGTCGGCTCGAGGCGCTTGACGATCTCGCCTTGCTCCCGGAGGGCCGGCTCTTGGTTGGCATTGGTGATGCCGAGCATGAGCGCCTCGTCCTCGACCTTGGAGAACGCGGTGTTCCGCTCCGCCGGCGACTCGCGCCGCCTCGCGGGCGACGCGCTCCGGCTCCGGCCGCCGTCGGGCATCGGCGAGGGCAGCTTGCTCTCGCCGGAGCCGCCCCTCGGCTCCTTGGCGGGCGGTGCGCTCTGTTGAAGCCGCTCCTCGGCGACGGCGAGCGCCGCGGCCTTGGCGTCGTGGGCGGCCTTCAAGTCATCGGCCTCTTTGGCCCGTTTGCTCCCGGCCGCGTGCCCGCTCCTCGGCCGACGTCGCCGCGCTTGCGCCCCCTCGAGCGACGTGCGGAGCTCCGGGCCTCGCGACGGACATTGGCTACCTCCGCCTCCCGGTTGGCGGCCGCCGACCGCGTCTTCTCCAAGTCCGAGCGCGCGCCGCCACGGCGCCTCATCACGATCGATGAGGGCCGCGCGGACCCGCTCGAGGCTCGAACGGCGCGGCGGGTCTTGCCTCGAGCTCTCGGGGAGCTCGTCGCACCACGCCATGGCCCGTACGCCGGCCAACCGTCCGGCGTCCGAGGGCATCGGCAAGCGCGTCGAAAGCGGCCGCACCGCTCCTCCGGAGGCCGGTGGACCTCGGCGTTCACCCGGTCGAAGGCATCGTACTTGTCGTGGGCGCGACGCTCGAGCTCTGGCGACCACAAAACCAAAACCCATAAGCACCGCGGCACGAAGCGCATACAAAAAACGAAAGATGAGCAACCACGGCTTACCTGGAAGACGAGCCATGCCGGGCCGCCATGGACCCGCAGCGCCTCGTTCAGCGCGCGGTTGAGCGTAGCGCCGTGGCTCCGGAGCTCGCCCCAGAGCTCCTGCTCCCCCCTGGCGTCGGCGAACGCAGGGGGATCGTCGACGGCCCCCTTCACACAGGCGGGGGCGGCCGGCGCGGGGAGGACGAGGCCTCGGCGCCATGTCCTCGGCCCCCCACCACCATGTGACCCTCGTGCCGCCTCACGAGGGCCCCCTCTGGGGCTCGGGGGGTCGTGGGCCGGCCGGCCCGCGGTTCCACCCGGGCGGCGGGGAGTCGTCCGAGACCTCCACCACCTCCGCTGCAGATCGCCGGCGGGCGCCGCCGCTTGTGCCGCCTCCCACCGGCGCCTCCACTTGCGCCTCCGCGGCCGCGCGCGCCCGGCGCGGCGCCGCAACCATCACCTGCGGGGCGTGCCCTGCGCAGCCACGGGCGCCGCCGCGGTTGCGCCCGCTCCACCTCCTCTGCCCGGCCCGGCGCCACGGGCCGCGCCGCCATGACGGCCGCCTCCGGTGGGCGGCACCTCCACCACGGCCGCCGCCGCGCGGCCCGCGTCCCCACGACGGCCGGCGCCGGCCGCTCCTCGGCGACCTCCGGACCGCGCCGCCGCGGGCGATCCGCCGGCCGGGGCCTCGAGGCCCCGGCCGGGCTTTGCGAGCTCGCGCCCGCCGCCGTGCTTGTCCCCGGCCGCGACGCCCTTGACGAGCGCCGGCCGGGGTGGGGATGGACGCATCGCGTCCTCGGCACCTTGGGCGGTGCGAGAGGAGGCACGGTTGGCACCACCTGCGCGAGGGCACAAACAAAGGGTTAGAACATTTGACCCTACAAATCAAACCAAGCGAAAAAAGACGAGCCCCTTACCTTGAAGAAGAAAAGGCCCGCTTCCTTTTCCTCGAGGCCTCGACGGATGAGGCCGGTGCGGGCGCCGCGCCCGCCGTCGCGCCCCCCGACGAAGGTGCCGCGCGTGCGGGCACGCTCGCCTGCGCGCGGGCACGCTTGACGCGCGCACGGGCGCGCTCGCCGCGCGCGCCTCCGTGGCGCGCGCCGGCACCTCGCGCGGCGCGCGCCGCCCCGATGTCGATTGCACGGCGGCGGGCGCCGTCGCGCCCCGCCCCCGGCGAAGCCGCCCTTGTCGCCGGCGCCGGTTCGGCGACGGGGGCGAAGGCCGCCACCTATCGAGAGGGGCCCTCCACCTCGGCCTCTTCCTCTTCGTCCTCCTCCGAGGACGAGTACTCCTCGGTCCCCGGGGGAGGAGAGCCCCGGCTCTTCGCGCCGCGCGTACTCCGCGGCCCGCCGGTCGCGGCGCGCTTGATGTCGCCTCGCGCGCTCCCTCTCCGCGCGCCGCCCGCTCCTGCTCCCGTTGCCGCACCGCCCGGCCGAGCGCACGGGAGTCGGGGGTAGGCGGAACGGACTTGGCGATGGTGAAGTTCACCAGCTGCACACAGGAGCAACAAGGACGCGTCAGGAGATAGAAGCAAGACCAAGAACCAAAACAAAATTAAGAACCAAACTCACCGGCGGTCCGGTGGGGAGCATCTCGAGGTCCCATGGGGTCCGACCCGCGAGCGTCGGCACCGGGTGTCGACGAGCGCTCCGCGCACGGGTGAGCGCGTACGCCCGCTCGAGGGGCGTCGGGAGCATCCGCGACCTCGCCGGATCGACGGGATTGGACGCCTCTGTCATCTCGAAGACGCGGGAGCGGCCTCTCCATCAAGGGCACGACCCGCCGGTGATGGAGGAAGGCGAGGACGCCCATCGCGTTCGGCCCATGCGCCGCCAATCGGCTGCGGGGGCGGCCGGGGACCGACTCTTGCCGCCTCCGATGCTGAGGCGTGGACACCCCCGTAGCCCCGGGGAGTCGGGCCTCTCCTTGAACACCCGACCGGTGTAGGGGGGGAGGCCGGGCTCGGCGTTGCGCAAGTAGAACCATCCCCGCTCCCGGCCCGGCGTTGTTCGTCGTCATGGTGCGGGGGATGTAGATGTTCTTGAATTGCCCCCGCGGGGCAAGCGACATCCCGCCGCGCGCGCACCGCGCGCGCGGGTCCTCGGCTCCGTCGTGGGGCTGCGTGAAGAGCTCCGCGCGGAAAAGATGTACCCGAGCTCCCGGTTGGGCGGGATCCCCAGGTACCCTTCGCAAACGCTCACGAACGTGGCCGCCGCGAAATAGCGTTGGGGGCGAAGTTGTGCAGCTCCACCCCATAGTGGTGGCACATTGCCCGCATGAAGGTGCTCGCCGGCGCGTTGAAGCCCCGCTCGTGGTAGCGGATGAAGCTCACCACGTAGCCCTCCGGCGGGTTGGGCTCGCGGTCCGCCGCCGGCGGCACTATCCACTCCGCCGGACGTCCGTCTTCATTGGCCGCCGGGCGGCGACCGGCGGCGACCGGCTCGCCAAGGGCCGGTGGGTCACCGTCGACCTCTCCCAAGCGTACGGCTCCAAGATCGTGAGGGGAGGCCGAGGCGGCGCCATGAAGAAGGCAAAGAAAAGCGAGGAGCGGAGGACAAGCAACGGAAGAAAGGCTCTAATGGCGACACCGCACGGTGGCAAGAGCGAGAGGAAGGCGAAGGGACGAGGAGGCGAAAATGGTGAGGTGTTAAGGTAAAAAACCGCCGTCTCCTCCTCCCCTCGGATTTATAAGCCGACGGGCGAGCTCTCCGAACGGACGCCCCGCTCGCATTAGCTTGCGGGGAATCTTCCCTTCACGTCGACGGGCGGGCCCACCACGGCCGCGGCGGCCACATCACTCGCGGGCGGGCCATCATCACGGCGAAGACCCGCGGGGACCGAGGCGAAGCGATCACGTCCGCCCGCCACGCCGCCCACTACGCGCGCGCGCGGCGCGGCGCCTAAAAAGGCGCGCCCCGCGCGCCGCAAAACCGCGGTTTCGACTGCGGGGCATTTAATGCCCGGGTCCCTTGCCAAGCAAGGAGAACCCTCGAGCGGGGCGAACCCCTAGCTCGAAACAAAAACAACCCTCGATGGGATATCGACGCGAGAAGGCCGCCCGGGGCTGCTCGGAGTAGAGCGAGCACCGCGGCGCCCATGCCGCGTAAAACCCTCGAGCGGCACGAGCCCTTGGCTCCAGGCAAAAACAACCCTCGATGGGATATCGACGTGAGAAGGCCGCCGGGACCTGCTCGATGTAGAGCGGGCACCGCGGGCACCCATGCCACGTAAAACCCTCGAGCGGCACGGGCCCCCGGCTCGAGACAACATCAACCCTCTAAAGAAGGCACGCGTGCGAGAGGGTCACCCGGGGCACCGCTTGAAGTAAAGCGAGGCACCGCAAGCACCCATGCCGCGCCGTGCTACCAACCGGCGCCTCGAGGGCCGGCTCGCCCGGATCCCTCGACGGCCGCGGACACAAAAAGACGGGGCCGTCTAGGCACGACCCCCGCACGGCCCTGCGATCGGAGGTTCGAAGCCGACCCTCGACGGGTTCGAACGGGCGCCACGGATCGCGAGTTAGGGACGACGAGGGCACGCGCATTCGAGCCGTTCCTCGAGCTTGACGGCTCGAGGGTGCCCCACATGTCGTGTTCGAGAGCCGGCGAGGGCGGCTAGCCGGGGGGATCCCACCGAGGGAGAGCTTCCGCGCCCTCGGTCCCTAGCGAACGGGACCGAGCCCCACCTAGCAAACCCACGCAAGCGCTTCCATGGACGCGTCTCCGGACCGCGCAGCCTACCCTTATCGAACGGGGCATGGGCGTCCACTCGAACCACCCGCTACCAGCTCGAAGAGGAATCCGCAATTCGCGACCCGCTCGATGGGAGTTGCAGAAACCTCACCCTCCGTCCCGCGGAGGGACGGCGAGGGCGCGTTAAAAAACAAGTCGCAAAGCTCTACCCGATCGCCTCGAACGGGCCAAGGCTCGGGGGGCTTGGCGCACGGCTACACCTCCTTGAAATTGCACCCGCCGGAGACAGTGCCAGCAGCGCGTGCACCCCCGGCCGGCCGAAACACCGCCGATGCCGGTTGGAATATGTGCCACGCCCTCTGACCAAATTCTCGCGGTTAACCCCTGCAGGAGCACCCACACTCCTGCAGGGCTTCGGGGGCTAGACCCGCGGGTCCGCTGACGCGGCCCCACGGAAAGCGTTCGCAAAACGAGGAGGGAAGAACGTCCTATCAGTAGGTTCCAGCATCTGCGGGAGCCTCAATGGCAAACCCACAGATGCTCGGGGGCTACTGTCGGGGACGACCCTAAGGGGTCCCCCCTAAACAATGGGGAAAACCTCACTTAAAACCCGCAACGAAACCAAAACACGCTAAGCCTAACCATGCAGGTGCCTAACCATGCAGGACACGGCCCATGCCACAAAGACCCTGACGGCCCACCAAGGCGACCCTCTTAGAGGTCCCCTCGAGTAGGCTTCGCCACGCTCGAGGGCTCGCGCCCCCTCGGACGGGCGCCACCCCGATCGAGGGGCAGCGCTTCCCTTGAGCGAGGCTCCGCTTCGCTCGAGGGCTCGCTCCCCCTCGAGCGGGTTCCGCCTCGCCCGAGGGGTACGTCCCGCCCTCGCCGGGGTCCGCCACGCTCGAGGGCGCCCCTCACGCGTGCGCCGGCCCCCGTACATGGGCATTTAACGCCCGACACGGGCGGGACGGCGCCATCATGCGCCGGGGCTCGCACCCCGGTGCGCGCCGCACCAACTCCCCAAGGAGGAGCCCATCCCCGCTGCGTGGGAAGGGAGCGTGCGGCGCGGCCGGTGTCGGTCCCGTGACGCCGCGCGCACGCTCCATGCGGCTAACACGCCGAGGCCCTCGAAAGGGGGCCGGGCACACCCTCGATTCACTTTCTCGTGACCCTACGGGGTTAGGTGGAAGCGCTAGGCCGGTGGACCGCCATCCTCGCCCGCGCAACGGCGTGGCCGCCGTACCGCGCGTGCGGGCGCACGCCGGGCCCCGTAGCAACAACTCCAACCCCCGTGAAGCGCATTGGGAAGGAACGCGGGTCCGCCTACTCCCGTACTCCGTGCGGGCCTGCGTCGCACCTCCCTCGAGCCTATCGAGAGGACATCACGGCCATCCGTGCTCTCCTACCCTCGAACCGCCACTCGTTCGGGTACAAGTCGAGCCATGATGACCGGATCGGCTGTGAGGATCGCCCGGACGGCCGCCCACTCTACACCGTAGCACGTCGCACTTCTCCACGTAGCTAGGTAGCGCGGCGTGTATGTAACCCGCCTCCTCCTTGATCTATAAAAGGGGGAGCGAACCCCCCAGCCGCGGGGGACGAAGACGACGGACAACGAAACCCTTCACACACCACGTACTCATTCCCATTCTCCCACAACATCTTCGCCCGGGGACTTGGAAGCCTGCTTCCTCTCCCGCCTTGCTTGTAGCCGCCCCACTACGGGCACCCCCGGTGCTAAGTAATATAGTGCCCCGAGCACGCCACCTGCTGGATGTACGGCCCCCGGCCGGAACCCGGGATAAAAACCCGTGTCACTTGTTACTTAGCATCGACCATTGAGGGATAGACCTCGGCGCTATCCTCTGCGGTTAGTGTCGTGACCATATTCCGCACCGACGGTAGTTTTGAAGTTTATGTCAGTGACCAAAGTGAACATGCGTCTCCGATTAGAGGAGAGGTTTGGACACCCTCCCGTTACCAAACTAAAGGTTCTCCACCCTTCAACCCTAGCGCTGCGTTTGTTTGTTGTGTGATATATGCAAAATAGCATTGTGATTGTGCAAGTCATCCTTTTAGTTGAAATCATGTTACAGAATTTTGTCGTACATGTTGCTTTATTAGGGTTAAAATTAATTTTCCTGTAGCTTGCTGCTTTGTATCGGTAAACATGTTATATGTTTTTTGACAACAATAGTTCATTCTGTTTATGACAGAGGTAGCCAAAGCTAAGCCAATTGATAGTTATATGAGTTAGAAAAATGTTATGATTGAATATTGTCTAGTTATGTTACTTAGAAACATGTTCTGATCCATGAATACATCTTTCCTAGTTCTGTTGAGTGCAACATACTAATGTTGAGCTGTTTTTCTAGCTGTAGCTGGAAACATGTTAGGTGTGTTCCGTGTTTAGATTTGGCCTAGTTATGTTAGCTAGAAACATTTTGTATTAGAAACATGTTATTTCTGATCCATGATTACACATTGCCTGGTTATGTTACTTAGAAACATGAGTCCATGAATACATCTTGCCTAATTCTGTTTAGTGCAACATAATGTTGAGCTGCTTTTCTGATACTATTTTCGTGTATGCAGTGATTTGTGCCCACACCACCACCTTCTTGAATGTAGTGCAGTTTGAGGTGGAGGCGATCAGAGCTGATGGACTGCTAGATTATGACATACCACCGTGGAGATAAAAAGTACTAAATAGATTTTTGTTCGATTGGATGATAGCTCTCATCGGCCATGATCCATTATATTTATAGGGTGAGAGGTCTTGCCCTGCAAGGAACTATTTACGTCTCGGATTTAGTCAAAACTCCTAATTCTACTCAAACTCAGGGTGACCTAGTGTGACCGCTGCCACGGGGCAGTTAGACCGCCTAGCGGTCTTGTGTCGGACCGGCTACAGGGCACCCCGGTCAGACCGCCCTATGGATCCAGTCTGACTGGCTAGCCTTTGCATGATGTGGCTTTTGCCAAATTTGGGTGTCAATAATATCATAATCATTCGAATCTTTAATGCATCCTTATTCCAAAAATGTTAAAATGTACCATCTGTTAGAATGTACTTATATCTCTCTAGTATGAATGCACCGGCCTAGTGCCTTGTGCAGTACTACTTAGTATCATGTGCAGTACTAATTCTAGTTATTAGACTTGAACCTCTTCAGTTTAGTGTTCACACTGTGGACCCTTGGATCTCCAGCCTATTTATATGTAATCCCTATGTGATCGTTATCAATCAATATATAGAAGCTTTCATGGCATTATACGCCTAGGTTCTCACCCAAGTCGTTCCTTCCGCACCAGGCGCAACTCCAAGCGCACCGCCCTTCCAACGTGTTGCCCAGGCGCCGCTCCAATGCTACTCCAGTGCGTCGTCCCGACACTGCTCATGGCCGATGATGACGTCAACGCTTCGGTCGCCGCTGCCGCCGCCCTCCATTCTGATGGCCGCCCGGTGATGCCCGTCGATGCCCGCACTCTGCAGGCTGACCGCAATGCTGCACTTGCTCGTGCGGTTGATGCAGAACACGAGGTCATCACGGCATAGGCAGACTGGGATGTGACCAATGGTCACCCCCATGCTGCCCTTGATTGTGCCACGCGGAAACGTGCTGCGGTCGACCTTCCTCCTCCGTCCGCCCAAGACGAGAATGACGTCTCCTTCACCACCATCGACAACAAACCCCTCTACAACGTTATTGCTCAGTACGAGGCCACCGCGCTCCTCAACCTCCACACACAGATGACCTCGGTCCAAAACATCTGCCTGCTCATCATCCCACTTCGACTTGACGGGACTTCCACTTTATACGCTCTGTGGCGTGAGTCCTTCCTCCTCACCCTTGGGTGGTACTCTTGGAGCTCCATGTCCTATTGCACATCGTCGTTCCCACCTTTGCCGACTGGGTCCGGATGGACTATGTCGTGCGGACTTGGCTCTTCGGTATCATCTTCGATGACCTCGTTGACACCGTCTCCAAGCACCGTGCCTCCGCCTGGAACATTTGTCTCGCCATCGAGTCCCAATTTCTCAGGAATCAAGCAATGCGTGCCCTGTACGCCGATGCCAACTTCCGCACCTTCTGTCAAGGCGACCTCTTCGTCGCTGATTATTGACGGTACTACAAATGTAAGGCGCAGGATCTCCGTGACCTTGGCGAACCCGTCTCCGACCACACCCTCGTTCTCAACATCATCCGCGGCCTCAACAAACAGTTCAAAGCCATGGGCCTTCACCTCCACTGCACCAACCCCCTGCCTAGTTTCTTGCAGGTCCGAGCTGACCTTCATATTTAGGATCTTGTTGACGGTGCAAAGCCGTGCTCAAGTTCACCGCAAGTGTATGGGTGGCTTGGTGCCTTTTTCACCAAGGAGGGTCCTCCCTAGATTTGTCAATCCAAGGATCAAAAGAAAACTCTTACGACTATCCATCTAATCTAATGATCTAACCTATCATGAAGTGTTGATTGCATAAAGGTAACATACAAACATAAGAGGATGTATGGATCACATCCACTTAGCCATAAAGATAAACATCAAAAGGTAACCCTAGCCTATCATCTCCTTGTCGCTGTTCCAGCCAAGGTGACAAACCAATCTAAACCTATACTATGATAAGGAGTACACTCGATATGGAGTGGTCCGATACACGTTCATTCGCCACTTTATCCTCCACTGTACTGTCACTATGCAAGGATAATCATCACCGAACGACAACCTCGGTCCATGCACTACAATAATGTATCCGCAAGAGATAGATTAACCACCACGATTAGACCTATTCCTACTAGAATCATATGCTAGCTACACATATGGATAAAACACTTATCGATGTAGATCAAAGTAGGACAAGATATGATTACATCACCATCAAATGTTGAAGGTATAAATGACTTGACGAATTCAAGTCGCGGCTCCAGAACTCCACCATGGTTTCACCATGCAAGGCCAACCATGGTGGCTAGGGCATGGCCTAAGCCATCTCCTAGGTAGCTCGAGGACTTGCGGTGGCCGGCGGCTTCCTCCCGGTGCTTCTCCTTCGTGTCGGTGGCTCTCTGATGAATGGATGGATGCGGCGGCCGACGGAGGCAGATGCAATTTATCGAGGAGCACCTAGGTCAAAGGGGGGCGCGAACTGCCACGAAAAAGGGCTGGGTCGGCCTGGGCCGACCGGCCTGGGCCCGGTTCGCTCCCGGTTCGCTCCCGGGCACTTCTCGGTCAATTGTTGACTTGCTCCCTTATGCATGTGGGCCCTTGACGTCGTCTTTTCCACGGTTTAGATAGAGCTCCTTGTCGAGCAAGCTTCAACATCTTCTGTTCAGGTCCCTAGAGTTTTACGGCTTCATGCTTCGAACCCTGGGCCATTTGGAGTCATGTTCATGATGTGTCTTGACTTGTGTCGGGCTTAATGATCTTCTCTTGAAGTGCTTGGTGAACTTATCCCGAAAGTCTCCCTTTAAGTGCTAGTTTCCTACATAAACAATAAACTCCGAAATCGACATGCAAGAGTGAACTTGATACCTCGGGGGGTTAGTACCATTAGTTAGAATATCAAATATGTGCAAATGTTGACGATAAACTCATAGCTAGGTGTACCAAAATCGACCGTCAACAGAGCTGACCATGGTCAAGACCGCCCCCGCCCTCCTCTCCAGCTACGCCGGTGGTAATGGATCCTCCAACGGGGCACCCCGACCAGCCCCCTCCCCCCCCCCCCCCCCCCCGGCCGCCACACAACAACAGCAGGGAACCCTAGGATTTTCTTCTGGGGGCTTCTCTCGGCGTGGCAAGTGCGATGGCAAGAAGCACGGGAGTGGTGACACAGGCAGTAGCAACTCCGAGGGTGGCTATAGCGCTGGGAACACCGGCGGCCAGCCTAACAGTGGAGGCTCAATAGCCTCCTCTGCTTCGACTCCACCCGGTGGCTAAAGCCCAGGAACTAGCGGCTTTTGGCCCAATTACCACAACCTGTGGACAGGCTTCATCCATATGTGGCATGGGCCTCTGTTAGCGGTCAAATTTGAGACCCCTACAACACTTCTTACACATTGGTTTTGACTTTGATTTGGAACTAACCCGCTACTAGGCATACTAATGATGTAGCAAGTTCATCTGTACATGTGCTTTTGGAAGTGTTATGTTTATGCAGAAAATTACGTGCTTAATGACAAGTTCGCATCAAGTTCGGAAGGTGCCATGCAAGAGGATCAAGGAACTCCATTCATGTGAGAATACAAGATGAACTTACTTCCAAAGGTGGCAAGGACCAAGATGCAATGACAAGATATTCCTGATGACCAAGATAAAAGCTCAGGGTTCATACGACAAGACCCCCTATTTTGATCACTGGGATAATGACGTCTAAAGCCCACATGCAAAGGTGCAGAAGGTCTCATCGACACACGAAGCCACAAGGAGGAAGACGGGCCTGAGGAGGGACAAAAAGGCCCTGAGCCGACCGACCCATGCAGATCGGCTCAAGCCATTCTTGCGCCGCCTCAGACTCCCCTTTGACCTAGGGTCTCCTCGGTGAATAAGTACCTCCTGCCCTGAAGAGCCACCACATCCATTCATCAGAGAGTCACCGAATTGATGGACACACATCGAAGGAAGCCGACGGCCGCCATGAGTCCTCTATGTTGCCTAGGAGATGGCTTAGACTAGACCCTAGTCGCCATGGTTGTCCCTATGTGGTGAAGCCACGGTGGAGTTCCGGAGCCATGCCTTGGATTCATCAAGGCATATGTACTTTTGACGGTGATATCAATCTAATCTTGTCTCTACTTTACATCGATGCATACTTAATCCTCCATATGTGTAGCTAGCATATATATATGACCTTAGTAGGAGTAGATTTAATCGTGATGGTTAATCTATGTCTTGCGGATACATCATAATAGTGCATAGGAAGTCGGTGGTTGATTGCCCTCGTGTGGTGACAACACGCGGGAGGGAAAAGGTCGAACGAATGTGTAATATTGAGTTTGATATATAGCAAGTATCATGAGTGTCACTAGGTAAAGCTTTGGGAAACCTTAGGCGTGTCATCTACACGCACCTTGCAATGGCATTCATGGGAAAGTATTAGGGCTATCTCTTTATCATGCTATGAGTACTAGGTTAGTTTATCACTTTAGCCAGAGTTGCAACTAGAAGATGGTAGGCTTGTGCTACCTATGGTCGTGTTACCTTATGGCTATTGAATGTGATACATACATCCATACAATGTTTGTATGTTAACCCCTTTATGCAATGTATGCTTCATGTTAGGTTAATGTTGATGGTGTATATGCGTATCCAACTTCGTTTAGACTTGCAAGCGGACAAGTCCTCTGTCGCAGCCAAGGGACCCTTCTTCCCTCAAGTGTGAACCCAAGGTATCAAATTCGTGGAACAAATGTGTGATGCAAGAACCTATCTATTAAAGACGAGAACACTTATATCTTCAAAGGGGATGCTTTTGCATCTAATCTAAAGAACATCAAAAGAAACGAATCTAATCTAATGAAAACCGGAGATAGCAAGAGATAGAGAGGGATAGGTAAAACCAATCTAGAGAGATTGGATCGAGCTCTTGTTGAAGTTCCAAGCAAAGAAGAAATGGCCAAGTCAAATCTCATAAAAAGCCTCTTTAAATCACGACTTCCCGTCCAACTCCGAAGACACCCACCTTTTGGAGCCACTGTTCTATCACAACGCACTCCTATTCATGCAGGTTAGCCTAGGGCGAGTCCAATTTGACAAGTCGAAATCTCTTGGAAGGCCAGGCATGCACATCTAGCCACCACGGCTACAAGAACACCCTCTACGATCTATCTCGAGAATAGATCTTAAAGTAAGAAAAGCCAATCGAAATTGAAGTTGTAGAAGAAGCACTTGATCGCTAGAAATCAGATTGCAACTTGATAATTCAACATAGTAAATGTTACATGGACAAGATCACCACCGGGATCCTACCTTGATCTTGCTCCTAGCTCCTGGAACTTCGACGTGCTCTTCCTTGCAAGGTTCCCACGTCGGCTTGAGAAACCTTAGACAACTAGCTCGACCCTCTCCTCTCCTGAATGGTGTCCATCTCTTCTCTGCTCCTCGACGATGAATGATGAATGAGTTGATGTGTGGCTCTTTGCCAGTGGGCTATAAATAGTCCGAGAGGCGGCTAGGTCAAAGGGGGTGATGAATGGACCCAGAAATGGGCCAGGTCGGCTGACCTGGGCCCACTCTTGCCCATTTCGTGGTCGCCTTCCTCAGTGATGCTTCTCGTGTCTTCTAGAAGTTTCTCCCTGTCGGTGTTTTAGCCGGCAACCTACTACGGGGGGTACCCGAAGTAGATGATTGTGACTCGCCGAGACCGGTAACTCGAAGGAAGAGACACGTGGCACACAATTTAGACGAGGTTCGGGCCGCGAGGTGCGTAATACCCTACGTCCGTATGTTGCGTAGCTACGGATTGATAGGGCACGATTACAAGATGGTGCAATAGTGCGCCGTGAGTTGTAGGGGATTGGATGAGGTGATCCGAGATCGGTCCCTACCTCGCCTTATATAGTCGGGAGGCGGGGTTACAAGTCGGAGTAGGGAGAGAGTACTAGTCGAGTACGTCTAGGAGTCCTCTATACGGTGCGGAACACGTACGGCTCCCTAACCGAGTACTACTCTGTGTAGTCCTTGTGCTCCACGCCTTCGGGTGCCGTGTAGCGCAAGCCGGTAGTCCCGGGGGCCCACCGAGTAGTCGGTCCTGGTACCCACCGAGGTAGTGGGCCCAGGAAGGTCCATACGACAAGCCCCCGAATACTTTGTAGTCGAGAAGGATAGCTTCAAGTAGTCTTGACGGCCTTAACGAGTAGTCCTCAAGCGTCCCGAGTGCTGCAAGTCAAAAGTCCTCAAGAGTAGTCGAAGCATCCCGAGGCCGGAATGTACTCCACCGATGTTTGAGCAATCTTGAAGTCTTCTCGAGTAGTCCCAAGCGTCCTCGAAAAGCGCCTTCGAAGGTCTTCAAAAGCCGCCTGTCTTGTATTGAAGTCGGAGGCCGACACGGAGGTGCGATTTGCAAAACCGTACTCCACATGGAGTAGCCCCAGGAGCCTTGAGCCGCGGGCTCTAGGCGAGGGTCCATCTGAAATCTTGGCAAGAAAGTCCCAAAAATCCGGAGAGAAAAACCGAAGGACACGTGGCACGGAGCCCCCGAGCCTTGAGTCGAGTACTTCCTCTCGAATTGAAGGGTCTTCTTGGAGTATGTGTCCTGAGATGCTCTTGAGACTGGCCGCTTCCCAGGTAGTCGAGTAGAAGTAGCCGAGCCCCCGAGGTGAGGCGCGTCGACTAGTAGAATACGAAGAGTCACGCGCAGCCACTATGTCAGCCGTGCGTGGACTTATCCGGCCGCCCGTTACGGAGCCGATTTGGCTTATAAATAGAAGCCAAAACCCTTAGGGTTTTTCACCCATTCGAGCCGCAGCCATTCCGTTGCGTCTTGTAGTGAATCCACTCCCAGCGCCTGCTGCCGCCGTAGTAGATCCAAGCGCGCCGCCACCCGAAGCTTTTTAGGGTAGCCCCCGAGCGGATGCGAGTGAAGACGCCTTGCACTTGGAGGATGAAGCCGTCGCCGTCCAAGACGTCCAAGGCCGCCGGGAAGAAGAGGGGCCGCGAAGAGGTCGCCGCGGCTGCCACCGGAGCGGGGCCGCCAATGTCTCCACCGCGGGCTGATCCGAGCCGCGAGTGGAAAAAAATCCAAAGTGAAGACGGAGGACCTGTTGACCCTCCTGAACAGTGGGTTCATCAGGGAGAAGGAAGTTGACATGTGGAGATCCGCCGCAGGAGACCCATATCCGATGGAGAAAGCCGAAGACGAGATCCCGATGTTCTCGCGGTTCGTGGAGCGCAGTCTTGCGCTCCCAGCCAGCGACTTCTTCAAGGGGCTGCTCGGGTACTACGGGATCGAGTACCGAACTCGAACCCCAACGGCATCTTCCACACGTCGGTCTTCGTCCACTTCGCGAAGCCTTCCTCGGAATCAAGCCGCCTCGGGTGCTCTTCGGAAGTTCTTCCGCGTCAAGCCGCAACCAAGTGCCTCCAACCCCGGGGGTAGTCGGAGGAGTCGGCATCCAGCGAGGGAAGACGCCGCGGAGCGTACTTGGCGTACAAACTTGTAGACTCCAACACGGACCGGAAGACCGGGTGGTTCTACATCACGAACCACCACTGCGGCACCGCCGAAGCCGAGCGGACGGCGGCCCGTGCACCGTGAGTGGTGGAACACGAAGCCCACCATGCAAGAAGGACTCCGGCTCCCCGAGCTGCTAGCACGCATCAAAGTGCTCGGGGAGGCGGGACCGAGGGCCGAGCATGTGGCCTTCGTTTCATGAAGCGCGGGATCCCGGCCGCCGATGGCTCGGGAGACCACGGGCTTCGAGTACACCGGCGACGATGACGCGTCGTGGATGCGGGAGGCGAGCCGGATGACAACGACATCGTCGAGAGGTTGTCGCGGATCTTCAAGGACATGCCACCATACACGGCGTGCCCGGTCGAGGAGTACTCCGCCGCGCGCCCGCCCAAGGAGGTGAGTAGTCGTACTCCTCTAGTCGAGTAGTGTTTGCTTGTAGTGGAGTTGCTAACGCCCCGTGTCTTGCGCGAGATGATGTGAAGAGGTTCATCTCCGAGCCGCGGCCGCCACCGAGCGGGATCAAGGTCCCGATGGAGGGGAAGGCAAAGGAGCGCCGCGAGGTCGGTGAAGGCGACGACACCGTCGTCGTGGAAGATACCTCCGACGACGACGACGAAGACGAAGAGACGGCGCAGACCGCTTCCGAGTCGCGGTCGAGGTTTAGCCGCCCGGGCTTGCCTCATGTTCCGCTGGTACAAGACCCCCGGCTAGCCTGGAGGCTAGCCTTGCTGCGCCGCCACGGAAGCCGCGCAACCCCGCCAGGAAGCGGGTGACGAAGAAGGCCGAATGTCTCGGAGACCACGCCGCGAGGAGGTAAGTTGTCTTGAGCGAGTAGTCGAGTACCCGTTGTTCGAGTACGTTTGCTGACGAGTAGCCTTCCTTGTATGCAGGAGGTGCCGCCAGCGGAGCCCGTCGAAGAGGGCGACGAGGGCGTGTGGGATACGGTGGGGGAACCGGCTGGAAGTCGTAGTCCAGCCCCCACCGTTGAAGAACTTCTGGCGCAAATGGAGTGCCAGCCCCCTGCTCCAGAAGAGAGCACGGGACCCGTGGCCGCCGCCGTTGGAGAAGTGGTGGCCTCGGGGAGCGCGAGGAGACTGGCTGCGCCGGCCGCCGCCGCCGTGGGAGGAGGCGGTAGCCGTAGGGGCGCGAGGAGGAGGAGACGCCCGCCGAGGGTGGAGCGGTCGATATCGCCGGCATCCTCGGTGCTCCGGCCGTGACCATTGTCGGTCGAATTTGTAAGTACCATATCCTTGCGAGTAGTACTTTGTTGTAGTAGTCGATGTTTGCCCGACGGCCATCCGTGTGTGCTTCGCGAGAAAATCCACGGATTTGACACGGGATGGGGATGAGCCCTCGTCGGCGGTGGCGGAAGAAGTCGCGCCGCCCGCCGAGGGAAGCCGTGCCCGCTACCCAAGTTGCGGTTGATCCACCGGTTGCCGAGGCGCCGCCGCCGAGGAGGCCGGCGTAGTCGAAGGTGAGTACCCTTCTTGAAGCTACGGGGCTTCACGAGGAGTAGTCGTAGGCACCGATGCACTTGTTTCTCTTTGACAGGGCGCCGAAGGTGGTGACATCCCTGCGGGGGTGCCCATGCGAGAGGTTGACACCGAGAGGTCCGGAGGTCGCGGAAGGAGCCCCCGAGCCCGTGGAGGAGATCGTCGAGAAGACCTCCGGGGGAGAGGCGGTCACCACGTCGCCGGGGGATTGCCCCGGAGGTGGCTATCCGCTCCCCCGAGATCCAAGACGCGAGCCCATCCGTGCCTTGCGCCAATGACGGAGGCCACCACGAGTAGTCGCGGCGGGATAGAGCCGCTCGCGGACGATCTCGTCGAGCCGGCGACGGTGGCCAAGCATCCGGAGGCGATCCGTCAAGCCGAGCGGTGGATGAAGGTAAATAGCCGTAGCCTTGGAGTAGTCAATCCTTTGTCGTTGAGTACTCTTTTTGAATTGAGTTGTCTTGTGCGGGATGTTGCGGAGCGGTCCCGCGAGAAGTCGAACTCCTTTGCGGGGCTATGGCGACACGGTGCTCCGAGCCGAGGCGCTTGAAGAGCAACTTGTAAAGTCGCGCAGGCATGCTGCTGCCATGCAGTCGAAGCTCGACGCCGCCTTCGCCAAGTACCACAACGACGTCATGGAGTTGCAGGCGAAGGGCGACGACTTGGTGCAAAAGAACAAAGGCCTCCGCAACAAGAACAAAGGTATACCCTTGGACTTGTCGGGTACTTGTTGGAAGTCGAGAAGCATCCGACCCCCTTGTTGCATTCTTTGTGTTGCGAGCTTGAGGGCCGGAGTGGAGCAGTGAAGGCCTCGGAGACGAGCATGAAGAACCTCTTCTACCGGGGAGCAAGAAGCCCGCCGGGTACTCGAGCTCGACTACAAGGAACTCGCCTTCGAGTGCGAGAAGCATATGGAGCCGCGGATTGCTTTTGACGGGGATCTCGTCCGTGCTACAAATCTTTGCAGAAATTGAACGAAGACTGCGAGGCGTTGCGAGCCCAGTTGAAGGAGTTGGAGGAGGCCGCTCTGCCGATCGCAAGGCTCCTGGTGCCGCACCCGGGCGGCCCCAAGATCGCTCCTCTGGTGGATCGCCTTCGTGAAGCTCCAAGCCGGCTGGCCGCCTACGTCAAGCATATGGCCAAGTCGATCCCAAGACAGGTCTTGGCCTTCATGAAGTCGTACTTCCCGAAGGCCCCAGTGGAGGTAGTCGCCGGCGGGGTAGCCGCCAACTGCTCCGATGAGCAGTATGCAGAGCTGCTGGAGCAGATGGCTCCCATCGCGGAGCAGGTAGCTGAGAAGCTGAACCTCCAGTAGCCCTGTAATAGGTAGCTAGTAGCCATAGTTGTACAAGAAAACAATTGTAATGAATTGTATCAAGTATCAATGAAAGAAAATTTTCCAAAGCAATGAGTACTCGTAGTCGCGATCGAGAGTGCGGAGCGCCCATCGTGGAGTGGATGCGAGTAGTAGTACTCGGCTTTAGTAATCCCGTTGTAGGGAGTAGACAAGAAAGAAGTTGATGAATGATCAAACTTTATTACCGAAGAAGTACACACGGGTGGCCGGGGCCGTAGTTACAAAGTAGTCGCCCGGACCGGGAGGCCGCTTACAGTACCGAGTAGAGCCGGAGCGGGTGGCCGCTTGCGCGGTTGATCCGTAGGTAGTCGTGCATGCCGGATCTTGGAGTGTGGTCTCTTAGTAGACCGTCGCTAGAGTCCTTGACGCTCGTCACGGCCCCAGGTCCGTAAGTAGCCGCACGGGCTGGACCCTGGAGAGGAGTAGTCCGGAGACTGGAGCCAGGACCCGGGGGTCGCTTGCGGCGAGGGGTGTTGGCGTAGTCGTGTAGACTTGAACCCCAGAGTAGTCGTGTAGACTAGGCGTAGAATCGACAGAGTTGGTCGACGTTCCACGAGTTGTTGATGTCTTCGCCTTCAAGTGTTTGGAGGCGGTAGGAGCCGGCCGGTCACCTTAGCCACGGTGAAGGGGCCTTACCGGGGGGAGCCGAGCTTGTGAAGTCCCTCCGTGTTCTGGATACGGCGGAGGACGAGATCTCCAACATTGAAGGAGCGTTCCTTGACGTTGCGATCATGGTAGCGTCGGATACCCTCCAGGTACCTTGCCGATTGGACGAGGGTAGCGCGGCGAGCTTCTTCGAGGTCGTCGATGTCAACTCGTCTCCGTCGTCTTCCGAGACGCCTTCGTCGTAGTGCTCCACTGCTGGCGAGTTCCATATGACGTCGGCAGGGAGGATGGCTTCGGAGCCGTAGACCAGGAAGTAGGGGGATTGCCCCGTTGGCTTGGATGGTTGAGTCCGCAGCCCCCAGAGTGTGTTGGGTAGTTCCTTGATCCACTTGCCCCCTTTGGAGTTAGCAGCGTCGTGTAGCCGCTTCTTGAGGGCGTCGAGCACCATCCCATTGGCGCGCTCGACTTGTCCGTTGGCCCGTGGATGGGCGACCGAGACGTATCGGACGTCAATCCTGGCTTTGTTCTCGCGGTACTCCCGAACGCGGTGGTTGTTGAAGTTGGACCCCGTGTCCGTGATGATGCGGTGGGGTAGCCCATAGCGGTGTACGAGTTCATCCGGGAAGTCGAGTACTCGTCGGCCTTGGGGCATGTGACCGGCTTGACCTCGATCCACTTGGTGAACTTGTCGATAGCCACCGGTACCTCGTTGAATCCTCCCGGCGCGGTTGGCGGTGGCCCAATCATGTCGAGCCCCCGCCAGGCAAAGGGCCAAGTTGGCGGTATGGTGACTAGCTTGTAGGCCGGGACGTGTTCTTTGCTTGCGGGCGAAGCATCGACATCCTTGGCACCTTCGACGAGTTCTTCGGCATCGCCCGTGGCCGTGGGCCGGTAGAAAGCTCGCCGGAAGGCCTTGGCGACCGGCCGTACGTGAAGACACGTGGTTGCCGCGGATGCGCTTGTGGATCTCCTCCAAGATGTCCTTGCCTTCTTTGCGAGGGACGCACTTCATGAGTACTCCGGAAGATGCGCCCGCTTGTAAAGCTTGTCTCCGACGAGGACGTAAGACTTGGCGCGGCGGACGAGTTGTTCGGCTGCGTTCTTGTCGCGGGGGACCTTCTCGCTCGCCGAGGTAGTCGATGAAGGGTTGCCTCCGGTCCACGTCGATCATCATGACCTCCCGCCCAGGTGGTGGATGGGCCGGGACGGTGGTCGGTGGCGCCGGCTCCGAATGGATGGCGCGTGGAGCTCGTGGACGAAGACGCCCGCGGGTACTTGAGCGCGGGTGGATCCAAGCTTCGAGAGGACGTCCGGTGCAACGTTGTTGTCGCGGACGATGTGATGGAACTCGAGACCATAGAATTTGTTCTCGAGCTTGCGGACTTCTAGGTAGTAGGCGTCCATGTTCTCCTTGTTGCGGTCCCAGGACTTGTTGACTTGGTTGATGACCACTGCGGAGTCGCCGTAGACTAGTAGCCGCTTGATGCCCGGTGAAGCGCGCGAGGCGGGAGCCCGTGTAGGAGAGCTTCGTACTCGGCTTCGTTGTTTGAGACCTTCCGGGAAGATCCGCAGGACGTACTTGAGTTGTTCGCCCGTTGGAGAGATCGGAGTACCCCCGCACCGCGCCCTCGAGGTTGAGTGAGCCGTCAAAGTACATCACCCAATGCTCGGTCGCACAGGTGGGAGTAGGCGGTGGTTCTCCCGCCACTCGCCATGAAGTCGACTAGTGCTCGCGACTTGATGGCCGTGCGTGGCTTGAAGTCGATGGTGAGGGCGCCGAGCTCGACAGCCCCACTTGGAAATTCTTCGGTGGCGTCTTGGTTCCTCGGGATGTCACCGAGCGGGTAGTCGGTGACGACGGAGACCGAGTACTCCCGGAAGTAGTGTCGTAGCTTCCGCGAGGTGATGAGTAGAGCGTACGGGAGCTTCGCACGGGCCGATAGCGAGCCTTGGACTCGATAGAACCTCGCCGACGAAGTAGACCGGGCGCCCGGACCGGGTAGGCGTGGCCATCTTCCCGCCGCTCGACAACGATGGCAAGATGCGACCACGTGAGTAGTCGCGCCTAGGTAGAGCAAGAGGCGCTCGCCCTTGTGAGGAGCCGTGAGGATTGGTGGCTTTGACGAGAAGTCCTTGAGCCGGGCAAGGGCTTGATCCGCCTCCGGAGTCCACACGAACTTCTCGTGATGCTTGAGTAGTTTGAAGAAGGGGGGCCGTTCTCCTAGCCTCGAGATGAATCGTTCAATGCCGCCATGCACCCCGTCGGCTTTCGGACATCTTTGATGCTCATGGGAGCTTTCATCTTGGTGATGGCGGAGATCTTCTCGGGGTTGGCTTCAATGCCGCGTTGGGCGATGATGAAGCCGAGTAGTTTGCCCGAAGGGACGCCGAAGACGCACTTGTTCGGGTTGAGCTTCCGGCGGTACTCGCGTAGCGATGCGAAGGTCTCTTCAAGGTCGTCGATGAGGGTATCGGAGTTCCTGGTTTTGACAACCACGTCATCCACGTAAGCCTCGACGTTCTTGTTGAGTTGCCGCTTGAAGCGTGCCCGGATGGCCCGTTGATAGGTGGCGCCGGCGTTCTTCAACCCGAATGACATGGTCGTGTAGCAGTACGCGCCAAACGGGGTGATGAACGCGGTCTTTTCCTGGTCTTCCTTCTTGATTGCGATCTGGTGGTACCGGAGTAGCGATCGAGGAAGCAAAGCGGAGTCGCGGCCCGCCGTGGAGTCGATGACTTGATCAATCCGCGGCAACCCGAAGGGGTCCTTGGGGCGTGCTTGTTGAGGTCGGTGTAGTCGACGCACATCCTCCACTCGTTCGAGTTCTTCTTGCGGACGAGGACGGGGTTGGCGAGCCACTCGAGATGGAAGACTTCTCCGATGAAGCCGGCCGCGAGTAGTTTGGCGAGTTCCTTCTTGATGGCGTCCCGTCCGTCGTCGGCAAAGCGTCGGAGGTGTTGTCGCTTGGGGGTGGCCTTAGGATCGACGTTGAGGCGGTGCTCAATCGGCTCCCCGGGCACTCCGGCATGTCCGTCGGCTTCCACGCGAAGATGTCGCGGTTAGCCCGAAGGAAGCCGATGAGCGCGTCTTCCTATTTGGGGTCGAGGCCGGCCCCCGATGGTGGTGGTCTTGCTCGGGATCGCCCGTTCCGAGGTCGATCGTCTTGACGAGTACCTCCTCGGGGTGGCCGAGGCTTGTTGGCGCCGTCGGACTTCTGCGGGATGTCGAGTTCGCTTGTAGCAAGCTTCTTCGACGCGGCGTAGACCTCCATCATCGCGTTGGGTACTTGGTTTGATGAAGCGATCGCCACGGCTTCTGTGTCGCAGTCGTGGGAGATCTTCAAGTCCCCTTGGAGGGAGAGTACACCGGCTGGACTTGGCATCTTGAGTACCAAGTAGGTGTAGTGGGGCACCGCCATGAACTTGGCGATGGCCGGTCTGCCGAGGATGGCGTGGTAAGAGGTCTCGAAATCCGCGACCTCGAATTTGATGTACTCGGTGCGGTAGTTGTCCCAAGACGCCCCGAAGGTAAGCGCGCGCACCACCGAGCCCGGTGGGATAGCCGCGTTGCCTGGGACGATGCCGTAGAAGGGCGTGTTGCTCTTGGTGAGCATGGGGGTGACGTCGAGCTTCATTTTCTTCAAGGTTTTGGTGAAGAGGACGTTGAGCCCGCTTCCACCATCGATGAGCACCTTGTTGAGCTTGGAGCCCGCCACCGTTGGCTTCAGGACGAGGGGGAACCGTCCTGGTTCGGAGAAGCTGGTCCATTGGTCCGCGCGGGAGAAGGTGATGGGTACCTCCGACCACCTGAGAGGGGTCGGGACCGCTGGCTCAATGGACATCACTTCACGATGGGTAGCCTTCTGCTCCCGCCTGCTGGGCAGTCCGCCGAAGAGGACGTTGACGGTCTTCTCGGGTTCTTGGAAGTCGTTGTTGTCGCCGTCCTTCTTCTTGCCCTTTTGGTCGTGAGGGTGCGGTGGCTCGGAGTATCCTTGAGTGCATGCCCGAGCCGATAGCACTTGCTCGGTAGTGTGGTTGCCGTTTGGATGCCACGGGCACTTCTCCTTCGACGGGTCTTTGAAACCGCCGAGTTCTTCTTCGAGTTCCCTTTCGCAGGCGCCGGATAGCCGCGACGGTGTTGTCCGGCTTGCGCTTGCGGTTGGGACCCGAGTAGTTGTTGTTGTTGTTGTTGCGGCCGCCTTGGTTTGCATTACGCCGCCGCCGCCGCCCGGTTCTCGCTTGGACTTGCCGCGGATGGCGTCGTATTTGGCGTTGGCCTTGTCCTCTTCATCCGCCCGGGACGTGATCATGTCCTTGAGGTGGGGGATGGACTCGGGGCGGCGACGACCGAAGTCCTCGAAGGTGCGGCGATGGTAGAGGCCGTCCGGAAGAGGTCGATGACCTCCTTGTCGGTGACGTCGACGACGGTAGCGCGCTTGTCGAAAAAGCGGCGCATGTACTTGCGGAGGGTCTCGCCCTGTTCCTGCTTGATCATGGCCAGGTCCATGCGAGTACCCGAACGGCCCATGGCGCCCGCGAAGTTGCTCGTGAACTGCTCCTTCAGCTGGTCCCACTTGTCGATCGAGTGCTTGTCCAGCGACTCGAGCCATGTGAGTGGTGCTTGGTCCAGACAGAAGGGGAAGTAGAGGCATTTGGTGTCGCTGTTGCCGCCAGCGTTCTCGATGGAGAGGGCATAGCATCGGAGCCACTGGATAGGATCCTGCTTCGCGTCGTACTTGGTGATCCCCAAAGGTTTGAACTTGTCGGGGAGGAGCAAGTTGCGAAGTCGAGGTGAGAAGGCGGGGAAGCCGTCGCCCTCAGCAGCAGTGGTCGACTTCTTCCGCCGCAGCTCCTCAATCTTCTGGCGAGCGTCGTACCCGCCGTGCGAGGCGCCGGGGCGTGGGCGTTCGCGTGGCCTCGGCCGCCGCGGCCGCCGCCGCCTCCCGGCTCTCTGTTGGCCCCATGGTTGGAGCTGCCGTCGTCGGCCGCCGCCGCCGTCGGGGTCGTTGCCGCCGCCCACCGGCCGAGCGCGGTGGGGAACAACTTCTCGGTTGCCTTGGTCTTGCGGTGAAGGTCCGCCGGCGTTGGAGCGGCGGCGGTTTGGCTCGGGCGGAAGGTCGGCTCGAGTACGGTTGGGGCCGGCGTTGGCGCCGCGACTAGTAGCTTCGTTGTCGCGAGGTTTAGCCGGGAGGAGGTTGGTTGACTCGTTGTCGACCCGCATGAAGTAGGCTTCTTCGGCCGAGCTTGGCGATGACCTCTCCGGCGCGTATGCCCCGAGCCCGGCGTGTGATCGTTGTGATCGACATGAGGCACGCGCTCGGGGGGGGTGTGTACTCTGCTCTCGACCGCCTCGAGAGCTTCCGCAAGGTTGCGGATGGGGAGGTTGTCTCCGAGCCGCCGGCGTCGTTCGCCGCCGCGCTTCTGTTACGTTCGCGTCGAGCGTCCCTGTTGGCGGCGGTCTCGTCCGCGGGTGCGTTGGCGGACGGCTCGTACGCGGAGATGTCCTCCGTGCACTGTCCTCGGCCCCGCCCTCGAAGGTCCTGGGGTGTCGCCGGCAGCCATGAAGACTTGGCGATCGGGGGTACCCAGGCTGGACCCAGAGGGAGCTACCTCAGTTGGTGTGTTTGAGTCAGCCCGGGCTAGTGGCGTTCCCTCCTGGAACGGTAGCGAGTCGATGTAGGCGACGTAGCGTGAGTCTCCCTTTACCGAGGTCGGGCGGGCTTGCGGTCCGGCCGTAGACGTATCTCCCGGTCGGCGTTGATTTTATAACCGGCCCCGAGGGCCGGCCCCGACAAGGGAAGCTCGGTGGAGTCGTCTTCGGACTCGGGCTCCTCGGGGTCCGACCCGAAGTCGAACTCGTAGTCCGGGGTTCGAGTAGAACTCGGAGAGAGGGCCGGAGTCCGAAGCGCGATCGGGGACGGCGTCGGAATCCGAGTTGCACTCGGGTACGGGCTCCTTGCCGGCCCGGGCGCGAAGTGGGAGCGCTCGTGCGGGCCCGGCCGAGGATGCGTGGGCCACGCGCGGAGTGCTCGCATGGTGAGGGGGCCGCTCGCGATGGCCGAGCGGCCCGGCTCGCATGCGATGGCCCATGGCGACGTCGGGTTCGAGTTGGAGACGGACTCGAGCTCGAAGTCGGCATGGTGGTTGAAGAGCGAAATTTCGCCGAACTTGCCGGCGAGTTCGCCCGTGACAACTTCGGGGAAGCGTCACAAGGCGTCCGTCCTCGGGTTGGGCCGCACGGTTAGGCGGCGCCGGAAGGAGCCCGCGCCATCGGCGGTGCGGACCCGGTGCGCCGAAGACGAAGGTGTCGCCGCGGTTGAAGGCGACGGTTGGCTTGAAGTGGACGGAAGCCGTCGAGTTCGCCATGTGATCTCGAGCGAGAGCCCCTACCCGGCGCGCCGCTGTCGGTGTTTTAGACCGGCAACCTACTATGGGGAGTACCCGAAGTAGATGATTGTGACTCGCCGAGATCGGTAACTCGAAGGAAGAGACACGTGGCACACAATTTAGACAGGTTCGGGCCACGAGGTGCGTAATACCCTACGTCCTGTATGCTGCGTAGCTCTGGATTGATAGGGCACGATTACAAGATGGTGCAATAGTGCACCGTGAGTTGTAGGGGATTGGATGAGGTGATCCTGAGATCGGTCCCTGCCTCGCCTTATATAGTCCGGGAGGCAGGGTTACAAGTCGGAGTAGGGAGAGAGTACTAGTCGAGTACGTCTAGGAGTCCTCAATATAGTGCGGAACATGTACGGCTCCCTAACCGAGTACTACTCCGTGTAGTCCTTGTGCTCCACGCCTTCGGGTGCCGTGTAGCGCAAGCCGGTAGTCCCGGGGGGCCCACCGAGTAGTCGGTCCCGGTACCCACCGAGGTAGTGGGCCCGGGGAGGTCCATACGACACTCCCTTCTGCATGTGGGCCCTTGACGTCAGTTTCTCCGGGGTTTAGATGAAGCTCCTTGTCCCGCAAGATTCAACATTTTTTGTTCAGGTCCTCAGAGTTTTCCGTCTTCACGGGTTGGTCCTTGGGCTTCTTGGACTCATGTCCACTTCATTGCTTGACTTGTACTTGGCTTCAAGGTCTTGTCATGAGGTGCTTGATGAACTTTACCCGGAAGTCTTGCTTGCAACACTAAATTCCTGCATAAACGTCAAACTCCAAAACCAACATGCACGAACGAACTTGTTATATCCAGGGAGTTAGTACCAATGGATAAGATATAAAATTCATGTCAACACTAAAGGTAAACTCACGGCTAGGTTGACGGAAATTAACTATCAACAGTTAGGTTCGATTGATTAGATGGTAAACCTTAGTTGGTTTGCTTCCGATCCACAGATTGATAAAACTTGGGGGAATACTCTAAGAGAAGAGCTACAATGATCCGTGCACTTGCGGTTCAAACTTTACGCACTTTTGAGCCATCAACAGCCTCGCAGTCTGCCTCACTCGTCGTCTGCTGGGTCTGCCCAGCCCCCTCATGCCTTCGTCGCTAGGCCGCCTGGTTAGTGGGGCATTCTATCTCCCGGTCCTCCAATGGGCCCTCCCCCTCCTGCTGCCAGCCTCAACAGTAGTGGCTGGGATCAGCAGACCCTGGCAGCCTAGTTCCAGACGCTCCAACTTCAACAACCCCCCAACATGACTGATATTTTAACACAGGCGCCACAAATCATGTCACCTCCGATGCTGATACTCTCTCTTCCACTGCACCTCCCTCTATTTACTCTTCCTCTAGTATTGTTGTCTATGACGGTAGCCTTGTATCTGTAACATCCACTGGCACAGCTCATATTCCACACAATCTTCATCTTAATAATGTTCTTATTGATCCAAACCTTATTAAGAACCTCATATCCGCCTGTTAGTTTACCATTGACAATAACTGCAGTGTGGAATTTGATCCTTTTGGTTGTTCTATGAAGGATCTTCCTACTCGGAGTGAGATTGTTCAATGTAACAGTACAATGCCGCTCTACCCTCTTCTACCTTCAACCTCAGCTCTACTTGCATCTTCCTCTTCGTCTCTTTGGCATCAACGGCATGGCCACCCCGATCATGAGGCACTTTCCAAGCTAGCTCACTCTGCCGCCATCAAGTGCACATCCGGCAACACTGATGGCCGTTGCCATGCTTGCCAACTTGGTCGACATGTTCGCCTTCCCTCTCATGCCTCTTCTTCCCGTACTAGTCATATATTTTAGTTATTACACTGTGATCTCTGGACCTTGCCTATTACTAGTGTTTCTGGTCACAAATATTATTTTGTTATTCTTGATGATTATTCACATTATTTATCGGTGTTCCTTTCACGCCTCAAGTCTGACACTTTTCCCACATAGTCGAGTTTTCGCCTATGTACACACCCAATTTGGCGTCCCTATTCAAGGACTCCAAAGTGACAATGGACATGAATTCAACAATCTTAGTGCTTGTTCATTCTTTGTATCCCACGAAGTTCTCTTTCGCATGTCGTGCCAATACACCTCCACTCAGAATGGCAAAGCCGAACACATTATTTGTACCACCAACATCGTCCACTCCTACTTTTTCACGTGAGTGTACCACCTACATTTTGGGTCGCTGCCCTTAGCATGACAACACACCTCCTAACCATTCTCCCCACTAAAACCCTCTTTCTCCACTCTCCACTTTGCTCTTTTTGGTGTCCAGCCATCCTATGAGCACCTAAGTGTTTTTGGGTGCAAATGTTACCCCAACCTCTCCGCGACAATCGCTCATAAACTTGCTCCTCGCTCCACCTTATGTGTGTTCCTCTACTATTCCCCTCATCACAAGGGGTATGTTTTCCTTGATCGCCACACAAATTGCATCATCACATCCCGTCATGATGTCTTCAACGAAGCCTCATTTCCCTTCGCCGAAGATCCCTCATCACCACCTTACGAGGCCTTTGAATTTTTGGAGGATTCCTCTAACCCTGTCACGATGCCTTTTCCATCATCATCATGCTTTCCTCCTGTAGGTATTTCCACTACACCAGCTCATGGGCCCTTAGCTTCATGCGCACCACCAGCCACCCCCGGCGCGGTGCCTTGTGCGGCCTCGTGGGCTCGGGCTCGGCTGCTTCGCCATCTCCTGGTGCCCTTGTCCCACCAGTGTCCGAAACTGTCCTGACATCAGGCTCGTCTCCAACATCACTATCTTCTCTGAGCCTCCCTGCTGGAGCCATTCTCGTGCCGCCCGTCGAGAACAAACATGCCATGCGGACTCACGGCAAGCGCGACATCCATATGCCCACCATCTTTCAGGTTGTATCTCTATCTCCGATTCCTCGCACCTACAGTGTTTCTCTCACTGACCTGAACTTGTGCGCGGCAATGGAGGCCGAGTACTCCGCCCTCCTAGCTAATGTGGTGGCAGGCAAATGTGTTTTCAAACACAAATTCAAGGTTGATGGCTCCTTAGAGCGCTACATGGCAACATGGGTCCTTCGCGGCTTCACCCAGTGCCCTGTCATAGACTTCACTGAGACTTTCAGTCCCGTTGTGAAGGTGGAAACCATCCAGACTGTGCTGTTCTTAGCTCTCTCGCGCTCTTGGCTCACTCATCAATTGGATGTCAACAACGCCTTCCTCTAAGGTACTCTGTCTGACATTGTGTATTGTGCACAACCTGCTGGCTTTGAGGATACAACTCACCCGGATTTTGCCTGTCGTCTCAATCGGTCCTTCTATGGTCTGAAGCAAGCCCCACGTGTGTTGTACAGTGTGGTACTTCTTTTATTGTGTCTGAGTAAAACCAGCTAAAAACTTGAACACTAGAGGATTAGGAAGAAAGCATTATAAGGATAATAACTCAGAATATATGTTAGTTTGATAACATTTAAACAAAATGTGTTGAGGATCTGATGTGCCAATGGAGCAGTGGGTTGATCCGGGTCGGAGAGTCGCGACGGAAGAGAATCTGTAGAAGATTGAATCCGAGCAACAAACTAGGGTGGTCGATGCCGGATGCGTTGGTCGGGCTTCTTGGAGATGGTATGCAGAGTTTGGAGCGTTGTGTCGAGCCCCCAGCGACTAGTCGACGCTGGATCTGGAGTCGTCGCCACACGTCGTCCTGACGGGGTTCCGGCTGATGGAAGGAACACGTGTCCGCGGAGGGAGCGTGCCGCCTACGGGAGAGGGTTGGCGGCGATCGGTGAATAAGGTGGATCGAGGAGGAAGTCGACTGGGAGGTGGCGTAGTGGAGGCTGTGAGTCATGAGAGGAGGGAGACGACAGGGTGGCGTCGTCACGAGTCGGGAGGTAGGGAAGGATCGGCATGGGGAAAGGGGGGCTAGGGTTGTGGCATCTTGGGCTAGTGGGCTTCCAAATGGCGGGAACAATTGGCATGAGGCCAAAAACGATGTGAGGGTTCAGCCGGGGGTAAAAGGGGGGATCCTTGGGGATTATGGGCTCCCAAAGGGGCCCTAAAAGAATCTCTACAGCTAGGAAAATTTTGAAAACATGGTTCTCAAACCTTTTTATGCATGTTATTTTATGTACTAATGGTGTACTATATCTTCACACAATCACACTATGAGCTATTTCCAGAACATGTATATCCATGAATCAGTAAACTGAAGGGAAGAGGAAATTTCAAGCTCAAGAAAATCGAGCCCATTCTTTAAAAATACAAATAATATATAAGTATTGATAACTATTTTAAAAATGAATTAGGAGTACTAGAATGTAAGGAGACATATCGATCATTGGCGAAACTTTCACAGTATCATCACTCATCAGCAGCAGTACTCATGATCTAATAAATTTTCGGACTAGCAAGTTACATACATAGGTCACCACATATGTAAGCACGGGCTCCCCTGGATGGATAGGATAGGTTTCCATTTTCATTTTCAGTAATATTCTCATGGAAGAAAAATCTAGATAATTCATGAAAAACACTCAAAATATCCAAAAATAAAATCCTAGAGATAGATTGAGACATGAGAAATAAAAATAAGATATTTAGGGCTCGAGGAAAGGCTTATAAAAACCCTCCAACAAATGGACAAAGCCTTAGAAAAGTGAGAACAAATTCCAGAAAAATACACGAAGTTTTTGAAGAAACACATTTTCACAAGGAAAAAGAAAATACAACCAACATAATGCAACACAAAAACAATAGTTCATTAAATTGATTTAGAAAAAAATGCATCGCCTAATTTAGCAAACAATCTTAACACCTAAAACAAACTTAAAAAATCTGCAATACCTTATAAATGTTATTAAATTACAATTACTTAAATTTAGGGTGTTACAATATACACACATATCATGAAATCATACGATCATAGAATTTGGAAAGAGAAAGAGTTGTTACATGTTTGGTTCATTTGAAACATTTTTTTAGAGTAAAGTTCCCCAAAAGAAGGGGGAAACAACAATTGGTCATCTTGAATTCGTCCCTTTGTATTATTGTTTCTTTTATTTGGAGTCATTTTGTATGTACATTTGCTCAAAATTTGCACGCACTCCACTTCTTTGCAGTTAGCTTCAGACTCCAAACAAAAGTCTTACCAACTTCACCATTGATGCCCACAACATTAATGCACTACATGCACTAGTGGCGACAATCGAGGGATTATGCCAATGAGGGGTTTAAGGTTATTTAAGTAATTAGCCTTAGTACAAGTTACCTTAGTGAGAGATACATTTTGTGATATTGGGGTGCCCTGAGATAGAATACGGCTCCCTGTGCCCTGAATAACAAGTTTCCTACAAAACAAGTTCAAAATGAAAACATGCTAGATATATAGAAATGAGATACTAAATAGGAAGTAACCTACTGGTGTGAGGTGATCTAGAAACTTGATACACTGACCAAATATTTTCTGAATTCATACAAAGAAAGGTTTAAGATTTAGGGTTTAGGATTTTGAATCATGTCCGTCGATGCAAACTTAATCCATAAGGAGAAACTAGTAATTACCAAATGCGAAATCGAATCCCAGACTGTATCCAAGCTCGACGGTACCGTCATACCTTACGGCGACCGAGCTTTCATGCAGAAGGCGAGAGGAGGGCAAAACCGCAGCGGGCGACGGAAAAACCTTCTTAGAAAAGAAAACCCCCTCTCAGGGACCGTTTGTGAAGCAAACGTCTAGGAGGTTTCCCCTTTTCCCTGGGCTGAGATCCCATGTCGTTTTTGGCCCGGGGCCAAATGTTTCCATCATTTGGCAGCCCATAACCTAGGGACGTGAAAACCCTAACCTCCCATTTCCCCCTTGGTGAGCCCTCCCCACCTTCCGACTCGTGATGACGCCGTCCTGTCTTTCCCCTTCTGCTCACGGGCCGCTGCCGCACGACTCCTCCTCGTTCACTCTACCACATCGCTGTTGCCCCACCACGCTCCCTCTCCGTCTGCTTCTCCACCTCACCGCTACTCCTAGTCATCGTCCAGGCAGTGCGTGGCACATCTCTGCCTTGCATGGCTGTTTGCACAAAGCCAACAACAAAGCACCTAGTAGAGTTTTACATGACATGTATATATGTATCTCCTCGTGGTTGGTAAGCATCACACCTAGTGCTATCTTTGAAATGGCTACTTCAATTTAACTATCAATTTTGCTAGACCTTATTTGAGACCTTGGAATTTTGTCACCTATACTGGACATTTTTTGCCTAGTTAAGTCTCTTGGATAGTAGTTCCAGCTTTGCTGGAAAACAAATTCATAGAAAAATTTATTAGCTTTTTGGTACTTCTAAACCTGTGAGATACTTGATGACCCTATATGATATATATACATGCAGTCTGCAGCATGTGTTGAATGGTGATGCTTGTTATTAGTTTGAAATAAATACATAAATAAGCCCCCCTGTATGTACATATGAAATTTGTAATGGCATATTAACTAGATTGGTAGTGGCTGCGATTATTTAGCATTATTTGTTATGCTTTCTTTATGTTGAATTAAGCAGCATGATGCATTAGATATCTTGATATCTTGTTTAGCACTCTTGAAGGGACCTTGCTGTAGATTTCTACTATTATATGTTTGCTCTGTATATTGTTATCCCATGCAGAGCTTGTTATCAGTGCTAAGTTTTTATTGGATTTTTAATTATCACACGTATCTAGACTGTAGAAAAGAAAAAGTGAATGAAAGCATTCTTGTTTCACTTATTATATCAGTAGGTTACAACATCATTGGTTAAATCTGAATTCGTGTATCCTTAGTTAAATCTGAACTTGTTGGTGATCATACCTGTTGCAAGATCATTCCCTGATGCCTGGTAGCGGTCTCAGAGTATTGCCACAAGTAATTTCAGAGTATGCACTTTGGTTGCTTGTTTGGACCATTAATTCATCTATGTTAGCTAGATCCTGACAATCACTGAAATGCTTTGAGTATGTGAGGCCAACTGTCAACATGCATCTTTACATAAGGTAAGATTTTCTTTTCATACATAATACTTGTTTAATTGACAGTGCAATATGTGGTTTTGACAACAGCGAGTGGATTCTTTTGGATATATATGTGATTGTGATACAATCAATGTGAGATTCAATCTATTGTTGACGTTCGGCTAGATGTACTAAGTGCTAGGCTTTAAAGTTGCGAAAAAAGTGATCTGTAATTTATAGTGTGTAATTTATCTCATATTTATCTCAAATTTTTGGATTGTAATCCAAATATTGGTGTTATTGTATCAGAATCGTGGACTGTTCTCAAAATATTTTGTGGTATTATCTCATAATAATTGTGAATTTTAATATAAATATTGGTGAAAGTTTAGCTATTATCTCATAATTATAATTTGCAGCTTTATTATCTAATTAGTATATCCCTGGAGCTTTATTTCCCTAAGTCCCAAACAGCCACCGGTGCGAGGGGGGGCTTTCCTTCCTCCGCTGGGGAGGTATTTTCATGTGGGGGATGTGCTGCACCACCCCCCCCCCCCCCCGCGTCAAAGGGAAATGTTGTCGTCATCTGCCTGAAAAAACAATCAAAATCTTAGGATGTGATTTGAGATTCCTAATGCACACAAGAAAAAAATTCCAACTACACAAATGTACTGCATCACCGCAAATAATATTATGATTGGTGCTGATTTATTCTAAGAGAAAAGTATTGTTGACTGGTTGTTGGTGGCTGATAAGCCAAGCGAGCAGAGCGAATGGGAAGAAATAAAGTCGAAAGTTTAAGGCAACAAATTTTATAAGGAACGTGCTGACTGTTGTATTGGTCCGAAATAAATAATGTGCCGCACTAAGGTCGAAGCTTCAGGCGACAAAAAAAAAATTCTATCACAGCTACACTATGGATTCACAACTTCACATGCTACTCCATCCCTAAATGATGGTCGTCCCGGAAGCGTGTTTGTGAAGGAAACATGGTTCTCTGAAGACAATCATTTAGGGACGGAAGGAGTACACCTCAGGTACACGGGCGTTGGAATTATTTATTTATTTTTCATGTTTTTTTAAAAATATATGTCGCATTTCAAATTTTGCAAATCTGCTACTACCGCCGTATGGTATGGCATTTGGAGGTACTGCAGTGGTCCAAATGCCATACCACACGGTGTTTGTGAACGGTACTCAACGCGGTACCGTAGTGCCCGCAAACGTCGTGTGGTACGGCAGTCAGGGTCAGTTCGTTTTTTTACAAAATCATAACACTTTTGTATGAACTCAAATGGAGATAAACTTTATATAAAAATTGTAGCTTTCGACGAGATCTACAACTTTGTAGTTCAAACATTTTTCATTTAGAGTCATCTTCAAACTCTAATAGTCGAAATTTCGGTATCTAAATCTAGATAGTATATCAACTATTTGAGTTTGAATATGACTCCAAATGAAAAAAGTTTGAACTACAAAATTCTAGATCTCATCGAAAACTACAATTTTCACATAAAGTTTACCTTCATCCGAGTTCTAAAAAAATACAATTTTTTGAAAACAAATTGACCTTATCGCCGTACCACACGTTTGCAGGCACAACCGTACCCACGCCAGGTACAGTTCACAAACGCCATACCACGAGGCGGTAATGGTATAGTTAAAAATTTGAGATGGAACATATATTTTTGAAAAATCAAAGAAAAAATAAAAAAATAAAAAAAATCCGGGGGTTGCAACGGCAGACTTGTCGTACGCCAGCAGGTCACAGTCGAACAAAAGGAAATCAGTAGAGAAAAGCTTACCGTCAGCCCAAGATACTCAAAAGTCAAGCTTGCACAGCTGAACGGTTATCAGATATCACAGGGTGAGCTTTACCGTACCAGCAATAGTCAGGCCGGCTGATAAATTCGAATTGAAAGACACGTCTGGACCACAGGTAGCAGCAAATGAGCAGCCACTCGTTCACTGATTCTCGCATAACTTAATATTGCACCACACTTACATTACAGTTCTAGTACATGGCAAATGCAAAGCTACAAGTCTAAGAAATTAGTAACCCAGTCGGCACAGTGTTCACATCACGCCATTCTCGTACAACGACCCGTCTCTGGTTGTAGCATCTTCGGCCATGTCAAGCTCGACCATTGCAGCGTCGACAAGAGACTGGTACGAAACAGAGAATGAGTGCATGACTTCATACGGGTACAGCACCGAATGGTCAATGTTGAATATGCATATAGTGAATTAAAGAAAAACAGCATTGAGAAATAACCTGAAGCTTCTGTTCAGCCGTCTTAACTCTGTCATTGTAGTCTTGGAGTTGGAGAAAATGTTTGTACAACTGCATACAATGATTTCGTCAGACAACTTATTGCAATTCTACACTTGAAGCTTTTCATAGATAAGCAGCCAACAAGTGAGGAGCACATACGTCTGTAACAGCTAATTGTCGTTCTGAAGAGACTTTCCTCGCAGCAACCAGCTCATCCTCTAATTTCTGCAGTTTACAGCAACAACAAAAATGTTATGTCAACAATCATCATAACTCAGCCTACAGATGGCCAAGCAGAGTGGTGCCCTCAAATAACATGGGGGCAGCAAAATGCTTCAAAAATCAGGACAGGGAATCACCTGAGCTTTCTTCTGCAGGTCTACAATGTGCTGTTCTTTTGCTGCAATTTTATCTTTCATCTGGTTAACCTGCAAAACTACAACATTCAAACTCATGTTTCACAATATAAAATGCAAGTCATTTAAATCACTGAACTGACTGACACTCATGGGCTTCATGGTCATCTTGAGAGTGACTAGGAATGCACAAAACTACTTAAATCTCAGTATGTCATTCTACCATGGATCCTACACCCACTGCACCCTGCCGTCAAAAGGATACCATGATAATTGTATATCAAACTGTGAATGGGAAACTAATTTGAATCTTTTTTTGGTAAACAAGGTATCTGCATTCCATGATCAATGCTTGGTTAGTCATATGAGTATACCAAAAGCAGTGCATCAGATGAAAACAAGCTAAATATTAACGATTCTGTCAAAAAAATTGATATCTGATAACAGAAGATAAATTAGTTATCTACAACAGTAAATAAGTATCTCTAGTCGCAGACGAGTTTTGAGTTTCAAAATTCTGCAAACTTCCTTGCATCTAAAAACTCTTTGCACTAAGAAGAAATCTCAGCCAATCAGGCCGAGAAAACCCTTAAACCTGGCTTCACCCTATAGGGCTGCACAACCTGGGCTGACCACAACCAACTGGGTTGGCGACCACTGCAACTACCCCCTGGTAGGAGGGTCCTAACCAACCATAGTTGCCACAAGTCGGTACCCTGCCACCAGGATTTGAAACCCTGCTGGTTGGTGTCCCCCTCAACTGGGGAGTTTACCACTACACTACAAGATTCCTTGCATGTCTCCACAAGTCTTGGTGAACTCTCAAAACTTCCATTGTTAGTTTAACATGGTGTTCATATTTAACTCCAATTCACCTTGTATTTTTCCCAAATCAATGCAGGCAAGTTAGCTTGAATGGACATATTCTGGAGGAAAGAAATTCATCGTGGTTCTACAATCACCCTCTGATATGATAGGGTAGTAGTAGGGTACCAAGTGCTTTGATGATGGCCATAGCAAACTAATACAGCTCAATAACTTTAAGAACATGGAGTACCTCATTTTCAAGGCCCTCACGCATCTGAATGGCCTTGTCCATGTGGTTTTTTCCCTGCTATATGAAAAGAAGACACATACTTACCAAAACAAGGAGGAATTAAGGTAAACAGATCGGAAAGCCAAATAGCCATTCACAAGGGCACAGAACAAAGATGTGTTTACTTCATTAGGAAGATCACCACTGGAGCTTGATAAATCTCTGCTATCCCGACCTTTTGGACGGCTGCATAGAAGACACTAGGAAAGTAAATGCTCCGATATTGAAAATATCATAGGTTATCTAAGAGATATTTCCAATATGCTTGAGCATTGTTTTGTAACTGGATAAAATCTTCATGTAAGAAAAATTGGACTTAGCAGAGGAAATAAACAATGCTGTTTCACAGTGAGGGTTGCAATCATGCTACTTCTGAATACCGTACCAGTCAACAAAACTATAATTATAATTAGAAGCATGCAACACATTAGGACGAGGATTTTTGAGGGTGATAATGCAATGTACCCAGGTTCCTATAATGATACCATATACAAGTGTATGTCTGCAAAGCCACTATTATCACACAAAATAATCAACATTCATCAAAGCTGGTCAGCTTTCTAATTGTGAAGGCAGGCGATCAATTACTTGAATTTGAGTGCATAGAGAGTAATCTGTGGTAACATATTGATATCATAGAAACTGCTGTTAAAATTCTCTCTCTCTAAAGTAAAAATGATCTTTTCTTATTTTATCTAACAGACTAGTCTTTTTCGTCATCAATTCCAAGATATCAGAATGCAACATGCAAGTTAGGAAACAAGAGATGTCGCAGAATATTAATTTCAGATGGCTCAAGAACATCAATTGAACACATTAAGATTTTTGCAAAAGATATTACATATCACACATGATGTTTTTTCGTTAAATTGTTCAAAACAGATATCTTGGTTAGCAATATCAACATAACTTCATCACCCCAATATGAAAACAAAATTTAAGTGGCACCTGAACCGTTTTCTTGATCCGTGCTCCTTGTCCCTGTCATTATCTGAATCCATATTATGCATTTCCACCTCGCGTTCGTGGTCTCTCGGACGCCTCTCATCTACTTCATGATCACGGTCCATGGGATAATCGACTTCTCGATTAAAGCCACCATGCTCATAATCTCTGTCTCTATCATACTCACGGGATCTATCACTATCCCTGTCATGATAGGGATCTCTTTCACGATCGTAGCTCCGTTCCCTATCCCTTCTGTCCCAGTATGGATCTCTACCATACCTTCTAGGATCTCGTCTAAAACCATCACGTCCAAAATCTCGTTGACCTCTTGTACGCACTTCATTTACTCTAACAATGCGATTGCCTATTTTCTGTTGCAAACAGGTGTTAAATACAAGACAAAAGAAAGGTGATAAAGTTCCAAACAGGCAGGAAGCATACCTTGCCATCCATGCCTGCAATTGCATTCTCAGCAGCTCTGGGGTGAGTGAAAGTAACAAAACCATAGCACTTGCCTTTGACAGAATGATCATTTATCACCTGGAATGCACAAATTAATCAGGGAAAAGTTATATAATCTCAGAACACCTCAAAAACAGTTGGTTGCATCGCACGGGACCGCCTCAAGTTGACTCAAGCAAAACAAAATCAAATGATATTGGCAATTCACAGCACACATTTGCAACCCATGCACTCTGGACAAAGGTTCGACAATGATGACGGCATACACACCCCCTCAGTCGAATAAAAGCAAGATGGTCAAGACATTGACTAGAATTCCCTCAATTTCATGACTTGAACTCCTGAGTTCCAATTGAAACAGCTTGTAATCCCCAATCTTCAATGTATTTAGTCAAACCAACAGCAAAGGGAAAATAAGCATCCAAAATAGAATCCCAAACGTCCAGGGTGTAAACACCACAAAACAACTAAACTGACAAGTCTAAACTCCAATAGGAACCATTCTACCCCACAATTCATCTTGGCTTCAAATTAGCAACCATCGACCACCAACACTGATAAACAGCACAGTACCCCCCCCCCCCCCCCCCCCTTTTCCCGTTGTGTCATCATTTTTCTTAAAAGACAACCATGCATTGCACAAGCTCCCGAGATCCCTCACTAGTCGCAACTCTCCTACAGCCTATAACGAGCTAATATCTGCGAATAATCGTCATCCCACAAGATACTACAAAATACTACTAAAGAAAAAGCAAAAAACAAAATAACCTTTTTTCCCCCGAGAAAAATTACCCAACCACTCAACCGAAAGGCCACAAATTTTCACCAGAGCATTAGCAAAAGGAACCCTTCAAAGAAAATCAACCCGCTTTTTGGACCAAACTTTAAAAACATATCACCGCCCGCAGCACGCCTCACTCGACCTCGATGCAATCCACCAGCGCCCCCCGCAAGAGCGAGAGCTGACTAAAAGGAGAGAAGGGAGGGTGGGAGAAGGGGAGCGGGGAGGACCTTGACGGAGACGATGGTGCCGTAGGACTCGAAGGCGTCGCGGAGCATGTGCTCGTTGGCCTCGTAGGGCAGGCCGCCGACGTAGACCGAGGTGACCTCGTCCACCGCCATCTCTCCGCTCGCAGCAGCCGCCGGCGGCGACGGGGGCGCGCTAGGGTTTTGGGGTTCCCCCCCTCTCGCTCGCTCGCTCGCGCCGCGACGACGACGACGACCGGGTGGGGGAGGGGAGACGGACGGTGGGAGGGGGAGAGCGAGCGGGCTGTCGGATCTGATCTGGAAAAATCACGGGTCACCGTGTCCCCTCGCCGCCCGCGCGGACAGCCGATCTCCACCGTCCGTTTCGTTCACAGCGGGGCGATGGCGTGGGCTGGCTGAGTACCCACGTGCACACAACGCGACGACATCGGCCCATTTAGCGTCTGACTGCTTTTTCAGCCCAGTTGTTGAGAATTTTTTATTTACATTTTTTTAATTCATTTTTCAAAAATATACTACCATTTCAAAATTTATCAGTTTTGACCACCAACCGTCGTGGCGCATGGCGGCTGCCATGGGCTACGGCGGCAGATCCTTAGACTGAAAACTGCGCTAAAAATAATCGAAATAAATAGAAAAAAATATTTTTAGTGAAGGACCCACCAACCAGCCACCCAAGCAAGTTGTGACATTTTTCGCGCAAAATTGCGACGTTACACGCTCTGTGGGATTTGAACCTCGCACGAAGGCTCCCTTGCCACTACACTACACAACAACATCTGTCCATACTCAATTTCTTTTCTCCTCGTATTATACCTAGTCAAGTATAATTGCTTTTAAGGCTCTAACAAGCATCAAATGAAAAGGTTGTAAACTACAAAGTTTCATAACTTTTCGAGACACACAACTTTCGTGTTTTGAGGTCGTTTACAAAAATTAAAAAAAAAGCCAACCGTCGTGGGCCACGACGGCTGCATGGGCCGCCTTTCATGGCCCACGGCGGTTGGCCTTACCGCCGTGGCTAGACTCCAACCGCCATGGGCCACGGCGGTTGGACTCCAACCGTCGTGCGCCACGACGTTTGGTGGTCAAAACTGATAAATTTTGAAACAATCGTTTTGCAAAATGAATTAAAAAAAATTCTGTCATATATGGATCCATCAACTTTTTTTTCAAACGGACAAGCTCTACCCTCTTTTTTTCCGTTGGTGAGTTAAAGCATCTCCAATAGTTTGACAAATTTTATTTGGCAAATCTTGTGTTTTGCCAACTTATGCCAAGTAAAAAAAAGAGTTCATGCCCAACAGTTTGACATAATTCACTTGACAAACACAGATCTAACTTACATCAGGAATCATGAGAGAAATAAAATTATGTTTATGCCCTTACACCTCTTGAAAACTTACATTAGCAATCATTCTCTATTCTTTATTTCTTTTTCCACCCTCCCACCTAAAACGTTGATGGCAACCACGATCCGCGCGCGCATATATGCGCGTGAGGAGGTGAGTTTTCCCAAGTTTCTATTTTTACCAAGTTGGTTTGTCAAACTGTTGGAAGCTAATTTTTCTCGTTTTGCCAAAATTAGATGGATGCCAAGTTGGTTTGCGAAACTGTTGGAGTTGCTCTTATAGCTATTCTCTTGCAAATTTATTAAATTTCAAACAAAACTCCAGTAGATATTATGTCTATGAAAAATGACTGACAAAACCACGGCCAAATAAAAACAATCCAACTAGCTAATCAATATTAGCAATAGAAATACCAAGGTTACCAATCACATACCAAAACAAGGGCCAAACAAGTATATACTCGCAAAATCTAGAAGACTATCATCAAAGCAGATTTCCCAAAATTGTAATAACCAACAACAGTTTATATCTATGGAATGAAACAACAAACAGCTACAGATACTCTCACTCTCAAGGTGCTTAACAGATATGCTACAACAACAGAAGAATAGGCCAGCCTTATTTTTTTCTCTGCCGCCATTTTCAGCAGCCCTAGATGACAGGCCCAAGAAACTTTCAATTCCTCCAAAGACTTTGTGCTAACTAAATTTCTGAGGGGGCAAACTTATTGAGACTGTTGGCTGGATTTCTCTGTGGTGGTACTATCAGTTTCTTGAGACTGTTGGCCAGATTTCTCTGGGGTGGTACTCTCGGTCTCTTGAGTCTGCTTGATTGCCGAGCCGTTTGCAGAGGTCTCACTACCTAGACTTTCTTGGAGAGAACCGTTTCCTGTCCCAACTACTTGGGCGGTTGTTTCGACAGTGTTTGCTTTCAGCATCTTTTCTCTCTCGAGATCTTGCTTTGCCAGGGAAGAGAACTGTGAGTCAAGGGACCTTACAGCACCCAGCCACGCAAGAACAATCACCAGGAGTATTCCACCAAGGTAGGGCGTTGAATTCGCAAGGGATCCAAACGACAGGATCATGAATTGCTGAATCAAAGCACCTCCTGATTTCCCTAACGGGTTGCAGACCACGTCAATAGCTGCTTTACCTTTAACCTGCATCAGGACAAGAAAACGTTTAGAACAAAATTAACAAATGAATATGGAGGTGCCATGAAGTGAGCCTAGATATATGTTTTCAGAAACAGCACCAATTATTGAGGAAATCAGTGGATCTTATGTATGTTCTCTAAAAAATTATAGTAAATAAGATTAACAATTATGACTCTTTTGTTTAAACATAACATGGGAGGTTGAATGGTTATTGCAGTATTTCTATGATGCAGGTGCTATTAGAGTCAACAGCAGTGATATTTCTCATGCGGTACTATCAATATGATATCAATATGACATAAACTAAGGAGGAGTCAATAAAATTAGAAATCTAATGTATATGTATATGTCTTTGCTTCTACGGTCATGGTATATGCTGATTGCAGCTTCTCCTCTGATGAGAGCACACAATCAGGTAAAAAGTACAAATATTAGAATCTTATACGGTATTTGGTGTGTCGAACAACCAGCTTATCACATAGCCTATTGACAAATTATCCTATTATTTGGAGCAATCATATAGATGTGAGGAAGGTTAACCATGGCACGATATGCATTTGATATCTATTTGCACAAGAAATATGTACATTTGGAGACTAACCTTCATATCCTCATCCAAGGGAATGTATGCCATCTCTTTGCAAGGATCAAACAAACTGTATTTTGCACTCTTACTGAAAATGTTCTGCAATGCTCCAACATAGACTGCCGCGAGTAAAGGTGTCATTCCAAATTGGGTCATGAGAGGAGTTAGTGGCCCACCAAACAAAATCAGAGAGAAGAATCCAACTCCTGTGAGAAGCAACACTGCAGGTGTGATCGTAGCTGCAACTCCCCACCCGAACTTTCTAAGAATTACTCTCCCCAACAACATCATTGTAAATGTGGCTATGCCAGTAGCAGTTGAGAAATCGCCCATGAATGAAGAATATTCATTAGGACTCGGGAACTGCAACACGACATCAGAAAGTTAATTAGCAACTATACTGTGTATATGTTGCATTGTTGCTGATAGATTAGAATGCATTTCGTACAGAATCATACCTGTGCCTTCAATTTTGACTTCCATGTCACCTCAACAAGGTTAATGCTTATTCCGTAAGCAACCACCAACGTGGCAAGATCCCTCACATACCGAGATGACAGTAGCACCTTCATGCTCTCGCCCAGGCTGAGCTTCGGCTTGTCCTGAATGGTTATGTTTACAGAATCATTAAGGAGAGCTCCATAAACACAAAAGAATACAGTAGAAAATCTGTCAGGTCAAACCTTCTTTTTCCGCTCGACCACTGGCATAGATGATTTATCAATAATAAACCTGTTCACTCCCCAATATATACCAGTGATGACCAGACCCAGAATAACCACTATGCTCATCATGGCCTTCAACGAAATTGCCCATCCATCGACTCCAGGGCCCAAATTCTTCCTCAGGTTTGAGAAGTATTTCACCGTGCGGCCAGAGAAAATGAGCGCCACGTTGGCCCCTAGCCCGAACAGCGGGTAAAACTCTTTGGCCTCTTCAACCGTGGTAATCTGCAGTGATAAAAAAACACCTGAAGAATTGTAGGTAAACAGGACACTGCAAAACTATCTACTGCCCTGGTTTTGGAACAAAAAAATATTATTTTCTGCTGATAGAGCCAACCATACCCCACAAGCCATTCCATAGATTTTAGAAAGGGAACATCCAGAGTCCACAACAGAGCAACAATCAATTACTACTTTTAATTTTGAAATATTCAGCCAGGAGTTACTAACATTTCAGGAGAGAGTTTGCAATAGGTGAGCATTAATAAATTACTACTGTGACATAGAGGACACAGTAATAGAATTGGGTGTACCCGATTCCAAAGATTATGGAAAGCGAAGCTCACTCCAGAACAGGGCAGCCATCAATTAGTAATGCTTCTAATTTTAAAATATTCAGCAATTAACCAGTAGCATTTCAGGAGAAGATTTGCAATAGGTGAACATTAATTAATTACTACTGTGACAGAGAGGACACAGTAATAGAATTGGCTGTACCAGATTCCAAAGACCATGGAAAGCGAATACACATAGTCCAGAACAGAGCAACCAGCAATTTCTACTTGTGATTTTAAATTAGTCAGCCATAAAAAACTAAACATTTCGGGAGAGAATTCACAACAGGTGGACGGTGCACCATTAATGAATTATTACATTGACAGAGAAGGCACAGTAATACAGAATTAGGTGTACCTGGTTGGCGAAGCCCCAGAAGAGGACTGATATGACAACGCTGCCCCAGAGCTCGGCCATGACGTAGAAGAGGCAGAAGCTCCAGACGCGGAGGATGGCGACGGGCCCGAGGAAGCTGGGTCCGAGCGCGGCGAGGAGGCGGTCGGCGAGCGCGGTGGGGTGGATGGCGTCGCGCATGGGGTAGAGCACGTAGCCGAACGCCCCGAAGAAGGCGATGAAGGGGAGGATGACGGCGTAGAAGAGCGCCTCCTTGGAGAGGACGTCGGCGAGCTTGGTGTAGAGGAGCATGAAGCCGATGGCCATGGGCAGGTTGACCCATGTCTTGAGGAAAGGGATGATCTCGGCGCTGCTGCCCTTGGCGGTGACGACGAGCACGTCCTTGGTGTCCCGCAGGATGGTGTAGTTGAAGAGGATGCAGAAGAACATGAGCCCTAGGGGCACGATCTTCTTGAGCGTCTTCGTCTCCACGCCCAGGAACTTGGGCGCGGGCGCGTCATCCCCCGGCGCTGGGGACGCGGCGGCGGCGGCGGTGGCGCGGAGGGGCGGGAGGGGAAGGGCGGAGCGGGAGCGCGGCGGGGAGGCGGAGCGGGGTGGGACGGGGGAGGTGGCGCGGGAGGCTGAGGCGGAGACCGGGCGCCGCGGCCGGGGCGGCGAGAGGGTGGCGGTGGCGGAGGAGGAGGTGGTGGCGCGCGCCCGCGGCCGCGGCGGTGGCGGAGGGGAGTAGCGGGAGGCGGAGGCGGTGGCTTGCGACGAGGCCGGACTCCATGGCGGCGGTGGCGGGGCGGGAGCGTGGAAATATCTCCGGATGGAGGAGGTGGGGAGGGAGGAGGAGATAAGGTCTGGCGCTCGGCAAGCAGGGGGTTCGGGAAGGGGAGGCCGCTTTCTTATACTGGGAGGGGGGTGTGGCGGGGATTAGAGGAGGGCAGTGGCTTGGTTAATGAGGGATTAACGGAGTGAGCTTTCGCCTAATCGTGGTCAGGGGAGTGATTGGTGTGAAGGTGAACGAACGAGCTGACGGGTGGGCCCGGGGGAGGGCGGTTCCTGCTGAGTGCTGAGGATATTCTCGTGTTTGGCCTTTAGAATTGGCTTAGTATAATGCAGCGTCCACACATTGTGGCAAAGCAGAAAGTACTATAAAATTCAGCCACAATAGTCCTAACTGTTTGGAAAATTCGTGTGTGAGCTACAGACACTCCTCAAATTTAGCTGTCAGATCTTAAATGCTTATAGTTAGTATTTGATTACTATGCAATTGCAATTGACCAAAACAATTTTAGCAAAAGCTTCAAATCGATAGTACATTGCAATGTTGCTAGTGCTACTCATGAGAATACCTTGAAAATAATCTTTATCATGTGCCCCCCTTATGAAATCATCTCGTTATCGTAAGTGCACCGTACACACATGTTGTGGCACTAAAATGAACTAATCTATCATAAATGTCTTTTTTAAAAAAACTAAAAGTATTAATATATTATCAATATACATCATATAGAAAGCATACTCATAAAAAAAGAAAGTGGGTTTATTTAATTTACTCAAATAATATGCTCAAACATTTTTTACTGTATATATTTCATTTGCACAAAAATATGCTAACTACTCATCCCGTCCCGCAAAGATTTTTCTAAGTCAACTATTTAAAGTTTATTTAAATTTATAATAAAGAATATCAATATTTCTAAATATGGATGTAATGAATTTTTTTTTTCATAATGATGATGGAACTTGTTAGACATAAAAAAACATTGGTATATATTTTGCAAGACCGCAAGAGGATACATATACATGATTGGGAGCTGAGCAAAAAGTTCATGAGAGTGAGAGTCGAGACTCTCTCTACCTAGATGAGGCACAAATTAAACGTGACAAATTGCGAAAGTGAAAAGAGAGACGTGACGGTTTATTTTACTATAGTTTGGAGTTTGCACATATTCCGCTAACATTTGCACAATCTCATTATATTTAATTATATTTGGAGTCTAAAATTAAACAGCTAGTGTGCGGATGGAGTCCTGTGACGACAAAGCTTTGAGTTGATGAAGCCAACAGCAGTGCAGTACGGAGTGTATAGTATATACTAATATACAGTACTCGTACTGGTGTCTCGTGCTGCTAGAGAGACGATCAGAAGACGACGATGTGTTGTTTGTGGGTGCCTAGAAGAATCGGACGGGACGCGCACGGCGCACCCAAACACATGTCGTCGTCGCCGCCGCCCGCGTCTCGTCTCTCGTGTCGGGAGCGCGCCGTGCTGCACGTTCACCTCGGCGGCTCGAATCATCGGCGGCTCGGCGCTTGCCGGCCGGACAGGTGATGATGGGCGGACGAGCGCGCGTCGTCGACGGGACCAGCTGAGGACGCGCCCCCGGGCGGATGTGGATTGACGGCCAGGAACGAGCGATCCCCTCTGTCCCAGCGCAGGGATTCCACGTGACGTGACGGTGCCCTTTCTACGACCTGTAACGGCAAAATGGACGGTCCCAAACCCTCCGAAGTCCGAACCTCATTGTTTTTTTCTGCCCGAATTACGCTCTTGGACGTGCTAAGTAGAGTATAGTTAGGCGCGTACATTCAAATAATTGAGTGTACATATGTCGTGAGCACCTGCTTCTGTATGTTTTAAAAAGAAGGTTACCGATCGATTAGCTTCCTATGTCTGGTTTCCTTCCCATTTTTGCCCACACAAAATGAAAAATCTGGGCTCGCCAAAATCAAGACATGATAAAACTTGGGTAGTACATTTAGGTATTCACTTGGTGTAATACCAAAATATGATAACTTATACCTTTTTCTCTTACAAAATTTGAAGTAACTTGATATAGATTTGGCTGAAAAATACTGACATGCCAAATTCTCGATAATGAACCAAATGGTAGTCAAACTTCTTAGTAAATATTGCTGGTAAATATTTAGGTTTTCTTGCTAAATATTGGAACCCAACGAGTCATTTCATATATTCTAATCTACTCCACGTTTGCACTTTAGGAAAAAAAGTTGCTGGTGAACTAGCTTCCTGGAACATGATGTGGAGGCGCAGATTCTGACTATATTCGACAGACCTTGTGTTGATTTGTGTTGTTTCGAAAGATAAATATTGTTAACTGATTTGTGCAACAGATTTATTCGGAAGAGAATATATTGTATAATAAACAAACCGAAAAGAGCATCTAATCCGTAGTCTGTGGTCATCAGTGAAGCCCCAGCCGTGCCGGTAACCGGCGCGAGGGAGGATAGGAACGAACGATTGACTCGTAGTAGCAGCAAGCAGCAAGGAGAGGCATAGTGGAGTGTGGGTTTAGTGTGGTTGTTGTTAAACCTTCCGCATTCGTCATCATTTATCTCCTCCTTTAAACGGAATATTCTTGTCTGGCTAGCGAGATTCTCACATTTATATTTATTTCTCCTACATTCATCATCCTTTATTTCTCTCCTCACACACGGGACCCACTCGTCATTCTCTCCCCCTCTCCTCCCTCCCAGCGCCCCTCATCCCAGCACCGGCCGGCGAGCCTAGTAGCGGCAGATCTCCTCTCCCGCGGAGGATCCGCGAGCCTCCGATGCGGGGGTCGACACGGCGGAGGGCGGAGGTCGGCACAGTGGAGGAGCTCCCACAGCGGCCGAATCCAGCGCGGAGCAAGGTGCTGGCCCCTCCCCTGCGACTCTTCCTCTGCTCAGGTGTCTCCCTCCCCACACTGGCTCCCCAGCGCTCGGGCCGGAGGCAGGGGGCAGGGGTGGAGTGAGGACGCCAGGACGGCGGCACACGGGCCCGAACGGCGGGCTGTTGGGAGCAGGGCCTCCTCTCGGACGGCGGCGCACGGACCCGACGCCGGCGGAGCAGCGTGACGACGACAACGGCTCCTCCACCTCGAGCACTGGCGACGAAGTCGAGCTACGACCTCGACGGTGGAGCAAGACGGGAGGCAGGTGGGGGCGAAGTGGAGCTCCGGATGACGGGTAGGGCGGCAGCTCCCAACGCAGCAGCTCGACGCGCGTGAAGTCATTAGGGGGGCGTGGTGGGCCGGTCGCCTCTTGCAGGACGCCCTCTATCACGCCAAATCTGCCGTGAAATGGAGGCCTCTTTTTTCCTAGTGTCTTTCCCGGTCGCCCCTGCAGGCGGTTTTACTCTATTTTTCTCCTCCACGGACCGGATACAGGCCCCTTTTCGGCTTCACGCGCGTGACCGTCACGGGCTTCTTGGGCCTTTCTTTGCCTGCAAATATCTTAGGACTCGTGTATTTTTTTCCTCGCTTTCCCTTTTCGGCGGCGACGACGCATGCTTCGCCAGTTCGCCGTCTCGGCGTCTTGCGCTTGCTTCTTCTGTTGCCCGCACATGCACGGTTGCGCGTGCTCCACGTGGAATCTTTTAGTTCATGCTGGAAAAGAATATACGCAAGTCCGTAAGGAGTTCTGTGGTCGGCATCAGCCTGTGGAGTTTTTCCAGATGAAGTTGGGCTGGAGGAGCGAAAGGGACTGCACCCTAGTGATTACAATTTACAAGAGCCATGGTAGCACCTCAGCCATGATAGAAGTGAAGTTTTTAGTTCAATTTTTGCAACATGATAGAAGACAACATAAGACATGCTAAAAACATTTATCATGATTTTTTCATCACTATTTTGATAGAGTAGAATATTGAATAATAAGTTTATCCTTGAGATACAAAATTATATAAAAACTAATGATGAAAAATTGTAAATATTTTTTAATAAAGATTATAATGTTCACAACCACCCTGAAAAGTTTCAAATGAAAATTCAACTTTTTAAAGTAAAAAAATCAACTTATGTTTGGAGAACAAAAATGACAATTTGCATGGGGTAAGTTGAATCAATTAAATATTATAGTTTAGAGGATAAACTAAATCTAAATATAATTTATAAGGTTAGCTGTGGACTTTCCCTGTACTTGAAGAGAGTAATTTATAAGGTTAGTTTAGAGGATAAACACAGTTGAAACCATAAGAGGACACGAGCACAGCATATTTGCCGCCGCAAAAAAATATGAGGTTTTTACATGTAAATCATTATAAAAGTTTCATCTTACCTACGTACCATCCAAATATTTAAAAGTGCCTTGGTTCTTTTCATGTGAACCACTGTCGTCAACGTCCGTCATTTCTTCTGTTTGACCATGCTGACATGTGGGCCCGTTCCGGCGAATCCTCTCTTCTCTTCTTTACCCCCGCAGCCAGAGGTGGCGCACCGCCCCTGTCACGCCTGCCGTCGGCTGCTGGAGGAGGTTGCTCGGGTAGGAAGCTCCGTGGCCAGAGGCTGGGAGCGAGGTCAGGAGCATGGAGCTCCGCGGTTAGGATCCGAAGCCGCAACACGACGGTGGCCGGGCAGAGCTCGCCTGCGGTGACCCTCTCCGCACTCCGCAGATCGCGACCGCCCGCCGCCTTCTCCACAGACCGCATCCTTCTGGTGGCCAACCCACGCCGCCCCTCCCTTGCCATTTACCCGCTGCCACTGACGGATTTCTGGGCGCCTCTTGCCCACCAGCTCGCTGAGTAATACGCATGCTGAGAGAACAACAAGCAACGTCCACCGACCGTGCCTGGCCCAGGCCGCAAGAGCTCCAGGCTTGTTGAATATCTAAGCCGCGGCGGTGGCAAATCACTATGCAATTCGTGTTTCTTGGAGTAGGATTAGAGTAGGAGAAGACCATTGCTAATCGCCACCACCCACCAAGTCGGTAAATCTTTCGGCTCCGTTGATTCGATTTCGATTGCCTCTAGTTGCCGGTGTTGCTGCTCACGTGCTTCCGCCGGCCGAGCGCCTGCATCATCGTCGTTGCCTACTGTGTACAACCCGGCCCGGCCCCCATCCGGTTTGACGCCGTCGCCGCTAGCCTCGGGCCAGCGGTGCGAGTTGGCGGCTGCGGGTTGGCTGACGCGGGAGATTGCATTCTGCGGAGAAGGCCACCGCAGGCGGAGGGAGATTGTATTGCTGCTGCCATGGCCTTTTCCGTGGAGAAGTAGAGAAGCACAGTAGGGGTCGGGTCACTTACAATATGGTCCCACCAGATAATTGACATTGTTAGAGTTGAAAGTAGATGGAATGGTACAGAGGGCAAAGAAAAAGTTTCTTGATGGTATACATGAGCTGAAAATTTGGATGGTACGCTAGGTAAGACCGCTAGGTAAGACGAAAATTTTTGGATGGTTCACAAGTAAAAATCTCAAAAAAGATCTGGAAGCCCTTCCTTTGGGCCGGTGCACGACGGTCCAAACAAGCTTTGTAAGACTGAGTCCAACAAGATCGTGCAAAATTGAGAGGCAAATAACTCTTTGCCTCGCGTGAACAGTAGATGTTGGAGAGGCAAAATCCTCTTCTCTCCAACAGCGACAGCTTACGCCACGACGCAAAAAACGTGGGGAAGTGGAAGGGTAGCGCAGCGCGCCGCACGCCGGGCGGGGAGGAAGAAGGTGGAGCTAGAGGGGCGCCGCCAGCCCATCCACGCTCGCCACCACCACTGCACAAGCTGGCCTCTGCACCTCCGCCGGCCTGGAGGTCACCGAAGAGGAAGGGGGCACGCCGGCGGGAAGAGAGGCCGGGGTTGCTCGATCCGCCGCCGTGGTGCTTCAATCGACGACGATGGCAGTTGATTTGACAACGGAGGAACGCGAATCGACGCAGAAGAGCCGCCGTGGAGGGGAAGAACCCGCCTAGCCCTGCCGGCCGCTCACCGTCGGTGGAGAGAGACGATGCACGGAGGAGCAGGCGCGGTGAGCCAGAGGAGGCCTCACGGTGAGGAGGAGGGCAGCACGGAGGTGAGGGAGGATGAGGCACTCCCTACCCGGTCTCCCTCGGACGGCGATGAGTGCCCATGGACGGATGGAGCCAGGGTAGAAGAGGTTGGGAGGATATGCAACAGAGGAGAGAGAGGGGGCATTTTTAGCTCACCTCTCTCATGCGATGCAAAATGCCTTCTCAATGCCTGCTCTATTGGAGAGTAAAATGATGATACACAGTATCTTGGAAGAGGTATAAATGGCTTTGCCTATGCTTGTTGGAGTCAGCCTAAGAAGGTAGTTTATACATTTTCGGCATTATAATAATGCATAATTTGCTTTGACATTATTATGTTCATGATCTTATTAATTTCTATGACCTCTTCCCATAGGCCACAAAAGCAGGATACATACATTATTGGGCGCGGCACGTGCTGCCTAGTCTTGTGCCTTAGCTATCACCAATGCTTAACCTAACAGGTCCACGTACGAACATGTTGTTGATGCCACATCACTGAGCTTACCAAAGATCACACGTTACAGCCAGTAGCCACAACAGAGACAAGCTTCGCTGCCCCTGGCCGATGACATGTTTACCCGATGACCTCCAATGCAACAAGCAGCATATACTAAGGTCATCAGGTTCCGATCCGATGATTATAAATACAAAGCCAAAACCTGAAGACCAATAGTACATCCTCTATCAAACTCGAAAATACTACACGAGATGACTTGTTTCCCTCCAACCTCTCATGCAAGTATATCCATGCATATATAACAAACGTATTAGCACATTCAAGAAGAAACAACATCTTGAGAGGGCCAAGAAAATTATCTCTAGATAGCCTATGGTGGTGTTTAATTATATAGAAAGATGACCCCTGCATAGAGCACCAGTTAGCTCATCCTGTTTAGGTCGGGTGTTCACGCATCTAGTATTAATGTAGCTGGGCTCACAACAAAAAATGACCCTCACATCTAGTTCGTGTGTACGCTATCTCCTTTCCTATTTGGTTTACTAAACTATTCTGTGCTGGACAATGCCAATCTCATGAGATACACGCATGTTCATTATGCCACCCTTTGCTGCCCTGGCCGATGACACAATGCTTACTTGATGACCTCCAATGCAACAAGCATACTAAGTTCACCACTTCACCAGGTTCCGATTCGATGATTATAAATAAAACGCAAAAATCTCAAAACCTCCTCCACCAAACTCCCTCCTAACTATTGGTACAGAAACAACAATGGAGCCAATTTGTTTCCCTCCAACCTCTTATGCAAGTATATCCATGTATATATATATAATATATATAACAATAAACTAGCATATAAAAATAAACAGCTTGAGAAGGCCAACAAAATTATCTCTAGATAGCCTATGTTTATATAGAAAGATGACCCCTGCATAGAGCACCAGTTAGCTCATCTTGTTTAGGTTGGGTGTTCATGCATCTAGTATTAATGTAGCTAGGCTCACAAAAAAAAAAGACCCTCACGTCTAGTTCGTGTGTACGCTATCTTCTTTTCCTATTTGGTTTACCGAACTATTATGTTCTGCACAATGCCAAACTCTTGAGGCACACATGTTATTCACTACACCCCCTTCTGCACAAAACAATTGGCAAACCAAAATTATGAAGATAGATGCAAAAGATCGCATGAACTAGATGTGCGTGAGGGTACTTTGGATGAATATTATATTGAACCAATATCACAACAGAAAGCGTGGCTTCACCAACGGCCCAAAGCTTTCCCAACAGCCAAGTCCGAGCTGTTGGCGAAGAAACTCTTTCCCAACGGGAAAATTCTCATTGTCGGGAAAGAAATCTTCGCCAACGACCCAAAATCCAATGACCGATGGCAAAGTTCGGTCGTTGGCGAAGGGGTTCTTTCCCAACAAGGCATTCCCGTTGGGAAAGAAAAAGCCGTTGGCGAAGCCCGGCGCGGCCAAACGGTACCGCCGCCGTCGGCTTCGCAAACACGGCTTCGCCGTTAGCGTTGGCAAAGGGGCGACCCCTTCGCCAACGGGGCTACCAAGTTGTTGGCGAAGAGCCTTCTTTCCCAACGACCTTGTAGGGGCCGTTGGGGAAGATTGCGGCCGTTGGCAAAGAATTTTCATTTTTTTAGAATTTTGAATTCAAACTTTTTTTGGTAGCCTGGCTACATTGTTTACAAGCACATTATTAAATGTGGGCCCATTTTGCAATATTTAGCTATATTTCGTTAATTATTTTCGTTCACTTGAATTTTAAGCATAATTCAAATTTGAACCGCAGTGCGTGAAATAATGAAACTTAGGCGTTCGAAAAATGATATTCATGTCGGGGAGTGTGTTTTGAGGCCGTGTCCCAAAGCTCACCCGAAATTTCGAAGTCCTTGTTCACGTAACACGACGGTTCAGGCGTGGTACAACTGTTTTTTAATTATATAAAATCCAAACGAAGTCGAAAAATCACGAAACTTATCGGGGTGTCTTGTGATCGCATGTGGAGGCCGCGATAAACATTTGATAAAGTTTGGAGCAAGTTACGCGTCGGATGCTCAAAACCTAGACATCTCCACATGTGCTCACAAGTGATCACATGGTAGAGATGTCTAGGTTTTGAGCATTTGACGTGACAACTTGCTCCAAACTTTCTCAAATGTTTATCGTAGCCTCCACATGCGATAACAAGACACCCCGACAAGTTTCGTGATTTTTCGACTTCGTTTGGATTTTATATAATTAAAAAACGGTTGTACCACGCCCGGACCGTCGTGTTACGTGGACAAGGACTTCGAAATTTCGGGTGAGCTTTGGGACACGACCTCAAAACACACTCCCGACATGAATGTCATTTTTCGAACGCCTAAGTTTCATTATTTCACGCACTGCAGCTCAAATTTGGATTATGCCGGAAAATTCAAGTGAACGAAAATAATTAACGAAATATAGTTAGATAGCTCAAAACATCCCCAGGTTTTGAAGTTGAGATGTAGTTATAGTAGGAAGCACCCACAAAAAAGTTGAAAGGAAAAAAAAACAAAAATGCAAAAATTCTTTCCCAACGACCTTGTGATGTCTTGTTGGCAAAGGTGTCTTCGCCAAGCCTTTAATACCGTTGTACCGTTGGCGAAGGATGGCGCATAAAAAATTAAAAAAGGCTTTGCCAACGACCGCAACGATAGGTCGTTGGCAAAGAACTTTAGCCCTAAAACAACCGGCCCCCCCCTCCCTCCCACCGACCCGCCCCCTCCCTCCCCACCCAACCCCGGGCGCCGCCACCCTCACCTCCCACCCCGCGCGCGCGCCGCCGCGGCCCCCGCCCGCCCGCCGGCCCCGCCCCGCCGGCCGGCCCCGCCCCCGCCCGGCCACCACGCGCGCCCGCGGCGGCGGATCCGCTCCGCCCGCCGGCCCGCCCGCCGGTCCCGCCGCCCGCCCCGCCCGCCGCCCCCGCCCGCCGCCCCGCCCGCCGCCGCTCCCCCTCCTCGCGCGCCCCCCCCGCTTGTCATCCTCCTCCCCGCCGACGCCCCCGGGATACACACCTTCATCGCCACCGCCGAGATCCATATGCAGGCACAAGCTCAAAAAGACGCCGGAGCGGTCGTGGCCATCGCAAGGGAGATGGTCGCTTACGCCCGCGCCCTCGTGTGCCCTCATGTCGAATTCAGCCCCGAGGACGCCGGAAGGTAGTGCTGTTGATTGAATTTCATTTTGCTGATTAGTGACTTAAAGAATCAACCGGAAATCTCTGCGCAGTTATGCATCAAAGTGGTCCAAATTTAACGGCAAAGTGATTGATACTTGTTGAATAGTACTACTGAGATTCTTCTAGCTTGCAAAGTAGCATCACTTGGTGGGGAAAAAGGTGGTGGGGTACTATCTGCATTTTAGGAAGCTGACTCTATTAACAAATAAAAACAGGATAATAGTTGGCGACTAACGAAATTTTGTTGTTATGTTCAACCATAAGTAAACTTGTAAGCTTGCTTCTTGGTGGATTTGAGTTGTACATATATATTTATTCATCGCCTTTCAAAAACCTCTTTGAAAGTATTATGAATGCTGTTAGCTCTCACAGATAAATTTATTAAGCGAGGATAAAATGATTGTGTTATCTCGAATCCCTTTTGTTGGAATGAAATATTTCAAAAGAAAACAAGGGCATTCTCATAGGTTCTTAATTAATCGCAAAGAAAAATACCGAGTATAATGTTTTGAAATAAAAACAGGGACTCGCATTGTTCTCGCAATTATTATTTCGGCATAATACTTTTCAGAGTTGTCGCTTATGTATTTTTTGCCTGGAAGACTGCCAGTTAAACTCTACTAACAGAAATTGTAGTGTAGTGAAGTATGTGATGTAGCCATGCATCCAATAGTGACATGCTTTACTTTGTGGCTAGACTTTTTGAGCAATTGTCGCCGTATACTATTTTTTCAGATAACGCTTCCAATGTTTACCCTCACATATGGTGTACATTGTTACTAGCTCAATTGCGACTGATAACGCTCTGAAAGCATCTGAAAACCTGAAACTTGTGCTGTCCTGTTGGCCCTTTTTAGTGTTTTGGCCCTTTTTAGTCTTTTATTCTTACAATTGCACTGAAGAACATTCTCTCGCCCAAGTTAACATATTAATATGTAGCATTAACAAAATAATTTCGTGCAGGACCCCATGATTTCGAAAATGATCTTGTCAAGCAAATGATTTTGGATGCTCGATGAGATATTGACCATAGCATCATTTACGTCTCGTTCAAGTTAGAATTTGTATCTCGGATACTCTTTTCCTTTTCTTGTGCTATTTTATTCTTTCAATTGTTCCGATACCTATTGGTCCGTGCGTCCGTGTGGGTTTCCGTGAGGGGCGTGAAGAAGGAATTTGATGAAGCGAAGCTTCGTTTTGTCGTTGCCGAGGTTTGCGAACCAACTTGCCGCATTTGTATTGTTTATATTTATATTTATATTACTCGGGAACCCCGATGTGACTCGTTAATATTGTGACACTTATATTGGTGCTTATCGCTTAATGAGGTCAAGTACCGTGGGACACCCATTGGTGACAGTAAAGGAATATTAGATCATAAAGATATGTTTGTCATTAATTTACCCCGTTCTTAAATGCTTTTCTAAATTAAAGGTGTTTTTTTGTTTTCTTTTACATTTGAGCAAAATTCTCATTGCATTACACCGCATGTGCGGGTTTGCGCCGATGACATCGAATCGACAGGCCGATACCGGTGATAGGTGCGGACGCGCTTGTGGCACGATGGTTGAGGCCGCCGGTTGTGGTGCCTCCCCACCCGAGTGCTCGAAGACCCGAGCCGCATGTCGTGCATTATGTGCCGGTTGTGAAGCTCGATTGCTCTTCACATCACATAATTATCATTGCTGTAATTCCTCTCGGTGATTCCGCATTATGTGCATGGTTTGCTAGGGAAAATTATTATTGTTTCGAGGACCGGAAAAGTGCCTTTTTTTAATACTTTGTTGACCTTATCAAGAAGCGAAGTATCGTAATGCTAATATTATTGCGTATTGCTTGCTAGCCTTCATTTAAGTACACACAAAACCTAGGAATTTCATTATGAAGCCATTTGTACAATGGTGATGCCTACAAGCTGTTTTTATGACCTTTAGAATTGATGATGCCTATGCCATCATGGCCTTACCTCTTAATTATTTCCTGGACACTTGCGAGAAGAGTTGCGAGAAGAGTTTATTAGTGCTTAGTAATCTTGTCATCTAGCACTGGACACTTGCGAAGAGTTGTTTGCTAGTGTGATTATCTTATTGCCATCCAATACACCATCACCGATGAGGTGTTGTCCTAACCGAAACACAAGGTTGGCACGGTTGGGGGAGGCACACGGGCCTCACAGTCCGCCTTCTTGGACCTACTCGGCGTCAAAGGTGCGAACGAGGGAATCGCCGGGGTCGAACGCGAGGCTTCGGCCTCGGTGGTTGCCGGTGCGGTCCTCGCCGGGGAGCCGTCCCTCATCTCCGCCTGTGCCGCCGGCCATCCGGTCCGAGCCACATGAAATACAACGGATCCAAGCAGAGATATGTCCAAGGCCGCAGAGGAAGCGAGACAAACCCGAGAAAATGTTGAATGGTTGGTGCCCTGCGGCACTACGACCCGCCGCAGGGGTCGGGGGTGGACTCGGGCGCGGCCCACAACCACAACCTCGGTTAGGGTGGTGTGCGTTGGAGCAAGGTGGGGGCGCCGGGACCTCCGGGGACCGGCGCGCGGGACCCCGGGGGACGGCGCCACGAGCTAGGTACCGTGACTACCTCTTATGGACTAGTAGCGATGCATGTTAGACCCCCGGACATGTATGTTGGACTTGTCGGACATTTTGGACATGTATGTTGGACATCCTGGTGTATGTTGGACATGTATGCACTCGTTTCGTGACTTTATGTGTATTATGGACATGTATCGAAGGATCCGATGTGTGCATTCATGTTGAGATCGAAACCGATGCCGAAATGTGATTCATATGCTATATTGTTGATATATATGTGGTATTCGGTTCATATGCCGATGTGTGGATTTGATGTGTGAATTAAATGCTAGAAAAGAGCAAAAAAAGGGGGGGGGGGGGAATTCCCGCCTTTGCCAACAAAGATGGGCCAAAGTTGTTGGCAAGCCGGGCTTTCCTCACCGGCCCTTGCCACCTTTGCCAACGACTTTGGGCCGTGCGTTGGCAAGGCGGGCTTCCCCGAAGCACGCGCCGGCTTTGCTAACGGCTTCACCCGATGCTGTTGGCAAAGCTAGCTCGTTGGCAAAGCCGCCGTTCCCTTTGCCAACCGGACTTTGCCAACGGCTCGTCGCTTCCTGTCGGCGAAGGTAACGAGCATCCGAGCCGACGGCGTCCCCTCTTCGCCAACGGCACACATGGCCGTTGGCGAAGCTTTTCCAACAGGTCGGAATTCCGTTGGCGAAGAGCTCTTTCCCATCACTTAAAACGCCAACGGTTCTTTCCCAACGAGAACTCGGAAACCCCGTTGGGAAAGCCTTCGCCAACATGGTTGGAGTCTTCGCCAACAGACTCTAAGCCGTTGGCGAAGCAAGCGTTTCGTGAATGGATGCAAATGCAAGGTAGATGCAATAATCTTTTTTTTGCAAATTAAGTTAGATGCAATCTTTGATTCAATATAAATACTATGAGGATGGAGAGGACAACGAGTGCTCTCTAGCCATTTATTCTCCATATCCAGTAAATGCCATGATGCTTGCTTGCTGTGAGATCTTGGAGTGAAACAAATGAGATTGTTTTTTTGTATGTGCTAGAAGGGGCGGATCCAACGTGGGGGCAGGGGGGCTGTGAAGGACCGATACGGCGAACCAGAGAGGGGGGAGTGAATGGGAGCCGATAAAAATTCTTCTCGAAGGAGATAGAAACTCCAACAAGATGAACAAGGCTTCCAACACACGTCTCCGACTCACTACTCAAGTTGGCCAAGCCCACGTAGCCACTGGAGTGCCACTGGACCTAGGAACCAACACACAACCTTCCGACCCGAGAACGCAGCGGAACACAAAACCTCGAGTCTACAGACCCACACCGGTCGACCAAGGTGAGCACCACCAGTCAGACCGGTCCCTACTGGTGAAACTGAGCAACTTTCACTAAGTGGCTCTACACCGGTCAGACCGGTGAGACACACCGGTCAGACCGATCACAACCTGAAAGCCCCCAAGGCACCAAACAGGCCAACCGACCACCAAACTGATCCAAACTCGAAACAGCAGCACCACGGGACAACAACGAACAGGGGCGGACAGAAGGGTAGGGCAACTAGGGCCCCGGCCCTAGTCGCTGAACCGCTTTTTCCACACTGCAGTATACTGTAGCAAATACTGTATCACAAAATTGAGCATATTTCCTATAATGTAGCTAATGTTAGCCCTAGGCGTCGACGTGGCCACGGTCCGCCACTGACAACGAACACACCAAGACGTTCACCCGAGCAAAATCCCACCGAGGGTTGCACCGGTCAGACCGGTCAAGAGCACCGGTCATACCGGTGTAGCCTGGGCAGCTCGGGATGAACAACACCCGCGGGTCAACTCCCCCAAATCCAAACCTCAATCTCCCGAATCGCTTCACGGACTTGAACAAGACTTTGGGGATATTAGGAACACCTCATGAGGAGTCCAAAGCCAAGTTTAATCCCACCAAAACTCGTCCAAAAAGGAGGAATCAAGGAAATCCCGCCAAGAGCACTTCCAACCCAAGAACTCAAGAAACCCCAAAATCGAGCACTTTTACTCACGGATTTGGGAGGGGAATCACAACCCAAAGAACCACGAAGGGTTCCCACAAATTTCCCCCATCAAATCCCCAAGAGAAAAGTCCCGAAAACAACCCAAAGAAATCACCAAGAGAGGGCTCCGAAAATCACCACCAAGAACAACCGGGGAAAACACATCCGGACCTTGAGTAACCACGCCGAATCATCTATACATGAAACAAAGGTTCATACAAGGTCTAGCAAGCTGCCCGATCATCCATCCCTCTCAACAAGATCTCTCCATGAAGCTCTCTTGCTAGTCCCATGGAAAACCTAAGGAAAATAGGAAGGAAAATGGGAAAACAAATGAGCTAGGGTTCCAAGAGTTGGCTGCCATCCTCTCACCTCTTGGGTTATATGAAGGCAACCAAAAGTCTAAAATGCCCTTCTCTACTAACTAGGGATACAAGCCCTTCAAGGGCGGATTTGGAAGTCTTCATGTTTTCACCATCGGACGGATGCCCGGCGACCGCACCCTGCGTAGCCTCGACGCAAGCCATGCGATCCCGACGCGTGTCCTCTGCTTCGAAGTCTCCGGACTGCGTCGTTGCACACCGGTCAGACCGGTCAGACCCACCGGTCAGACCGGTCCGCGCGTCGGCTAAAGACCGTCTTCGGTTCTTCGGTCTTGGTCGTGGATCAACCAAGGAACCCGGTGGTTTTCTCGGTGAACCACCGGAAACCCCGCGAACTCGGTGTAGCCTCCGCCAATCTCCACTCGTGACTCGGCTCCCACGTAGTCCCGGCTCGACCTTGGTTTTGAGGCTCAACCAAGAAACCGTCCACGACTTCATCTTGCCGTTCATGCTACCATGCGGCCCGCACTTGACCCCGGTGGCCACCGGTCCCTCGAACGAAGCCTACTTGTCTTCTCCACACCGGAGGCCTCACCGGCGACGACCTTTCGCGCTTGTTCTTCACCTCGCACCAACACCGGCCAAGCCACAACCTACACCGCAATACTTAGCCAAGAATCGGTCCACACAACGTTGTCAATCACTCATCACACAAGGAAGCGACCATCCACCGGTCCTCGAACCACACATGGTCCTCAATCCCCCCCTTGATGAGTGCATTGACAACACCCACACGAAAGTAACAAGAGAGAAAAGAAAAAGAAAAGAAACGAATAAAAAGAAACTCCAACAAGCGATCGAAAGCCAAACAAAGGCAAAGAGCAAGATCACTTGAAGAAGACAAGTCTCGGACCCCTTAGGCAAGGGCAACGGCTCGACACATCCGAGACAAAAACAAAGCTCAAGCAAAGAGCGCGAACCACCGAACCAAAGCTCAAACACCACAAAGAGCTCCCCCTGCACACATGCAAGCTCCCCCTGAACCAATGCACCTCCCCCTGGACGAATGCATGCAAACTAGCCGAAAACGGGGGCGGCCGCAAAGCAACTTCGACTCACACCGGTCGGACGGTCATCACCACCGGTCGACCGGTGCCTAACATGTGCACAAAACCAAAGCACTCACACCGGGCCGGACCGGTGACCCCGACCGGTCGACCGGTGCACAACCGAGCCCGAAATGGCTCGAAACCACCTGAAAACCTTCTAAATGCCTCCAGCAAGCCATTTCAAGCTCAAACTTCTCCCCCTTGTTGGCAATGCATGAATCAAGCCAAAAAATGCAAAATATTCAACCTAGAGCTTCTCAAATAGACAAAATTCAACAAAGAATGCTACACATGTCCAAATGAGCAAGTTAGGTACTCTACGGCTTCGTATCGATCTCAACTGCATGATCACCAAGTTTCACAACCATTGGACGAAGCTAAGATGGATTTGGGCAATTTTGCGAAAAACTTGCCTCTCATGAGCAAAGTCCTAAACATGATCAAAGCATATCAAAATGGCAAAGCCACACAAACTTCATGCTAGGACAGCCATTCTAATCACAAGACCATCACAAACACCCACAAGCACCTCATGTCATGTCAAAGCCACCGAGCCATGTGCCTACTTCTATGTATGAGACTTCTCATTGGTAGGCATCATGCAACGGTTTAGCACCCAAAGCAAATTAATTTCAGCACATATGACATGGGAACATATTTTCCAAGCATTTTTCATTTCATTTTCAGATTTATAAATGGTACATGAAATGTCTTTGCGAGAAAAAGGAACTTATGCCCCTCCACAAGATAAAGCAAGAGGGCTAAACATTCATGATGGCAAATGAGCCTTTGGCCCCATATGATCAATAAACTAGCTATCCAACCACAAATTAAGCATAGCTAATCCACTAAAACATGTCAAGATCATGTAAAGGCATTTACACATGAGAGAGCATACATGTGACATTTTTCAAAAACATAGCCATCAACCATGGATTATTCATCAAGATCATCAAGAGCTAAGCCAAACTAACCATAGCATACCAAACAAGCTCACAAAGACATATATCTCATTCCATGGTGAACAATGTATATGAGAGAAGCTTTTCCTATCCAATGCATATGATACAAAATGCATGCAATCTAAGATACAAGGATGCCTATACATCATTTTACATATGCCATGCCAAATGCAAGAAATGCACAAAGGAAAGCTATACATATGCTACAAAGGAGCTCCCACACACCCAACTCAAGAAATCAAACACACACCAAGTTCCCCCCGCAAACGAGTGAAAGTTGCTTGATCTAGGGGTTTGGTGAAAATATCGGCTAGTTGGTCATGTGTGGGTACATGGATCAAGACTATCTTTCCTTTCTCTACGTTGTCTCTCAAGAAATGATACATTACTTCTATGTGCTTGGTTTTGGAATGGAGCACTGGGTTCTTTGCAACGCTTATGGCACTGGTGCTATCACATTGAAGTGGGACATGGGTATACTCCTCACCAAAGTCACTCATAGTGTATGAAATCCAAAGGAGCTGAGAGCAACAACTAGCAGCGGCAACATACTCGGCCTCGGTAGTGGATTGAGCAACACTCAATTGCTTGCGGGAAGACCAAGACACCAAAGAAGAACCCAAAAATTGGCAAGTCGCAGAAGTGGACTTCCTATCCAACCGACACCCGGCAAAATCCGCGTCTGAAAAGCCATGAAGCGCCAAAGAAGAGGACACGGAGTACCAAAGGCCGAAGTCGGGAGTGTGACGCAAGTACCTGAAAATTCTCTTCACCGCTTGCCGATGCGAAGTCCTCGGAGACGCTTGAAAACGAGCGCACAGACACACCGAGAACTGTATGTCCGGCCTCGTCGCCGTCAAGTAGAGGAGTGACCCGATCATGCTCCGGTACTCCTTTTGGTCCACGTGTTCACCTTTCTCATCCGCATCAAGAGCTGTAGTCGTACTCATCGGCGTCGTCATAGCCTTGGAGTCCTCCATCTTGAACTTCCGTACAATGTCCTTGGTGTACTTAGCCTGGTGCACAAATGTTCCTTCCTTTGATTGTTTGATTTGTAGCCCGAGGAAGAACTGCAACTCGCCCATCATGCTCATCTCAAATTCCCTACTCATATCATCTCGCAAACCTTGCAACAAGAGAGTTAGACGAGCCACCAAAGACAATATCATCCACGTACACCCGCACAATCGGGATATCTCCGCCCGCCTCGGCAAAAACAAGGTCCGATCGACCTTCCCCATCTCAAAACCTCTCTCAAACAAGAACCCCCTCAACCTCGCCATACCAAGCTCTAGGCGCCTGCTTCAACCCATACAACACCTTCCTCAACTTGTACACCCGGTGGGGTACTTCTCACTCTCAAACCCCGAGGTTGCCTCACATACACTTCTTCCTCCAACACACCATTCAGAAAAGCACTCTTCACATCCATTTGGTGCAACCTGAACCCTTTAGCCACAGAAAAGGCTAGAAGGATCCTAATCACCTCCAAACGGGCTACGGGAGCAAAGGTCTCATCGTAGTCGATCCCCTCCTTCTGACTGAACCCTTGAGCAACAAGTCTCGACTTGTTCCTCACAACCTCACCTTTCTCTCCCTCTTTGTTTTTCCACACCCACTTTGTACCATTCGGCTTACACCCTGGGGGAGGGTCAACCAACTCCCAAACCTGATTCCTCTCAAAGTTCTCCAACTCCTCATGCATCAAATTAACCCAATTGTGATCAGATAGTGCGTGTCCAATGTCTTTGGGCTCGAAAGAAGCAACAAATGCAACATGAGCAAAATGAGAGTTGTTCCGAACCCTCGACCGTGTAGTGCGTTCATCCATGTCGCCGATGATCCTCAAAGCCGGGTGATCCACTTCTACTCGCCGGGGAGGTTCTCGCCTTGATGCTACCTCCCCCTCAACATCGCCTTCTCCTCGTTCTTGATTTGTCGTCGTAGGTGTAGTAGAGGGTCCGTCCATCATCGTAGTCGAAGTAGTGGGTACATGTTCGGCGGGGGCACCGCACCGCCATCTTCATCATCTCCATGTTCATGCTCCTCCTCCCCGAAAGATCTCCTCGCCAAGCTCATCATCACCGCACACTCAAAGACAAGCCGACTACGTGGCTCGTCTCATCGAAGGTTACCTCGCAAGTCTCCAAGACTTGGTTAGTTTCAAGATTGAGCACACGATATGCTCTAGAGTGAGATGCATAACCAAAGAAAATACCATCGACAGACCTAGCCTCAAACTTATCCAACTTCCTGCCTTTCTTCAGAATGAAACACTTGCAACCAAAGACATGGAAGTGACTCACCTTGGGTGTGCGACCATGCATCAACTCATAGCATGTCTTCTTCTTGTGCACTCTGAGGTAGATCCTGTTTGACACATAGCACGCGGTATTCACCGCCTCAGCCCAATACCTCCTCGGAGTCCTATGCTCATCAAGCATCGTCCGAGCCATCTCGCACAAGGTCACGTTCTTCCTTTCCACAACACCATTATGGGGAGGCGTATACGGACTCGAAAACTGGTGCTCAAGACCCAAGTCATGGCAAAAGGTTTCAAAACGAGAGTTCCTGAATTCCGAGCCATTATCACTGCGGATAGCTTGTATGGCATCTCCGTGCCTCTCGTTCCTCAACCTCAAGACTAGATCTCGAACAAAACCAAACGTCTCCCCCTTATCCTCAAGAAAGAACACCCACGCATACCGAGAATAGTCGTCCACCACAACAAGGACATACCACTTCCCACCCGCGAGATCGCACACGAGCCGGGCCAACAAGGTCCATATGGAGCGACTTGCATGGACGCTCGGTCATCACATCGGTGAGAGGCGAGTGAGAAGAGGCCACCATCTTGGCATGCCTACACGGCGCACAAACCAACTCTTTCTCAAGCCTCAACCGTGGCAATCCTCGGACCAAATTGAGTTTACTCAAGCGAGACAAAAGGTCAAAGCTCAAGTGACCCAACTTCCTATGCCACTTCCACAACTCACTCGAAGAACCGACCAAGAAACAACGCTCCACACCCGAAGACCGAGAAAAATCAAGCACGAAACACCCGACCCTCGGGAACGACCATACGGACAAGGTCCCCTCGAGAGTCCACAATCCGAGAACCACACCGGCCGAAACAACACCTCAAAACCCTCATCCAACAACCGGGACACGAGAAAGCAAATTGTACCCCGGCCGATTGAACAAGAGCAACACGCCTCGAGTGATCTTGTCACTCACTTTGATCTCACCTTCTGAAAGCACACGCCCACGCCCATTGTCCCCAAAGGTGATGTACCTCTTCGTCACCACCGGAACGAGACTTGAGAACCACCCCCTGTCTCCGGTCATATGCCTCGAGCAACCGGAGTCAATCAACCAAATGTTCTTCAAGTCTCCCACCCGAAATTAAAAAACGAGCACGTGAGCGAACAAACGACTCAAAGACCGGGGTTAGTACCAAAAGAGTAAAACCGGTGCCGAGCCATTTGCTCGAAAGTGGGGTTAGCACCAACCAAAGCATCTCTCCTACCAAAGCTACCTCCACGAACACCACCACGGTGACCACCCCGAGGGAACCACCCCTCTCGCCCGGAGGAGGACCAAAACCACGAAAGAGAACCCGTGGACCATCCCTCCTCTCCTTCTCAAAGCTACGACTCCTCCCATCCCCGTAGTGAACTCGAGGGGGGAACGCCTAGCAACCTCGACCACCCGCAAACTCTCCGGCCCAACCACCGAACCACGACCTCCGAAACAACCCTCGCACCCGTACGAGCACGAAACCCAAAAACGGTTCTGTCCGTCCGGGCACTCGCACCGTCGGCCGAGGTGCTCCACACCGTCTCGACCGTGTGACTTGGGCAAGAAGCACCTCCAAAGACCTTCCGCTCTCCCCAAGCCCGAACTGTCCCCACACTCGCCTTGGCCCTAGGCATCTGCATACGAGGCTCAAGTACACCATCAGAGGGGTGGTACTTGTCCTTGTTAGCCCACTCCTTTGCCATTCTCTCCTCTCGCTTCCTCTTGAAGCAAAACTCCTCCTTATGGACATCTCTCCCACAATAGCCACAATGGAACCTCACAAGCTTAGGATTTGGCTTGGGATGTGGCTGCTCACTTGGATTCTCTCCACTCAACTCCTCCACTGGTTTCTCACCGCTAGCCGTCTCACTCTCCTTCCTAAAGAACACTTTCCCCGAAGTGCTCACAAACTTGATAGGCTTTCGGAGATCATTTGTGGGTTTAGACAACACGGGTGGAGCTGGGGTTGTGTCTAGACGGTTCCTAAGATGGTTGGGTTTTGGAGGGAAATCATTCTTGTGGTGGGTTTTTGGTGGCTCCGGGATATTCTCTCCACTTCCCTCACCAACCTTGTTTGTCCCATGTCCCTCACCATATTGCCTTTTAAAGGCCTTGATCATCATCCTCAACTGAGGCTCATGATCGGACAACCAACCCATCAACTTCCTCAGCTCATCATTCTCATCCTGCAAACGATCAACATAATGTGCAAGTTCCAAATTTTTCAAAGCATGCATTTCATAGGTAGAGCATGATGTAGGCATGGGTTCCTTCAATTTAGCCTCGAGCGAACTAGTGTAAGCATGCATCTCATCAATCTTAGCATGCAAAACAGGGCAAGAAGTGCAAGCACCTAGCAAAGCAGGTCTAGACTTAAGCTCAGCCACTTCAACCCTAAGCACATCTAGTTCCTCACACTTGGAGGCATGCTTCTCCTTAAACAAAGCAAGATCAGCAAGGAATATGGAGCAATAAGCACAATCAACCTCATCCGAAACAACAGGGCTAGCCTTAAGGGAATCAATCTCAAGCTTGCTATCAAGCACCTGTGTCTCTAGCTCGGCCACTCTAGTCCTAGCATCCTCGAGTGAAGCCCTAAGCTCTTTTCTCATTTTCTTGGCCTCTCTAAGCATGTCATCACGGTTATCAAGCAAAGAGCCAAGCCTCTCATTCTCCGGCGCAAGAAGGGAAGTTCATCACGCACCTCGTCGTCGGACTCGAATCCGAGTCGCTCCGTGTGCTCTTCTTGCTGCCGGAGCTCAGCGCCATGGTGCAGAAGCCGTCTCTCGCGAAGCAGCTCAGCCCGCTCAGGTTCTTGGACGACTTCTTGTTCTTGCGACGATCACCTTCGTCTTCACTGCTGCTCGAGCTAGAGGTGGAGTACGCGGAGCTGGAGTCGACGTCGCTCGCTCCCACCATCGCTCGGGCCTTGCCTCGACTCTCCTTCTTCCTTGATCGTCGCTCGTCCTTGTACTTGTTCTTGTGCTTGCTCTTGTGGTCGTGCCTCGAACGGTACTTGCCGTCCATTCTCGGCTTGTGCTTGTAGCCGTCCTTGTTCTCGGCCTTCTCCGGGCAGTCGGCGATGAAGTGTCCCGGCTTGACGCACTGGAAGCATGTCCTCTTGTTCCTCCTCATGTTCACGCGGTTCTCGTGCAGCCTCTCGAACCGCCTCGTCAGGAGTGCCAGCTCGTCCTCTCCAAGCTCGCCGAACTCCTCATCTGGCATAGACATCAAAGAGGAGAAAGAGAACATCCTGGTGGATGGGTTAGAGTTAGCCTTTCCTTTGGAACCACCAACGAGGGCGAGACTGTGGGAGTCAGTCGGACCCTCGAGCTTGGCAGTCATGCCCCTATCCACCTCAGCCGACTTGAGCTTTGAGAACAGCTCGTTCACCGTCAGAGTGTCATACTTCTCAGACTCCACAATGGCCTCGAACTCTCCGCCCCATATCGTACGATCCAAAGAGTGCAAGAGCTTGACAGCTCTATCATGATCATCGTACGGGAGCACGTCCACATTGGCCCTCATGTTGTTCACAACCACCGTGAACCTCCGAAACACGGCATCGATGGACTCACCGGGGGAGATGAGTGAAGTTCTCGTACTCTCTCCGGTAGGTCGCATACATCCGTGCCTGAACCTGGGCATTCCCAACATGAGCCTCCTTCAACACCGCCCAAATCCTACAAGCCAAGTGCTCGGTGTGCACCCGATCGAACTCGGTCGACACAAAGCACGAAACAAGTAGTCGACCGCCTTATTGTTGGCGTCAAATCTGTCCCTGGATCCTGGAGCGAGGAAGTCCATCGGCTGGACATAGCCTATGTCCACCATGACATCCCAAAGAATCTGACCCTTTCCGCGGAGAAACGCACCCATCCGCTTGCTCCACATCTGGTAGTTCTTGCCATCGAAGTGTGGAGGACCCGAACCCCGTTCTTGGTACGCCATCCTTGGATCTTAGACTGGTTAGAGTCAACAAAGACCCGAACCGGCTCTGATACCACTTGAAGGACCGATACGGCGAACCAGAGAGGGGGGGAGTGAATGGGAGCCGATAAAAATTCTTCTCGAAGGAGATAGAAACTCCAACAAGATGAACAAGGCTTCCAACACACGTCTCCGACTCACTACCCAAGTTGGCCAAGCCCACATAGCCACTGGAGTGCCACTGGACCTAGGAACCAACACACAACCTTCCGACCCGAGAACGCAGCGGAACACCAAACCTCGAGTCTACAGACCCACACCGGTCAGACCAGTGAGCACCACCAGTCAGATTGGTCCGTACTGGTGAAACTGAGCAACTTTCACTAAGTGGCTCTACACCGGTCAGACCGCCGAGACACACCGGTCGGGATCGATCACGACCGAAAGCCCCCAAGGCACCAAACGAGGCCAACCGACCACCAAACCGACCCAAACTCGAAACGCGAAGCACCACGGGACAACAACGAACACACCAAGACGTTCACCCGAGCAAAATCCCACCGAGGGTTGCACCGGTCAGACCGGTCAAGAGCACCGGTCATACCGGTGTAGCCCGGGCGACTCGGGATGAACAAAGCACCGGCGGTCAACTCCCCCAAATCCAAACCTCAATCTCCCGAATCGCTTCACGGACTTGAACAAGACTTTGGGGATATTAGGAACACCTCATGAGGAGTCCAAAGCCAAGTTTAATCCCACCAAAACTCGTCCAAAAAGGAGGAATCAAGGAAATCCCGCCAAGAGCACTTCCAACCCAAGAACTCAAGAAACCCCAACATCGAGCACTTTTACTCACGGATTTGGGAGGAGAATCACAGCCCAAAGAATCACGAAGGTTTCCCACAAATTTCCCCCATAAAATCCCAAAAGAAAAGTCCCGAAAACAACCCAAATAAATCACCAAGAGAGGGCTCCGAAAATCACCACCAAGAACAACCGGGGAAAACACATCCAAACCTTGAGGAACCACACCGAATCATCTATACATGAAACAAAGGTTCATACAAGGTCTAGCAAGCCGCCCGATCATCCATCCCTCTCAACAAGATCTCTCCATGAAGCTCTCTTGCTAGTCCTATGGAAAACCTAAGGAAAATAGGAAGGAAAATGGGAAAACAAATGAGCTAGGGTTCCAAGAGTTGGCTGCCATCCTCTCACCTCTTGGGTTATATGGAGGCAACCAAAAGTCTAAAATGCCCTTCTCTACTAACTAGGGATACAAGCCCCTCAAGGGCGGATTTGGAAGTCTTCATGTCTTCACCATCGGACGGATGCCCGGCGACCGCACCCTGCGTAGCCTCGACGCAAGCCATGCGATCCCGACGTGTGTCCTCCGCTTCGAAGTCTCCGGACCGCGTCGTCGCACACCGGTCAGACCGGTGCTCCCCACCGCCGACCGGTACCCACCGGCCGGACCGGTCAGGCCGCCGCAAGCACCGTCTTCGGTTCTTCGGTCTTGGGCCGTGGATCAACCAAGGAACCCGGTGGTTTTCGGTGAACCACCGGAAACCCCGCGAACTCGGTGTAGCCTCCGCCAATCTCCACTCATGACTCGGCTCCCACGTAGTCCCGGCTCGACCTTGGTTTTGAGGCTCAACCAAGAAACCGTCCACGACTTCATCTTGCTTCGTTCATGCCACCATGCGGCTCGCACCGACCCCCGCCGGCCACCGGGTCCCTCGAACGAAGCCTACTTGTCTTCTCCACACCTGGAGGCCTCACCGACGACGACCTTTCGCGCTTGTTCTTCACCTGCACCAACACCAGTCAAGCCGCAACCTGAACCTGCAATACTTAGCCAAGAATCCGTCCACACAATGTTGTCAATCACTCATCACACAAGGAAGCGACCATCCACCGGTACTCGAACCACACATGGTCCTCAGGCTGGAGCCCCCTACCCCTCCAAACCAGTGGAGCACCCCCTTCAGTTTTGGCTGCCATGGAAGAGGGATTGAAGAAGATGAAGCTTTGTTCCCTTGTCTGGAGGTTGAAGAAGACATAAAATCGTGAATTGGGCCATATATGGGCCAAGGAGTGCCTATTGAGCCAGCCCCCCTAACTTTTGTGTGCTAGCTAGTATTAGCGAGGAGGTAATACATATCCACTTCTTTGTGTTATTATCATTAATGCAACATCCCGAAAGGAGAGCTATCTGCAAAGACTAAATGGTGAAGAGGGAAGCCACCGACATCTTAACTTAGAAGAAAGCTGCACCCTCTGTTTTTGTACTTGTTCTAGTTTTTGTTTGAAGATCAACGTATTCTGTTGGATTCGAGGATGTGTTTTATTTGCCTAGTTGTTTGCGCTGAATTTGGTTGCATTTTGAGGAATGTTTAATTTGTTTTCCCTCGAACAACATTGAATATTTTGTGGGTTGGTGAAGAGCACGAATGGTACCAATCTGCTCTGTAGTTTATTTGAACGTTTACCTTTGCACAATGTATATTATTGGAACCATATAACAAATGCTTATCTTGATGAGAATCATACAAAACTTTGTTTTCGGTACCATTCTCTGGCCTCTCAGCCATCCATGTCATCCGCTGATGTCATCGTGACTTAACTCATCCACTCGGGTCCCAACCTTCGAAACCCATCCCCAGTCTTGCGCTAGCACGTTTCACCTCCCATCACCCGCATCCCCATGCCGCGCAACCCGCACACACTACTGCCCCCTCCCGCTTCCTCTCTCTCCCTGTAACCGTTTGTCCTCTTTACTCCTCTTCCAAAAACGGCCGCCGCCACTAAGGCCATTGATAGCCGCTAGCCGGCTACCACCTGTCTTCAATCACCCACCGTGGCATGCGTCACTGCACCGACCATGGGGACGGAGCCGAACCAAGCGAACACCACCACAAGTTCCATGAGACCAAGTTGTGAACTCCCCAACGCTCTTCGTAGTTGTTCCATCACCGGACTACCGGAGCACCACCACGGCTTGGAGATCGGGTCGCCACCCTCCACCGGAGTTCCTTTCTGCATCGAGTATATCTTCATGGCGGGGGAAAGCCGATGTTTCCAAGAGCATCTCCACACCAGGCTGCAACCCCTCCTGTCATCAATGCCACCTTGCTGCTGGAGGTGGCCATCCACATCAAGCTCCGCACGGTCATCTACCAGCCGCCGGTGGGCAGGACGTGCGGGTAGCTGGTCGCGTTGACCAACCTGGGAGCAGGAGCATGCTCCGGTGGGCAGGTGAGGGTTGATTTGAGTTGATTTTCTTTATTGATTTTGGATTTATCTTTGCTATTCCTTCATTTTTTTCTCTATCTATTTACGGGTGAGTGACCTTTGATATTGATCCAAATGAAAGCTCGCTAATCTCAACAGATCAATATTACAAAACCATATCAGATAATATTTCATTGTTCTCTCATTTACTAAGGTTTACAAAACCATATCAAAATTTCATTGTTTGTCATGAAATCGTACCATCTGAAGCACCAACCACCACATTAGTTTATAGTTTATAAAAAAATCTCTTAAATCCCGCAGCAAGGCGCGGGAATCACCTAGTGTTATAGAACAGACATGGTGTGTACAGTAGTCACGGTGTAGTGTAGCATTGAATAATATTAGGTTATATATTGTGTGAGCAAAGGGGCAGGTGCCCACCCACACTCTCATCCATCAGATCAGCAATAGATGGCTGAGATTGAGCCACGTATGCTCAGTCTATAGGTGACGTGGCTCAATCTCAGCCCTGCGAAGCCAATCCGATGGCTGAGAGTGCACCACGTCAAAGGGTGGGCACATGCCCCTATGCTCATAAAATCCACTCTCATAATATTATGAGCTATTTTGGTAAGGTATAGTTTCTAATGGTACTGTTGACACAAAATCAGCACCTCGCGCCAAGCACACAGCAAGCCGAACAAAGCTGGCTTAACACACATGTCGGATCCGAAGCGTGCCAGTCAATTTTCCTGAAACTGACAAAGGATACAAAATAGTTAGATAAAACCTAGAACTTGCTGGGTGGTACCAGACAGTTCCGTATTTACGGCTATAAAGCCAGATAAAATGACATATAGCTACAACAAGCTATCTGTCAGCAATTAAATATCATTCGGGAGCTTTAAAACATGAAACCAGGATATAGCCGAATGCATGACGTAAGCATGACAAAAGATCGGTCTTTGTTTAAACATCATTGCTCACACGTGATCATGACCGATTTTTCGAGGATAAATAACAATTAAAATAAATGAGGTGAAAGCATGACTATAAATATGAAGTAAACAAGCATGCATAGGCCAAAAGCACTAGTATACCGCATGTCTAGGCACTTTCAAACCCGTCGAGCGTGACACCAAACAAGTCAATCCACCGCATGATCCAACTTGTTTGAAACCATGCCACCAACCACAAATAGATTAATCCACCGCATGATACAATCTAAATATAGAAGGCTAAAAGCATACATTATTTAAAACACATTTATGAACATGTTTCACTTGTGGAAGAATTGCCGAATACGGCTGTACAGCCGATCCGGGTTCCGCGCAGAAGGAACAAACATTTGAAAAGTCAAAGGCTTGAACCCGCAACACGTGACAATCTAGATTGATCTAAATTCGGCTATTGAGAGCACTTGATCCTTTATAATAAACAAAGACTTGAAAACACATCACATGGATCTCAAAGAGATAAAGCCGAAATTAATCGATCTAGATTGGGCAAAAGAGTGTTACATGAATTTAAACATAAAGCAAAATCCAAAGCAACACATGGTAACTTAATGAATCTATTAGATCTTGCCAAATCTAATAGAGCCGATAACTAGCTCCAAGCTAGATCTTAGCCTACTGCATGGCTCATGATTTAACAAGAAACCCTCTTGAACCAAGCTTAAATCCACCGCATGATACTAAGCAAGATAACAAGACTACTTGCATCACGGTCTAAATCCACCGCATGATACTAGACATGATACAAGGTTGCCGGTACATACGGAGGTCGACGGATCGATGGCTCCTCTCGAAGAACTCGACGACTCGACTAAAGGACTCGAAGTTTGGCACGGGGCCGGTTTTGTTGTGTAGATGTTCGATCCCTATTACAGACATCAAGGGTTTATATTTATACCCTTGTCCTAACACGACTCCTAATCGACTACGAGTACAACATTTAATATCTAAATCAATGCACCGGCGCCAATGTTCATCTCGTACCCGTCATCAATTCGTCCCTTCCTTATATCCAGGCCACGTCATCACGTATTCCCGAAAACTTCCATTTTTAAGCGCAAACAGTCCTTCTGCCGAATGATAGCGTATTGCCGACCGCAAGCATCTTTACCGAATCCCCTGAGGAGATTTTTCCTGCCGAATGGCATTTCGTTACCAAACTCGACCCACAAGTCAGCCCCTTTCCTGTACCAATTTTTGGTGTTAACATATGCCCCTTCAATTACGGGATAAAAGTGATTTTATTCCAGAATTGACCATAAATGCTCAACGTCTCCGAGCTAAATCTGTTCAACACCCATTCTTTCCTCTTGCAATCCGTCGGAGTCTCCGCTCAAATCCAAACCCTAGGTCATCAATCCCCTAAGATCAAATCTTCAAATGGCGGACCAAGATCAAGTTCCCCAAGTAAAATTCACCCCCTTAAGGTCCATTCGGTATTACTTTTTCGATTTCCATCTTAGATTTTTTCTTCCGCCTTTTCTTTGATAGGCTCTAGCCACCGAGATTTTCATTCCCATTGAGGATAAATCACCATCCTACTTCCTCGGGTCCGTGGGAACCTCTGACCCTCTCGAGTTCATTGAAGCCGAATATCAGAGAATCCCCTTTAAAGCAGCTTTATCGAAACCTCACGAGTGGCAAGACACCTTCAAGAACTGCCCCTTGCCCCCAATTGCAGGTTGGAGAAACTGGTATAAGAGGATACTTGATGATGACAGTGCAAAAACCAGTAATTGGGACAACCTTCGCATCGCCCAGTGTTTGGAGTTATCTTTGGCTGAAACTCCCAAGAATGAGAATCTTTTGATTGCGGCCTGTCATTTTTGGTCAAATGGTGTCAATGCTTTCCTCTTTGGTCATGGACCAATGTCTCCCACTCTGGCCGATGTATACATGATGACCGGCCTTGATATCACAGGATTCATGTATCCTTACAAATACAAAGGCTCCACCAGGCAAAGAGGAGTGAAAAAAAGAGTTGGATATAAGATGTATATCCAGAATTATATGTCTGATGGCCCTTTGTCTGAAGTTGAGTACAGGGCCTTCCTGAACATGTGGCTATGCAGATTTGCCTTCTGTGGCAAAGCCAATGAGCCAACCCTAAACCATATTGCAATGGCTGAAGATTTGGCTGCTGGTCATCTCATTCTCCTTGGAAAGTATCTCCTAGGGAGTGTATACCATATGCTTCATCAGACAACCTTCTTGATGCACACCAGCCAAAAGATCTCTTGTGTCAATGGCCCCTGGTGGTTTGTACAAATGTGGCTGCAGCTATACATGCACCAGATCATTGGTATTGATCTCAACAACCGACATTTTCCTTCATCCAACTATAAGGAAGGAGAAGTTCAGATTACCAAAGGATGCCAAACTTATGGAGAAGCTGCCTCAACCATATCCATTGACCAGAACATCAGCCAACTCTTTGAGCTTTTCTTCAAAGGTTTCACCAATCCCCTTTGGCTTCCTTATCTGAACAATGACAACTTGACCCTCCCTTATGAATTCAATTTCGAGAACGGATGTAATGATGTAAGATCCATAGAAATTTTCAACATCTTCATCCATCCATGCATCCTGCCAGCAAAATTCAGTGGAGGAAGGCAAAATCAAAGCACCTTTGAATACTATCAACTAAACATGATGGCCCGACAGCTAGGATGTGGCCAAGTGCCTCCAAGGCTATTCCTTCACGAATTCCTCAAGCCCAGAGAGGAAATTAAGGAAAACATGCAAGCCAGAAGAGTCTTTGAGTATCAATGCAGCCCAGCTGTTTATACTTGGCCCTTTGTACCAACATCAATAGCTCATCCTCTTTTATTTCCTGGTGGTAAGAACTCCATGATCACATCTTCAGTGAGCTAGTACATTCCTTTTGTCTTGAGCTAATGCCTGACTTCCAGCCAATTTCAGAGGTAATGCACTTATTTATTTTTTTTCTCAAGCATGTCCTTCCTTACAAATCATGATTTTTGCCACTTTTTGCAGAATACAGTGCCTGCCCCTCAAGCTAGGACAATTTATTACAATGCCGCAGGACCAATCTCTGCTTTGGGATTTAAATCTACCACTTTGGCTCAACTGATGTCTAGATACGCCACATCAGACCCAACTCTCATCAGTTCAGCCTCTGATAAAAGAAAAGCTCCATCCCTGGTTGCTCCTCCAGCTGCCAAGAAGAAAAGAACATCCAAAAGGGTTCTTATTGAGGTTAACATCTTTTCCTTCTTGAGCATAAAACCACCCTTTATTCTGATAATTTTATCTTGTGTAATTTCAGACTAGAGCTCAACAACCATCAACTACTACAGAATCTGCTAATGCCCCATCTGCTGGTAAGGTCCTCACCATTTTCCTTCCTTTTAAGGACCATTTTTTATGTTGGCATTTATCTTCTACTTGTTAATTGCAGAGGAAACATTGGAGAACCAAACTGTGGGGAGTTCTTCTCCTCAACATACTTCAAATCCAGCTTCCCCAAGAATCCAGCTATCTTCTCCTCAAGCAGAAGCTCTAACTTCACCAGGGATTCAGCCATCCCCTTCTCAAGTAGAAGTTCCAGTTTTACCAAGGGTGGATCCATCTTCACCTCAACCAGAAGCTTCAAATCTACCAAGGACTCCACCAGCTTCTCCTCAGTTAGAAGCTCCAGCTTTACCAGGGACCCCTCAAGCTCCTCCCCAGTTGATCATCCAGGAACTTCCTCTTGAGACTGAAAAAATCCCTTCTCCAATTCAGGAGGCCAGGAATGAGGTAAGTATGGGCATTCAATTCTGTTATTCTCTTTCAACAAATCATCCTCAATTCGGCAAGCCTTTCTTTTCAGGATCAGGTTGCATCACCACCAAGCTTTTCATTCACTGTGGATGATTTAGCTGCCGAAAAAGGTGATGAAGGATCTTCAAGCCAAGCTTTATCAGAGAAAAACCACGCCAAACTGAGAGAAATCCTCTCCTTGCTGCAAAGAGATATCCAGGACCAAGTCAGGGACGTTGATCTTCTAGAAGAAGTGCTTGAATCCATCAATCAAGAGCTTCCTGACGATATCAAAGCCTTCCTGGAGCCTATCTCTCAACTGGACAATCACTTTGCAGCAGTTAGGAGAGCCTTGAAGAACTAATCCTCCCGACCAGTCCTGGAACAAAAGAGAGCTAAAGCCAAGCAATTCGTGAAAGAATCACAGGCTCAAATCCAGAGCAACAAGGAATTCTTTGGCTGAACTGCACTCGCACTTGAATTGAAGATTGCCGGAAAGCCGCACTAGAAGGCCGAATTAAAGAACTTGACAAAGTGAAATCGAGGCCGATAAGAAAAAGATAGTCGAACTTCCCGGATTAACAGAGAAAATCCAAAAGGAAGCCTCAACGAGCTCCGATTGAATCAAACCGGCTCAAGACAAAGCTCTCCTCTCTGTCTAACACTCGGGAAGCCGACCGAAGCTCGCGGAGAATATCAGCAAAATGATATCAGATGCTTCTAGTGTAATCTCAAAGTACTTGAACATTTGATTGTGTCAAACAATTTGTAGCCGAATGATTTATTGTCCTTGTAATTTTGTTCACCATAAATTTCACTTTCCACTTTCTGCCTTGCCTTGCGAGTAACTTTAGACGATCCATTCGGCAACTCTGGTCAAATAGTACTAGACCCGAACAGCGATCCAACCGCAACTCAACCGAGCCAGTCAACCGAATACGACTCAGCTTGAATTCCAAACAACCCGACGACGATTCGGTTAAGGAAGTCTCTCCACCTCCCAAATTTCTCGGGATATGTACCACGATCTCTGGCCACGATCTCTTTGTCAATCCCATAAATAAGAATCGCGGGTGCCCCTAGCCTTTCACCAAGTCTTTTTCCTTCAAGCCTTTGCCAATCTAAACTTCCTTTCTCCAGCACTAGTACTCCCAAAAACTCGATGACGGGCAGCAGCAACAGGCGCCGAGCCAGCGACGAAGCTGAGGGAAGCCACACTGGCGCTCGTCGGAGGCGGTGATCATCAACTTCTTTTACAGCTTTCTCTAGATTTTTCTTCTATCGCTAACGACTCTCTTCATGTTTCCAGTCTCATCCAATGGAACCCAGCTCCCGCACCGGCCACAACTCCGGCCATGCCTGGCGACTCCTCGGGATCTTCCAACTACCCTTTCTCTCCTTCGCGCTACGACGAGCGCGACGCCCTCCGGTTCAAGGCGGAGCGTGATGAAACCCGGCACGAGCTGGAAGACGTCTCCAAGAAGGCAGGAATCACCGAGCTCGAATGGGAGCACCAGCGCAAGCAGCTGCTGGAGACCATCTACGGTGAATCTCGTGATTTGTTTTAATTTTAACACCAAACTCTGAACTAACCACCATTGTCTCGCATTACTGCAGACCGCGACGCTGAGCTCAACTGGCTGAAGACGCTGGTGAAAAAGCTGGCGGACAAGGTGAACGCCCCCGGGGACACGCCGTCAGCCCACATTGTCGCGGTGGAAGACCGCGCCGATGAGGTGGCTCTCCACGGCGTCCGCCTGGGCACCACCCTGGGCCTGGCCACCATGGAGACGCACACCAGCGTCGACTACTCCACACAACCGCGCGGCTTCCAGGGCGGCACGCCGGAAGACATCGACGACATCGAGGTCATCCTGGAGCGCCTCGACGGCCACGGCGACGCCATTGCCAACTCCATTCATCCCCAGTCTGTGCTGAACAGGCTCTTTGACTAGTTTGTACTAGGGATGTTTGGAATTTCAGCAATAAATAATGAAATTTTAATTCCTGCATTCATGTTGCAATGATTTTCCTTTGATTTGTGCATGCGAACCTTACTGTTCTTGAACGAATTCGGGAACTTTATTTTAGCCGAATACGCACAAACTCTTGTCCCTTGGCACCGAATCCGCAGAAAATCCTCAATCCAGGAACCATGAACACTGTTCAATGAAAACCCTTCGCATTCGGAGAGAAAACCCTGCCGTTTGGTATTCTCATAATGTACGCCAACCAGTCATCACTCCCAATGCGTCCTCTCGGCTAATAAAATAGCCCCCTTGGTGCTTTGCAAATCCACTCGCATAAACTTCCATCACCTCACATCTTCTCTCCCTGCTCCAGAGGAGAAAACCCCAAAACCATGGCGGGCAAGGGAAAGCAGCCCATCAAGGAGAGCAGCGCTCTAGCAAAGAAGCACACCATTCGAGAGTAAGTTTTTTGTCAATCCTTTCTTTTCCTCTCGATTGCAATCTTATGATCTACCTCTCTTCGTTTTCAGCCTTGACTTGCTTCCTGAGGAGATCTTTGGAACTGAAGAGGTTCCCGAGTACATCCTCTCCGATTCCATCACTGAAGGAGAAGACGCCACGCCGGAACAAAGGACGAGCCACTAACTGCGCCGCCGCATTCGGCATCTAGAACACAACCTGCGAGACATCACCGCCTGCTGCAGTGCCGAACGCGAACGCCGCATGAGCTTGGAGGCGTTGGTAGGGGGTAAGATCTTCATCTTCATCTGATTCCCACGTTTAAGCTCAGATCTCATTCAACAACTGTTCCCTTCTTCAGATGTGTCTGACAGGTACAACAACTTGAAGGCTTTCTGGGATAGCCTAATGGAAGTTGCAAGTCATGGCAACCCCCGAAGCTTCCAGGTTGCTGTTACAGTGGTCCTGGAACAGTTGAAGAGGGAAGAGCTGAAGAGGAAAAACGCGAAATCAAAGGAATGAAGCATACTTTCGCTTCTTTCTCCAGGCCTTCTGCTTTCCACCCTCTTGTAATCTTATAAGTAGCTGGGTTGTCAAATAAAAGCCTGCAAGAAACATTTGTAATGTAGAATATTTTTGTGCTAAGGGCAATACACTTCAGTATTGGCCATCTCCTCTGTTAGGATTTGTTGTTCTAAAGGCGGCTTCTTTCCGAACGCCGGCTGTTTCTGTGTTTCTGATGCTTGTAATCCTGGTGCTTGTAATCAACGATCAACTTCAATACTAGGATAATATTTCTTCAAATATGTTCCATTTATAGCAGCAGTAAACTCCTCTCCTAGTAAAGTTTTCAAGATATAAGCATTTCCAGGTGTACATCTAACTACCCGAAAAGGACCTTCCCAATTCGGGGACCATTTGCCGAATGTACTATACTTGGTTCCAATCGGCAGTAATGCTTTCCAAACCAAACCTCCTTCTGCAAATTGCTTGACCTTTACTTTCTTGTTGTAATACTTTGCAACTCGCATCTTGTTCTTCTCTATATTCTCTAGGGCTCTAATACGAATCATATGCAAATCCTCCAACTCGCCCATCATTAAGCTACTGTAATCTTTGGAACTTAAATCCTTTTGCAAAACCACTCTCCTTGAATCTGATTGTATTTCCCAGGGCAAAACAGCATGATGCCCATAAACCAACTCATAAGGAGATGTTTTTGTGGCTCCATGAGGGGCCATTCGGTAGGCCCACAGGGCTTCATTGAGTACCGAATGCCACCTTTTTGGCTTTTGATCAATCTTCTTTTGTATAATCTTGATCATGATCTTGTTAGAAGCATCCGCCCGACCATTAGCTTGGGCATAATAAGGGGAAGAATTTAATAATTTGATTCCCATGCTTTCAGCAAATTCCCGAACTACGAAGATACAAATTGAGCTCCTTGATCAGTTGTAATCGTTTGAGGAATTCCAAATCCGTATATGATGTGTTCTTGAACAAACTCAACCATGTTTTCTGATGTTACTTTCTTCAATGGAATTGCCTCAACCCATTTGGTGAAATAATCTGTTGCCAAAAGCACAAACTTATGCCCCTTGCTAGATGGAGGATTTATTTGGCCAATCAAATCTATACCCCATCCTCTGAATGACCATGACTTGATAATAGGATTCAAATCTGATGCTGGAGCTCTTTGGATATTCCCAAACTTCTGACAATCTTGACACCCTTTGTAATACTCAAAGGAATCCTCCAGCATCGTCGGCCAATAACATCCAGTGTGCCTGATAACCCACTTCATTCGGTAAGCCTATTGATGCGCTCCACACAGCCCATCGTGCACTTCACTCACCATTTTCTTTGCTTCTTCTTGACCCATGCATTGTAGCAACACCCCATCTAATGATTTGTAAAACAAACGCCCATCAAGAAGAACAAATTTTATAGCTTTATACCTGAGCTTCCTAGAAACCTTTCGAGATGGATTTTCTAGATAATCAACAATTTTTTTCTCCAATCATCTTCTGCTAGATCACTCCCGAAAGCACACACATCGCTAGCAAACACTTCTTGGTTTTCTTTGTATACTTTGAGCCAACCTGTTTGCCTCTTCATTGTGTTCCCTAGGAATATGTTGTAGAATCACTAACTGAAAACTTTTCAAGATTTCCTTACACTCCTCATAGTAATTCCTCAGGATATCATTTCTACATTCATATTGGCCATCAAATTGTTTTATAACTACCTCTGAATCTCCATAAATTTCAACTGAAATAGCCTTTGCTTCTTTCAAATATTGAAGCCCTCTAAGCAGTGCTTCATACTCAGCTTGATTATTTGTGACAGTAGATTGAATAGGGATAGCAAACTCAAACATCTCACCTCTAAGTGAAATTAATAAAATTCCTACTCCACCACCTTTTCCACATGAGGATCCATCAAAGAATAAAGCCCAAGGAGTGATTTCAAGCAAATCAATCGATGGATCACGATGTTCAGTAATGAAATCAGCAATAATCTGACCTTTAATAGCTTTTGCTGATTCAAACTTCAATTCAAACTCAGACAAAGCTAAAATCCACTTGCCAATCCTTCCATTCAAAATTGGCATAGATAACATGTGTTTAATTACATCAAACTTTGAATATACAACGCATTCGGCATTCAACAAATAGTGCTGAAACTTCGTACATGAATAATAACCACACAAGCAAAGCTTCTCTGCAGCCGAATACCTTGTTTCAGGATCAAGTAATTTTCGGCTAAGGTACGCGACTATCCGTTCCTTTCCCTCAAATTCTTGTATAAGGGCCGATCCAATAGTTTGGGTATCGGTCACCACGTACAACTTGAAAGGCTTGTTCAATTGTGGAGGCACCAACACTGGTGGTTCCTTCATGTACTGCTTGATCTCATTGAAAGCCTTTTGTTGTTCATCACCCCATACAAACTTCTGATCCTTCTTGATCCTCAACAGTGGAGAGAAAGGCAACACCTTTTGTGACAAATTTGAAATGAATCTCCTCACAAAATTGATCTTGCCAAGCAGTGATTGCAACTCCTTGAGATTGGTTGGAGGAACAACTTCATCGATAGCTTTCATGCTTTTCTTGCCAACCTCTATTCCTCCTTCATGCACCAAAAACCCCAAGAATTCTCCAGCTGAAACCCCAAAGGCACACTTGTTCGGGTTCATCTTTAGCCCATGCTTTCGGGTGCACTCTAGAGTTTTCCTCACATCATCCAAGTGTGATTCATGATTCAAAGATTTGATCACGACATCATCAATGTATATCTCAACAATTTTGCCGATCAACTCATGAAAAATATAATTCATAGCTCTTTGATAAATTGCACCGACATTTTTTAAACTAAATGTCATGACAATCCACTCAAAAAGGCCTATGTGTCCAGGACATCTGAAGGCTGTCTTCGATATATCTTCTATTGCCATAAAAATTTGATTGTACCCTGCATTGCCATCCATGAAACTAATAACTTTATGTCCAACAACGGCATCAACCAACAAATCAGCAACAAGCATTGGATATCCATCCATGGGAGTAGCTCTGTTTAAATCTCTAAAGTCTATGCAAACCCTCATTTTTCCGTTTTTCTTGTAAAGAGGGACAATGTTAGAGATCCACTCCACATATCTGCATTGCCGAATGAAATTTGCTTCGATCAATCTCTCAACTTCTTTTTTCACGTCAACCAATACTTCATCCTTGTAGATCTTTCGAGGAGGTTGCTTGTAAGGTTTAAAACCAGGCTTGATTGGCAACCGATGATCAACAATGGAACGATCCAAACCAGGCATCTCCGAATAATCCCAAGCGAAGCATTCTTTATATTCTTTCAGTAGCTTTATCAACCCTTCTCTGAAACTTGAATCTAAGTTAGCACTAATAAATGTCGGCCTTAGCTTATCACCATCTCCAATATCAATTTCTTCCAATTTATCAGCCGACATGAATCCACGTCCTAACTTTCCATCAGTTCCATCAATTGGATTATCTATTAAAAATTGCTATAAGAGCCGACTTCTTGAATCGGTACATGTTGATCACCGCCGACCGGTTCAACGAGGACCTTCACCCCGGTCCTTGCACGAGAAGCAATCTATACCTTGATACTCCCAGAAGGCTGATTCCACGTTAGCCACGCTCACTGAATCATCTGCTTGGACCACCTCTATATCATCATCTACCCATTGAACAAGCAGTTGGTGCATGGTAGATGGGATACAACAATTTGCATGAATCCAGTCCTGTCCAAGCAGCAAGCTATATGCCTCTTTGCCCTCAATAACAAAGAAGGTTGTGAGCAAAGTCTTAGACCTGATCATCAGGTTCACATGTACGCAGCCCTTGGTGTCTGAAGGATTCCCAGCAACATCATTCAGAGTTATACTTGTTGGCGTCAAATCCCCAGGGCCCATGCCAAGCTTCCTGAACGTGGTGTATGGCATCACATTGACCGCAACTCCACCATCAACAAACATCTTGGTTATTGGCTTGCCATTGACGTATCCTCTCAAGTACAGCGGCCTCATATGTCGATTCTTGGCCGGCTTGTCAAAGGTTTCTTGCTTGGCCAACACCAGCTGCGCCATCAGCCCAAGTTGCTCATCCTCATTCATGTCTGGGGATGCCTCTTCCTGCACAACCTGATTAGCTGGAGCCATGAACTCATTCGGCAAAAAGCACACCATGCATGTTGGAGCCGAATGACCAGATCCATCAGTCCTATCCTTTGGACGCCACACCTGCTTCCTCTTGATCCCTGCTTGTTTCAACTCCTGATTTCTCAAGCGCCGAACTCTTCTCTTTTGGCTTTTCCTCAAGCCAGGTGGGCACCATTGTCCTTCCTGCCAGACATATTCACGCTCCTGCTTTTGATGATCAACCCACTTTTGATCAGCATATCTTTTCCTTGGGCGATCATCAACTTCATTTATTTTTACACGCCGATCGTCACTGTTGACGGTTAATAGTTGTATCAAAGTTCGTTTATGACTTGCAAGCGGACAAGTCTCCCGTCGTAGTCAAGGGACCCTTCTTCCCTCGAGTGGTGAACCCAAGGTATCGAATCCGTGGAACAAATGTGAGACGCAAAAGTTGATCTAGTAAAGCCAAGTAACTCCAATCTTCGGTAAAAGAAACCCTAATGAATCTAGGTAAAAGACACGAAACTAATCTAATCTACTAAAGACCGGAGATAACAAAGTAAGATTGGGTAGATAAACCGATCTAGAGAGATCGGGGTAAGCCTTTTGTTGAAGTTCCAAACAAGAGAAGAAGTAGCAAATCGAATCTTATAAGAAGCCTCTTTAAATCGTGGTTTCCCGTCCAAATCCGAAAACATCCGCCTTTCGGAACCCCCGTTCTATCACAACATATCCCTACTCATGCGGGGAGCTTAGGGCGAGTCAAAAGACAAGTCGAGATTCTTTCGGAAGATCCGACGTGTACCTCTAGCCACCGCGGCTACAAGAACACCCTATGTAATCTATCTCGAGAATAGAATTGGAATAAGCAAAGACGATCGAAAAACGAAATCTTCGAGGAAACACTTGATCACTAGGAAAAGATTCAACTTGATAATTCAACTATAACAATGATACATACACAAGATCACCACCGGGATCCTTCCTTGATCTTGCTTCTAGCTCCGGGAACTCCGATGTGGTCTTCCGTGCAAGGTTCCCACGTCGGCTAGGGAAACCCTAGTCAACTAGCTCGACCCTCTCCTCTCCGAGATGGTGTCCCTCTCTTCTCTGCTCCTCGGTGGCCGATGACGAATTAGATGTTGCGTGGCTCTCGGTCAGGGGGCTATAAATAGCCTGAATGGCGGCTAGGGCAAAGGAGGGGGCAAACGGGCCCCGGACGGGCCGGGCCGATCGGCCGGGCCGGCCGGCCGGGCCCATCCGGGCCCGGCCCCGAGGCCTCCTTTGCTCTATGTCGGTTCCCTTGCTTCCTGGATGTTTCCCCCTTCTGCATGTAGGTCCATGTCGTCAGTTTCTCTCCGAATTGGGCATAACTCCTTGTCTTGCAAGATTCAGCACTTTTCTAGTTAGGTCCTTGGAGTTTGTCGTCTTCTCGGATCAAGTCCCTGGCTTCTTGGAGTTAAGTTTGCTTCATTGCATGACTTGTATGGGGCTTCAATGTCTTGTCATAAGGTGCTTGATGAACTTATCCCGAAAGTCTTGCTTTCAACGCTAAAACCCTGCATAAACACTAAACTCCAAAACCGACATGCACACGTGAACTTGTTATACCACGGGGGTTAGTACCAATGGATAAGGTATAAAACTTATGCCAACACCGAAGGTAAACTCATGGCTAGGTTGACGGATTTTCACCATCAACAGTCACTAGGATGTATCCTTCCAATTCTTTCATGGACGGATCAGCGATTGACAATATCCTTCCTATACTCAGTGTATTTGTCACTGCATTCAGGACAATTGTTCAACGTGGGGAGCTTCAAACCTTCATTCCAGCAGTGCCTGAAGAACGCACACCCCCAATGCGCACGCTCTTGCTCTCGTGCATATTCTTCTAGTTTTCTCCTGTGCATTTCTTCTTCAAACCTTCGTTTCTCCTCCTCGTACTTTTGTTTCTGGTAGCATTCTTTCTCTTGCTGATGCCACCACTTGTTAAGGAGGATACGTGAAGTCACCCTGGGCTTGGATTTGGAGGATTCCCCTACTTCAATTTGGCTTTTCAGGATGCGAGGCGCTTCTTTGTGGATTTGTTCTATTGTTACTTGTTGAGCAGGATCAACTGATCCATCCTGCTTTGCCCTTGCTGAAGTTAAAACCTTCACTTTTCCCTTTTCCTTCGCTGTCACCATATTGACTGAAAATCCAATCATGTTCTGAGGAAAAGGATTGCCATCCAACTTCATTTTATTATCAAACTTCAAATGGCCTTCCTGGATAGCCTTTTGAATCGTGATCCTGAAAACCCTGCACTCATTGATGGAGTGAGAATTCCTGTCGTGAAATCCACAGTATCTTTTCTCTTTAACTCCATCAGGTCGAAGCATAGAATGCCCTTCTGGCAACTTGATTCGGCCTTCCTTTACAAGGAACTCAAAGAGCTTATAAGCTTTGGTCACATCAAAGTCATATGTGCCCTTGGCTTGTTTGATCCATCTCTGGTTCACAGTTAGCGGCTCTTTGCCCCACACCATCTCAGCTGCGGCTATCTCCTCCTCATCATCAACTTCTTCCCCTTGATTAGCTATTTCGAGGAATTGGTTGTAGATGTCAGCTATATCATTGTGTTTGACAAACCTGGAGTATTTCTTGAATCCATAAGCTTGGTTGCTCATTAATGAAAATCTGTGTGACAGTTGGCCAAGATTGTCGAACTCCATGCCGAATAGCTTTTCCCGAATAGCTGGCAACATACCCGCAATAGCCATATCAGCCAATTGATCATCTTGCAGATTCAAAGAGAAGCACATGCTCTTAGTCTCTCTAAACCTCCTGAGGAACTCCATGGCCGTTTTATTACGCCTTTGTCTCAGAGTGGTTATATCAATTAGCTTTTTCTCATTACTGCCAATGAAGTAATGAGCATGGAACTTCTGTTCCAAATCCTTCCAGGAACAGATTGATTGAGCAGGCAAATAAGCGAACCATGTGAAAGATGGGCCTATCAATGATAAGGGAAAGTATCTGATCCTGAATGCTTCATCAGCTGAAGCTTCCCCAAGTTGCATCAAATATCGAGCTATGTGCTCCACAGTGCTAGTATCATCTTGCCCAGAGAACTTTGTGAAATCTGCAGGAGGTTTCACCCTGTGTGGCAAAGCCACCCTGTGGTACCATTCTGGGAAAGGAGGTGTATAAACTTTCCCTTGCATCTTGGGTTTCAGGCCGAATTGATTTTGCAATACATCAGCCATTTTCTGCACCATAAGATCAACGTTAGCATCTTGATCCCCTGGCATTCCAGTAGGCCCAGTAGGCATTCCTGTGGCCGCACCATAACCAGGTGGGAAAGCGTCAATGGCGCCGTAATCCAAGAATTCCGAATACCCTTCTCCATACATATTCTTCTGTAGCCTATTGTTTGCTGGGGCTATTCTGTAAGTAGAACCAGGTGGAGCTCCTGAAGAACCGAATGCCAAATCTCCATAAGTAGGCCTATTGGGCATTGCCTGATAAGGGTTCTGCTGTTGGACTGGACGACCCCCAGTACTTTGTAGGGGCAGATGGATTGGTTGACTTCCCATACTTTGCAGAGGAGGCTGAATTGGTTGTCCTCCTGCACCTTGTAGAGGCGCCTGAGCACTTGCATCTCGAGCTGGTTGGCTATTAACGGCAGTACTTGTTTCTCCTACCTCCACAGTAGATGCTTGAGGTGATACTCGACCAAGCATCCTCTTCATGCCTGGGCCAAAAACTCCAACCATCATCTGCTTGAACATAGTCAGAAAAGTAGTATGGTGTTTAGCCATTATACTTTCCATAGTTTGCCGAGATGCATTCATAGCCTCCTGTTTCTCCTCAGCAGACGTGGTGTCATGTTCCCTTGGTAGTAGAACCCTTGGCATGTCAGATTTGAGATACGACACACCACTTTTGTTTTTGCCAAATGACATTAAACACTTTTGCTGAAACTGGTCAATGGCATCCTTCAATTGTACTTGCTGCTCAGGAGTCAGGTCATCCATGGTGACATCCATGACATCATGAATATCAGGCATCTTGAATCAGCTAGATTTGTCCCACCGAGCATGCCAAAAAGTGTGTTGACGCAAAATCAGCACCTCGCGCCAAGCACACAGCAAGCCGAACAAAGCTGGCTTAACACACGTGCCGGATCCGAAGCGTGCCAGTCAATTTTCTTGAAACTGACAAAGGATACAAAATAGTTAGATAAAACCTGGAACTTGCCGGGTGGTACCAGACAGTTCCGTATTTACGGCTAGAAAACCAGATAAAATGACATATAGCTACAACAAGCTATCTGTCAGCAATTAAATATCATTCGGGAGCTTTAAAACATGAAACCAGGATATAGCCGAATGCATGACGTAAGCATGACAAAAGATCAGTGTTTGTTTAAACATCATTGCTCACACGTTATCATGACTTATTTTTCGAGGATAAATAACAATTAAAATAAATGAGGTGAAAGCATGACTATAAATATGAAGTAAACAAGCATGCATAGGCCAAAAGCACTAGTCTACCGCATGTCTAGGCACTTTCAAACCCGTCGAGCGTGACACCAAACAAGTCAATCCACCGCATGATCCAACTTGTTTGAAACCATGCCACCAACCACAAATAGATTAATCCACCGCATGATACAATCTAAATATAGAAGGCTAAAAACATACATTATTTAAAAGAAATTTATGAACATGTTTCACTTGTGGAAGAATTACCGAATACGGCTGTACAGCCGATCCGGGTTCCGCGCACAAGGAACAAACATTTGAAAAGTCAAAAGCTTGAACCCACGTGACAATCTAGATTGATCTAAATTCGGTTATTGAGAGCACTTGATCCTTTATAATAAACAAAGACTTGAAAACACATCACATGGATCTCAAAGAGATAAAGCCGAAACTAATCGATCTAGATTGGGCAAAAGAGTGTTACATGAATTTAAACATAAAGAAAAATCCAAAGAAACACATGGTTACTTAATGAATTTATTAGATCTTGCCAAATCTAATAGAGCCGATAACTAGCTCCAAGCTAGATCTTAGCCTACCGCATGGATCATGATCTAACAAGAAACCCTCTTGAACCAAGCTTAAATCCACCGCATGATACTAAGCAAGGTAACAAGACTACTTGCATCACGATCTAAATCCACCGCATGATACTAGGCATGATACAAGGTTGCCGGTACTTACGGAGGTCGACGGATTGATGGCTCCTCTCGAAGAACTCGACGACTCGACTAAAGTACTCGAAGTTTGGCACAGGACCGGTTTTGTTATGTAGATGTTCGATCCCTATTACACACATCAAGAGTTTATATTTATACCCTTGTCCTAACACGACTCCTGATCGACTACGAGTACAACATTTAATATCTAAATCAATGCTTCGGCGCCAATGTTCATCTCGTACCCGTCATCAATTCGTCCCTTCCTTATATCCGGGCCACGTCATCACGTATTCCCGAAAAGTTCCTTTTTAAGCGCAAACAGTCCTTCTGCCGAATGATAGCGTATTGCCGACCGCAAGCATCTTTACCGAATCCCCTGAGGAGATTGTTCCTGCCGAATGGCATTTCGTTACCAAACTCGGCCCACAAGTCAGTCCCTTTCCTATACCAATTTTTGGTGTTAACAGGTACCTCGTACCTTGCAGAAATTTTTAGTTTTAAGTTTGGGTTCCACAGTTCCTTGAATATTATTCTTGTTCGTCATGTGATTCTGCTGCACTTTAAGGATCTCTAAATATCAGCTTGAGTTCCATAGTGTTTTAACCTGAACTTTTTGATGCCTCGGCTGTCTTGTGGCCTTGAGCTATTGCTGAAATCTGGTATTCAAATGTTTATCTATGTTTTATGTGTTTGTACTTCCTAGTGCATACATATCTTGTTGGGGGTTGCTTTGCGTTTATTCATACAACAAGGCTCACTAGATGGAATCTCACAATGGAGAGGATGAGGAAACAACAAGTGTTCTTTTACGGTGGACCAGTATTGATATATTTTTAGTAAGGACAATTAGATAATTGCTGCAATTTACTAATTTTGGTAAGCTCCTAATTCCACCCTGCCGCCCTTCCATTCCATTACATTCCCCTCCGCGACCCGACCCCGCGTGTTGTCGCCGCCCTTTGTGGCTGCCGCCACCTCCGCTATTTAGTGCCTGCCGCCGCCGTTTCCCCGATTCACCACCGCAGACGTCGCGCTGTCATCATCGCTATCCAGGCTGCCTCCTCCTCCTCCCTTGTTGTGGTCGTGGACGTGGCCGTCCACATCCTGAATCGCTAGGCGCGCAACATCATCGTGAAGCCTGTTACTGCTGAAAGCTCGAAGCAAGAGTTCCTCTCTGCCTGTAGATAAGCATGGGTGATTGAGTAGATTAGTAGTACATCACACCTGATCATTGAGATAATTGCACTGACTCTTGATCTGTAATAGACGCATCTTTGTCTGTGATTCATCAGGTTCTCTGCTAAAATTTTAATTGCTACTCAGTTTTGTACTTGTTGCAGCATGCTCCTTCCCGAATTCAAGAAGTTCTGAATGATTGACATTTGCTAAGTTGACAGCACACCGTATCGCGCATTGCCTGATTCTTGATTGAATTGTTAATATCGACTTCTGCAAAATACTAAAATGTCTGTTTCTGAATGGATTTTTTTTTCTGAATAATGGTGTTGGATTGTTGGTATTTTCTGTTCGTCAAGGGATGGTTATTGATTCTGGTCCTATCATGGCTCTCATTTTCTGAAAACAAAACTAGGGTCCACTTTCTAGTAGTCAATGCAAATGAAGTATCAAGTTCTTTCCTGTAATGTATATTGCCACAATACCAAGCTTTGTACTTGTTGCAGCATATCACTTCTTAAATAATCAGAATGATTGAACGCTGTTCATTTGATGGTGCCACACTGAAATGTTACCGTCAACTTGTGTGAAATAGTGGAATGTTTGTTTTTGAAATGAAAAATAATGGTGTCCATTTGATCAGAAGAATTTGAAGAGTATCTTGGCCCCCTAAGTGGGTTTTGGTGGTTTAATGACACACACTTAAGTAACTAACGATTTATCCAGTCCATGAGTAGGTATTAAAATTGTATGTGGCAACAAGTGTAGTTCATTGACTATACAAAAAGTAAGTGATGCTACAAAGGGTTCCTAAGAAAGCTTATTTATTTTATACTTTTGAATTTGAGTCCTAGGAACGTTATACTATAAAGAGGGACAGGAAATGTGTCTTCCAAGAGTCAAATAGGTGCTCTAGTTGCTAAATCAAAACCTATGAGAGACACATTTGCACCAACACATTCACGGGAATGTTTTCTTGGGTGCTAACCTTGTAGAGCCGGAGTATCCGGGTTTACCCCGGAGTCTCTGGACTTCCCGGAGTTTCTGGGTTTACCCCGGATATTCCGGGTCTTAAAGCTGTAACAGCTATATTCTGGGTGAGGGGGTATAAAAGCCCCCTCCACCCCTTCCTTTACCCTCTCTCTTGCCATTTCGACCTGCAAACACTCAGAACTCATTCACTCCCTCCTTTACTCCCCTTGGCTCTAGTTTGGTGAGAATTTGGTGGGGATTTAAGAGGGATTGAGAGCAAGAGCTTGGAGAGTGCTATTGAGCTGATTTTCCATTGTCGTATGGACCTCCCTGGGCCCACTACCTCGGTGGGTACCAGGACCGACTACTCGGTGGGCCCCTGGGACTACCCGGCTTGTGCCACACGGCACCTGATGGCGTGAGGCGCAAGGACTACGGTGGAGAAGTACTCGGATAGGAAGCTATACATGCCTTGTACCGTGTAGAGGACTCCTAGACGTACACGACCAGTACTCTCTCCCTAAACCGACCTGTAACCCTGCGGCGAGGCAGGGACCCTTCTCTCTCATACGCATCATCTTGTAATCACACCCAATCAATCCAGAGCTACGCAGCATACAAGACGTAGGGTATTACGGACCTCGCGGCCCGAACCTGTCTAAACTATGTGCCATGTGTCTCTTCCTTCGAGTTACCGATCTCAGCGAGGCCACATTCATATACCTTGGGTACTCCCCTTGGTAGGTTGCCGGTCTAAAACACCGACAGCTGGCGCGTCAGATAGGGGATCTCGCCGAAGATCACATGGCGAACTCGACGACTTCAATCTTCATCAAGCCAACTGTCGCCTTCAACCGCGGCGACACCTTCGTCTTCGGCTCCTGGGTCTGCACTGCTGACGGCGCCGGATCTTTCCAGCGCCGCCTCACCATGCCACCCAACCCGAAGACCGGGCTCGTGACGCTTCCCGAAGTAGTCACGGGCAATCTCGCCGGAAAGTTCGGCGAAATTTCGCTTTACAACCAACACGCCGACTTTGTGCTCGGATCTGCTTCCAACTCGAACTCGACGTCCCCGTGGGCCATCGCATGCGAGTCGGCTATCGAGCCATCGTGTGTGGACTCCCCACTCCATGAGCACTTCCCATACTGCCTCTGCAACGCCAGCAAGGCCCATGCAGAGGCTCTTTCTGCGCGCCGGGCCGGGAAAGAGATCGTCTCCGAGTACAACTCGGACTCCAACCCCATCTCCGACTACTAATCGGACTCCTCCTATGAGTTCGAATTCGGGGCGGACCCTGACGAGCCCGAGTCCGAGAACCACACGACTGAGCAACCGCCGCCGGGACCGGCTCGGCACCGGTTATAACATCTACACCCGCCGGCAGATTCGTCTACTGGCCAGGCCGCAAGCCCGCAGACCTGACAGACGGGAACTCACGCTGCGTCGCCTACCTCGACTCACTTCCCTTCCAGGAGGGAACACCGCTAGCTCCAGCTGAGGAGCACACTCCAACAGATGTGACAACTAGCGACTCCAGCCTCGGCTCTCCTAATCGTCAAGTCTTCATGACTACCAACGAGACGCCGGGACCCTCAGGGACACACCCTGACCGATATCTCGAGGATATCTCAACAGATGAGTTGTCTGCCAACGCACCCGCAGACGAGACCGACGCCAACAAGAACGCCCGACGTGAACACAACAGAAGGCGGAACGAACGGCGCTGACGTCTCCGAGAGTCCCTACCCATACGGAATCTCGCAGAGGCCCTCGACCAAGTCGAAAACCGGGTGCACACTACCCCAGAACAATGCCTCTGTCTATCACCACGATAGCACGTCAGGTTTAGGGGATGCGCGCGGGAGAAGTCATCGCCAAGCTCGCGGAGGATGCCTACTTCATGAGAGTTGACAACAGAGTTGCTCAAGTGCCCCCCGTCAGGAATCGCCAACCCGTCAATGAAGCCACAAGTCGCAGTCCAGTCGACAACGGTCGCAACCGTACTCGAGGAGAGCTACCGGCTAACCCCAACTGTACTCGAGCATCGGCCGGTGGACCTTCTCATGGTGGCAACACTGCCGGCGGCACCGGCGGTAACCGCGATATCATCCCTCACCGCGATCCTGGTGGCAGAGGCAGCAACGGCGGGAGCTCCTCGCACGGGGCTGGCAGAAGAGCTGGGGGCGGAGGCGACCGCGACGACCGAGGCCACGTGAACAACCACGCTTCCGGTGTATCACGCGGCGGCTTCGACGCCCGCCAAAAAATCGAAGAACTACGAAGCAAAAAGTCCTCCGCGGCAGGCGACAACGACGGCTTCCCCGCCTTCTCCGCACGGCTTCACAATCTACTTCTCCTGGAGAAATTCAAACCACTGGGGATCACCAAGTACGACGCGAAGCAAGATCCAGTACAGTGGCTCAGATGCTACGCACTCTACTTTCCCTTCTGCCTGGATCAAGCCCCGCTTACATGGCTCGAGTCACTCGAGAAGTACTTGATCGACAAGTGGGACCAGCTCAAGGACCAGTTCACTAGCAACTTCGCAGGCGCTATGGGTCGCTCGGGTACTTGCATGGACCTGGCAATGGTGAAGCAGGAACAGGGCGAGACCCTTCACAAGTACATGCGGCGCTTCTTCGACAAGCGCGCCACTGTAGTCGACGTCACCAACAAGGAGGTCATCGACCTCTTCCAAGACGGTCTCTACCATTGTCGCACCTTCAAAGACTTCGGTCGTCACCGCCCGAGCTCCATCACCCACCTTTAGGACATGATCACCTCCTGGGCTGATGAAGAAGACAAGGCTAACGCCAAGTAGGACGCCATCCGTGGCAAGAACAAGAAGAACAAGGGCGGCAACAACAACAACAACGGGAACCAAGGCGGTCGCAGCAACAACTACTCGGGTCCTAATCGCAAGCGCAAGCTAGACAACACTGTCGCGGCTATCCAGCGCCCTGCGAAAGACAACTCGAAGAAGACCTCCAGCGGCTTCAAGGACTTGCTGAAAGAGAAGTGCCCATGGCATCTGGACGACAACCACACCACCGAGCAGTGCTACCAAATCTGGCGATCACTCAAGGACACCCCAGAACCACGGCACCCTCACGACAAGAAAGGCAAGAAAAAGGCCAACGAGGGCAACGGCGACTTCCAGGAACCCGATAAGACGGTGGACGTCCTCTTCGGCGGACTACCCAACCGACGGGCTCAGAAGGCCACCCGACGAGAAGTCCTAAGCATTGAACCAGCGGTCCCGACCCCTCTCCGGTGGTCGGAGGTACCCATTACCTTCTCCCGCGCGGATCAATGGACAAGCTTCTCTAAACCAGGACGGTTTCCACTCGTCCTGAAGCCGGTAGTCGCAGGCTCCAGACTCAACAAGGTCCTCATCGACGGTGGAAGCGGGCTCAACGTTTTTTTCACCAAGACCTTGAAGAAGATGAAGCTCGACATCACCCACATGCTCACCAAGAGCACTTCGCCTTTCTATGGCATCGTCCCTGGGAACGAGGCTATCCCACTGGGCTCAATGGTCCTGCTAGTTACCTTTTGGGAGACAAGGGAAAACTACCGCACCGAGTACATCAAGTTCGAAGTCGCAGACTTCGAGACTTCCTACCATGCCATCCTCGGTAGACCAGCTATCGCCAAGTTCATGGCGGTGCCTCACTACACATACTTGGTACTCAAGATGCCAAGTCCGGCCGGTGTACTCTCGCTGCAAGGGGACTTGAAGATATCCTTCGACTGCGACGCAGAAGCTGTGGAACTCGCAGTCACGAATCAAGTACCCAACGCAATGATGGAGATCTATGTTGCATCCAAAAAGCTTGCCCCAAGTGAACTCGACATCCCAGAGAAGTCGGACAACGCCAACAAGCCTCAGCCAGCTGAGGAGGTTCAAGTCAAGATGATTGACCTTGGGACAGGCGACAGCAGCAAGACCACCACCATCGGGGTGGGCCTCGACCCGAAATAGGAAGACGCGCTCGTCAGCTTCCTTCGGGCTAACCGAGACATCTTCGCGTGGAAACCAGCAGACATGCCAGGGGTGCCCAGGAACCTGATCGAGCACTCACTTAACGTCGACCCTAAAGCTACCCCGAAGTGACAACACCTCCGCCGCTTCGCCGCCGACAGAAGGGATGCCATCAAGAAGGAACTCGCCAAACTACTCGCGGCTGGCTTCATCAGAGAAGTCTTCCATCCTGAGTGGCTTGCTAACCCCGTCCTCGTCCGCAAGAAGAATTCGAACGAGTGGAGGATGTGCGTCAACTACACCGACCTCAACAAGCACTGCCCCAAGGACCCCTTTCGGGTTGCCGCAGATAGACCAAATCATCGACTCCACGGCGGGCTGTGACCTACTCTGCTTCCTCGACTGCTACTCCGGGTACCACCAGGTCGCTATCAAGGAAGAAGACCAGGAGAAGACCGCGTTCATCACCTCGTTTTGCGCGTACTGCTACACGACCATGTCCTTCGGGCTGAAGAACGCCGGTGCTACCTACCAGTGAGCTATCCAGGCCTGTTTCAAGAGGCAGCTCCACAAGAACATCGAAGCCTATGTGGATGACATGGTCGTCAAGACCAAAAACTCCGACATGCTCATCGCCGATCTTGAAGAGACTTTCGCATCCTTGCGAGAGTACCACTGGAAGCTCAACCCGAACAAGCGCGTCTTCGGCGTACCATCGGGCAAACTACTCGGCTTCATCATCAGCCATCGCGGCATCGAAGCCAATCCCGAGAAGACCTCCGCCATCACCAGCATGAAAGCTCCCACGTGCATCAAAGACGTGCAGAAGCTAACCGGGTTCATGGCGGCCCTGAACAGATTCATCTCGAAGCTTGGAGAATGGGGGCTCCCCTTCTTCAAATTACTCAAGCATCAAGAGAAGTTCACGTGGACTCCAGAGGCAGACCAAGCCCTTGCTCAGCTCAAGGACTTCTTATCCAAGCCACCAGTCCTCACGACTCCTCTCAAAAAGGAGCAGCTACTGCTCTACCTCACTGCGACTACTCACGTGGTCAGTACCGCCATCGTCGTCGAGCGGCAGGAAGACGGCCACGCCTACCCAGTCCAGCGACCAGTCTACTTCGTCAGTGAGGTCCTGTCGGAATCTAAGGCACGCTATCAACCAGTATAGAAGCTACTGTATGCAGTGCTCATCGCCTCGCGGAAGCTATGACACTACTTCCAGGAGTACTCGATCTCCGTCGTCACTGACTACCCGCTCGGCGACATTGTTGACGGTGTATTTTGGTGCACCTAGCATGTTCATTACACTTTGGTTTGGATTTGATTATGGAACTAACCCGCCACTAGGCACACTAATCATATAACGAGTTCATCTTTGTGCATGCATTTGGAAGTGTTATGTTTATGTAGGAAAACATGGACATAAAGGACGGATTCGCAACAAGTTCAAAGGAGCATTCATGGAGTCTTGTTCGTGTTTATGAGCTTGCTGAAATCACTTCCAATGGTGGTGAGGACCGAAGTGCTACGAGGAACACCCCGGGGATTGAAGCGTAAAAGATCAAACTTCATGCAAAGAGAGCCTCCATCTTGATCGCGAGGCTAACGGCGTCAAAATCATGCAAGTGGAGGGGGCAAAGTAGATAAGTGCGCGAGGACCCACGGAGCAAAAAGGGCGACCGAACCGGGCCGAAATTGGGCCTGGGCCGGCCGGCCCAGGCGGGCCGGCCCAGCCCACTTCGGGCACCGGTTCGGTCCCGTCTTCCTTGCCCTCGAAGGATCTTCGACCCTAAAACCCTCGACGCGCCGCCAACACAGGGGAGGGGAGTTATTCGCACCAGAAGGCCATCCACAAGCTAGAGAGAGAGGAGGAGGATCTCCGGCGGGAGATCAACCACCTCGAAGGAAGCACCCTCTCGTGGAGAAGAAGGAAGACACCGGCGGAAGGGAAACCATGATCAACGGTGCCATGATCAGCACCTTGATGGGGTAATCTTCTCATTCGTCCATGGGTTGTAATCGATCTTGAGATGTAATTGCACTTTGTCAGTTTATCTATCTATCATCTTGTGTTGAATATACTTTAATGCTTAAGGCTTGCAACCATGCCGTAAAGGGAGTATAGGCCTCAATGCTTCCTTGGATCCATTCAATACGCCGTGGCCATCAAAGGTCTAGTCATGAATACCTTCGCGTAGTGACGAGTACGAGAGGAGGGAAAGGGCGAAACCGTGGTCACATCCCCGATAGATTAGATTGGTTTTCATGTCTTTAAGCGATTGCATGCTCTAGTATCGTAGACCCGTGGGCGAGTGTCTTCTATCTTGATCGTTTATCATTCTCTCTAGTGTAGTTTAGTGTTTTCTAGTATAATAGTAATTAGGGTTTTAGTAGCTAGTGTGTCGTTGTTGATCGAACGCTTGTAATCCCCTTGCTCCGCGGATTGACAAGAACCTTGGGAATCCCGTGGTGAAAAAGGTGTGGGGTCCGTACGCTTGCGGATCGTAGAGGGATACGTCTTTTATCCGTCAACAAGCCCCTTTTTCGGCGTTCGTTGCCGGGGAGCAAGTTAGTTTACATCGTTTGATTTGCATCTAACTTAGTTTTATATTTTAGTTTATCTTTTATTTGCTATATCTAACATATATTTTCCAGAAAAACACTTGTTTCTTTTTTTTGTTTTTGTTTTTATCTTATTGTCTAGATGGAGTTCGTTAATCAACCCGTGGAAGAACCGGAGAAATCATTAAGGGATTACGCTAGCCCTCGATGTGAAGACATAAAAGTACAAGAGTCGGATTCGAAGCTCGAAGCGACCAAGTATGAAATTAAATCCAAGATCATCAAGATGGTGGCGGAAAACCCATTTGAAGGGATGGTTATGGAAAACCCATATAGACACATAAGGGATTTCACGACAATATGCAACACGGTGCGTCAAGAAGGAGTTCCCGTTGAATGGTTCAAATGGAATCTCTTCCCCTACTCACTTGCCGGCAAAGCAAAGACATGGTATTCGGTTGCGTCCTTTGAAGTTGAAGGCAATTGGAACAAGTTGACAAAGAAGTTTTGCGAGAAGTTCTTTCCAATTAGCAAGGTTCAACATCTAAGGAGGCAAGTGATCACTTTCATGCAAGGAGAAGAGGAAGGGATAGACCAAGCCTGGGATAGGTTTAATGAATTAATCCAACAAGGACCAAAACTCGGCTTCACCGGTGACGTACTCTTGCATACATTTTTCTTTTCCCTAACCCCTAGTTGCATGCGACACGTCGAAATGTGTGCAGGTGGGGATCTCATGGAGAAAACACTCATGGAAGCCGCCCAACTTCTACAAAAAGTTAGTAAAGCGGCTGCCATGCGAAGAGATTGGGAAACAAGACTTGCGGAAGAGCCGGAATTCAATTCAAGGAAGAAAAAGCTTGCTGAATTTTCTAAAGAGGCAACCCCGGAAGTCACAAAAGAGGAGCCAATCATGGAAAAGCTTGAACAAGAACACATCAAATCAAGAACTACAGCAAACGTCGACTTCGCCGCGCCAAATGAGACGAACAAGAGAAGCATGTCAAGCGCGAAGCCACTAAGGGAGTTCGAGCCAATGAATTGGGTTCCTATTGATTACGGAGAAGTATTCGACAAGAGAAGACCGTTCCCTAATCAAAAGGGAATGGCAAGAGCATTGGAAGTCGATTTCCCACCGGAGAAGAAAGCTGAAAATTCATACGACCTCGAAACCACCGGTGAGATTTTTGAAAAGCTCTTTGGAGATGACGTGGTGGATCCGGAGCATATTGCCGAGGTGAAGAGGATCATGGGGATCAAGCCCGAAGCATCACCATACGCTCGCCTTGCTGAAATTTATTCGATCGGATCCGAAGAAGAAGAGAAGATGACGCCGCACTTGAGTTGCGAGATCAACGGAGTTCAATGCAAAGCTTTATGCGACATCGGAGCCCAAGTAAGTGTTCTATCTTCTAAAATTTACGATAAAGTTCAATACCACAACCTAGACTTAGCCCCAACATCAACGAAATTAATTATGGGAGATGGTAGAACTATCAAACCTCTAGGTATTGCTTGCAACATGAAAGTAAAAATTTCTAGAAACTATATACCAACCGATTTCTTTGTTATTGATGCTTACCATGGTAAGTCTGATCATATAATCTTAGGTAGGCCTTTTCTTAAGTTGGTAGATGCCGTGTTAGATGCCGGAGAAGGCAAAGTAACAATGAACCTTAATGGAACAAAGTACACATATAACTTTCTTCGTGCTTCTAAACACCTTACTCCTTTTCCTCCCGAAGATGAAGAAGTAGAAGAGATAGATAGTCTTTGTTTTGTTGAAACCCTTAGAGACCCGCTGCAAAGAGCGATGGAAAATCAAATTAGTAATCAACAAGATGAAGAACTAGAGGAAGCGACAAAAGGCTTAGAGCCGCATGATGGTAGCGTGGAGGAAGAGAAGTTCGAAGACATAGGAGAAATCAAACCCGAGGAGCCACAAGTGCCCGAAGTAGACCTTAAACCTTTGCCCAAGGGATTAAAATATGAATTTTTGGGCCCGGACAAAACCTATCCGGTCATTGTGAGCGACGAGTTGAGCCCCGAAGAAAATGAAGCGTTGCTGATTTTATTAAAAAAACATAGGAAGGTGATTGGATATTCAATTAATGATCTCAAAGGTATTAGCCCAGCCTTTTGCACTCATCGTATACCAATGGAAGACCAATGTAAGCCTGTAGTGGACCATCAAAGGAGGCTAACCCATGCCATGCGAGAGGTAGTAAAGAAAGAGGTTATCAAGTTACTTGATGCCGGAATCATCTACCCGGTTCCACATAGCGAATGGGTGAGCCCGGTACATTGTGTACCGAAGAAAGGAGGTTTGACCGTGGTGAAGAATGAGAAGAACGAATTGATACCGCAAAGAACCGTGACCGGGTGGCGGATGTGTATCGATTACCGTAAGCTTAACAAAGCGACGAAGAAAGATCACTTCCCCCTACCGTTCATAGACGAGATGCTCGAGAGGTTAGCAAACCACGCTTATTTTTGCTTTCTCGATGGATACTCGGGGTTCATGCAAATTCCCATTCACCGGAAGATCAACATAAGACAACGTTTACGTGTCCTTACGGAACGTTTGCATATAGGAGGATGCCCTTCGGCCTATGCAACGCTCCGGCCTCTTTTCAACGTTGCATGATGGCCGTGTTTTCGGAATTCATCGAAGAAATTGTTGAAGTGTTTATGGATGATTTTTCCGTTTACGGGAAGACGTTCATGGATTGCTTAGCAAACTTAGAAAAGGTCCTTACAAGGTGTGCGGAGGTAGATTTGGTTTTAAATTGGGAAAAGTGCCACTTCATGGTTAAGCAAGGCATAGTGCTCGGACATGTTATATCCGAGAGAGGAATTGAAGTGGACAAGGCTAAGGTAGAGACGGTTGAGCAACTCCCACCTCCTACGGATGTTAAGTCCTTAAGGAGCTTTCTAGGCCATGCCGGATTCTATAGAAGATTTATAAAGGACTTCTCGAAGATCACTAAGCCTTTAACGCACCTTCTTCAAAAGGATGTGGCTTTCGACTTTGATGAGAAGTGTCTAGCGGCATTCCGGACCTTGAAAAATGCGTTGGTGAGTGCTCCCATCATCCAACCTCCGGATTGGAGCCAACCTTTCGAGATCATGTGTGACGCAAGTGACTACGCCGTAGGCGCGGTCTTGGGACAAAGAAAGGAAGGCCGAGTTCACGCCGTTTACTACGCTAGCAAAACTCTTAGTGGGGCACAATTAAATTACGCTACTACGGAAAAAGAGTTGTTAGCGGTGGTATTCGCTTTCGAAAAATTCAGATCTTACATCGTGAACTCAAAAGTCATTGTTTACACCGACCACGCAGCCATCAAGTATCTCTTGGCTAAGAAGGAAGCTAAACCACGTTTGATTCGTTGGATCCTTCTTCTCCAAGAGTTTGATGTTGAAATTCGTGATAAAAAGGGGGTGGAAAATGTTGTGGCCGATCATTTGTCTAGGATGAATCGTGGACAAGATCATAAAGAGCCCATAGAAGATAAGATGAGAGATGACCACCTCTATAGAGTGCTTGATAAAGATACTTGGATGATCGACATCATTCGAGCAATTCGAAAGATGCCCCTCGACCATCTAGACAAAAACACTCAAAGGAAGATAATTTCCGAAAGTAAGAAATATTTTTGGGATGCACCATACCTCTTCAAGCTTGGCAATGATGGAGTGATGAGAAGATGTGTGCCAAGAGAAGAGAGGCTTGAGATTCTAAGGAAGTGCCACTCGGCGGAGTACGATGGGCACTATAGCCATTTTCGAACCGAAGCAAAAGTATGGTCGAGCGGATTCTATTGGCCGGAGATGCATGAAGATACTAAAAGATATGTTGCGTCATGCCCCGAATGCCAAAGAACCGGAAACATCTCTCAAAGAAATTCTATGCCTTTGAAATACAACTTGCAAATCGACATATTCGATGTATGGGGCATAGACTTCATGGGGCCTTTTAAAAACTCATTTGGATTCGAGTATATACTTGTTATGGTTGATTATGTATCCAAGTGGGTAGAGGCTATACCATGTCGTAAAGCTTCCACGGAGGAGTCCATCACTATGATCAAGAACGTGATTTTTCCCCGTTTCGGTACACCGAGAATCTTGATAAGTGATGGAGGAACTCATTTCACCGGGAAGAACTTCAAAAAGTGCTTGTCCAAGTTGGGAATTGAGCATAGGGTCTCCACGGCCTATCACCCACAAACCAACGGACAAGCGGAAACATCAAATAGGCAATTAAAAGGCATACTTAACAAAACCATAGAGAAGGGAGGCAAAGATTGGTCAAAGAAATTAGACGGAGCTTTATGGGCTTATCGAACGGCGTTTAAAACACCGATAGGTATGACCCCTTATCAATTCGTCTATGGAAAAGCTTGCCACCTTCCGGTTGAGTTAGAACATAAAGCCTATTGGGCGATTAAAGAGATGAACCTTGATCTCGATGCCGCGGTGGTGAAACGGAGAATTCAAATAAGCGAGCTAGAGGAGTTGAGGTTGAAAGCATATGAAAACGCAAGCATATACAAGGAGAGAATCAAAAGGTGGTATGATAAAAGATTGAAGAAAAAAGAATTTAAAGAAGGAGATAAGGTCCTCCTCTACAATTCGAGGTTTAAAACCTTCGGAAAGGGGAAATTGCAAAGCAAGTGGGACGGACCTTATGTTGTGCATTCGGTGTTCTCCAACGGAGCGGTAACCATTATGGATATAAACGGCGATCAATTTGTGGTGAATGGACAGCGGCTTAAGGTTTACTACGAACCCGATGTCGTGCCCATTCATCATGTTGACGTCTTTACCATGGAGGAAGAGCCCGAACGTCCCGTCTAGGACGAAAAACAAGGCATCAACTTCTGTAAATAATTTTTCTTTTAGTTTTCTGGAGTTTTTCACGAAGATTAACTGGGCCAACTTTTTCCCATGGGCTGAGGAAGAAAAAAATAGGGCGGTGTGCAAAAAACCGGACCGGCCCGGCCCCCGAGGCAGGGTGAGCCGGCCGGCCCAGGCGGACCGGCCCAGGGGTGGCCCGACGCCCGATGACCCCGAATTTCGCCCGAATTGCTCCTTTTTGACTTCCTTGTTTGGTCGGAAAATTTTAAGGGAAGTGTAAAAAAGGAAAATAAGGTTCCCGGGGCTTTTCTCTCAGGACTATATATTTGGCCGAATTGGGAGCTCGAGAATCAAACCTTTCAAGCAATGTGTTGCACCCTTGTAGCAGCCATTGAGCCTCCAAAAAGCTTAGAGTTGAAGCTAGAAGCCAAGAAGCCATCGATGGAGGAGGCGATGCGATGCGAGGTCAAGCTACCCGTTAAGAGGACCGCACGTATCCGTTGCGGAGGACGTGTCCCGACCGGAGCTCTTGCATCTCGCAACCCCGTCGAAGGAGAGAAGGTCCCTACACCCGTTCGAAGGTCGGCACGCCTCCAAGGCATCAAGCGCAAGGATTACAAGGAGGTGTCGCCGGAGCCTAAGGATTATGGGGATAGCGACTACTCCGACGATCGTAGCCCGAGCTCGTGGGCGGCCGCCGGTAGAGACGACGATGATTGGGATGAGCAGCCCAATGAATGGACTCCCGAAGGCCCCAACGGCAACGGCAACGGCGGTGGCGAAGGCAACGACAATGGAGGTGGCGACGACGGTGGTGACAACGGTGGAGATTATGGCGACGACGACCCCTTCGGATTGCATCCGGTGTCTCGTCGAGTTTGCCGTCAATCCATCGCGGATCTCTACACGTCGGCCGACGAATGTCTCCAAGCCATGGAAGCGATGAAGCAGCGTATGGAGGACTTGGAGCGCGTAGTTGAAGATGACTACAAGTTCCTTAACCGCAACGTGCGCAAACTTTTCGGCATGGTTGGAAACATGAGAGGCAAGTGGTGCAAAACTTGCTTGAAGTACCATTAGATTTAGTTTTCCCCTTAGGATTTTTGTAAGTTACGACGAGGACGTCGTATGTTTTAAGCGTGGGGGAGAGCTAGCTCGCTAGCCTTAGCTTTTGAACTTCAAGTTTAGGTTCGGTTTAATCTTCGTGTGAGAGTCTTAGTGTTTTAATGAGTCTTTAGTTTTTGAGTCCGTTTTAAAATTTTCGCAAGTGTCTTAAATTAGTGTCGAGTCAAGAAAATCAAATAAAAAGAGTCTTTATATATATCTTTGTGTTTTATGTATTGTTTATCTTTATTTACTTGTTTGTTTAATCTTCGATTCTTGATATATGAACACAAGTATGTGGTTTGAAAATCGTTTACCGTGGTGCTTAGTGGAATCGCTACTACTTAAAGTACCCATACCGCACTTCAATCTTGAGCTTCACATGCTAGTTGTGCTATGTTCGATGCTAAAAATTGGAGGATTTCAGTTCTGAAAATTATTTTAAAACCCTTGTAATAAAGGTTAGCAAAACCTCTTTTTCCAAGTTGAGAGTAAGAAAAAAATTCCTATCCAAAGCCAAGTTTATTTTTTTCGCTCCACCATAAGTGTGATTAGCACGATGAGTTAGGCTAGGACCCTTCTCTCTTGGTGAGTTTTAATTTCGAGCAAAGATCATGTCCTTGTGCTTATCTTTTGTTGCTAGCCTCGTCATATATTCGGTCCATGACTTTCACAACGAAAGTCATGAATATCGCTGGATTCCATACCCAACCCTATACATCTCTTTTGTACATCATATTCCTTGAACACAACCTATTTTCAAAGTTTCGTCTCGTCTCTAGCATGATTTATTTAAAAATTTCAGATTGTATGCATGCGAGGAAAGAGAGAATTGAAAGCTTTGAAAAGTTGTCAAGAGAGAGAGAAATAAAGAAAAAAAGTATGTGGATGGAAAAGAAAGAAAGAAAGAAAGAAAAATCATATGTGAATGAAAGAAGAAAAGAAAAAGAGAGAAAGATGAGTTAGCAATGAAGATATGAGAGGGATGGATCAAGTGAAAGAAAAGAAAAAAAATAAAGTGTAAGGAAGGATGTCACGTTGATTGTGAGACGAAACTTTTACTCTATTTCCAACCATGTGCAATCCGACAACGAGGACATCATTGGTGCCTTGAAGTCACAATTTTCTTTTGCCCTTGCACATGTCCACCATTCTAAATCTTCTCATCCTTGATATCCCTACATATGGTTAATTCTCATGATCATTGGCTTTGAAAGGTAGACAACCATTAGAGGAAGTTCTTAGTTTGACAATACTTGTGTTGATTGCGCTAGCCCTACCTATAGCTCCACTTTTACATGATATATGAGAGATTAATGGGAGGTGAGAGTTTTATAAAATTTGGTTAGGATAACCACTTCATATGAGTGACTTGAGAGAGCTTGGAGAAAGGTTTTTGCCTAACACTTGTTGCAGGAATTTTTGTTTTGAAAACCATAAAAACCCTCCGATGGAAGCAAAGGAGTAAGCATGGCTGAAATTGAAGACTTCAAGTGAAGAGTTTGAGTTGTGGGGTAAATCTTGACGTGGTAAAAATTCTAAACGCCCATGTTTATGTTTGATTATCATTACTTTGTGTTTATGTATTAAAGATGAAGGGATTGACTAACTTGTGAAGAAGGATAAGTGGTACACGATTACATTCCTTGGACGAAGTTCTTTTACGAGTACTTGCTCGAGGACGAGCAAGAGCTAAGTGTGGGGGAGATGTTGACGGTGTATTTTGGTGCACCTAGCATGTTCATTACACTTTGGTTTGGATTTGATTATGGAACTAACCCGCCACTAGGCACACTAATCATATAACGAGTTCATCTTTGTGCATGCATTTGGAAGTGTTATGTTTATGTAGGAAAACATGGACATAAAGGACGGATTCGCAACAAGTTCAAAGGAGCATTCATGGAGTCTTGTTCGTGTTTATGAGCTTGCTGAAATCACTTCCAATGGTGGTGAGGACCGAAGTGCTACGAGGAACACCCCGGGGATTGAAGCGTAAAAGATCAAACTTCATGCAAAGAGAGCCTCCATCTTGATCGCGAGGCTAACGGCGTCAAAATCTTGCAAGTGGAGGGGGCAAAGTAGATAAGTGCGCGAGGACCCACGGAGCAAAAAGGGCGACCGAACCGGGCCGAAATTGGGCTCGGGCCGGCCGGCCCGAGGCGGGCGGCCCGGCCCACTTCGGGCACCGGTTCGGTCCCGTCTTCCTTGCCCTCGAAGGATCTTCGACCCTAAAACCCCCGACGCGCCGCCAACACGAGAGAGGGGAGTTATTCGCACCGAAGGCCATCCACAAGCTAGAGAGAGAGGAGGAGGATCTCCGGCGGGAGATCAACCACCTCGAAGGAAGCACCCTCTCGTGGAGAAGGAGGAAGACACCGGCGGAAGGGAAACCATGATCAACGGTGCCATGATCAGCACCTTGATGGGGTAATCTTCTCATTCGTCCATGGGTTGTAATCGATCTTGAGATGTAATTGCACTTTGTCAGTTTATCTATCTATCATCTTGTGTTGAATATACTTTAATGCTTAAGGCTTGCAACCATGCCGTAAAGGGAGTATAGGCCTCAATGCTTCCTTGGATCCATTCAATACGCCGTGGCCATCAAAGGTCTAGTCATGAATACCTTCGCGTAGTGACAGTACGAGAGGAGGGAAAGGGCGAAACCGTGGTCACATCCCCGATAGATTAGATTGGTTTTCATGTCTTTAAGCGATTGCATGCTCTAGTATCGTAGACCCGTGGGCGAGTGTCTTCTATCTTGATCGTTTATCATTCTCTCTAGTGTAGTTTAGTGTTTTCTAGTATAATAGTAATTAGGGTTTTAGTAGCTAGTGTGTCGTTGTTAATCGAACGCTTGTAATCCCCTTGCTCCGCGGATTGACAAGAACCTTGGGAATCCCGTGGTGAAAAAGGTGTGGGGTCCGTACGCTTGCGGATCGTAGAGGGATACGTCTTTTATCCGTCAACGGACACCTTGTGGAACAAAGATGCTACCGGAAGGATCTCGAAGTGGGCGGTCGAACTCGGCGCCCTCAACATCGACTTCAAGCCACGAACGGCCATCAAGTCGCGAGGCACTAGTCGACTTCATGGCGAGTGGCGGGAAAATCGCCTACCTACTCCAACTGAGCGCCCAGAGCATTGGGTGATGTACTTCGACGGCTTGCTCAAGCTTGAAGGCGCAAGTGCAGGGGTACTCCTGATTTCCCCAACGGGCAAACAACTCAAGTACGTCCTGCAGATCTTTTGGAAGGTCTCAAACAACGAGTTCCATCACGTCTACTGCCTAGACGCCTACTGCCTAGAAGTCCGCAAACCCTACTCGCGCATGGACGCCTACTGCCTAGAAGTCCGCAAGCTCGAGAACAAGTTCTACGGTCTCGAGTTCCATCACGTCGTCCGCGACAACAATGTTGCAGCGGACGTCCTGTCAAAGCTTGGCTCTACTCGCGCTCAAGTACCAGCGGGTGTCTTCGTCCATGAGCTTCACGCGCCATCCATCCCAGAGCTGGTGCCACCGACCACTGATCCAGCACATCCCCTAGCTGGCCAGGAGGTCATGATGATAGACGTGGACTGGCGGCAACCCTTCATCGACTACATCCGCGAGCAGAAGGTTCCCACGAACAAGAACTTGGCCGAGCAACTCATCCGCCGCGCCAAGTCCTATGTCCTAGCCGGAGACAAGCTCTACAGGTGGGGCGCATCTTCCGGAGTACTAATGAAGTGCGTCCCCCGAGAAGAAGGCGAGGGCATCTTGGAGGAGATCCATAAAGGCGTCTGCGGCAACCACGCATCTTCACGCACGCTGGTCAGCAAGGCTTTCTGACGAGCTTTCTACTGGCCCACAGCTCTGGGTGATGCCGAAGAACTCGTCAGAAGGTGCCACGGGTGTTAATACTTCGCCAAGCAACAACATGTCCCGGCCTACAAGCTAGTCACCATACCACCAACCTGGCCCTTCGCCTGCTGGGGGCTCGACATGATTGGGCCTCTCCCAACTGCGCCAGGTAGATTCAACAGAGTCTTGGTGGCCATCGACAAGTTCACCAAGTGGATCGAGGTCAAGCCGGTCACATGCCCCAAGGACGACAGAGTACTCGACTTCTTGGATGATCTCGTGCATCACTACGGACTAGCCCATCGCATCATCACAGACCTGGGCTCCAATTTCAACAATCACCAGTTCTGGGGGTACTGCGAGAATAGCGGGATCAACGTCTGATACATCTCAGTCGCCCACCCTCGGGCCAATGGACAAGTCGAGCGTGCCCACGGGATGGTACTCGACTCTCTCAAGAAGCGACTACACGATGCCGCTAACTCAAAAGGAGGCAAGTGGATCAAGGAACTACCCAATGCACTCTGGGGGCTGCGTACTCAACCCTCCAAGACAACGGGACAATCGCCATACTTCCTGGTCTACGGCTCCGAAGCAATTCACTCTGCCGACGTCATGTGGGATTCGCCGGCAGTAGAGCAATACGACGAAGGCATATCTGAAGATAGCAGGCGAGTTGATATCGTTGGACTCAAAGAAGCTCGCTGTGCCGCCCTCGTCCAATCAGCAAGGTACCTTGAGGGTATCCGACGCTACCATGATCGCAACGTCAGGGAACACTCCTTCAACGTTGGCGATCTCGTCCTCCGCCGCATCCAGAACACGGAAGGACTGCACAAGCTCAACTCGCCATGGGAAGGTCCCTTCACAGTTGCAAAGGTGACCGGACCAGGCTCCTACCGCCTCCAAAGTCTTGAAGGCGAAGACGTCAGCAACTCGTGGAATATCGACCAACTCTGTCGATTCTACGCCTAGTCTCTCCACTACCCTGGGGCTCAAGTCTGCACGACTACTCCAAGACCCCTTCGCTGTAAGCGGCCTCCGGGTCCAGGCACTAGTCTTCGGACTACTCTACTCCAAGATCTAGCGTTCACGGCTACTAACGGATCTCGGGCTGCTCAGAGCGTCAAAGGACTCCAGCAACGGTCTATTAAGAGACCATGTACTTCTAGATCTAGCCTACACGGCTACTAACGGATCTACTGCTGTAAGCGGCTATGCGCCCTTGCACTACTTAGCCGTAGGCGGCCTCCGGGTCCTGGCGACTACACTTGTAAAACGGCCCTGGCCATCCAGGTGTACTTCTTTCAGTAATAAAGTTTGATTATCTATCAACCAACTTACTGTATCTCCCTCAACGGGCCTACTGGCGAGTACCACTACTCGTGACAACTCCATGATGAGCACTCCGCATATATATATCTCGTGACAACGAGTACTCATTTATGGAAGCTTTCTCATTCATACTCAAACAAGTTCATTACAACTTTGTTCATATACAACTACTGCTACAAGCTAACCCTACAGGACTACTGGAGGTTTAGCTTTCCGGCGACTTGTTCAGCTATTGGCGCCATCTTGCTCATTAGTACAGTTGGCGGCTAGTCCACCCGCGACTACATCCATCGGAGCCTTGGGGAAGTACGACTTCATGTATGTCAAGACTTGATTGGGGATGGACTTCGCAAGATGCTTGATGTACGTTGCCAGACGACCGGGAGCCTCTCTCAGCCGGTCAACCAATGGAGCAATTTTCGGCCCGCCCGGATGAGGCACCAACAGCCTTGCAATGGGAAGTGTGTCTTCTTCAAGTTCTTTGAGTTGTCCCCGCAACTTCTCGCAATCTTCATTCAGCTTCTGCAGGGATTTGTAGTAGTTGACAAGATCACGATCTGAGGCAATCCGAAGCTCCATGTGCTTATCGCACTCGTAAGCCAACTACTTATAATCATATTCAAGTACCTCGTGGGCCTCCTTCTCCTGGTAGAAGAGATTCTTCATGTCGACTTCTGAGGCCTTCAGCTGCTCAACCCGGGTCTCAAGCTCTGCAATCAACAAAGACGACGATGTCAGACTACTACAGGGTACTTCCAATAGGTACTCGACAAGACAACAGCATACATTTGTTCTTATTGCGGAGCGACTTGTTCTTGCGCACCAGTTCGTCGCTCTTCGCCTGCATGTCTTGGACTTCATTATGGTACTAGGCGAAGGCACCATCAAGCTTCGACTGGAGCATGGCAGAGTGCTTCCTGGCCTTAGCGAGTTCTTCTTCCAATGCTTCCGCCCGGAGCACTGTATCGCCATATCCTTGGAGCATCTCAAATTTCTGTCGGGATCTCTCCATGACATCCCGCAGCAGACAACAATTGTTACTCGGGTACTCAGCACTTATGGCAGATCGACCATTCAAGGGTACTGATAACTTACCTTCATCCATTGCTCGGCCCGGCGCATCGCCTCCAAGTTGCGCGCTACTGCTGCTGGGTCGACGAGATCGTCCGCCAGAAGCTCGATCCCACCACGACTAGTTGTGGCGGCCCCGGACATCGGCGCCGAACGGATCGGCTCCGCATCCTGAATCTCTGGCAAACGGACGACTACTTCCAGGCTTGATTCTGGCAGTACTTCGTCGCGCTTCTCTTCAGCCACCCCGGGGGCTCCTTCGCTGGCTACCTCCACCGGCTCGGTTGCTGCTTTGGTGGCTTCTTGGGTCTCCGGCATCACGCCTTCAACAGGCATGGCCTCGGGGATGGTGCTTCCCTCGGCCTCGGCCCCTGTCAACAGAACACACATGGATTAGTTTCCCAGGGGCTACGACCACTACTTGAGGAAGGCTGCGTTTGTGCAGTACACTTACCTTCTACTATGCTAGCCTCCGGCAGTGTAGACTCTACGACCGGCGCCACGATCTCAGCTTGGGGGAGGGGAGCAGACTCCTCGGTAGCTGGCGTGGAATCTTCTTCAACCGCTGCTGCGCTGGGTTCATCTCCCTCCCAGGACAAGTCTGTCGATATCCTGCACAGTACAAAATTGGTTGTCAACCAAGTACGACTACCAATCTACATGTACTACCCGGGAAAGATCTTCACTTACAAGCTCGACCTGACAACAGTCACGGTCGGGGCGCCAATTATGCTGGCGATGTCGACAAGCCCGGCTTCAGCGGGCGCCTCTTCTTCGGCTTCAGTTGCCGCTGGCTCTTCAGCAGTAGGGGCTGCGGCCGGCTCCGTCCTGCTCTCAGCGACCGGCGCCTGCGACTCGACTTCTATAGTCGACCGCTGCGACACGAGCTCTTCCACGGTGGGGGCTGGGCTGCGGCTTCTTTGAGCCGGCTCCCTCACCGTCTCCCAGTCGCCTTCGTCCCCTTGGTCTACGGGGTCGGAAGGCGGAATCTCCTGCAAGCATTCGGAATTCTGTTGTCAGTATACATAACATTGCAAGTCAAGTACTCGACTACTCTACTCGAAGAGTTTACCTCTTGAGACGTAGTCTCAGTGACCTTCAACTTCTTGGCGACGCGCTTGCGTGCCACTTTGCGCGGCCTCCTCGGCGGCGCAGGCAGACTAGCCTCCAAACTAGTCGAAGGATCGTGGATGAGGTGGACATTGGCCAGTCCAGGGCGGCCAAACCTCGATCGCAGCTGGAATCGCTCCTGAAGTGTCTCCTCGTCTTCCTCATCTGACGTGTCCTCGACGATGACGGTGTCGTCACCTTCGCCGACTTCGCGACGCTCCTTGGCTTTTCCCTTCCCCTCCTCCGGGATATTTACAAGTCAGGGAGGCGAAGCCGGCTCAGAGACAAACTTTACTATGTCATCCTGCAACAAGTACATTGGGTGAGCACGACTACTACCACATAATCAGTACTCATACACTGAGTGCGGCTACTGACCTCGTTCGGCGGATGAGCGGCGGAGTACTCGGGGACCGGACAGGGTGTGTACGCCGGGATGTCCTTGAAGATCCTGCCCATCCTATCGATGATGTCGTCATCATCAATCTCACCGCCAGGCATCCGCGAAGAGTCGCCCTCGCCGGTGTACTGGTAGCTGAGGGTGTCGCGAGCCATCAGTGGCTGCAACCTCCTCTTCATGAAGCTGAAGGCCACATGTTCGGCCATCAGCCCGGCTTCCCTCAAAGCCTTGATCTTCAGCAGCAGTTCGGGTAGCTGGATACCCTCCTGCATCATCGGCTCCGTATTCCACCAGGGCCGGTGTTTCGGCTGCTTCCCGCTGGGCTTCGGCAGCTCCGGGTGGTGGTTGGTGATGTAGAACCACTTCGACTTCCAGTCCTGGTTGGAGTCGATCAACTTGTACGCCAAGTACTGCTCAGCGGCGTCTTCGCGTATCTGGATGCCGGCCCCTCCGACTACTCTCAGGTCATTGGCGCTCGGCTGGGGTTTCACGCGGAAGAACTTCCGGAATAGCACCCAGTGGGGCTTGATCCCCAAGAACGCTTCGCAGAAATGGACGAAGACAAATACGTGGAAGATGCCATTAGGGTTCAAGATAAGGTACTCGATACCGTAATAGTCGAGGAGACCTTTGAAGAAGTCACTCGCTGGGAGAGCCAACCCGCGCTCCACGAATCGCGCAAACATTGGGATCTCATCAGGATTCTTCTCCATCGGGTACGGATCTCCCACGGCGGCGCGCCACATGTCGACCTCCTTCTCCCAGAGGAATACGCTGTTCAGCAGTGCCAACAGGTCCTCAGTCTTCGCTTTGGACTTCTTCCACTCCTTGTTTGGATTTGGGCGTGGGGGAGACACCGGCGGTGTTGACCCTCCGGCGGATCCAGCCTCCACCTCGCGGGATCTCTTCTTCCCGGCGGAGGACTTCATGCTCTTTGATGGTGAGGGCTTCATTCTCCAAGTGCAGCGGGTTTTCACTCGCATTCGCTCGGGGGCTGCGGCGGTGGCTACTGACGGCGGTGTGCGTGGATCTACGATTTCCGGCGCGGTGGCAGTGTGCACTGGCGGCAGCCTCTTAGGGTGGCTGCAAGTGCGGGGGGGGGGGGGGGGTGAAAAACCCTAAGGGTTTTGGCTTTTATTTATAAGTCAACCGGCGGCTCCGCAACGGCCAGATGGATATGTTTCAAAACAGCTGACTCAGCGGCGGCACCTGACCTTTCAACTTCCAGTAGTCGATGCGCCTTATCTCGGGGGCTCGGCTACATCTACTTAACTTCTTGGGTAGCGACAAGTTTAAAGAGTAACTCAGGACACATTCTACATTCAAGATGACCCTTCAATTCGAGAGGAAGTACTCGACTCAAGGCTCGGGGGCTCCGTGCCACGTGTCCTTCGGTTTTTTCTCTGGATTTTGCGGGATAATCTTGCCAGAACTTCAGATTGACCCTCAGCCAGAGTCTATGACTCAACCTAAAGCTCGGGGGATACTCCATATGGAGTGCGATTTTGCAATCGCACTTCCATATAAACTTCGTCTTCAAGACAACGCGAGTATTGTTGAAGACCTTCAAGAGCGGAACTCGAGGACGCTTGGGAACTACTCGAGAAGACTTCAAGATTACTCAAGGATCAGCTGGAGTACCTTTCAGCCTCGGGATGTTTCAAGTACTCTTGAGGACTTTCGGCTTGTAGTACTCGGGGACGCTTGGGGGCTACTTGTCAAGGCCGTCAAGACTACTCAAAACTATCCTGCTCGACTACAAAGTACTCGGGGGCTTGTCGTATGGACCTCACTGGGCCCACTACCTCGGTGGGTACCAGGACCGACTACTCGGTGGGCCCCTGGGACTACCCGGCTTGTGCCACACAGCACCTGATGGCGTGAGGCGCAAGGACTACGGTGGAGAAGTACTCAGATAGGAAGCTATACATGCCTTGTACTGTGTAGAGGACTCCTAGACGTACACGACCAGTACTCTCTCCCTAAACCGACCTGTAACCCTACCTCTCGGACTATATAAGGCAAGGCAGGGACCCTTCTCTCTCATACGTATCATCTTGTAATCACACCCAATCAATCCAGAGCTACGCAGCATAAAGGACATAGGGTATTACGCACCTCGCGGCCCGAACCTGTGTAAACTGTGTGCCACGTGTCTCTTCCTTCGAGTTACCGATCTCGGTGAGGCCACATTCATCTACCTCGGGTACTCCCCTTGGTAGGTTGCTGGTCTAAAACACCGACACCCATCTCTAGAGCACCTCATTCTTCACTTGGTTGGCACACTTCGTGTTTGTTACTCTTGGATCTTTGAGCTCCTAGCTGGCTAGGCGTTGCCTTGGAGCATCCAAAGGTTGTGGCTGCCCAAGGAAGTTTGTATTATCCCGAATTTGAGTAATTAACTCCAGCTTGATCTTTGTGGTCGCTAGAGGGAGGAAAGTGACCTAGGTGTAAAGGTCCACCCTTTGTGGGTACCTCAACGGAGACGTAGACCTCAAGGTGTGAGGTTGAACTCCGGTAACAAATCCTTGTGTCTCTTGTGCTTGTTCCTCTTGTTGCATGCTTGTTCCTCTCTTGAGCACATATCTAGGGTTTGGTGCCGATCTACTTTGTGTTGAGGTTTCTACAAGATTGGAGTGGATAAATAGGTTTGTCTCATCCCAGTGCATAACCTATTTTCACAGATTTGCATTTGAGCAAGTTTAATTTCTGTCGAATTTTATCCCCCCCCGACAGGCCAGAATATCTGGACATTTTCCCACATTCTCCGGATTTCCCAGAGTATCCGAAAACTGCGGACCTGATTTAACAGCTGTGAAAAAGTTGTGATTTTTCAGGTTCGACTATTCACCCCCCTCTAGTCGACATCTTGATCCTTTCAATTGGTATCAGAGCCAAGTGCTCCATATTTGAAGCTTAACTGCTTGGAGTTAATAAGATGTCGAATCCAAGTGATCAAGCCCCACCTCTCGCCGAAGGTGATCCCGTCAACAACGTTGTTGGCACACCTCCCGTCCTACCTCAAGGAGGCAACACCCTTGGCGCAAGCACAAGCCATCAAGCGCATGGACATGGTGATGATTCCTCCGATAGTGAGGATGAAGAGTTTGATGATGCAAGGTCCAACCGCTACGCTCGACGAACATCATCAAGGGACTATACTCGAACCTCTTTCGATTACTCTCGTTTATCCTTTAACTATCCATCGGGTTCTAGCCACATTGGGAAGATACCCCAATTTGATGGAACCGGCTATTCCAAGTGGAAGAACTCGATGGAGGAGTATTTGATGGTGGTGAATCCCGCACTTTGGACTATTGTGACCAGGGGTATTACCTTTCATAGTGGTGATGCAACGCTAACTCAAGAGCAAGCAAATGAGATACAAAGAAACTATCAAGCCATACGCATCATCAAGAGTTCACTCACGTCCGAAGAGTATGACAAGGTGGATGGATTGAAGTCCGCTGAGGAAGTGTGGGACACTTTGTTCATCAACCGTGAAGGGACAAAGCAAGTAAGAGAAGGAAGAATTCAAGCTTTGGAAAGTGAGCTCAATCGGTTTGTCATCAAAGATGATGAGTCTCCTCAAGACATGTACAACCGCTTGAACAAGATCATCAACAAAATAAAGTCACTAGGAAGTACAAGATGGGGAAGAAGAGAAGTGGTTGACAAGATCCTCTCCGCATACATGACAAGGGATGTTCAACTCCCAACACTCATAAGGGAGAAGAGAGGCTTCAATAAGTTCACTCCGGCGGATGTGATTGGAAGAATGGAAGAACACCTCATCACCGTCAAAGAGTCAAAGCTTTCACAAGAAATGTCAAAGATGCATGAACAACTTGAGAAAAACAAGGGAGTGACCCTCAAGGCATCTAGCAAGGAGAGGAAGTCAAGCTCATCAACTTCAAAGACCGTGGTCGAGGAAGATAGTGATGAAGATAGTGACATGAACATGACTCCCGAGCAAAAGGCTCTCTTTGTGAGGAAGTTCAACAAGATGTTCAAAAAGAGTGGCTTCTTCAACAAGAACAAAGACAAAGACAAGATCAAGATGAAGAGGACTTCCAAGAGCCTGTGCTTTGGGTGTGGCAAGGAGGGTCATTTCATTGTGGAATGCCCCAACATAAGAGTGAGGAAAAGAGACACCAACAAGAACGACAAGAACAAGAAGAAGGAAGTTGGTGAAGCTCACTTGGGTGAAGAATGAGATTCAAATGATGATAGCTCCGACTCCGATGATGAAACGGGTCTTGCTACCATATCCATTGGGGAACCAATCAACAAGTCATCACTCTTTGAAGATCTCACCGAAGATGAAGATGACTTCACCCACACTTGCCTCATGGCTAGGGGCTCCAAGGTAGACACTCCCACCTCGCCCCTAGATGATGATAGTGAAAATGATTTTGACTTTGAAAAAATGATCACTAGCTTTGGTAAAAAGGCAACTAAGAAAATCATTTTTTTAATGAAAGAAACAGAGAATAGAGAAGGGACTCTAGAGGTGCAAAAAGAACTCTTTAGACTTGAGAGGGAGAAAACCATTGCCCTTGAGAATGCCCTTGTAATTGAAAACAAGGGTTTCAAGGTGCAAGAGGACTTGCTCAAGGAAAAAGAGATAGAAACTCTTAGTCTCAAGAAATCCCTAGCCAAAGATGAGTTGATAGTAGATGAATTAACTAGGTAATCTTTCCTAGCTAAGGATGCTTGCAAGAAACTTGAGGGTGAAAAGCTTGAACTTCAAAAGAGCTTTGATAGCTTAAAGACTAGTCACATAGCATTAGAAGTTCAACTTGACAACCTCAAGAATAATGCTACAACTACATCTAATGATGCTTTCTCTAACTCTCAAACATCAACAAGCAATGGTTGTTCTAGATGTTATAAAATTGATGTAAATGCTTGTGCTACTAATGTTGTCGAGATGAATGCCATGAAGAAAGAAATTGCTAGGTTGTCAAACTCTCTCATTGATGAAAAGAAGAAAGAACCTAAGAGAGGTGAGTTTGAGAACCACACCAAAGGTTTTGGGTCAAGCTACATGAAGAAGTTTGGCTTTGCGGATGGGAAGGGGCTTGGTAAGCAAGAGAAAGGAACAAAAGACCCCATCCCATTCATCAAGAACTACCACACCAAGGGTATGGGAACAAGAAATGTGGTACATGGCATGAATCAATTGGGTGTCAAGAACTTTGACAACCAAGGTAGGTACAACACACCTATCATGTTCAAGAGCACCCAAGTTACAACAAGTGGACCACAACCTAAGGCAAACACCAAGCCAAACAAGTTGAGCAAGAAGCCGAAGCCACATGCCTCACAAGATAGCTTCTATGCCGATTATGTGTTGACTTGGAACCACAAGAGTAAGGTGGTTGACAAGTATGTGGGACCCCACACAAAAGGAACATTGATCAAAAGGAATGTGTGGGTGCCCAAAGTTCTTGTGACTAACACTCTAGGACCCAAATACACTTGGGTACCTAAAACACAAGCATAATTTGTTTTGTAGGCATACTCCTCCGGTGGAACAAAATGGGTGATTGATAGTGGATGTACAAATCATATGACTAGGGAGAAGAAAATGTTTACATCTTGTGATATGATTGAAAATCCTACGAAAAGAATTGCCTTTGAAGGCAATGGTTGAGGAACGGTTGTTGGTCTTGGTAAAATTGCTATCTCAATCAATCATTCAATTTCCGATGTTTATTTGGTTGAATCTTTGGACTACAATTTGTTGTCCGTCTCAGAACTTTGTGAGATGGGCTACAATTGTTTGTTCACCAATGAGGGTGTGATCATCTTTAGAAGGGGCGATGACTTTGTTGCCTTTAAGGGTGAACTCAAGGGAAGGCTTTACTTGGTGGATTTTTCATCGGATAAAGCCTAACTTGATACATGCTTATTGGCAAAGTCTAGCTTGAGTTGGCTTTGGCATCGCCGACTAGCTCACGTTGGGATGAATAATCTCAATAAGCTTCTGAAGGGGGAACACATCCTACGACTAACAAACATTCATTTTGAGAAAAATAGAAGTTGTAGTGCTTGTCAAGCTGGAAAGCAAGTTGGTGTCCCTCATCCCGCCAAGAATGTGCTCACCACTACAATACCATTGGAACTACTTCACATGAATATTTTTGGTCTGGTGGCTTATGTTAGCATTGGAGAGAACAAATATGGATTTGTCATTGTTGATGACTACTCTCGGTACACTTGGGTATTCTTTATGAAGGACAAGAGCAAAGTTCATGAAATATTCAAGAAGTTTGCCACAAGTGCCCAAAATGAATTTGATGTGAAGATCAAGAGAGTGAGAAGTGACAATGGCACCGAGTTCAAGAACACCAACATTGAAGAGTATCTTGATGAAGAAGGCATTGGTCATGAACTCTCCGTCTCATACACTCCACAACAAATTGGATAGTGGAGAGGAAGAATAGAACTCTCATTGAAGCCGCAAGAACCATGCTTGATGAGTACAAGACTTCAGATAGTTTTTGGGCGGAAGCAATCAACACGACTTGTCATTCTATCAACCGTTTGTATCTTCACAAGCTTCGCCACAAAACCGCCTATGAGCTTCTAATCGGTAAAAAGCCTAACGTGTCTTACATTAGATTTTTGGTTGTAAGTGCTTCATTCTTAACAAGAAGCCCAAAATCTCTAAGTTTGCATCTAAAGTTGATAAACGTATCTTTCTTGGTTACGCCTCAAACGCTCATGGCTATCGTGTCCTCAACAAAACCACCAGTTGTGTTGAAGTCATGTGTGACTTGGCGTTTGATGAATCTAATGGTTCTCAAGTAGAGCAAGTTGATGAATTGTGTGTAGGCAAGGATGTACCAGCTGAAAAGGCTATAAGGAAGATGGCCATTGGAGAAGTCAAGCCTCAAGAAGAAGATGATGTGGACTGCGAAATAGAAGAAACATCAATTCTACCTCCCGCTGCGAACCCCGGAGTATCCGGAGAAAAATCCAGAGATTCCGGACCTGCTGCTGACACTTCCTAAGGCAATCAAGAAATTGAGGACTTGATTCAACAAGAAGTTTCTGACCCACATCCAAGAGTTCGGCAAAGTGTTCAACGAGATCATCTCATTGACAACATTCTTGGAAGCATCCGTAGAGGGGTAACAACTCGTTCAAGATTAGCAAATTTTTGTGAACATTACTCGTTTGTTTCTATGTTGGAACCTCTTAGGGTTGAGGATGCTCTTGGAGATGCCGATTGGGTGATGGCCATGCAAGAAGAGCTCAACAACTTACTAGGAATGAAGTCTAGTCCTTAGTGGAACGCCCCAAGCAAAATGTGAATGGAACCAAGTGGGTGTTTCGCAACAAGCAAGATGAGGATGGTGTGGTGACCAAGAACAAAGCAAGATTGGTGACTAAGGGATACACTCAAGTAGAAGGCTTGGACTTTGGAGAAACATATGCACCGGTGGAAAGACTTGAAGCAATTCGCATACTCTTAGCCTTCGCAACCCATCACAACTTCAAGCTACATCAAATGGATGTCAAGAGTGCTTTCTTGAATGGTCAAATCTCCGAAGAAGTCTATGTCGAACAACCACCGGGCTTTGAAGACCCTTAATTTCCTAACCATGTCTACAAGATCCATAATGCGCTCTATGGGCTCAAGCAAGCCCCAAGAGCATGGTATGAATGCCTTAAGGAATTTCTCTTAAAGAAAGGTTTTAAAATAGGCAAAGCCAATCCTACTCTCTTCACTCGTAAACAAGGCAATGATTTGTTCGTTTGTCAAATATATGTTGATGATATCATATTTGGGTCTACTAATCAAACTTGGGTTGATGAGTTTAGTAGGATTATGACCAAAAGATTTGAGATGTCTATGATGGGAGAGTTAAAGTTCTTTCTCGGATTTCAAATCAAGCAACTCAAGGATGGTACATTCATAAGTCAAACCAAGTACACTAATGATATTCTCAAGAAGTTTGACATGAACAATGCCAAGCACATCAAAACACCTATGCCATCAAATGGACATCTTGATCTAAATGAGGAAGGCAAAAGCATCGACCAAAAGGTATATCGCTCCATGATTGATTCTTTGCTTTACCTTTGTGCATCTAGGCCCGATATTATGCTTAGTGTGTGCAAGATTTCAAGCTAATCCTAAGGAGTGTCATCTAATGGCCGTTAAGAGAATTTTTAGATACTTGGTTAATACTCCTAACCTTGGTTTATGGTATCCTAAGGGCTACACTTTCGATCTACTTGGCTACTCCGATTCGGACTATGCCGGTTGCAAAGTAGATAGAAAGAGTACATCCGGGACTTGTCAATTTCTTGGGAGATCCTTGGTGTCTTGGAGTTCCAAGAAACAAACTCCGTTGCCCTTTCCACCGCCGAGACCGAGTATGTTGCAACTGGCGCTTGTTGTGCTCAACTACTTTGGATGAGGCTCACTTTGAGAGACTTTGGTTGCAAATTTAGCAAAGTGCCACTCTTGTGTGACAATGAGAGTACCATCAAACTAGCTAACAACCCCGTAAACCACTCAAGAACAAAGCACATAGACATAAGACACCATTTATTGAGAGACCACGAAGCCAAAGGAGATATCGCTTTAAGCCATGTGAACACCGATAAGCAACTAGCCGATATCTTCACAAAGCCTCTTGATGAACTAAGGTTTTGTGCTTTGAGGAGTGAGCTAAATATCTTGGATTCTCGTAACTTGGCTTGAAATCATGCACATGTTTGAGTGACCTAGATTAGGACTTTTAAAGCAAAAGATTTGTGAAAACTTGTGTTGAATTTGTTCTTGAAAATTTTGGATTTTTATAGTACAACGCTTGGACTATTGTTCCCATTGCTTGTTTGTGGCTAGTTCAAAGTGTTGGTACTGCTCAGACTCACATATATTATACATATAGTCTTCCAAGTCTATCCAAAATCAAATTCTTTGCACATCTTATGGCTGGACTCAGGGGGAGCGGAAACTCTGGAGATTTTCCCGGAGATTCCGGGTTTCCCGGAAACTCTGGACCTGGCCCAGAGTATCCGGACTTTTAGGGTATAAAGGCCCCTTTCACCGCGGTCAACTTCTTTTTACTGCTTTCACCTTTTGACCGCCGCCCCTCATCTCTCCCATCGCCTCCCTCTCTCCCTCATCTCGGCCTTAGGCGATTTTCAAATCCAACCAACAAAATCTCGTGTGAGTGAGTGATTGAAGGCACCAAGGCATGGAGATTGAAGATCTACATCACTTTCGAAGAATTGAAGTCCTCTCCCCTCTCTCCCCAAGGTATTCCTTGAAGGACCACTCTCAATCTACTTCCCTCAAGTCATTCTAGTTGTATCCTCTTAGGGAATAGATTGAGAACACTGCATAGGCTCTAGATCTACATTATCTCGCTGTTTGGATGGTCGATTCATGCAGCATTGTGAGAGGGTTTCGGGTATGAAACCCCGAAACTCCGGGCTTAAAAAACTCGGACTTTCCGGAGTGTCCGGACTTTTTCCCGGAGTCTCCGGAGTTCATCCTGAAAACCCTAAATCACAATTTGTGCATCTTTTCCATGATTCACCTCTCACTTCCATATCTTTTCACCTATCCAGGTGGTGCGAGTGAAGGTCCGACGTAAGACCGAGGAGCCCTCCACTCAAAGGAGGACAAAGGCTAGGCACGATCCCGCCGCCTTGAGGGCCGTGCAAGAGGAGTTGGGCCAAGAGGGCTCTCAGCGTAGCTCTAGGCCAAGAAGGGGTGACCCTCCTCCCTCCTATGCCGAGAGAAGTACATATCTAGGATTTGGTGCCGATCTACTTTGCATGCTTGTTCCTCTCTTGAGCACATATCTAGGATTTGGTGTCGATCTACTTTGTGTAGAGGTTTCTACAAGATTGGAGTGGATAAACAGGCTTGTCTCATCCTAGTGCATAACCTATTTTCACAGATTTTCATTTGAGCAAGTTTAATTTCTGTCGAATTTGATTCCCCCCTTACAGGCCGAAATATCCAGACATTTTCCCGGATTATCCGGATTTCCCAAAGTATCCAGAAACTCCGGACCTGATTTAACAACTGTGAAAAAGTTGTGATTTTTCAGGTTCGACTATTCACCCCCCATCTAGTCGACATCTTGATCTTTTCAGAATTACATTCACTCATGTGTAATTCACCATAAACACCACACAAAAGTTTGCTGAAAGGAGTGTAAGAACTTTTAGTGCTTATTGGTTGCAATTGTAAACCTGCAACTGCAATATGGTTTCTAGTAGTCATGAACCACAATTTGGTCAGTGTTTTGTTGTTCAGAGAGCCTTTTGCTTATGAACTAATAGGCAGATGCCCACACAAAGTAACATTCCATAGAGAAACTGCAATGTAGGCTTGAATAGTGCAACGGGGGCATTAATTTTTCATCAGCTAGTGCCATTGCCATCTCTCCGGAAACGGGCATGCATTCAGAATAGACTTTTCATGCAATTACAAAAATGAATGATATTTTTTCCTTGGAGAAATTAAAGAATCACAAAGTTTGGTGGTAAAATTCGACGATCAAGAACAACCAAAAATGAATAAGGCAACAAGTCTGGTGATCAATTGTTTTGAACACTGATGGTCATTGGTCGATATGCATATTTGATTTGCTCTGATCTATTCCACCGAAATGATAGACTAACTAATCACTAATTCACATGTTCATCTACAAGCACAAAGATTTCGCACTAGTATGCGCCTCTTGCAGCAAACATCTAATGGGTAAAGTCGGGGCAAACCAACATCCATACTGGCCTGTAGGGACAAATAGAGGGGCTTGCGTTGCATGTCAAAACACCACACACTTTATGTCAGCAATTCAGAAGCACGGAGCCGGCGATGTACTCCGGAAGAACAGCGCGGCGCATCAGGCGCACCATGATCACCGCCAAGGTGACCCCATAGACAGCGCGGAGCATGTGGCTCTTGGACGCCAATACCCACGCGAACTAGGTCGGCGACTGGGAGGGAACAAATTGACCATGACAACGACGTCCACCCTCGCCTGGCAACTCACGATGGCTACCTACAGTGCCCGCCCCATCGGTGTTCTGGATGGCGGTGCAAGTTTGCAACATTGGGCCGCCGTCGTCCTGGATGAGGCTGAGGTGCGTGTAGTAGAGGATGAAGATGTGGCCAGTCGTGACGTGGTCCCACCTGAGGGCATCAAACGGAAGGCAGGCGAGCTCGAGGAGGACGGCGGCCCCGATTTCGTTGGGCGATGGTGTGGGGATGGCGAGGAGCCCTGCGCCTGCGCCGTCCTACAGTCGTCATGCATATCACGAGAGGGTCCTGCCCCTGTGCCGCCGTGAAGCTTGCGACGGTGCCCGCTGCCTGCGCCATCCCGTACTTGGCCGTGGGGGTCGCGAGGACCCCTCCACCTGCGGGGTACCGCACTTGGCTGCGGGTGGCGCGAGGACCCCTGCGTCGTGCCCCGCGGGCATACCGTCGCCGCCGCCGCCAGGAGGAGATGCAAGTGGAAATGAAGATGAACGTGCTGCCTAGGGATTGTATTAAATTGAGTATTAGAGGAAAATGAAAAAAAATAAAATGAATAAAAAATATATATCATTTATGCCACTGAGATAAAAAATTCCAATAATGCCTATATACCAACTTTAACACCTATGTATACCACCCTATACCACATGTGCAAGTTGTAGTGGTATACAATTAATCCAAACCATTAGATCATTTTATAATGGTCCTTTTGAAATAATGGTATAAGGTGGTATAGTCCTTAGTCACATAATTCGGGGTCGCTGCCGCGTTCCTCGACCCAGGTTCATTATACCAAATCATGGGTCGGGGTCAAGCGGGGTCAGCGTCCCATTCATGGATGGGTCGTCACTCCACAACAGTAGGGTCACAACATGGCTAAATAGGTTGTATTGAGCAACAGGGGAGGGGAGATGACAGAGACTGGCATTGTTAACATAATTGGTTTACAATATGAGGAATAATGTGCTTGGTGGTCCATCATACACAGCTCAGATCTGATTTTTCTTGTTGTTCTTTACCTATTTACTAGGTTGAATAGAACTTCTGTATCATAATCATAGTTCATCAACCCAGGTTTATCGACCCGGATTGATTGGGGTCAATCATTCCAAACTACTTCCTTCGACCCATGTTCTCATACACTTGCGACCTTGTAAGTGCAATCAAGCCCTTAAGTGGGTTTTGGTGAGTTGAGTGATGACGAGGGCCCGGATTAGGGCCCCCTTTGATGGCAAGGTTATCCCTCTCAAGACGACAAAACCATGACCCTCAAGGTGGAATTCCCTGCTCACTGGCAAGCAGCTTGAGGATGGTCGTACCCTTGCTGACTGCAACATCCAGAAGGAGAGCACTCTTCACCTAGTGCCGCGTCTCAGGGAAGGCATGCAGATCTTTGTCAAGACCCTCACTGGCAAGACGCCCAGTCTTCGGCCAGGTGGCTGCATCTACGACCAGTTTCCCACTAGAGGAACCCGTCTCGGCCTCGCACGACAAGTCTCCGCCTCGCACGATAAGTCCGGCTCCGACTAGTGCGTGGGGCCCAAACGCACAACTCGGGCATCGCCACCGACGCACACGAAGGAGCGAATCTCCACGTCACGCAGAAACAACAGCTGGCGGCCATGCAGGCAACCTGCCTTGGTAAGAGCCTTAATGCAGGTCTGACTAGCCGCGCAACCATCACATCGCCATCATCTCCCACTATTCCACACGCAAGATTCAACCCGAGGCACTCAAGCACCCTCTACGACGCGCACGAGCATAGACTTAGGCTCGGGCGTGGCAAGCTATGCAAGCACTCTGGCAGACTAAGATAAGCCCAAACTACTCGGGGAGAAGGCCAAGTATCCCGGAGGGAACAATCCAACCCGTCCACGCGACGGCTTCCCCGACAAGGCATCGCGACTCGGCTTCAATGCACCCCGACGGACGGCGACGTACGACGGGACGTGCCAGCTGCCAAGCACTGTAATTCTTTTTTACTTCCCCTTGTGCCCCTCCCCATGTGACTATAAAAGGGAGAGGGGGGCAATGGTCACAAGGGTTAGACCTTCATAAGACCGAACACCACCTCCCGAGACCTGGGAACGAACTCCCTCTCCTGAACAACTTGTAACCCCTACTACGAGCACACCTGGCTCAGGAACACGGCAGCTACACACTGGACGTAAGGTATTACTCCTCGGAGGCCCAAACCAGTATGAATCCCATTGTCTCCTGCGCTAACCATCCGAGCCCGACGCACGACCGATAGAAATTTACTGCCAGCGGTAGAGAACCCCGACAAGTGACAACTTGATTAAATCACTAACACTCTTGTGAAGCATGTGAGCAGGTTGTTGATTATTGATAAATGATATTCGTTTGTAAGATCATGCTTTTGGATCATATTGCAAAGAAGACAAGGGTGGATCATGACATTATACATGGAATGTATGCAAGCATACTAAAGATGAATGTCATGAGTTGGTTAATGTGTTCCTCCCATTAGAGTTTACACGAGGCACAACAAGTGATCCTAAGAAAAAGAAAAGTGAATATAGAGGCAAGATTATATATGGTACTTGGTTGACTTATATATGTTAAAGCAAAGCTTATTGTGTAGAATGAAGAAGCTTGTGATATGAAAATGGGAGAAGTAAGTCAAAGTTGAGTATGTCATCAAGGGGATTTCATTATTGATACAACATGGAACTTGATGAACTATACAATGAGTTTGACGAGTATAATATCAAGTGGATTTCACTCTTACATTATATGGAGGATATTGACTCTTTCAAAGAAGCTAGTTGCAAGACTTCAAGTAGAGCTTTTACAAAGGTCATGTGGTTACCTCTATTATGATGGACCTATAAATGGAAGTTTGCAAAGGAAGGATATTTCTTATCAATCAAAGGACAATTATTTGAGTGACATCTCAAATGGAACTCTCTCTATGGTGCAAGGCTTGACTCAATAGTGGCAAGGATAATTGCTGAAGAGATCAAGATGGCTAAAACGAGGAACTAAGCAAAAGCTATGGATAGCGACCATGAACAAAGTTGCTAGGGTGAAGTTGAGAGCATCAAGGGATTTCGAAGTATCACATCCAAGTCTACCGAGGAAAGCAATGAATTGCATCTAGTGTCATGATTGATAAATTGGAGTGGCTCTAGAATTCAAAGTGGTTGACTCTCTACTCTATGAAAGAATTCTAAGTCACTAGCTCAAGGTGGTTATGCTCAAGCACATGCATATAATTACTCATCTATAACATGTGCTCAGTTGGAATACAACATTGGAATCCCTCGAATCATTGAAGATCAAATACCGGCGTACCTTGGTGGCTCAAGCTCAAGTAGATTAATTAGGATTTATCTTTTATCTTGAGTTTAGGTATGTCGTACTATCAAGAGGGATGAATCATTGGCTGGACAACAAAACATCAAAAAGTGCACAAGTGATCCCATGAGAGGCTACCCCGTGAGTTTGAAACCTTGTTAGGGTTCTCTGGCCAAAACCGGCCTGACTGGTTTGGCAAACAGGGTTGACCGGTTTTGGCACTCACACCGTCCAACGGCTAGTTGGTTTGAAAATCGGTCTGACCGGTTTAGCAAACCGGTCTGACCGGTTTTGTCTGATAGACTAACGACTAGTTTCATGGAAGTTTGGTATTTATACCCATGAGCTCCTCTTTGAGGGGCTGCTGGTTCCACAGACTTCTAACACCTTCCAGAACTCCAACTGAGCTCTCCCCAACCTCTCTAAGTGAGATTCAAGCCTTTAGTGCCCTATCATTGAGTTGGGTTGGGAGAGTGACTTGTGTGAGAGCTTAGAGATCTTTGTGAAGCCTAGTTAGCATCCCACAATTGAGTACTTGCTGATCTTGTTGAATATCTTGTGAAGCATCTTTTACTCTTGGAGCCCTTGGCTCCTAGATGGCTAGAAGTCACTTGGAAGCTCCCTATTCGTGTGTGGCAGCTCCAAGAAGTTTATAATAGCAAATCAAAGATAGTGGAACACTCCATCTATTGCCTTACCGATAGGTGTGAGGGAGGAGCGGATTGGAAGAGATCCCAGAGCCCTTGTGGCTTACCTCCACAACGTGGACGTAGGCCAGCCTTAGTGGCGAGCTGAACCACAGGAAAAATCCGGTGTCTTTGTGTTCTTACTTCCTTTGCATTTGCTTGCATTACCTTAAGTTGTTTCCAGTATAATCTTTGTGCTTCCGCTTCGATTCTCTTTGGTGTGCTTATGCTGTGTGCAGGGACTTCATCGACACTCTTGGAAACACCTGTGGAAGTCCTACACCAAGTTTGGTTTGTGCTAGAACTCGTAAAGGGCTTTTACTAGTCTGTTGGTTTTCTGCCTAGCAAAACCTGTCTGACCGATTTCAGTACTAACAGCTGGTTGAAGTTTTTAATAAGTGCAGATTCGTCTATTCACCCCTTCTAGACGACATCAAGATCTTTTCAATTGGAATCCCTCGACCCCGACCCTCGATCCAATCGACCCGACATTCTGGTGACTGTGGTATAGTCCAATGTAAAAAAAAAGCGCAACAATAAAGAAGCACTACCATTAGGCATGAAAGGCTATTGAAGCAAAACATAAGTGTTTCCTACCCAGTTGGCAGCTGCTACCTTGCTGCTCTCACCAACGTCAAACCCAACAAGGTGAGACATCCATGTTGCTACAGCCGCCACACCATTGGGATGACTACCACACATTGATCCATGGACAATCATGTTGAAGATAGAAGAAGCAGCTCTCAGAAGGATATGTTCGCTGCCTTGAATGATAACACTGTGTTGACATGGTAACCTCCAAAGTAGCACACTGTGTTCTTTTCTTTTCCTATTTTGTTTACCTAACTTTCCTGTGCAGGACGGAGGCAGGACATGCGTAGCTCAAGCCTACTCCCGTTATTAGCATACACGTCACAGTGGTGGTCTGGAGTCTGGACTCTCTGGATGCTCTGCCCCTCGTATGCTTCGTCGGGATCGGCGCGGTGAAGTTGTCGAACCCTTACGCCTGGCTATTGATTAGCAACACAGTTTCAAGGCCCCGGTGGTTTCAGCAGCTGGAAGTGTCTTAAATTATTACTAGGTGAATTCCCTGCGTGTTGTTGCGAGATATATTGTTTAATTTTTCATAATTATTTGATGCACTTAGAAAAAAATTGAATTCTTAAGATTCATGACAAACCTAGAGAATTCAAGAATTCCTCCTGGCCGACTTGCTCTGCTTTCTAATGTTGCTCTTGAAGAACTAAATGGTGCTTATCCTGATAGGCAGAGCTTGTAATTAGTTATATTAGGGACCCTTTGATCCGAGTGCTAAAGTTTAGCACCTTTATGGATTATCCATCTCGAGGCGAGAGGACTCCTCCTCCCTCACTGACCAATGGCTCAAAAAGGCCTGTACAGAAATTAGGCCCATATGGCAGCTCAGCATGTGTTTTGTTTGGAATGTAAATGGGAACAGTAAAAGTGATTAGTCTTTATTGATGAACAGTGATCTTATATTTATACAATGGCAAAAGACACCAGTTCCAGGGAGGCACGCTCCCACGCGCCCCTTCGTGGGAGGGGTTGGCAACTGCAATTAGCGGTTGCTAATTGCCCACTAATTGATCACATGGAATATTCTCAACACTCCCCCTGATCAATTATCTTCTAGATACTCCTTGTTCATCATAATATTTAATCTTGAAAAACCCTGTGGGAAAAACTTATATATGCATTGATATATCAGGATAAAACTCCTTAAAAACCCAATGGGAAAATATAGGAGAAAACACCATGATAATCATGTGTATGCCCGTAAAATATCATCTCCTAAAAAACTCCTGTGGGGAAAAATAAGATGATATAGCATACATAATGCTGATATTGTCTCGTTAAAAACTTTATTTGAGAAACCCTCAAAGTAAAACTCATATAAAGAAAAGAGTACAATACAAAGAAAAGAGTACAATACAATGCACAAAGGATTAATTTTTCATATGTACTCCCCCAGATTTCTGCAAGTCTCTAAATCTCCTCATACCAATTCCTTCAACATATTTATGGAATAATGAATATGGTAGAGATTTTGTGAATAAATCAGCAAGATTATCACATGACTTAGTTTGCAGAATCTCAATTTCCCCATTCTTTTGTAACTCATGGGGATAGAATAATTTGGGAGCAATGTGTTTGGTCAAGTTACTTTTGATGTAACCTGATTCCATTTGTGCAACACAAGCAGCATTATCTTCAAAGATAATGGTAGGTGCATCAAGTGAACCGATTTCACATGATTTCAATATGTGACCCACCACTCTACGAAGCCACACGCATTCTCGTGATGCTTCATATAATGCAATGATCTCAGAATGGTTAGTGGAAGTGGATATTAAAGTCTGCTTGGATGATTTCCAAGAGATAGCAGTTCCACCATTCATGAAGACAAAACTTGTCTGGGATTTACTATTATGGGGATCAGATAGGTAGCCTGCATCTGCATAGCCTAAAAGATTCTGAACTGGATTTCTTTGATAGAACAATCCAAGGTCTCTAGTGCCATTAAGATACCTGAATATGGTCTTAACTCCGACCCAATGTCGTTTCGTTGGAGCTGCACTGTGTCTTGCTAGTAGATTCACTTCGCAAATGCAATGTCCGTAGGGTACTATTAGCAAGATACATCAATGCTCCGATGGCACTTAGATAAGGAACCTCAAGTCCCAAAATCTTTTCACCCTCATCCTGTGGTCTGAAAGAATCTTTCTCAATATCTAAAGATCTCACCACCATAGGAGTCTTACATGGGTAGGCTTTATCCATGTTGAATTTTTCCAACATTTTCTGGATATAGGCACCTTGGTATACAAATATCTCAAATGGTAAATGTTCAAGCTGTAAGCCTACACAAAATTTGGTTTGACCCAAATCTTTAATTTCGAACTCCGCCTTCAAATGATGACGTGCCTCGTTGATATCTTGTTCATTGCCAATGATGTTTATATCATCAACGTAGACAGATACAATACAAAATCCATTTGTAGTTTTCTTAATGAAAACACATGGACAGTCATCATTATTTATGTATCCCTTATTCTTAAGGAACACACTTAACCGACTGTACCACATTCGGCCTGATTACTTTAAGCCATATAATGACTTCTGCAACTTAACACAAAACATGTTGTGATTTGCCTTGGGATCTGGTATGCTAATTCCATCAGGAACTTTCATGTATAAATTATAATCCAGTGACCCGTACAAGTATGCGGTCACTACGTCCATCAACTGCTTAGATAGATGATTTTGTACTGCCAGAGATATCAAATATCTAAAAGTTATGCCACTCATAACTGGAGAATAAGTTTCGTTGAAATCAACGCCGGGCCTTTGCGTGAAGCCCTGAGCAACTAGCCTTGCTTTATATCTCACCACTTCATTGTTTTCATTCCGTTTCCGGACGAAAACCCACTTAAATTCAACAGGATTAACATTGGAAGGTTTCGGTAATACCTCAGAAAACACTTCCCTTTTAGTGAGCGAGGCTATCTCTGTTTCAATTTCTTCCTTCCATTTGTTCCAGTCCGAGCGCTTCATGCACTCTACCATGGACTTTGGATCTGGATTAGTATGACAGACTTCAACAATTTGTTCAGAGAATAAAATGTCGACCTTCGTATTACTACGATCATAAGACTCTCCAATCTCTATATAATTAATGGCAATTTCATCAACCCTTGTAAGATCTTCATGATTTCCCAATATGATTGATCTCGGGTCATTAGATGTCCCAGCCTCAAAATCTGTGCACATAAGAGGACTAGGTATCAACTTAAATCTCTCCAAGAGATATTGATTACCAACAAAGTTTGCGTCAACAAAGAATTGACCTTCGTTTACCATTTGCTTTTGTTTCTTATCTTGCATATGGGAATTGCCTCTCCCCTCTTGCTTCCAAGAGGTATTATTTGAGTGGTTTTCTTTGGTACCTCCACTCTTTCAGCCACATTCCTTGCAGGATTAAAGGATTTAACAACTCCTTTGTAATTGGTAAACGCATCTGGCAGATTATTTGCAATATATTGCAAATCTAATAATCTCTGAACTTGTTGTTCAGTTTCCGTAGTACGTGGATCAGAAATAGACATGCTTTTAGCATTCCAATTAATTTCTCGGCATTGATCTTTATGGTACATTTCTCCCCCCAATGCCGGAAAATGATCTTCATCGAAGATACTATCGATGAATACGGCGATAAATAGATCACCTGTCATAGGCTCTATGTACTTGATGATCGACGGAGATTTAAATCCCACATAGATCCCCAACTTTCTATGTAGACCCATTGATGTTCGCTGAGGTGGTGAGATGGGTATGTAAACAACACACACAAACTTACGCAAATGGGAAATACTCGGTGGATGTCCACGTACCATTTCTAATGGGGAGTTATCATTATATGCAGTTGGTCGTAGTTGGATCAGGTCAGCAGCGTGCAGTACTGCATGACCCCAACACGATGTAGGCAACTTGCAATTCATCAACATTGGTCTTGCAATGAGTTTAATTCTCTTTATCAATGACTCTGCTAAGCCATTTTGAGTGTGGACATATGGCACTGAATGCTGGACTTGAATTCCCGTTGCCATACAATAATCATTGAATGCATGGGATGAAAATTCAGCAGCATTATCCATTCTAATTGATTGGATTCTATGTTCAGGATAATGTGTCTTCAACTGTATTAGTTGAGACAGTATTTTGGCAAAAGCATGGTTGCGTGTCGACAAAAGAGTCACACTAGACCATCTAGTAGATGCGTCTATCAACACCATGAAATACCTGAACGGTCCACATTCTGGCTGAATCGGCCCACAAATATCACCTTGAATTCTTTCAAGAAATTTGAGTGGTTCAGCCTTGATTTTAAGTGTTGATGGTCTTAAAATCAATTTCCCAGTTGCACATGCTATGCAAACATAATCCAAGGATTGTGGGAATTTTGTTTTATGCAAGTTATGACCAATGGAATTGCTAATAATTTTCCTCATCATGCCAACACCTGGATGACCAAGTCTATCATGCCAAGTTTTGTATGAATTGACATCTTGGAAAATTACTTTATATGCAACAAGATACATTGATTTTATGTATGTGTAGTACAATCCAGATTCGAAGGAGGGTATTTTCTCGCAAATTTGCTTGCCATATCCTGTAAGTTTGGTGAAGCAAATGAATTCTTCTTTGCCATCTACATGTGTTTCCACATGAAGACCATTCTTACGGATATCTTTATAGCTTAGTAGGGTACGTGTCGATTCCGGATACAATAATGCATCCTCTATCGTCAATTGTGTACCCTTAGGGAGAATAATAGTGGCTCGTCCTAAACCAACTATTAAAGCATCGCTTCCCGCGATGGTCATAACATTTCCTCTTCTTTTTCTAAGAGTCTGGAAATATTTCATCTCCCTTAGTATTGTGTTGGTAGTACCACTATCAACAATACATAATTCCTCCTCCATTGGATTGACATCACAAGACATCTATCATAAATAAGAAAGTAATACATAATTAAAAGACTTCTTATTTAGATACATACTAATGTATTACAACATTACAATACATAAGTACTATCACAATACATCCATCTCACAAGTTTGCATCTCCTACACGTAGAGTTTGCACAATTATTACAATACGTAATAAACCCACACAACAATAAAATAGTAGCTTCGGCTTGAGACAATTTATTCCAAGTCTCCAAACATGTCGTTTGAGATGAACTCCACGAGCATGTCATCGGTAGTGGGAAGCTTCTCCTTCATGAGATCTAGGTTGTCATTGTTGTTTGAACAACCCACTTCCTTGTTCGCAGCAGGTGCAAGATTGAAGTGTGCTTCATATCTTGGCTCTTTGTCCTTGCTTTGCTTTGCATCCTTTAAAGACTTTTGGTAGAGGGCTACCAAATGCTTTGGAGTATGGCAATCTTTAGCAAGGTGATTAAAAGTGCCACATCTATGACATTTAGAGTCATTTTTGGCTTTAGCATCACCACCTCGCTTACCCTTATGATAAGGCTTGTGCTTTTTGTTGAAAGTTTTCTTGTCGGGCTTGTTCTTGGGGTCACCAAAATTGGATCCCTTGAACTTTCTCTTATTTTTCTTTCCCTTACCCTGCACATTATGAACTTCAGGAAGAGGTGCTGCACCTGTCGGGTGCTTATGATGGTTCTTTATTAGAAGCTCATCATGTTTCTCTGCCTGAGTCAATGTGTGGATAAGTTGAGAATATTGAGTGAATTTATTAGCCCGATACTGCTGTTGCAAGACTCGATCCGCAGGAAGCATGGTAGAAAGAGTTTTCTCAATCTTATCAGCATCCGTTGGTTCTTTCTCACAAAACTTCAATTTAGAGCAAATTTTATGAACAACAAGATTGTAGTCTGCAACGGACTTGAAGTCCTGCAAACGTAAATGGTTCCACTCACGATTAGCCTCCGGCCAAATGAGTTCTTTTTGCTGATCATAACGCTCTTTAAGCACAAGTCATAAAACATGAGGATTCATCTCCATAAGGTACTCTTGTTTGAGATCCTTGTGGATGTGAAACCTCAATAGCATAAGGGCGCCAAACTTCTTTTGTTCATCCAAAACGACACCTGCAGTAGGCTCGCTAAGGTATGGCAAAAGTCCACGGGATGCAAAGTTGATCTTTATATCCGAAGCCCAAGTGGGGTAATTGTGGCCATCAATGGCGAGTTCATCGAACTCTTTTACCATGGCCATAGCCTACAAAGTAGGACCACATGATTCAATAATTCATAAATGAAATATAATCAAGTGGCTAAATAATGTTGTAATAAATGCAAATTAATTTAATAACATAACTCTCGAAGGATTAATAAAAGTACAAGGTAAACAAATAGCATGTAAACTCTCAATTTTTTTAATCTCATCAACTCGTATACATGGTAGATAGTCTCAAATGCCATAGGACATAGAGTAGATCAAAATGATAGGCAATAATTTGTTGCCAAAGCATGGTCTTAATGCAAATAATTCGTCATGAATTAAATGCAACCTTTGCTAAGGTCTCCATCACACTATATGTATACTCAAGTTAATGATTGAGCATTGAATTTGGTAATCACTACAATAGTGTAAACCAAAATCCTCAATGGTAGTCACTTTTATAGTGTAAGCCATTGTGATTCTTTCATAATTAATCCTTGTTTTTGGGAACGATATATAGGTAGTCATCAATCTCCAAAATGAGTATGATGTAGACCTTTAGTGATAGACCGTCAAAATCCATATTCATGGGTATGATCTCTATCACCTAATGTTTGTATCCCAAAATTTTGAGAGAAATGTATAAATTAATTGCAAGAAATCACTAGTAATATTTTACTAATGAAGGAAATCACAACAATGAGATGATGTATGTGAACAAAAACATAGCAATAACGAAATTAAGTATGAAAGTGACAATATTTACACAGACATACTAACATTAATATCGAAATCGCAAAGTACATAAGTGCTAAAAACACATTTGTACATAACCATCACATGATAGATCTAGACTTAATAAAGTGACAAGACTAAACATTGATAAACAACAGTAATTAACATAGACTAATATTTATGAATTGAAATATAAACTGCTGGAAATTTCTAAATGAAATAAATAAAATAAAAACATAGATGCAGCAAAGTTACACGGCCCGCCGAGGCCCAGCCTAGCGAAAAAGGCCAGCCGGCCCATGTCGCTGTCGCCTGGCCCGGCCCGGCCGTGCGCGCGCCCCGTTCGGCCCGGGTGCGGCCGCCCGGCCCATCGGAGAGGCGGGCGTCGCGGTGTTGGGCCCGGCCCGGCCCGGGGCGGGCCTTCGCGGTCGTGCGGCCCACCTCGGCCCGTGCGTGCGCCTTGCCGACCGAGGCACGGCGGGCCGCGCGTTGGCCACGGCGGTCCAACAAGGCCGGCCCGGCCGCCTGGCCCAGCAACCGGCGTTGTAGCGGTATAAGAAGGGGCGGTTAGGGTTTCCAACCCTAACAGCAGCCCCCCAACCGCATCGCAGCCACAGGAGGCCGGCGGCACCGCCGGTTCCTCTGCCGCCGGACCCCGCCTCCTCCTCGCCGTCCAAGGCCGCCGACCGTCTTCCTGTAGTTGATCCACCCCTCCGCTTGACAAGCTGCCACCAAAGTCGGGCCTCCGGTGCAGATCGGGGATGAGGCCTCCATCGGCCCCCGCACCTGTTGCCGTCGACGAGGCCGGTCCTGCGGCCCCCCATCCACGCCGGAGGCAGTTCAGGAAGAGGGCGCGCCGGGCCTCCCCCGAGCCGCGGCACGGCCCGAGAGGTGGCCGCCGGCACCGCCGCTTCTCCCGTCGCCGCCTCCTTGCCCTCCGAAGCCGCCGGCCGCCTTCCTGTAGTGGATCCGCCCCTCCACCGTCCTTCTTGCCACCCGAGTGTGAGCTTCGGCGCAGATCGAGGATGAGGACCGCCACCGGCCCCCGTACCTCAGTCACTGTTGACAAGGCCGGGCCGACAGTTTCCTCACCCACGCCGGTGCTGCTCAAGAAGAAGGGGTGCCGCGCCTCTCCCCGGAAGGAGAAGCCCGGGCGCCAGCTTCCCCACCGACGCGCCCGCCGCCTTGAGTCCCTGAGCTTGGGCTGCCGCGCGAGCGAACGACAACGTGTGCGAGGCCCGGCGATGGAGGAGCAGACGGGTCGTGCGGGACGTTGATCCACGTCCTGCGGAGCGTGGGGCTGACCGGGGGTGAAGACCGAGGTGGTGGCGGTGGGGCCTGCATCGCCGGCGTCTCTGGAGAAGAGACGCAATGGCGGCATGTCCCTTCGGGCCGCGAGAGTCCCCTGGGCGTGGCCGTTGGTGAGCGGGCGACTGGCTGCAGTAGCCGGCCCGTTCACCCTCAGTGCCGTTCGGGGAGGTGGCGACGGCGGCGAGGATGGAGATCTGCTGCGGCTGTGGCCTGCTACAGGTGAGGGGGCACGTGTTGCGTCCATGTGGACTTCTACGGGTTCACTCGCTGATAATGCAGGAACGACTCCGGTGGCCGGCGGTGTAGACTCATCCAGAGGCAAGTCACACAGGACCACCGGTACGTGAACCACGACAGTCTACCCGTGTGCATCACAGTAGGCCACATTGGCTACCTGGGTGCGAGCGGGTGGAGTCCGGGTCGAGGTTGGAACCAGCGCCGAGGAGACGATGTTCGGCGGCTCGGCATCGACGGGGATGGCCGGGGTCGAAGGAGGCGCCGTCATGGCGCTCCAGAGGAGGAGTGCCTCGCGTGCGGCGGTCGGCGTCACCGTGTGATTGTCGGTGAGGGAGTGACGCACATGGTGCTGGATCAGTTCCCTCAGGCTTCGAGCATGGTGATGAAGAGGAATGTGCATGACGGAGGCCACAAGTTCATCGATGGTAGGCATGGTACCTCTCCTGCTTGGAGGCTGATTCCTCCTTTCTTCTCTGGCGAACTCGCCGGTGAACTGGTCCCGGCCTTCTTTTTTTATCTTCTTAGTGGTTCGAGCGTGACTGATAACGTGTTTGGAATGTAAATGGGAACAGTAAAAGTGATTAGTCTTTATTGATGAACAATGATCTTATATTTATACAATGGCAAAAGACGCCAGTTCCAGGGAGGCACGCTCCCACGCACCCCTTCGCGGGAGGGGTTGGCAACTGCAATTAGCAGTTGCTAATTGCCCACTAATTGATCACATGGAATATTCTCAACATGTTTTAACCGATCCTAAACAAAAGTCATCGTCGCTGCAGAAGAAGTCAACAATCTTTTGTCTCCGTACCTGTCTCCATCCAACCATCCAAGCGCGAGATCCCGATACCGGCAGGAGCGACCTGATGGAGGCGTGGACGGAGCATGGCGGCGTAGGGTGTGACTTCCTCCCTCATCCCCTCCTTTCCCCTGTGGACAAAGCATGGCGACGGGGTCGAGGTAGGGTGAGGAGGCACAACGCGGGCTGGTGGCGGCCCTCCTGCTCAAGGCAAGATTCCTTTTCGGCGCGGCCTCCTCATCCCGACCGAATCTGGTGGTGAGGTCGAGGCCAGGCGAGGAGGCACCTCCTCCCTCTGTCATGGTAGGCACGATGTCTGCGATGTGAGACTAGGCGCGAGTCGCAGATCCTCTCCCCGTCGACTGGTGTACGGCCTCCTGCTCTAGGTACGGCTTCCTCAACTCCAAGTGCTCGTCGGCCGCTCCCCCTCTTCGTGCAACGCTGACATTTTATGGATGCACAGTGGGGAGGCGAGGCGACAGCGGTGGAGATGCGAGGCAAGGGTGTGACTGTGGGATTCACAAGCGACATGCCAAGCACGCGCGGGGGTGGGGGAGGGGGCAATGGGGGATGATGTGGCCAGGCTTAGAGTTCAGAGAAATCAAGTTGGAAATTGTTCCCATTTACAGGAGCGGGTGACCGCATCACCTGCTCCTGGAAATTGTTTGAACAGTTAAATAACCATTAGGGCCAGGGCTGCAACGAGCCATTAAAGTGAAGCGCCTGAGAGACGCCGACAGCTGCCCGAGCGTCGCCGCCACATCTAACCGTGCGCCCCTCCTTTGCCGCCCGCGTCGCCTCCAACCGTGCCCCCACCTGCATCTCGCCCCGGCTGGCCCCTACCCCGGCCCGGCACGTGCCGGTGCCGCACCGCACCGGCCGGGCGCCGCAGGAGCCCACCTGCCCGACGAGTGCCGCCTGCGCAGATCTGATTTGTTTTTATTAATTTATTCTCAATAATCTAGGATTATGTATGTAGATTAGGATTATGTATAGATTAGAGATTGTACAAATAATTTCATATACTAAATTTTGTTAGACCAGCTAGAAAGTTATTAGTTATATTGATGAATTGAGAATATTAGATAAATATTACACTTGTGAAATATAACGCCAAATTTTGTTAGACTAGAGACATTGTAGAAATTAGAAATACTTTATTCCGTTAAACTAGACAAGAGATTATGTAGAAAATTTTAAATAAAATGTCATGCATATTTTAGGGATAATAATGCGAGATATGCATTTTTTTGCGTGACGGCGGCCATGGAGGTGGTCGTGGTCGTGGCCGAGGTCACCTGTCCCAGACCCCCCACCACCACACCCAGCGCAAACTATTGGTGCTTACCCGCTCCCAGAAACCGCTATTTCTATGTGCCATTGCTTACCCGCTCTTAGAAATCGCTATTTTTAAAAGTGACATTTAGGAGCGGATTTCACGACCGCACCTAAAATGCTGAACCACCCGCTGGTAAAAACGTTTTATGTAGTGGTGGCTGAGAGGACCTGCCGATTACCCAACACAGACTTCAACGAGCATCTCACTCAGCTCTCTAGGCAGCACCTTCGTTAACCTGGCCAATGACACCCCGCATTGAGCTGATGACCTCCAATGAACCAACACTCGAAAACCGTTATGCTCCTATAGCGATTCTAACTACAAAGCCAAAATCTCGGGACCGATACAAAACCAAGAGACCGATAGTGTCTCCTCCGCTGAACATGACCATGCTTCCTCCTCGCTGCTGATGTTCAAACACCGAGCCAATTTGTTTCCGTCCAACCTCTCACAGCATGCATATGGATACCTACATAGAGTAACATAATAACTAGCATATTTCTGAAGAAACTTCTTGAGAGGTCCAGCAAATTACCTCAAGCCGGGCTCACCATTTATATATGTTGATAGATGGCCCCTGCATCTGAGCACACCGGCCAATTAGCTCATTCGTTTTGGTTGGGTTCTCATGCATCTAGTATTAGTGTAGGCACACAAAAAGAAATGGCCCTCACATCTACTTGGTGTGTTCTTGTTCTTTTCTCCTTTTTTTTCCTATTTGGTTATTATACAAAAATCTTTTGTGCAGAAAGGAGGCAGAAGTCAGAACATACGTACATTCAACTGCCTCAAGAGTTCAAGGCCAGTGAATTCATTGTATACAAAGCACAAAAATCAGTGCCTCACCCAATTAAACAGTTAATTACTTTTTGGCGATAGTTAACATTTATTTACGTTAGCCAAGTGTAATAGTGAGTGGGCCTGCAATTCTCAGTGATTATAAACGGAGTAGTATTATTTCAGAGAGTAGACTGCTGACCTCAATTACCGACGACTGCTGACCTCAATTACCTCATGGTAAAAACATGGATTCTTAGACCCACCGAATCTTTACCACATGTTATACGTACAGTTACAAAAGAGCATGTTTCTCATGGTAAAGAAGCGCAGCTTGGGCCTAGTAGGGGCAAATTTCTCATTGCAAAAAGCAAGCAATAAGAGTATGAAATTGAAAACTATAGTTTTTAGGACGAGCATTAAAACTAAAATTAAATCATGTTTGCACCATTTTGTTTATTAAGTAATTATTAGAAGTTGTAAAACAAGACACCACTTGACTACTTGAGTACATTTGATGATATTATCATAAATAATTATTTTTTAGTGAAGACAGACGAGTTTTTATTGAGCGGAATTATTATACCCCCCCCCCTTCTAAAAGAAAATTTTTCTGACTTATAAAAAATATTTCTAACTAGAAGCGAGAATTATTCTAGAAGGAAGGATACTATAGCTTCAACTTTAATAAGAAGAAATAGATACATGGAACAAAACCATGCAAAATCGTGGAAGAACATATTTGTATAACTTCCTCTTATAGATGAATTATTGTAGTGAAATAATATACATATGAACTTAACAACACCTAGAGCATCTCCAGCAGCTTGGCAAACTACTTGGCATCCATCTAATTTTGGTAAAATAAAAAGATGCCTCCAACGGTTTGACAAACCAACTTGGTAAAAACATATACTTACAAAACTCACCTCGCCACACGGAAATATATGCGTGTCGATCCGGGTTGGCATGGACGTTTCTCCCACACACCAAGCTAGGTGGGAGGGTAAAAAAAATAAAAAAGAATAGTTCATGATGCAAGTTTTCAAGAGGTGGAAGGACAAAAACATAATTTTATTTCTTTCTCAAGTTCATGATGTAAGTTAGATCTAGATTTGACAAATAAATTGTGTTAAACTGTTGGAGATGAACTCTTTTTTAGTTGGCATATCTTTTTAGAAGATGGTAAAACACAAGATTTGTCAAGTAGAATTTGGCAAACTCTTGAAGCTGCTCTTAGTTTAGAAACCATCTACCATATCTGGGAAATGACAAAGACAATTGACAAATCTTGGATATACATGCACCCTCAGTACCGAAAAGAATAATGTTTTGGAATTTTTCAGACAGATTAAGGATGAATGTACAAGACGCATGTACCCTCAATTAGTTTAGTTTGCAAAAAGAATGTGTTTCTGATTATGCATGCAAGAGATTAATTCAAATGGACAATATTTAAATCCTAAAACATCATCTTTTTGAGATACATTTTGAATGCCAGAATATCATTTTTTGGGACGGAGGGAGTATATACTAACATTTTTTTAGTAGAACAGAACAAAAAAGAAGGCTAAGGGGTTGTTTAGTCCACCAAATTTCTACTCCAATATAGTATCCATCCCATCACATCGACACTATTTTTTTCCAAACTAAGCACCCTTAATCCAAAATTTCACTGTTCACCATCCTTTCGCCCATCACATTCCCTCTCTGTGCACCCGGCCAATACACTATTCTCCTTGGTGGGGATCCAATGGAGGCAGTCGGCGGTAGGTGGTGCTCCAAACCCCCCTGCTGGTACCACATTTCGGTGAAATAAGGGCCTGTTTAGCAGGGCTCCACGAGCAACTCCGGCCAGAGCCCTACCAAACGGTAGATTTTGCACCAGCTCCAGGCGTGGAGCTGCCACTGGACCCCTCGCGGCTTCAGAAGGGGAGGCGGAGCCACGTTTTCGTGGCTCCATTCGGCTCCGCCTCACCTGCTCATCGTTGCCCTCGGGTGGGGCCCGCCAATGCAACAGCGCCCGCAGCAGTAGGGAGGGGTGGAGCAAGGCGGGGTGGAGGCGGAGGTGGCGGCAGTGGGGCAAGGCAGGGCAGGGGGAGCCGGTGACGGAGAAGCACCTAATGGAGAGCGTGTCGGTGAGCTCGCCGGCAGCGCGGCCCAGATCCACCTAGGGCGGGGAGCTCTAGGGCGCGGAGGTGGCAGTCGGCGACGGGCTCCAAGGCGCGGACGAGGTGGCTGACGGTGGGTTCCGGGGCGCGGAGGAGGCGACCGACTACAGGCTCCAAGGTGTGGTTGATGTGGCCGGAGGTGGGCTCCAGGGTGCGGAGGCGGCGGCATGTGGAGGTTGAGGTGGAGAGCAGCTGATAGAGGTTGAGAAGGTGGCTAGCGGTGACGTGGAGGAGGTGGCCGATGGCGAGCTCCATGGCGCAGAGGAGGCGACCGACGTAGAGCTCTGGGGGGTGGGACATGGGTGGAGGTGGACCGTGGACGGGGGAGGGAGCTCTCGGGAAGAATCGAGAGGAGATAAGAGGAGAACACCAAAATAAGGTAAAGAAGAAAATAAAATAAAAAAGCACTATTGTCCAGCTTACATAGACAGGAGAAGCCATTTTGCCTAACATTTTCCTAAAATGGCTCCAGCTCCACCAAAAGAGCCTCTCTACAAGTGGAGCCGGAGGCAGAGCCGTTTTGAGTGAAGCCGGAGCCCTGCCAAACAGGCCCTAAATAGCTCCTAAAAGATAACATACAACAACTATGTCTGCTGCAAAACCACCAGTTGATTGACTTTGCAAGATAAATCTTCATCTTTAATGAGCACATGCTTTTTTTAAAAAATTAAAGATAGGAGCAGTGCCATATCGTTTAAGAAGAAGAAGAAGAAGCAATTTTACATCACACGCCACTCACCACACACGAACAACACACACAGTAGTACACGTAGTACACTACATCACCACATCCTCGGAGAAGAGCCAAAAGTAAGCCACCGCAACCCATGCCATCATCCAACACTGTGCCACGCTCGAAGCCGCAACCCGCTGCAAGCTCAAGTGGCCACCTGAACTCCTTCACCATGGACTATCACCAACAAGTTGCACACACATGATTGACGATCCCTCAGCTCTGACGTTGCTTCAACAAAACACTCCCATCGCAGCACCAATAAAAACACCGAACCAGGCCACTTTGAGTGGGGGCCTTGCCTCACCCACCGCCTCACACTCCTCTGCCAAGGACTCAGATACCTGAAACTATTCTGGGAGCAATGTCTCCGCCCAACCATCACTGAGATCACCACTAGAAGGACTGATTAGGTGACCCAGAGAGGGAGGGAGTGAATGGGAGCCGATAAAAATTATATGAACCCAAGAATCACTCGGACTCCTCCATGCACTCTTCTTGCTAAATCAGATTCTAGTAATTCTTGGATGACGACATACATTGTTATAAATCATTTGCAAGATTACTATAAAAATAAAATGGTGTATAAAGGTCATGGAGTCTAGTAATCGTTAACCAAATTGTCGTAAATAACAGTTGTGAGGATTTACATATATATGATTCAAATTTGAATCCCACACAAATAAAATCCAAATAAATCCAATAAAATCCAAAATTCTCACACTAACACTTTATAACTCCTAAATTTATTATTTAGCTCAAAAAATAAATCTAAGAATTTAGGGAAGGTTCATATGAGACATCCTTATATTTTAATTAAACACCCAACTTCACCCCAACATTTTGAAATTCACATTTTTGCAATAGCATTCCAGAAAAAATCGAGGATGTCACATAGGCTGAAGAGGAATTTTTTATTTTTTTAATTTATTTTTTACGAATTTACACAAATATATACCCATCTCAATGTTTTGCAGAACTAGACCTCTACTGCCATTTGAAACGGTGGTCAGTAGGGATCTACCGCCGTTTCAACAAATTTCAAGGTTTTAGTTAAAAATAGACATTTCTTATTTTTATATCTCATAAACGAAATCGAGTTTGGACAAGATACTTTGCAATGTTGTGCATCCTCATATCATCCACATATGTGATTTTTTGGGTGAATTTTGACGACTTTTTTTTATTATAGTTTGCACAGGTTTTCACGAAGGTTGTAGTTTCCACCTAAAACGTTGCCTTCATTTTTTCTTAGAGTGTCACATCAACATAAGAAAAATAAAAAAATGGATGGAACACCTATTTCACATTTAAATTATGACTCATATGAGAGTTCGAAATTCTCTATATATGATTTTGTCTACATGAAGCTAGTTTCACTCTCTCCGCATCATATAAAAATCTTAGGTGGCATGTAATTTAATGATAATGTAATTAAAAGTATATATATAGTAAAAACGATGTATATCTAAATGTCAAAACCCCTATAATTTGGAATGGAGGAAATTAATGAAAAGATACTGTAGCAAGCAGAATCAGACCGATCCAAGGTTAAACATCTTTACATTGTCAATTCTCAAATTCGAAACAATCATGTGCATGCAACATGTAAACTGTATCATTTCATTCGATGCCATTTTAGTTTTGGCACAAAATGGAGGACCCGGTACTTAGTATTTTTTTGTGCGTTTTCCAATTTACCCCAACAGTACATTTTACATGATGTTCAACTTTTAACATTTTCCGCCAATGCTCTCCAAGTTTGAAATTGGAGTTGAATCAGCCTCGAGCTCTTCCTCACTGTTCAGTAAGATAAAGAAGGTCATCCCTATCTGTTAATTTCGTGACAAATCATTGTGGAAATAAACGAAGAACACGGCAAGTCTGTTTGGTTTGGTGTACTAGCTAGGCCCTTTGGTAGCTGACTACTACTACTAGCTGATAGCGATATCAGGGCTTCCATGAAGCTTCCGCCCAGAAACATAGCTGTCAACGAGAGATTTTTCCTGGGACCCTACCGGCTCCGTGTTCAGCAGTTCCATGTGGCAAGTGGATATATTTTTCCTTAGCAGGAACCTACCATTCTGGAAATCAAACACAAAGTGAAGAGTTCCCTTCGAAGCTATATAGTGCGGTTGCAGCACAATCGTTGGGAGAGTTCAGGAAAGAATGAAATCCTTCAGTACAGGCATATTGCTGACCGCCGTGAGTGCATATATACGTCGAAGAGTGAGTTTCGTTTTGCCTTTTTTATTTCCCCCCTTTTCCCGGTACACACAAAACATGTTTTTATTTTAAAGTTTCATTTTTCTGTTAGTACGGCACGATGGGCATCAAAAGGTTCGTGTGGGAGTATCCGGGTGGCCCGGCTGGCGGAGAGGAAGCTGTGGCACATGCATGTTTGGTAAATATAAGTATACTTCATCTGTTCTAAATTTGAAGTCGTTTTAATTTTTTTTAGATTTATAGATATTACTATACATCTAGATATACATTATATCTAAGTGCATAGTAAAATTATGCACCTTAAAAAGGCAACAACTTACAATTTGATACGGAGGGAGTAACATACAATACTGATGAATGTGTTTTTATAATTTAAATGTGGTTATTGAAATGCATGCGGTTAAAAAAAACTCGACCTGTGGAGGGTAAGACCACCCCCACAGTATTGTATTAAGAACGAATGGTTAAAGTTGCAAAAAAGTCAATTGCGACAAGTATTTTGAAATGCGGGGAGTATTTGATATCCCCTAGTTCTGAAAATTTTCCATCTCTCGTATGACACCGGTGCTTAGGAGAACACATTCTGTTGGGGAACACACTCTAACTTCACTAGAGTACAATATTACATTTGAAAAAAAAACAAAGGGTCTTTTTTGAAAAAGTATTCAAGACACATTTGGTCAGCGAACTTAGCACAGAGCTATCTCGTGCCAGGAAGAGACACTTCTCTTTAACAAACCAGATTCCATTTTTGACATCTCGACCACTTATGTTAGTTAAGTCAATCAAAATGACCAACAAATCACATCAAAAAATTCATGAAAACAAGAAAATTTCTCTAGTCATAGAACAAATAGAGATAAACCCATTTTTCTTAAAATGCACATGTATCTTTACAATTTTAGAATTAATATTGACCATATTAAGCTACCTTTTAACTTCTCTAAAAAAAATTTTTTCTCATAATTTTTAAAAGTATTTTGGTGCTATCAAAATTCAAATAATTTTCAAAGTAGGGTATATTTTAGTTTTAAATTATAAAGGTACATGTGTATTTTTAAGAAAATGGGTTCATCTTTATGTGTATAATCACTAGAAAAAGGTTTCTTTATTTTAAAGGTAATTTAGATGTCATTTTGCCTGACATAACTAATATAAAAGATGAAATTGTCAAATAAGAAATAGACATTAGAATAGAATCTGGTGTCACGTTTGGAAAGAAAAAATTTTACATAAAGAAATAAATTAAGTTATTTTTTATTATCAAATAAGGAATTTCCTTTTCTATTTGAGGGTAGGAGGCTCGGGCTTCACCTACCTAAGGAGTTCAACAGTGGGGTAAGTTTGATATGAGCAAATATTTGCAAAGTATGCGAGTTTTCTGAGTTGGTTATTTAGAGCTTATTTAAGGGGTTAGTTACTTTAGGTTATCTTTCTTAGTGGCAAAATTGGGTAGTTAAAAAAAGATTGCTAATAATGATGTAACCTACAAACTGCATATTTACTTTTACGTTGTCCTTTTCTTTTGCAATTTCTAGGATTTCTCTTATTTCTAGAGTGTCTTGGGAGGATCAATGTGATTGCTGCAAAAGAAGTATATAGTTAGTAATAGTAAGATAAGATTGCTATACAAATGAGACATACATAATTCTGAAGTTAGAGTTGGTTAGTGTTGAGCATGATTTATAAGCTGCTTTGTGTCATGCCTGAGTTTTTTGTTTCCGCTTTATAAGTAGTTTAACGGTGAAATTACAAATTTGTATTCTAAGTACTCCAGCAAATCTAAATGGGAAAAGTCCTATTTTCGATCTTCAACCATGGTAGAAGTTTGATTTTCAACACATAATTATAAAATCAGATAGGGAGAGCCATCCAACTATTAAAACATGTAAGTTTAGTCCTATTGATGGCTTTGCATTTTTTTAGAAAATTGAAAAGTCTCAGGTTTAGTTTTTAAAAAAATCACAAATAGTTCATTTGAAATCTACAAAAATATGAGTTTGTACCAAATATCTTCTAAAAATGTAAGCTATCTGTTGGTGTTATATTTGAAATTGTTCTAGTCTCCTCTAGAGCATCAAGGTTGATGGGTTTTTATCGATCCCCAACATTCTGGTTTGATGAATTAGTTAGGGCTTTTTCAAACTTGAACTTTTAAGTGTTTTAAAAAAATGCAAAACCACTCGTGAAACTACCCAAAGGGCTAAATTTGCCCAGTTTCAACAATTGGATGGCCCTCTCTGTCTGGTTTGGAGTTGTGCTATAGTTGGAGGGTGATAATAGGACTTTCTCAATCCAAATTTCATAATTATTCTCAATTATTATCTAAAATATAAGTTATTCCAGAACTTGTTGACATTTTTCTTTCTTATTGTACTACCTTAAATACATTTTACCACTCAATAAGAAGTGTGCCGTGTGCCATGCATATTTCTCAATGTAGGCTTACTACTCATATTTCAAATTTATTAATAAACAAATTATTATACTTAATTTGGCTCGTGTGGATGTGCGGGTAGACATGCGTCAGTCAATTAAATAGGGATAACCGAGATCATTTTATCTCTTACTAATCTGTTCTAAGATTTCTGGAATGAGTTAAAAACACATTCGCCATATATCCGAGGATAGTGCGTTTGCCAAACTGGCAATTACATTATTTAAAAAAATCGGCAATTACCAACTCCTGATAGCGACTACAAGGCTTCAGTGAAGCTTCTGCAATTCTGCCAGGAACCGATGCACGAGTCCCCCTTTCCCTGTTATGCCTTCGCTCGAGAGTTCCCTTCCCAGCTCCCAGCGAGCACCTTCACTCCCTAGTCCCAACCCCTAGCACTCCAGAAGGGAAAAAAGAAGCACAGGAAACAGAGAGTTCCGAACTTCCGATCCGTGAAAGGACAGAGTCCCAACCCAGAGTTCACATCTTGCTAATGCTTGTTTGTGATTTGATAGCTGCAGCAATAGGGTTGGGATGGGACGAGGGGGATCCAAATGAGTTAAATTTCTCTCGGGGTCGGCCTGTTCGTTTGGCTGGTGGTGATGGCTAACGCCGATTTGTTACGAGAGAAAATCTTTATTTGGCCTACAGTTCTTTGGTGGCTGGTTTGTTACGAGAGAAAATCTTGTTGGTGGTGGCTGATAAGCCAAGCGAACAGGCGAGTAAAGAAGAAGCGCCCGCATCAATGGCCGGCGGGGCGGGTGGTGTTCGAGGAGGATAGCGGTGGAGGAAGAAGCAGCGTTGACCAGCAGGGCATGGAAGAACACCAGCTCCACGCGGCCTCCACCGTGACATCCACGGTATTCCTTACTCTTTGACTTGTCCACACAACCTCAGTGCAATTCAATGGCGAGCTAGTGTTATACATTACTCCCTCGGTCCTTTAATGTATATGACGTCCAAAATTTAAGCACGGAGGTAGTTTCATACTACCAACATTTTGCTTTTTTTGTAAAATAACTTTAATCGATTGAAGTTCGATTGTTCGGTAGTATGTAAAATAATTTTTCATTTGATAATCACTCTGCAACGCTTGCACAGGCACACAATTTTTCCTCTAGGCAGCAAGAGTCGGAAGGGGACCTTGATGGCTCCTGTGGACGTACTTTATGGTATACCATTTCTTTACATCACTAGGGGATACCCCGCACGTTGTTGCGGAAATTTTTAAAACAAAATTTTAAGGTGAAATGAGGAAGTCAAAACACAAAAGTGATTACATGGAAACATTCGATGAGATTCTAAAATGATTGATCCTAATGTATTTTAGCTGTGGGAATTTTGTGTTGTGCTACGTATAAATACATGCTATTAGACACGTAAAATCAGTTGAAAACATAAATAGATGGTTGGTGGATGATGCATGTAGTGGACGGTGACATGGCATGTAGTGGGTCGCTGATGTGGAATCTTTGCGTACGTTGAGAGAAATGATCTTATGACTTTTAGTGGGTTTCACTTATATAGGTTTTATAGATATCCGGAGAAAACCCATACTTCCTATGAGAAGCCACCTTGCAATGCTCTTAAGTCTTAATATATTTGTTCTCTATTCATAGCGACATGGATCTTTTTCTGGAGCATGCTATCAGAACTATCATGGATTTCGAGGAAAAAGCTAAGGATTTCAAGCAGGTAAATGCTTTCCACCTATGAATCTTTCTCGAATACACTAAGGAAGCTGCATATCTTTGTATTAATAGAAGAGGAAAAGAGCCATACAGAGACTCAACACAAAAAACCCAGCACACCCAGTCACCCACCCACACAACACACTCACAGCCACCAAGACCCACAGACTCATACGAAGGAACCGAAGGAACATACTGTCACAGGAAACAGAATAAGGAAGGAAAACCAAAGGCGATCAGCACCACTCATGACCAGTTAGCCCAAACTGCTAGCAGAGAGGGAGAGAGAGATCTAGCTCCTGCCAACGACCAAAGTTGAGCCCCTTTCTGGCAAGGGCCGAAGCAGCACTAACATTAGGACTTGCAGCGTTGAACACCCACTCATTGCTATGCTTCCAAATCGTCCAAGCTCCCAAGATAATGAGAAAGTTCAGCCCTTGTTGCAGATCATCTCTGACCAACCCCTCAGTCACTCTCCACCACTCCATAAAGCAAGGTTCATGGTGCTGCGTGGTGAGGGCATCCACACCAACAGCATGAAACAGCCAGAACCAGAATTGCCTGGAAACAACACATGAAACAAGGAGGTGCTGAATGTCTTCCTCTTCCTGATCACACAATGGACAGCAAGACGGGTGCGGAAGACCACGGCGAGCAAGGCGATCCGCAGTTGTGGGCGACCAGCCAGCCACATGAAGAATCGGCATTTAGGAGGGCCCCATGTTTTCCTAATTTGCTGAGGGGGCTAAAAAAGAATGGCTCCTTGAAAAAGATCATCATAAGCTGATTTGGAAGAATATATTCCTGTGACGACAGTGTCTCCAAATATGGGTAACCTGGGATGAGCACCACATTACTTATAAAACTAGCATGTTGGCCCGCGCTAATAGCGCGGCTAGATTTGATAAAGTTATCCTTATATATGACTCGTTATTCATCCTTTTGAAATCATTAACACTCAACCTTCATGTAGATATTGGTGCCTCGATTTTGAAATTAGTATCGGTACACCCGAATTTTGTTGCTTGGGTGGTATTGGATTGGTGGATGGAAATCTAATAGCCAATGACACAATCAACGCTTCACTGCACCCTCGCATACATTGCAAGCTCTACTTCACTGCACCCTCGCATACATTGCAAGCTCTGCAGCTTTGTATATTTGATTGAAATCATAAATCACCCTCTCTAGCATCTCTCGGTCTCTCTGCCTATTCTCTTCCTTATTTTTGTCTAGTGAACTATGCCTTTCTGGTACTATGGCTTCTGAGTCCGACTTAGGCATTGACCTTGTGTAGAGTCTCAATGCTCCACCTCCCAATGTGTGGATCTAACTCCTCTTAGCTAGTTCGTCGTACCTGGCAATGATGTCAATTACTGGCGTAGGCGATCTTGAAGGTTTCTCTCGATCTAGGGATATGTTAGCGTAGTGGTGGTACAGGTCCCTTCATCCCTCCTCTCTCTTTGCGCGCGCACGCACACACACCATCCACCCTAACAATGCCTCTTTCTCCCTTACTTTTGTCATGCAAACTCTACTTCTCTAATTTTGCGGCTTTCGAGTCTGAATCAAGCAGTGTTCTTGTGTAGAGTTTCAATGCTTAACCTCTCAGTGCGTGGATTCAACTCCTTCCGGCGAGCTCGTTGTACATAGCTACGATGCCAGTTGTTGGCGTAGGCAACTTTGAAAGTTCCTCTTAATCTAGCTACTGGCTCATGCAATAGTTGCATAGGTCCCTCCGACCCCCCTCATCTTCTGATAACACCTCCTTCTTAGTTTCTCCCCTAGTTTTGTTGAGCGAACTATGCCTCTCTGATTTCGCGGCTTTTGAGTCCGACTCAGATGTTAACCTTGTGTCTAACTCCTCTGGGCCAATTTGTCGTACCAGGTGGCGATGGCAGTTGGTAGGATAGGCAATCTTGAAGGTTCATCTTGATATAGGGACAGACTCATGTAGCGGTGGCACAGGACCCCTATCTCTCTCTCAGTTTTTCCCTTACTTTTGTCGGGTGAACTCTCTCACCTTGATTCCACGACTTCTGAGTCTTTGGCATTGACATTGTGTAGAGTCTCGGTACTCCACCTCCCAGCGTGAGGATCCAACACCTCGCGGCAATGATAGTTGCTAGCTCTGATCCTCTCGTGTGTTGGGTGTTGTTGGTCTGATTGCAAATAACTGCTAATTGGATTTGACTATTATCTTTTTTATCAAAATATATTATATTATTGTATTCAAATTTAGATATTAACTAATTATATTGTAAATGAGATGTTTATTAAATGAATGTTCCAATATAGGCTCGTAAAATCACAACACATTAAAGGTACAGAAGGAATTAAGGACATATCAAATACTTGCAGTCGATTTGTGGTGGTCAAGCATATTATTTATAAGCACAATATTAACTTTCCTTATTTTTTATAACAATTTTAGTTATTTATTAATTGTATTTAGTATGGACTATTTTATTTAGCTATTTCTCTTCTCCATCTGCTTCTAATTTTCTTGTTTTTTAAAATATTGGATATATATATATTAGTTATATTACATATGAATTCTTTGGATTGATCTAGACCGTCGGACCAGTGGTGACTTCATCTATCTCGAGGATTTGTCAGCTCACTCATTCGGAAGTGCTCATAGAGGGAGGGGCGAGTATGTGTTGTATGTGAGCATCGCGCCTATATCATGTGATTAAAAAACTTGCTTTCATGTAATTTGTAGAAGTATTAACCTACTCCCTCCGTCCAAAAAAGAATGACGTTGTACGATTCAAAATTTGTCCCAAAAAGAATTACGTTTTACTTAATTTGGCATGTGTGCATGTGCATGTAGGCATGCAACAATCAATTAACACCTAATATGGTAATAAATAGGGTCAATCGAGGTCATTTAACCTCCTTAATAATCTGTCCTAAAATTCCTAGAATGACATTCTTTTTGGGACAGAGGGAGTATATCCCTCTTTCATTTTCAAGTACGTGACATACTCCATTATCCATTAAGGGGAAGTCTAACCAAAGTTTGTTAGGAAATTAAAAAAAATCCATGCGGATTCAAGTTGTTATTCAAATCTGGCACATATTGTTAGACAATAAAAAATATTGCATATGTATTCAAGTACGGAGTGCCATAAGGAAAGGAAATCATGGATAAAAAAATATTTCAATTTTTTAGAATAATATGAATTGTTAGATCTTCATAAAATCCAACGGTTCAAACTCTTGTCTCATTTAGATTAACGTGGGAATTCCTTTTTTCATAATAATATGAATCGTTAGATCTTCATAAAATCCAATGCTCCAAACTCTTCTTTTTTTAATCAACTACTATTTTTCTTATTTTTAATCCCGAATTTATGTATTTATTAGTTGTATTTGTATTGAATATGGACTCTTTAGATTTCCTTATTATAATTCCGAATTTATGTATTATTTGATTAATCTAGACCTTCAGATCTTCATAAAATTAAACGGTGTATATTCTTCTCTTTTTGTATTAACGTGGGAATTTCTAAACCCTCTCGGCGAACGTGATGACTCTTTTAACACTCAAGTATAAAAATAATAATAGATCCCAAAGATTCAGATATTCCAACAGTGCTTTGACAGAGAGGTCTTGAATATCCTCCAACCACACATCCCCTGTTAATGCTTCCTGCACTGTGCGTTTGTTAGCTCTTGGTTTAGAGACCATGGGGAGAAAGTTGGGAGCCAAATCTTGAATATTTTTGCCATCAAGCCATCTATCCTTCCAGAACAGCGTGTTTGCCCTGTCTCCAATTTCTGTGCGGACTGCCATCGAAACCAGGGAGTCAACTTCCCTACTGACTTGGAGAGGCAAAGCACCCTAGGGTTTATCTGACTCAACCTTTTTCAACCATGGCCATCTCGCCCTTAAAGCAATACTTAGAGATTTCAACCGGAAATTCCAAGTCCTCCTGATTCGCGGGACCTGCAGACCTATGGCTAAGCAATGAGATAGCGATCCCCTCTAGCTTCCTTGCGCCCTTGCCAGACAAAATTCCTCCGAATCTTATCAATTGTCTTTAACGCCCAAGGGGGAAGATCAGTTGCCATGGCCACATAGACAAGCATTGAAGTGAGGACACGCTGAACAAGAACCACACGAAAGCTTTCCAACCAGAAAGCTGTTCAGCAATTTTATCATTTCTCCTTAAGTTGGACATCACAAAAACCACCTATGAATCTTCAGCCATAGTACCGAATATGTACAGGAGATTAGGATTTAGGAGTATATGGGATGGTACAGTTGGAGTACCACCAAACCAAATGAAATAAATGATTGATGTATGCTGACATATATTTTTCTTTCTAATGCAGAGCTTGCTTCAACTTCAAATGAGAAGACATGACATGAAGAATCAGTACTCTGACCATCCTAGGTATAATATTTTCAATGTACAAATTTAAGTCCTACTACATGGCATTGGATCCGATTTTAAACAGTATTGGATGCCCTTTATTTAAGTCTCTTTTACAGACATTTTACAAGGTATACTCAACAGATGTTACCGGCAGATGTTCTTCTGAGTACTATTTTTCAGATAATCTGTTGCTTTACATTTCTATAAGAACAACTGTTCGTATTTTTTAGGGGAAACGTGGCAGCAGAACAATCAGTCCCGCCAAGTACCATCAATGACCAACGCCCAAGCGAAACTCATACTCACCATAAGTTTAGGCTTTGTTTCAAAGGCAGTTTGAAGTCTACCATTTACACAAACAGACCCTTACTAGGACAGAGCAATGGAGAAATAGAGATTGCGATCTGCGAGGATGATCGAATAATCACATCTGGTCGCCTTGCTTCACTGAGTGTGGAAATTGTGGCTTTGGAGAAAGAACATTCCTGCAAGGGTGAGTGGACTGGAGAGGATTTTGACCGCCAAATACGAAAAAGCCGAGATGGACAAGGATCTGTGCTGGATGGAGAATGTCTCCTGAAGCTAGTCAATGGAAAGGCATCTCTTGGTAACATTCGCTTCAAGGAAAGCTCCACGTTGACGCGCAGCAGGGAGTTCGTCCTCGCGGCGAGAGTTTGTAGAAGTGAAAACATTAGAGTTGAAGAGGCGTTCATGCATCCTTCTTTCACTGTGCTTGTAGTTGTAGAACGGAGTAAAGGTAGGTGCTTCAAGATTTAAACAAAAAACACATTTTACTCTTCGTTTTATGCTTCTATTTTTATGTGTGCAGGGGCTAGTATTTCAAATTTTTGTTTGGTTTCGTCTGGTCTTGTCTGGTACCAGCACTATTTATCTAGTGAAAAAACAATTTGGTCCTTTTTTGTCTGGTGCCACTAGTATTATCTAGTTAAAATTCCATATCATCCCCTGAACTTTGCTTTGATCTTTAAATTTCATCCTTAAATTATTTAACACGTGGAAAAAACTACTCACCCCCACATTGTCACCAAACTGAATTGAACAAGGGAAGAAGGCTATTTGAATGTCATTTATAAGGTTTGAGGTGTCAAATATATTGTTTAATTGGGACAGTGAAATTTGAACATTGTCTGGGTTAATGAATAAGGACGTTTAATATTTCCATTGTTATTAAACCAGGTTTAACAAATCTTGACACCATCAACAATATTCTCTCTCGTTTGTGGATATTTTGTCAACTTCGGCTACTATGTGATGTTAATTAATACTCATCAATCCAAAGAAAAGTATTAAATCGTGGAGTGGAAAGTTACAATTTCACGCTGCGTGAATAGTTGTGAGACCAAAATGATTTTTCTTCCTACCTTATGATAAATGTTGCTTCATGTTTTGTAGGAAATGAAAAGAGTTCCCTTCCCAAGTTGGTTGATAAAGTATATACTTTGAAGGGCATAGCAAGGAAAGGAACTTATGCCAAAAGGCTTGAAACGGCAAATATATGTACTGTAAAGGACTTCTTAAAGGCTTTAAATAAGGACCGGGATGAGCTCCATGAAGTAAATATTATGCATATTTAAAAGAGCTCTATTTAAAATTATCACTAAATTTCTTTTGTGAAAATTATGGAGCAGAATATTTTTGCTAGTCCCTAACACATGCCATATATTTTCTGAATCTCATGCAGATCCTGCAAATAAAAGCACCAGTTTTTTGGGAGGCTATGGTTGCACATGCTATGGAATGTGATCTCAGTGACGAACCTTGTTTGAGATCATACAAGGTCGAAGGCAAAAAAAATCTTGCTCTTTTTCAACTGCGTAGATGGTCTTGTTGGAGCAGAATTCGGTGACAAATTTATTGCAACGGACATGTTTGATTCAAAGCAGAAGGTTCAGACTCTAATACGTGCTTCCATTGGATTTACTGCCCTCATTGTAGTAAATTAATTGATATGTTGTTCGACTGCAGGCTTTTGTAGATGCGCAATTGTTAGAACAAGCACGTAGTAAATGTTATAAACGATGGCGAATAAACGACGATAAGTAAAGGAATCAAATCGCAGGAGACACAAGATTTAAGGTGGAAAACCCTTGCGGGAAAAACCACGGGCGCCGGCAAGCAAGAACTTCACTATATCGGGAGTCGGGTTACAACGCCAACGGCGGCGGTTTACAAGAGAATAAATCGATCTCTAATGGAAAACCGCTCCGGCCCAAGCCTACCGGCGACGGGCCTCCGCTTCGCTCCATCATAAGTCAGCCTATCTCTTGGGAGACCGAATTTGGATCATAACTCAACAAACTCCACCTTGAGACAAATTTGTTCTTGCAGCATAAACAAAAAGAACCTTCATCCTGAACACATCAAAGAAACAAAAATACCTCTGGCGCCTAATAGCCTCTTGGGCTACACAGTTAAGCCAACTAAGCTTGAGCAAAGCTCAAACTTAGCAACAGGAACTGGCTTTGTCAACATATCAGCAGGATTATCAAGAGTGTGTATCTTGCATACCTTTAACTTACCCTTTTCAACCTCATCACGCACATAATGATACTTGATTTCAATGTGCTTTGTCCTCTCATGGAACATCCGGTCTTTGGTAAGATATATAGCACTCGACTATCCGAAAACAAAGTTAATGCAAGAATCAACACCACAAAGCTCGGCAAACAATCCTTTCGGCCAACACAACTCTCTGCATGCTTCAAAGCAATAGCCATGTACTCGGCCTCGGTAGTAGACAAAGCAACAACGAGCCGCAAGACAGCCTTCCGACTCACAAGACAACCGCCAATAGTAAACACATAACCCGTGGAGTGACCTTCGCTTGTCCAAATCACCGCATAATCCGAATCCACATAGCCAATAAGTCCCTCATCCGTCCCGCCAAACTTCAAGCAATGATCTGTGTGCCTCGAAGATACCGAAAATCCACCGAAGCGCCCTCCAGTGGTCTTTACCGAGGATTAGACATGTATCTCGCTAACCAAACTCATAGCATAAGACAAATCCGGCGAGAGCAAACCATAGCATACATCAAAGAACCAACAAGACTAGAATACGGAACCTTTGACATATACTCAACATCCTCAACCGTACTAGCACACTTCGCTCGGTGACAATTTAAAATGCGGTGCAATAGGGTACTAACGAGGCTTTGCATCATGCATATTGAAACACCGAAGAACCTTCTCAATATAATCATGCCGACTAAGAAATAATAAACCAGCTTTTCTATCTCTAGTGATTTCCATACCTAGAATCTTCTTAGCAACACCAAGATCCTTCATGTCAAACTCACTACTCAACAATTTCTTCAATGTAGTGATCTCTTTCCCGCTCTTGGCGGCAAAGAACATATCATCAACATATAACGGCAAGTATATAGGTGATCCATTAACATACTTGATGTAAACACGGCTATCATATTTTGATCTCTTAAAGCCATGTGACAACATAAATGAATCAAACCTTTTATACCACTGACGGGGAGACTGTTTCAAACCATACAAGGATTTCTTCAACTTGCAAACATAATTCTCCTTGCCGGGCACTATGAACCCCTCGAAGTTGGTCCATGTAAATCTCCTCCTCAAGCTCTCCATGTAAAAATGCGGTCTTCACATCTAACTCGCTCAAGCTCAAGATTATGTGTAGCAACAATACTCAAGAATGTACGAATTGAACTATGCTTTACAACCGGAGAAAACACATCATTATAATCAACACCAGGAATTTGACCGTAACCTTTAGCCACTAACCTTCCCTTAAACTTTGGAGGTTCGCTAGGAGATAAACCCTCCTTTCTCTTGAAGATCCATTTGCGGCGAACGGGCTTCTTTCCCTTAGGCAAAGGAACAACCTCCCATGTGCGAGTTCTTCTCAAGAGATTGCATCTCATCCGCATAGCTGCAATCCACTTCTCACGATCACCACAAGAGATAGCTTGCGAATATGTGGTCGGCTCATACTTGCTATCAACTTTGTTCAAGCACAACTCAAAGCATAATAAATCATATTACACTCCTCAATAAGACGACGTGGCCGTCCACAAACCCTTTTAGACTTGCGAGTAGCAATAGGCAAATCTTCATCAAGGTGCAAAACGGGGGGTAAGTGCCGAACATCATCATGAGCCTCATCATCAACGGCTCCATTTTCCTGGTCATCTACGGGCGGCTCCACTCGCTCGTCCGTATCATCATGCACATGTTGCCGCACACTCGCACACCTTTTTCGTCATCCACATGCTCCACCTCGCACGCTCATATGCTGCGGCCCTTTATCAAAATTATTTGGAACATGATCCGAGAACAAACCGTCATTAAACATCACGGATTCATTGAAAACAACACTCCTGCTCATGAAAGTCTTTTTTAGTTTCGGGATTCCACAACTTATATCCTTTAACTCCCGAACCATAACCAAGAAAAAGACATTTAATAGCTCTAGGCTCCAATTTTCCATTATCAACATGAGCATAAGCGGTGCGGCCAAAAACTTTCAACCGTGAATAATCGGCGGGTGTGCCGGACCATACCTCAATAGGTGTTTTCTTATTAAGTGGAATAGACGGCGACTGTTTATCAAGTAGCATGCGGTGTTAGTCGCTTCGACCCAAAAACGCTTGCTCATCCGCGCGTTGGACAACATGCAACGGGCCTTCGAGATGATGGTCCTGTTCATGCGCTCGGCCACACCGTTTTGCTTTGCGGAGTATACGGTATGGTGTGGTGCCCGACAATGCCTTCCCGCTCGCAATAATGGTTAAACGCAGCGAACAAAATTCTCCACCATTATCGTACGAAGCACCTTCACCTTCCTATCGGCTTGCCTTTCTATCATCACTTTCCAATCTTTAAAAGCAAAGCAAAAGTATCATCTTTATTTTTCGAAAGTAAGGCCATACTTTTCTAGAGTAGTCATCAATAATAGTAAGCATGTAACGAGCACCACCATAAGAAGGCTTACGAGAGGGACCCCATAAGTCGGCATGTACATAATCAAGAGTACCTTTGGTGGTATGAACGGCGGTATTGAACTTTACCCTTTTGTGCTTCCCGAAAATACAATGCTCACGAACTTCTTGCCACTCAAAGTATAGCCATCCAAGAGGTTTCTCTTCACCAATTTCGCCATACCAAGTTCACTCATATGTCCAAGACGCATATGCCAAAGGTTAGTGTCACTAGGTTCGACATTAGTAACGACAGCAGCGGATATGGAACCTTGTAAAGTACTTCCTCTAAGGACATATAACTTTGCGAATTCATATCACCTACAAAGAAGACAAGAGAACCTTTTGATACCTTTAAAACTCCACCGAACCGGAGTATTTGAACCCTTCGCATCAAGTGTGCTTGAGTGAGATGAGATTTCTAGTCATCCTCGGTATGTGCCTCACATTCGTAGCGTACGTGTCATGCCATCATGCGCCTTGATCCGAACGGAGCCTATACCCACAATCTCACATGGGTTATCATCTCCCATACGCACTACATCTCCATTCCGCACGGGTTTATAAGAACCGAACCAATCTCTCGTTAGTGCGGATATGAAATGAACATGCGGAATCAAGTATCCATTCATCATGACCGAAACACAACCGGCAAGGACAACCGGACATTCTCCCGAATCGAAGTATTCCCGGCACCGAAACAACGAGAGGCCTTACCATCCGAATTATTTTTCCCGTTCTCCTTATTCTTAAGCTTCCAACATTCCTCAATAAAATGAGTCTTTTTCTTGCAATACTTACGGAACTTCTTGGGCGGTCTAGACTTAGAACGACCTCTCGCTTTCTTGGCTCTTGAAACGATCATTGCTTTCATTAGAGGATCTCTGCTCGGTTCGCCTCTAACTTGCAAAGCATCGCCCTTGGAGGACGACCCATCGAGTGCACCATGCCTTTCATCTTCTCCCTGGATTGGAGTGCCTCATAAACATCCGAGACGGTTAGTTCATCACGGCTCAAAAGTATGGTGTCACGGAAAGATGCAAACGAGCGGGGCAGAGCATAACAAGAAGAGGCCTAAATCCTCATCCTCATACTTCACCTCCATCGACACTAGGTCGGCAACGATCTCCTTGAAAGCGGATATGTGGCTCAACACCGAACCACCCTCCTCCATCTTGAGTGTGAACAACTTCATCTTCATATGCATCTTACTTGGTTAGATCCTTGGACATACGGATCGATTCCGGTTTCAACCGAGTGTCTTTGCAGCGAGTCTCTTCCTGCGAGACATTCTTGCAAAATATCATTGGATAGATGAAGTTGAATTAAAGACAGAGCCTTACGATCCTTGCGACTCTCCTCATCGGTCCAATCTTTGGACGACTTGCCACCGAACTTATCCGGCGCCACATCAAGATCATGAGTGTTCGCGGGAATAGCTCGCATCTTGACTTGCCACGATGAGAACCTCGTCTTGTAATCCAACAACGGTAGATCAAACTTCATCGTCGACGACATCGAAGAAAACAAATCGAAACCGGCTCCGGTACCACCCGTTATAAACGATGGCGAATAAACGACGACAAGTAAAGGAATCAAACCGTAGGAGACACAAGATTTAACGTGGAAAACCCTTGCGGGAAAAACCACGGGCGCCGGCCCAACAAGAACTTCACTATATCGGGAGTCGGTTACAACGCCAACGGCGCGGCTTACAAGAGAATAAATCGATCTCTAATGGAAAACCGCTCCGGCCCAAGCCTACGGCGACGGGCCTCCGCTTCGCTCCGTCGAAGTCGGCCTTTCTCTTGGGAGACGAATTTGGATCATAACTCAACGAAGAATTGGGTATTTCAGGTGACTACATACTGGAAAACAATCATCCTGTCAAAATCCTTACGAATATTGTTGATCCTGGGAGCAGTCACCAAGCAACGTTACAAGGTAATTAGAAGTTAGTTTTGTACAACTTCAGTCCTACCCAGGTTACACCCAGGTTACAGTTAACATGAATCCAACATTGATGTACAGTAGCACCTGCGAATGCCCAGTTCTGTTGCCAATAAATCCAACAACAATGTCAACAATAATGCTTTGCTGACCTGTTCTAGTGTTCTGTAATATCTCTTCCGGCTTGAGCTAGTACCTATCTTATGCTGTTGGCGATGCCCTAACCGACATTTTAATATCAAGAGAGCTTTGCCGCTCCCCCCCCCCTTTCCCGGCCGCCAAGCCATTTGTTTGAGTATGATTTTGGTGATTCATGGCAACGTGATGAATGAGACTAACCACTGTGGTTGAGCATACCTTTGTAGACATTGTAAGCCCAATGGATGAAACCACAACCAAAGCTAACATACCACTGGTTAAACATATAAAAAATCTAGAGGTAGTATATATTTTATGACTTCAAATGGTGGTAAGTTAACTCTAGGTGGTGACAAGTTCAAAAGGAATGAGAAGAGAAGAAAAGGACACCGTTGGATGAACCAACGGTACCTAGGAAGAGGTGTCGGTGCAAGCGTCGGAGGAACTGGTACACTGGGAGAAGACTGAAGTTAACAGCACCGTTAGATGAACCGACGTTCCGGTTTTTATCTGCACTAGATGATTGCCTGAGTGTCGGTTCAAGCACCGGAAGAATGAGCCATAGAGAAGAAAATTGTCAGTAGCACCGGCTGAACCGCCGGAGGCATCAAATGAATGCGTTAGTTCATCCGATAAATTATTTGGTCCAAGAAAGAGAGGTGTTGAGGATCCGGCCTTCAACACCGAATGAACCGACGGGGCGTTAGTGTATGCGCTAGATTATCCGGTGCACTAGACAGAGACAGAAAAGCTAGTTTTGGGTGTGGAAGTGTGCAATGGTTAGTAGCACCGGATGAACTGATGCATGGGAAAAAGGATCATTAGTTCATAAGACGGTAATGAAAAAGGACTAACCGTTGGGGCAACAGCTATATAGACGCATTGGGCTATTTATATCTTTTCCACCCCATCATTTGAGGTTGCTGGAGTGAGATGAAGTGCATAGAACTTCAGGACTCATTGAAGATCATATCCAAGCCACACTAGTGCTTAAGTATCCAAAGGCTATGCACATGCTTAGAGAGTGTGTAGTGCAAGCATAGTCTTAGAGCTGAGTGGTGTGCATGGTGTGTCAACCTCGTGAGCTGATTATTGAGTGGATCAAGCTGTACAAGGTGTGTTAGAAGCCTTGGGGCCTTAGTGGCTCTCCGGCAATTCTTCGACCCTCCGTCTTTGTGTGGAGCGGCGATGACGCTTTGTGCGGAGGACGTGAAGACCCCCTCCCTTGGTAGAGATGCTCCCTAGTGGAGGCGACATCAAGGTGACCAAATGAGCTTGGTGAGTGCCTTCGTGGCGAGCTTTTGTGGCAAGTCTGGTGGTACTCTTAAGAGAGACTTGGTGACCGGGAAGCAATACTTTTGTGTGGAGTGCTTCAACAACGTGGACTAGGGGTGGCTTAGAGACTACCAATACCATGAGATAAATCATGTATCAAGAGTTTGCTTCCTTTCATCCCTCTTTTCGTTTCCTTATTTCTTAATTGCAATGTTTGTGTGCCTTTACTTTCATAGAGTAATCTTGATATAATTGACTATTGGTTGCAAAACTCTTTGGGACGGGAGCATGGACGGTGAGATTACAGGGGACAGGTGAAAATTAAAATAACTAAATAACAACTCAAGATTATCTTAATTTTTTGGATTATATATCTCTCCGTTAAATAGCACTTTTATAGAAGAAAATTTAAATATTGTTGCACTCATAGTGTCGATGCCACTCGTGTTTGGCTAATTGTTGCACAAGATGACGAGAGATGAGATATTTTGATTGGGGAACATTCTGACCCTCCGTATCTTCTTGTTGATTGGGGCTACTCCTTGTGTAACTTTTAAAGCAACATATGATCTTATACTCTACACATACCGGCCCTGGATGGGAGTAGAACAGCCGTAGTTGGACATCTAGATAACATGTTCTAGGTTATGTTTTGAGTAAATAGTGATAACATTAAGTTCTAAGTTTTAAGTTTGTCTAATTCATCCTCCTCTTAGACTAACGAACATATGATTTCTTACAGCGGATACTATGAATAAAGAATGCACACCACCGAACAGAATGCCTGGATGTTCATCTGAAGGGACTTCTGCTGTGATGGGCACTCCATCCCGTATTCCACAAGCTCGGGGTACATCAAACTATTCTGATCAGGTAATGGAAAATAATCATGCCGTTACAACATTGTTGAGTGCATCGTCACAACATGCTTTTGGTCATGGAGTAACATTTCAAGGTAATTAGCTGCTGATTTTATATAACTTCAGTCCTTAATTAATTAGGATATACATGCTATAATATCATATCTAAATCCAAGGACAATGTACTGTGTCAGCTGGGAGCAGGAGGACTTTAAGTTCTGTGATTGATTGTGCGACTGCACCTGGCCATCCTCTTGGAGACGAAAATCTGAACCCTGCAAGACAGAGTACATCTGAACTATCCCATCCTAATTGTCGCAATGGACACACAAATCAAGGTAGCTTGCCTAGCACTATTGTGCCTTCCTATGCATTTCATAATCAACATTTTCATAATGAGGATCTTTGCTTTTTTCTCATATCAAGGTCTTGATCAGAATGACATGCCCAATCCTAAAAGATACACCATAGGCAATGCAGATACTATGGATAAAGAATGGCCACCAAATGCAATGCCTGGGCGTTCGTCCGAAGGCACCTTTGTTGTGGTGGGCAAGCCATTCCATTTTCCACACGCTTGCGGTACATCAAATTCTTCTGACTATATAATGGAAAGTAATCATGCCGATCCAACATTGTTGGGTGTATCATCATCACCAAATGCTTCTGATAATCAAGCGACAGGTCAAGGTAATTAAATGTTGGCTTTATCTAACTTTAGTCCTCAGGATACACATGTTATAATTTGGAATCTAAGTCCAACAACAATGTTTCGTAGCAGCTGAGAACATGAGGGCTTTAGGTTCTGGGATTAACTGTGTACCTGACCTTCCTTTTGGAGATGCAAACTGCAACACTGCAGGGCACGGTGCATCAGAACCATTTCCTCCTGATCACTGCAACGTACATGTAATCCAAGGTGAATAGTGTCTACTTGATTGAGCTTTTCTGTTCATTTTGGAATCAATAATTTTTTGTACTGAGCTTTGTAATTTTTCATATGAAGGTTTAGGTGAAGGAGGCGTTATGTCGGTCGACTCCCCTATCGCTTTTGAGCCACAATGGGATAATATGGATGACACATTTGGTTCACTTTTAACAGAAGATTTTTATGGCAAAACGAACTAATTCCAGGCCAGACCTTCCCTGCACCGGGCACACTGGTATGTTGTCAACAAGGCAATGGTACATCACTCTTAGCCATTGCAAGAATTGTAGCAGTTATATGTCTTTTTTTTGTGAATTAAATGATAATAGCACAACATCATATACCCCTTCCTACGAAAACTGCAATTCTTGCATTAAGAAAATACTGCAAAGAATGTAATTTAGGAATGGGATCACAAGTTAGGCCTACTTGATTACCTTACATACCTAATCAAGTGACAATAGCGAAAGGGCCTGTAGCCTACGCCCCGTTAGCACCTCATGTCCTGGGTTCGACTCCCTATAGGAGCGAATTTATGAGGATTTAGCGGAGTTTGTGCTTTCAGTGGTAGGCGACGTTCCTGTCGACAACAAGACCCCTGTGGTGACTTCATCGATTTTGTAGATTGTCGACTCAGTCTTCGAAGATGCTCCTAGGAGTAGAGTTTGCGCGTGTGTTTTCATATGGATGATTGTGGGTACAATAATATATTTGCCATACATAATTATTTTGCATGCCGTCAGAAAAAAAGAGAAAAAGCAAACCAGCCTCCACAAAGCTTGGCCACACTCCATTAGACCACGTCCATCCTTCTTTTTCCACCGTCCGATTCGCACGGCAATTTGATCAAGCCGTCTGACAGGCCCCGATGAGCTCTGTTTTTGGGAGCCTTCGTGAGCTCACTCAATCACAACTAGATAAAAATAAGTACACATCTATACGAGTATTATATGTTAAAGTATTGAAGAACTTGAGAGTAGTAGATAACAATTATGATTAGTAGCTACTATTTTAATTTCTATGTCCATGCGGGAGCTTTTTCTATAGGAAAAACCACAGTATTTTTTTCGCAGTCACATTTGAGTAATCTCTACCTAATATTAAACCAAGAACGATTTCTGCCTGGTTTTTTCGTACTGACAGGTGGGACCCGCCTGTCAGTGGATTTCCGTCTCGATCTCTCCCCCTGTGCACCTCCTTCCGATGCCAACCCGGCCTCCCTCCATCGGCTTCGTCTCGCTCACCCACTGCATGCGCGTTAGAAGTTCGGGTTCCAAAAACTGCAGCCCGATGCGTGCCCGAGCTCCAGCACAAGAACAAGGCAGTTGAAACAAAATTCAGGGGAAAATCAATGAAAAAAGTAACAGAGAAAAAAAATCCCATCACGAGATCCAGCGGTCCTCACCGGGGCCTTCGCGGTGGAGTCTCGCCGTGGAGCTCAGCTTGCGCTGCCGCTCACCGGGGAGCTTGGCCCACGCCACCGCTCGCTGTGGAGGTCGGCGGTCGGCCTGCCGTTCGCCGAGGAGCTCATACGGTGCCGCCGCTCCCCGCGGTTGGCCACTTGGGCAGCCCGGCTGCCGTCTCCACAGGCTCGTGGACGGCAGCTCGAGCAGCCCTGCCCCAGGCGCCAGGCTCCACCACTGCTCTGCACCGCTCTCCCGTGAGGTGCCCGCCCCTGCCGCTGTGCATGCGTGTGAAAGAGAAAGGAAATGACTGGAAGGAGTGAATGAGGATGGAGATAAGGCTTGTGGGACCTACAGTTGGATATAATTCGACTGCTCATTTGTATTCTACAGGACGACGGTAGACTCAACATTGTGTAAGGTCTAAGGTAGAGGGAGAAAAAATGAGGGATAAAGAAAAAGGAGAGAAATAGGGAGGGGGAAAAGAAAAGGTTAACAGATATGGAAGAGTGGTGCTTCCACGACGAGTTCGAATCCTCACCAACTAACCTAGCTTTTCAATTACTCCGTATGATTATTCATTAAAAAAGTTGTTTCACAAGTTCATTTTTTCTCCACGTATATCGTTTAATTCAAGATAGAAAATGTATGTTACTTTTATATATTATATAAACATAATTAATTTGTAGAATCGGTATGTTGTTTATTATACCATTATTTTTTGAGATTATGTTGTCTATTATAACAATAAATTTTTGAGATGTGATATAGTTAGGAAGATGCGTGGGTTGTGAAGCTGACGACATGGTGGGGGAAGATGAGATTGGGGCTGGATGGTGTGGGCGTGACATGAGATTAGAAGACGTTGAGGGCAGCGATGACAGTGAGGCCGAGGTTGACAATGGCGAGGCTAGGGAGGTCTAGATGGCAGCAAACGAGGTCAGAGTGGCATGGGCTCGACGGCAACGATGGCGCAGACGGGGAAATGACGACAAGGTTCGGTATGCAGTTTGCATATTAATATTTTTGGCAATTAAATCTAAAAAACAAGAGGTTACATGACTATATTTTGAGGTATAAAAAACAATAACATGTAGGTCCCACATGTCATGTTAAGAAGTAAAATTGGCTTGTCAAATTTTGGTAAGGCTATAATCCAAAAGTATGTTGCCAACAATTTTGGCAATACCCATGATTTGGGCATGACCAAAATTTGGTAAGTTAGATGGGGAATAAACCAAACATGTGATTCATTTGTAAATAAAAAAATAGATTTGGGCATCACGGAAAATAACACAAGGATGCATTAGGAGTTTGGCACGGATAAGAAAAATGTTGCATACGATATCCATCAACCTTCTTGATTAAAAAACAACCATGCATCACTCATTTTTCATACAAACTAAATTATATTTTTGGGTTATCTCCAAAATTATCTCCGAACAAGGCAGATTTTTAATTATATCAAAATTAATTTTGCTTAATTTTATGTATATGTCTAGCAAATCTTCACAAAAATAGTAACTTTCAAAACATAAAAGTAAAAACATAAAAGGTAATGCTAATCAAATCATTAATGTGAAAGCTAATGCGAGTGATAATATTCAAAGTATACATGTCCAAACTGATCCAGCACTACACCCCATCGTTCTGGGTCGTCCTCACTCGTGGTCTCGACAGAGGTTCAGGCACGAGCCCATGGGGCCTTCTTCGTGCTTCAGGCCATAGCGGGTACGATGGTGCTGCTGCGGCGGACCGCTCGCCTCCACGAGACCGTGTGTGTGGGGGGGGGGGGGGGAGTGCAGGCATCGACGATTTGATCGTTTGCCGGGTAACATGATTGGGGTCAGGTTCGGAATTGTGTGCGTAAGTTTTTTTAAGTTAAGTTGGTTTTTTGGGTTCCAAGTAAAAAGTTTGGCCCACGTTCGACTCGTCGTGTGGTCAGGTAGGGTTTGGTTGAGTTTTCTTTTTAGTGCGTCGGATTGGTTTGGAAAGTCGAGTGACCCTGATCAGATTTAGCTCTTAGTTGGATGGAAGCGGTAATGGCGTCGACGATGGAGGGAGGCGATGGTTCCGTGTGGTGGGAGAGAGAAGAGGGAATAGCGCATATGCGCCAACCGCCGGCTCGGTGGAGTGAAGCCAATAGAAGAGAGGACTATATATTGGCTCGACGATATTATATGATAATATATGTATATGACTTTCATCTGTAGCAACGCACGGGCTTATTTGCTAGTAAAATTAAAACAACAAGGATGGCATGAGAACCGCAGAATGACCCATAAGCTGATACAAACTTTTTTTGTGTGTATGAATTTCCAGGGTGTGAAGCACCTAATGATGTGCCTTTTCCCGACGGAACGAGTGGCTATGTGGCTGACAATGCACTAGTTATATATGATGCAACAACAAGTGCCGCCGATTTAATGGACAAGTATGTACCCTGCATGTCATTCCAGTTCCAGTTGTAACTCTGCCTCCAGGTTCTGGCTACTGCCCCAGCGATCTCAGCGACTATTGGAAGGTGATGCATGATTGCATGAAGCCATGAACGACAAACAAAGGAGGTGGTGCATGTAGGTCGCTCGCTGTTGTCGTTGTGATCTGGTCAGCTCAGGTGTATTGTAGGTCATGGGCTCATTTTCACATTACTTTTGGGCTAACCTGGGAAGACTTGGTGGAGTTGATGCTGATGCCCATTCCAGTTCCAGACATTTTCTTTTTATTGTGGCTCTGTCTCGGTGCTGCTCTGCATCTCGTGCTTATGTTGCATTTCAGTCCTGATTATTGGTTCTAGTTGAATCATCACGTGACGTCGGTTCGGCAGACTAACGGTGTCAGGATTGGAGACTCACTGTATGAGGAGGAGAATGACTAGCTCAGCCAGAAGCCAGGGATGCCATTCATCCAACGGCTTGCTTTGTTTGTCTTCTTTGCTTATCAACACATGTACTTTTACTTATTTACATTTTGACCCTCGAGCATGTCTTAAGCTCAGGGAAGGGAACATTGTAGGGTTATCAATTCAGATGAACTTATGCATCTAGTTTAGGTAGTAGCTGTAGATTTGATCGCCTTCGTATCGTGGGCATTTGTAATCGGCTCGTGTCCATGTTTTTCTTAAAATTGAGTGAAATCGCAGCTACTATCCCCTACCAGTTCGTCTGTATCGTGCTGATTTGGGTTGCTGTTCGTTCGCTTTCCTGCTCTTCCTAGTCTCGATCCTCCCAGATCCTGACAATTGCTATCCAGAGCCATCTTTCCTTGGTGAAATCCTTTCGCTTCCACAACCAATTCCGTAGATCGAGTCCGACATGCGGGTGCGAGGTGGTTGCTGCTCATCAGTGTGAAATCCCACCCTCCCACCCCGATCTGTGGAAGCAACCCAAGTTTTCCCCAAATCTATACTCGTGATCTGCTAGCCGCTAGGGTTGCAGTGTGTTGTCGCTATGTAAAATTTCGGGCACTGCGAATAGATTGATGAGTGGTGGCGATGGTGGGAGACAATTGCTGAAGTTTGCAAGCCCAAGTGCTTGTGTAAAATCCCCAAGGCAAACCCGTGTCTCAGGCGGCGGTGAGCTGCTTGTGAACCTTATTGGGGAGGGGTGATTCCTGAACCGAGTTCACAAATACCTAGGGCAAAGGTTGGACTAGACTGGGGAGAGAGAAGATACTCCTTATGACTATCGTTATGCAGTTGCTTCTGAACTAGATGGTGTGAGAAGAACATTGGACTCTTTCATGAAGAAGCAAGAATAACACAATGAATCTATGGCAATCAATTTTGATCAGATTATGTCTTATATGACAAGAGTGGGTACTCAAGTGGGAGTGCAACCTATGGAGGACAAAGGCTCCAATGTCAAAGGTAATGACACCTTTACTATTTTATCTCAAGATAAGAACTTGTTCACCAAAGAAAGTCATACCCAAATGCATAAATCCACCCATACTCCCAATGATGCTACACTGGCTCACAAACAAATTTATCAACCACCTCTTGTTAGCAATGGTTACTATTATTATCTTTAAGAGATTGATTGGATGCATAGGAAAACACCCACACATAATCCCAACCAGCAAAACAAGGGGGCTACAAAGGGTCAACATTACCAAGATGTGGAATACCCGTGGAATGATTGCACTTGGACACCTCAAGAAGTAGAAGCTTTTAACCCCTTTGCAACCCACCCACCCAAACCCACAATTCAACCCTTTAACCCAATACCAAATAACCCATTCCACCCCAAACAACAACCACCTTTCACCCATTGCCATATCTATAAACCACTAGCCAGACAACCAACTCCAAATACCTTCCACCAGCCCAATAATTTCAATGGCCAATTACGATTTCAACATAAAAGCTATAGCCAAAGGACCAAAATTGTCCTTTCCTGAATTTGAGGGTACTGATCTAGATGGTTGGATCAGATTGGCAGAAAAGTATTTTGAATTAGTAGGAGTAGCAAATGAGGACAGAGTTCAATTTACTGTCTTGTACATAAAAGGGAAGGCTGAATTCTGGTGGAGGAGTACTGGTTCTATACCCGCAAATGTCCATTGGCATATGTTATGCAGAATGGTGGGTAATAGATTCTCTGATACTTCCACATATGAAGTTGTGGGCCAATTCCACACACTCAAGCAATTGGGATCAATAACCGAGTACATTGACAAATTTGAAGAACTCACGGGGCTAGTAAAAAGAGACAACTCATCCTTAAGAGATGAGTATTTCACTTTGAGCTTTGTATCTAGACTCAAAGAACCAATACAACATCACTTGCAGTGCTACAAGCCCACATCTTTGACTGATGCATTTTGGTATGCTAAAAGGCTGGAACAAGCAACCCCCCACAAAGGAAGTTTTCTACTTTTAACCCCTCAACCAAAATACAGAAACCTTGGGTGAAAGATGCAAAACCTGTTGATCAAAAAGATCCAGTAAACATTGCTAAATTAAGGGCTATCGGAAAATGTTCCAAGTGCAGGGAACCCTGGGCTCCTTGACACACTAAAGTCTGCAAAGCTAAGCAAATGTGCTGACTTATTGTCATGGAAAATTCTGATGGGAAAGAAGAAATTGGAGTAGTGGAAGTCACTGGTGGGAAAGATGAAGGAGAATTCTTTGATGCTGAACAGATCCTAGTGAAGCAACTATCTCTAAATGCTTTACCGGGTATTGCTCATCCTACAAATACCTTTACATCGCAAGTTCAGTTGGGGAAACGTGTGACTACTGCTTTAGTTGATACTGGCAATGATGCTTCTTTTGTCACTTCTATACTAGCCGTCAAAGCTAAACAAGTTATATCCACCGTGTAGTCAGTGAAAGTAGTAGCTGCAAATGGAAAAACTATGTTGAGCAACATTGTTTGTGTGGGATGTGATTACAACATTCAAGGCCATTCTTTTACCTCTGATTTCGGGTTACTTGAAGGTCATGGATATGATATCATTTTGGGAGCTGATTGGGTCTACACTCATAGCCCTGTTAGTCTTGATATGAAAACAAGGAAGTATTCAATCACTACTAGTAGTAGTGGTAGTAGTAGTGGTAGTAGTAGTAGTAGTAGTGGTCTACTACTACTACTATCACTACTACTACTACCACCACCACTACTAACTACTACCACTACTACGGCGCTGCTACTTCTCGCTACTATTGCTACTACTACCGCTACTACTTGCTACTACCACTACTACGACTACTACTACCACTACTGCTGCTACTACTGCTGCTACTACTGCTACTACTACCACTACTACAACTACCACCACCACTACTACTACTACCACCACCACTACCACCACTACCACCACCACTACCACTACCACTACCACTACCACTACCACTACGACTACTACTACTACTACTTCCGTCTTTAAGAAATCAAGAGATAGTTTAGGCACAAGACGATCATTGTAGGCCATTTGTGCACTAAAATGATTCCTTCCATGCAAGTCGACTTCTCAGTCTCAAGCCAGGAAGCGACAACAGAAGGAACCTTGAGCAAGTTCAAGGAATCTACTACGTTCATGGTGGGAGGCCGTCAATGGAAGCTACATTGCTATCCTACAAGTATGAATGACCATTGTTGATTCTCACTAACTCTTATTTTTATGCATTAACAATACATGAAAAAGGACCAAAAAGATAAATCAATAGTAGTATAGGGCCTTGGACTAATTAATGAATTCCACGAGTTTTGGTGAATTATATTTTCAGGGATTATTCAGGAAAATGCGAAAAGAATAAATTCTAGAAGGTTCCTGAAGACTCCAGAACTCAACCAAAGTGGGATCCAAGAAAATATGTATCTAGAAGGGACAAGAGGCCCACACACGAAGGCGGAGCCCAGCCGGGGCCCAGCCCAGGCCGACCGGCCCTATAGGAAGGCCGATCTGGCTCCCCTGGCCCCGATCAGGCCCTGCTTCGAGAAGGTTCCTCCACCGCCTCTTAGGGTTAATCTAAACCACTTGTTTAGGTCGGTTTGATCCTACGGCGACGGATTATCCCTCCGGCCTATATAAGCAACCCCAGCTCCCCATAGGGCATGGTATGCATCTCTCAAAAGATCATCATCATCAGGCCAAGACAGGAGAAGAAGAGGATACATCAGAGATAGGATAGCTACTTCATAGTTCAAGATCTAATTTTTAGATCAAGAACCTAGTTCTAGATAGGGAGTCAGATTCGAGTAGAGTTGAGCTTTGCTCCAGTTTCGGATCTGTAAGTTATCAAGATTCAATTCTTATATTGTTTCTCAATGACTTTATGCTATTTCAATGTTATGTGTGCAATTGCTAAGTTCTTACTTTATTTTAGTAGTATATTTGATATAGTCATGATTAATGATAAGTCTACACACTTATTCGTAGAGCTCCTAGTATATTACACGTGTATGCTAGGAAGTAGAAAGTATGTAAGCATGGTGCTTAGATATAATTTACTTGCGGATTCACCTTAGACTCCGAGTCGTGTGGTAGATTGTGGGCGTGATAGGCCTATTGTGTCCTTTGCAGTCCACTCCCCGAGTATAAGACTAGTCGAACAATGATTCTAGGGAGGATCAAGTTTCGTCCTTGATCTTATTGGGTAATCTTTGGGGTGTTCACATTTATCCATGACTATGCTATATGTGATGATATGCTACATTAGAATAGATGAATAACTCAGTCTTTGTATGCTATATAGAATTGTGCCTCTTAAGTAAATCAAATTCTAATCTTGACTAGGAATAGTATGTTCTATGCTCCACATGTGCCTCTGCCTGTCTGATTTATCATTACTTTATCATTTGGCTTACCCCTGTTAAAGTATGTGCCATTACATCAAAGTCCATAAAGTAGTTTATTGTCATCCCTATGTCTGTTGTTACATCCATCCATCTTCCTTGTGGATACGATATTTTAAAACCCATCACCCGGGTGAAATACTCACCGATATCCGTGCGCTTGCGTATTATCTACCATAATATTTTTGTAGGCTTATCTTATACCAACCAACATTTCTTGCGCCATTGCTTAGAATGGATTCTAGATCTATTCTTTGGAAGTTGCGTTAAGAAATGTCAAAAGCATTTCTGGCACCGTTGCCGGGGAAGATTGGATGGCTACCTTTTGAAAATCGATGGCTAGATACTTTAATGAGACTTTGTAATTTGGCACCTCTGCTTAAACAAAATTACCCTTGTTTGTTTTTGTCTATCTTATTTGAAGGGTATTAATAGGTTTGATTGTGATTCACCACACTTCAATTATTTGAGTCAAATAAACCAAGGAAGCTTTACACCAAGTTCTGAAGCCATGTCTAAGAAGACGTTGTTGGAATTCTCTGCTCCAAACATCAATAACATTCGCATTGGACCAACAATCGATCATGAATTCGAGCTTAAGCCTAGCCTCAATAACATGGTGCAAGCTGATCTATTCAGCGGAAAGGTACATGAAGATGCAAGCGCTCATCTCCAAAATTTTTGGAGAAAGGCACCACCATCTCCATCAAGGACACTCCCAAGGAAACGATCCTACTCTACTCATTCCCATTTTCACTAAAGGGAAGGGAAGGGTGAGACAATGGTTCTACTCCAATGAAATCAACACATGGGAGGAATGTTCTACAACCTTCCAATCAAAGTTTTTCCCCGCAGGCAAAACCAATGCTTTACGTGGAAAAATCACCAATTTCCAGCAGTAGAAAGGTGAGTCAATTCCAGAGGCATGGGAACGTTTGCAAGAATATATATCGGATTGCCCTCACCATGGAATAAAAGAATGTATGCTCTTACAAAGCTTTTACCATGGATTAAATGGAAAAGCATCTGAGCATCTAGATGCAGCTGCTAAAGGATCATTCTTGTCACTCACTACGAGACAAGCTAATACACTTATGCAGAAGATATCTGAAAATCAAGGCTGGACCCAGAAGCACACTCAACACTGTCATCAGATTGAAGAAGTACAAGAAGATGAAGAGTTGAAAGAACTATCAACTAGTATGGACGTGCTGTTGAACAGGCTTGAGGGCGAGCCAACTTGAAGAAGGATCGGCAAGCTTTACAAGATTCGATGAATACTTCAAGAAATTCAAGCTTGGTGGTCCACAAGTCAGCACCAACCCAAGAAAAAGACCTACAACCACGACCGACTTAGGCAGGTAAGTTTACATGTAATAATTCCAAACGACCTTCGCTATGAGAGTTAATTGAAGAACAGGATAAAATAACCAATAATCTCTCTAAGAAGCTTGTTGCTAAGGATACGATTCTAGAAGACATAAATGTTAAGATGGATAATTTTTCTGAAATCTTAAAAGATCAAGCTATCTTTAATGCTGAACTAGAATCAAAGTTATCAAAATTGTCTGCTGTTGCACCTGTTGCCACTAACCCTGAGCAGGTATTTAATGTCCGAACAAGAGGTGGCAAGCAAACAACAGATCTACCATATCCCAAGGGCATAGAAAGACCACCGGCTAGAACACCCACGCACCTGCAACATCTACAGATAGCACCAGCCGAAGCTCCAGAAAAGGATAATGACGTAGAAGAAGTCGTGCAACAAGAACGAGACTCAGCAAGACAAGATTTCCACGACACCAACTTCATACCATATCCAAGAAGAGTGAGAAAACCTCAAGTTGATGATCAATTCAGGAAGTTCATCGAAGTCATCCAGAAGCTTTATGTCAACATACCTCTATTGGGTACCATGCAAGTCCCGACATATGCCAAGTACATCCGAGACATCCTGAATAAGAAGAAACCTTTGCCAACTACGAACATCATCAAGTTGACTGAAGAATGTAGTGCGGCAATTTTAAACACATCGCTCATCAAGAAAAAGGATCTAGGATGCCCCACTATAGAGTGCTCCATTGGAATACTTCAACAATGCACTTTGTGATCTTGGAGCAAGTGTTAGTGTGATGCCCAAGGTTGTCTTCGACAAGCTCAAGCACCCTACCTTCATTCCAACATCAATGTGTCTCCAATTGGCAGATCAATCAGTTCGCTACCCATCAGGAATCGCCGAGGATGTTCCAGTGAAAATCCGAGAGTTCTTGGTGCCAATTGATTTCGTGGTATTGGAAATGCACCCAGACTCCAGGGTTTCACTAATTCTCGGGTGACCATTCCTGAGCACCGCCAATGCACGCATCAATGTAGGCAGAGGGGAGATCACATTTGAGATCAATGGAAAGGAGGAGAAGTTTGCCTTCAGACCCAGACCAGAGTTCAACATCAACATCAACGCGAACATGATCGATCAAGAAAAGACATCATCAGAAGGACCATTATCTCTGGAGATGGAGGATGCACCTGAATATTAGAAGACTTGGAAGTCCCATTCGAGGACTCAAACTACGAACCCTCGTCAAAGGTAACGGTAAAAACACAAAAATATATTTCTGAATTTTATATTTACTACAATAAAACTTTTTCACACCCCATGGTAAATAATTTTATGGTGTGTCAAAACCTGTATAATGATTTTTCGTGGTGGCATAAAAATATTTTTACTACAATATTTTTGCTATTATATTTTCTTTTACCCTTACGCATGGGACCCACAAGCCATAGGGATACACATCAAGTCTTTACCTACCTTATCTTATCACTTCATCCACCAGCACCTTCTTCTCCCACTCACAAGGCACTTTTTTCTAGCGTTGGAAGACATCAAGAAATGGATGGAGGTGAGGGCACCCGAGTGGAGGCCAGGTGCGGTCGACCGGACCCACCACTAGGCCGGTCGGCCACCCCCCTTGGGCCTATATAAGCAGCCACCTCCTACCCAGTTCTTCGCACACACACCAACCCAGAAAACCTCACCTTCGAGTTGTTGCAATGCTGACTCAAGAGAAAGGAAGCTTACGAAGAGAGTGGAGAAGAAATCCAAGGGTAGCCTAGCTCTAAACTTTTCTCTTACACCCTTGAAAGCCTTAGACACCATATTTGGGAGAATCCTTAGACGCACTAGCTCCGGAGCCAACTCCCAGCGGTCGATGAGTGTAGACTCTCAGGAGTCCCGCTCACCGGTCTCTAACCCCTCTCCTTCGGCATCGCAATCACAAGGAAAAATCCTAACCAATGATGTGCATTTGCACATCAGGAGAGGAGAAGAGAATGAAAAGTACGAGAAACTAAAGAAATGTTCTTTTGTCCTTACACCCATGTTTAGCGAAGAATTCATGCAAGAAGCAGGCTTGAACTCTGAGTTCAGCCAGATTTTTGCTCTGCTGGGGTGGACCTCTTTTTATCACACTTCTGAAAGGGGTTGTCGTCTCCTCACTTTAGAGTTTCTTTGCACTTTGAAATCCTCTAACGATGGGGTAACGTTTTGGTTGTTCCGTCAAGAGCACACTCTATCTTGGAGAAGGCTGAGTAACGCCTTAGGGTTCACAGAAGGATGTACCTTAGATTTAGACTCGTCTCTTGAAGATTTTGATAGGCTACACCTTTGGACGGACGTTACAGGGAAAGAGAACGCACACAATTCACGCACCAATGATATTCAGCATCTCACTCTCCGTTTCTTTCACAAGTCGATAAGCCTTGTTCTTTTCCATGCAATGATAATATCAGCGTGAGAGTAGGGGACATGCAATTGATTTATGCTGCTCTGAAAAGAAAAGTTGTGTCCCCTATTAAGATGCTAGTAGAGCACTGGCTCGCGTTCCCCAACCTAGTTGGAGACGTAAGCTACACCTCTCTAATCACCCGGATAGCCGATGACTTGGGCATCCTTGGAGATGCCACTGTCATCAGCATTGTACTTGTTGACACATTTTATCTATGCTTTTTATCCCTCACATTCATTGGAAAAAGGACTAAAATATAATTAGATCACCTTATTAGGGTTTATATTAACAATTTCCATGAGTTTTGGTGAATCTATGAATCTACAGGGACTATTAAGAAAATATGCAAAGAAACCACTCTAGAAGACTCCAGAAGGCTCCGGAACTCAACATGGTTTAGCACCTAAAAAAGAAGCATCTAGAAGGATCAAGGACTCACCTGGCCGAAGTGGACCCCGAATGGGGCCCATACCAGATCGACTGACCCAGTGGTGGGGCCGGTCGGCCACCCCCTGTCTCCAAATGGGCCCAGCTTCTGAAATGTTCCTCCACCACCTATGAGAATCAATCTAAACCACATGTTTAGGTCGGTTTGATCCTACGGCGCATGTCCACCCCTCAGGACTATATAAGCAGCCCCTACCCCCTGGTAGAGGCATCTGAATGAGCATACATCAGATCAAGTCATCAAGTCAGAGAAACTACACCCTAGAAACACCATATAGCAGAGTAACTAGCTAGTTTAGATCTAGGAGGAGGCAAGGCTTCTACTTGGCTCCTGATCCTCTAGAGGCTGATCTAGCTTCGCTCTTGTAAGTTCTTATCTAGTTCCTTACATTTGTTATACAGACATATGTTCTTATTAATGGTTATATTCGACATTATATGCTTTGGTGTTTATTATGATTACATGTTTAGCATAGTTGATTTGCTTTTATATCCATGTATGGAGTCATATAGCCCTCACATAGATCATTTGTTAACATGGGTGAACGGTAAAGACAGTGTAAGCGTGGTGCTTATATTGTATTTATTTGCGATTGCACCCTATATGTAGGGTCGTTTGGAGATCATGGTGGTGACAACACTATTAAGTCCTACATAGTCCACCCCCCATGTATAGGACTAGTGGAGCCTTATATGGGTGTATCTGGGAAAGAATTTGATTCCCACACCATGCGCGCATTCCTCTCGACCCATGGCGTCGCGTTCCGCCTCTCCTGCCCCTACACCTCACAGCAGAACGACAAAGCGGAGTGGATTCTTCGATCGAATGCTTAACGATTGTGTGAGAACACTTTTGCTCCATAGTGCAGCTCTGATAGCATTTTGGGCGGAGGCCCACTCGACGGTGATGTACTTGATCAACAGGCGACCCTGCACCTCCACCGGCATCGCCACCCTGTTCCAGCTCCTATTCGGCTCCCCACCTGACTACAGCAACCTCCGCGTCTTCGACTCTCTGTGCTACCCCAACACCACGACGCACAAGCTCTACTTGCAGTCGACGGCGTGCGTATTCATCGGCTATCATGCAGATCACCACGGTTTCCGCTGCTACGACCTCAACACCAATTGTGTCATCACCTTACGCCAATGTGATGTTCGACGAGTCCACATTCCCGTTCTGGTTGTTAACCAGCGGTTGTGCCTCCCCTGCCCCTGACACCACAACGCACAATGACGACAATCCTGTCGCTCACTTCCGGCGGCACCTGCTCCACAGTTGCACCACGATGTCACCCCCCTCATTGCATTATCCACACCGACGCCACCAGTTGTGGAATCTGCAACGCCAACGATGTCACCGGCTTCTTTGCCGACAGCTGCAGCAACATCGGCGCCCTCACCACGTGCACGCACACGCTCTCCTCCCCGCTCGCGTTCTGCTTCTGCCCGCCCCAGTACGCGTTGGCTGTCGCCATAGTCGCCTGCCACGTGCCTGCGCTACCAGTCGCCCAGGCTGGCACCACGCTGCAATCCGCCCCAACAGCCACAACACCACATGGTCACGCGCGCCACAACTGGCATCTGCTGCCTCAACCGCAAATACACCATGGCCGCCACCACATCACCTGCCGCTCCTACGCAACCCATCTCACCCATACCCAAATCAGCTCAAGCCGCGCTGCAAGACGCCAACTGGGTGGCCTCCATGCAATCTGAGTTCGATGCCTTGATGCGGAAAAACACCTGGATGCTTGTTGATCGCCCTCCAGGTGTCCGAGTCATAACTGGCAAATGGGTGTGGAAGTAAAAGTTGCGTGCCGACTGTACGCTCGAGTGCTACAAAGTGTGCGGGGTAGTCCACGGTGACACTCAGCGCCCTAGCCTCTACTTTGGAAGAGACGTTCACGCTGGTCGTCAATGTGACGCCTCAGGTTTTTGATTAACGTCATTAACGCTAATGACCGTTTCATCCGAGTCAAACCGGCCGACACTGGTCAAACCTAGGTCAACCTGGGTCATCACCTCGAAAACCTCGCCAATGAACCCTATCGAACCCCTTGACCAAGTCCACACACACCCGTGGTCAACCCTTGGTCAAAGACACGGTCAAACCCGGCTTAACCATTGACGTCGGCGAATTTCGTCCGGAACTTTTGCCGCGTTCTCCAAATTTCACCTAAACACTTCAAAATCTACCTTTATGAAAGTTGTCCAGTTTGTTGAGGTACACAACTTTCATGTAGATTGGCATTTCAAATTTTGAGTGGAAATTGGTGAAAAACTTGGTCGACTGACAGTACCTCCTGTTTACCGGAACATGGCGACATTCAAAGTTTGGCAGCGTTTTGTGCAAAATCCGTGGAGAAAAACACCATACGACCTTTGTGAAAGTTGTAGGGGGTAGTGAGATCTACAACTTTCCTATTGACCACTTTGTGCACTTTTATTCAACTTTTTTGAGTTTTTCCTTTTCAAACAAGGCCAGTCAGATTAACAGTCGTTGCACCGCGACATCGCGACGACGAGACGCCGGAGCGCCCGCGCGCGCCGGCTGCGCGGCGCCGCCACCCTCGGCGTCCGTGCTCGCATGGTCACGAGGACGCACTCTCCAAGGCGCATTGGGGCCCGTCCCCGCCGCGTGTCGTGCCACACTCGTCGCCCGGCCGCCCGCATCGCGTCCACTGGTCCGTCCGCGGCCTCTCCCTGCGCCCGCACGCCTGCCAAGGCCGGCCCTGTCCCGGCGACTTGATAACTCGGGGACTTGCGCGTCGGAGGCTCGGAGCCGCGCCTCACCTCCCTGTCGCCTATAAAGGGCCTGTTGCCCTTCACCTCGACGCGCCAGTCCTCCCAACCCTCACCCGAGCCTCCTGTCGACGCCATTGGGGGCAGCCGCGACGAGCTCCAGGTTCAGGCCGGCCGCGAGCCCAATCAAACCCTCCTCCACCTCCACTAGCCCCCCCAAGAGCTGCCCAAGCAGCCCACTCCCGTGCCTCGACTGAGCGCACGCAGGCGCTAGCAGTCCAGCGGCCGGTGCGGACCGGTGCCGATGAGGCCACTCGCCGGAGCCGCCCCGCCCCCTTACTCAGCCCCAAATCGAGCATTGGTGAGCTCCTACACCTTCCCCACAACTTCCCCGGCGGAAACCCCCGTCGAAGCCGCCGGATTCCGGCGAACCGCCGCCCCCATCGGTCCCAGGGACCCAATTGCGTGGCCAAGTTTCTGTCTAAGGAGTTTTGTGTAAACTGGGGGCATATCTGTGAAGTGCCAAAAAGTTTCAGGGGCCTTAGCGAAAAGCTGTAACTTCAATAGTGAAAATTCCTACAACTTTTGTTATTCTTGCCTGAGCTAGTTCCTAATAGTTTTTGCATGAAAAATAGAAATGTGAAAAACCTAGATCTGCAATATTTTAAATTCCATAAATCCTCTGTGTCCAATTTTTGGATATGTTGTGTGTTATGACATGACTAGCTCCTGTGCCAAAAATTGCACAAAGTTATGTTGTAAATCTTTTTATAAAAATTGTTTTACATTTCTGCAGAATCTGCATAAATTATTTTTGTACCTAAAAATAATTAGATTTTTGCAACCAGCTATTGCATACCGTCTTTTTATTCCAAAACACACCTCTGGTGAATTAATCACAATTTTATAATCACCATAAATATTTATTCTTGAATTATGCTTGATTTTCTTTGAAAATACAAAACTCAAGTTTCATAATAGTTCTAGGTATATGTGCTACACCCCTAAGCTAGTTTTGGACCATATAACATGTGTAAGAAAGTTAGGATCATTTTGATGAGTATTTATTTTTGTGTGCATTTACCTTGTCCTTCTTGCTAGCTTTTGTTATTTTCAAAAATAATTAATTTCTAGCTATCCAAAGCATGCATGTTTGTCCAATAGCTTGTTATAAGTGCCTAGTGTCTAACACACCCTTCCACTGAATTTTATTAATTAGTTTCATGAATAAAAGCTATGAAGGCCATTAAGGGCTTAGTAGTCACTAAATAGGAAAAAACCACCAACCATTCCTAATAACCTTGTGTGTGGTTGTAAATCATTTGAAAAGGCTAAATATACCCACCCACTACTGTTGAGAAGTTAAATTAAATTATTTACATATATATATGTACATAGTCACTATTAAAAAGAATTTTAATAAAGGACTGAATACTGTTCCTTTTTGGAAGAGTATGCTGAATGTACTCTTATCTAGGTGAATGTGTCCAACCAATACACCCCATGGTTGTCATTTATTGTTTGCGGTTAATTAAATTAAAAATCGTTGAATAAATCTTGCATTTGCATCTTCGTGTAGATCTCCTGCCAGTAGGCGTACGCTCGTGCCGGAAGGAGGAGACGAAGGTGCTGACGAAGAGCTACAGTACGTGGACGTAGCTCAAGACCTGGACCCAAGTCCAGAAGGGCCAAAGGCCAACCTTGCCAGCGAAGGCAAGCCCCGGATCATTAACCCTGTCTTTTGAAAATTATGCAATTATGTTTGCTATGATTGCGCATTTACGTTTTCAGGAGTTGAATTGAAACCCTAGATGCATGATCCCTAGGTACATATGCTCTATCACTAGTATGCTAGGTCCATAGCTGCTATGCTATAGGACTCGATAGAAGTCAAGTGATGTTCGTCACTCGCGAGAATAGGTTCTTATGTTGGAATCATAAGATCTTTATAAATGGATCGCTCATGTGGTAAGAGCATGGGATTTGGGCTCCGGTCCAGTGGCTTTTGTGGGCTAAACTTTTGAACGTACTAAGCACTTGCCGGGAATGGGACCGATAAGCCTAGCACCTTAATGAGACGGCGCGAGAACTTTTCCCTACTACTCTTGAGTATTCACCTAACCAGCTAGCTACCGGGAAGGGGGGTGCATGTGAGAGACTGGGTGCCTCGCGGTGTATGCCAGCTAACCTTGTACCCAGGACTGTAGGCTCTGTTCCCAACCCGAGGACTTTTAGGAACTGCCTGGGAAGTTGTCCTTGCAGGGGCAGCCTACCATGTGTTTAGGTTTACCTTGCAAGGTTTAAATCAATCGATTGTCAGCCTCTCACCGTTATCTGAGACTGCTTAATCAACTAGCCATGATATCCCGTAATGATGGAACTCGAGGAATATGGTTGTATGAATTAATTGCTTGTTCAATTCTTAATTGAATTAGATGGCACATTTTGAAATGGTAATCAACTAGAACTTGTGCTAAAATATTGATAGTAAGGATCTACTCTTAGTAGCTGTTTTAGCAAAAGAAACTCCTCCGGCCAAAAGCCTTTCATGTCTAGAGTTGGTAATGTAGTTATCACCCGATGGTTAAGTCTTGCTGAGTATTAGTATACTCAGCCTTGCTTTAAAACTGTTGTTGCAGGTGTTGTTGACCGGGAGGGTGACGACAAGTGATGACATCACGGATGGCCTCCTGTGATGTTTACCGTTGCGCTAGTTTAATTTATTTCCGCTGTCTTCGAACTCTGAACCTTTACTCCACGTCAGGAACAATGGTTTGTAATAAAATGTTTTAACTCATGTTGTACTCTGGACTCGCCTTCGCGTGAGTTTTAATGCATGTGTCGATCCTCTGTATGTACTCCAAGTGATTTACTGGGCGTTAACCCGGCAACTAACGACAGGATGAAACTTTACTATTGCTTAATGACCAAAGTGGATCGGTCTTAGGCGATAGTACGGTATTTTCTTGCGCGGGTTGTCACAGTTGGTATCAGAGCGATTATATTCACCAGAGATTAATTAATAACCTTAATCACTGGTTTTTGAATAAAATTTGCCAAGATTATCTGATTTTCCAAAACACGTTGGTCCGTTAAGGATAAACTAGACCGAGAGGCCCTAGAGGGAATTTTGTTGGTTTCTTTCAGGTGGCTTATTAACCTATGGTTTATTTTGCTAACTTCCAGCACATTTACTTTATGTCAGACTTATTTTCTTGCACAACCCAACTAGATGAGCCACGTGTTTTATACATGTGCTGTTCCGCATCACGGGAATTGTGAGGGTTGATGGAGTGATCCATTCCACGGATCCCGTTTTCGCGTCTGATTATGAGTTGTGTTGTCTCCCCGTGTTTTATATGTGAGCATTCTGCATGTCGAGTATGTGAGGCAAGGATACACTCCATTCAAATGGAGAGTGTCCGAGGTTGGACGCTGTCCATGTAGCGGCTTAACGCATGGATGCCGTTTCTATAGTGAACGGTAATGTATGTGGATGCTTTTCATGAGTGCTGGCATGAAAGGTTCGTTGTGTTTTGTGATCTTCTGCAGGTACCCTAACCTCGTTTCGTAAGCCGCTAAATGAGCATCGACTAGTGCTCGACTAGTTATTATAGGGAGATACGTGTATGTGCCATGCCACCGGCGCTAACTTCGAGTTTTGGCTTGAATGCCTTGTGAGGACGCATAGGACGTCTTGCATCATGCTAAAAGTCGTGGAAGATCCTAAACTGAACTCATATCTGTTTCCGTGCTCTCTAAGGTAAAATAGTGATAGTGTGTTTTGTCCTGCCTGGCCTCTCAAGTGTAGACGTGTGGTTATGCATAAATTTATTAGAGTTGTTGCTTAGATTGTTGTTCTCTTCTTAGAATCTTTTATTTAGGTGATCTCTATCTAGGTTGCTCCAATCTAATCTAGTTCTGCTTGCCGAAGTTCACGACCATAACTTAGGTCCACCGCAAGTAATGCCCGGTTAGTCAACCCTTGTCTTGCTATCTTCCTAGAACCATTTGAAATCTTGCTTAGATAGCACCTTTCCTAATCTTCTAACTTAATCTTGCATACCCAACTCGAGTCTCACGACCTTGCTAAGTTACTACGCAAATTTGAGAAGTGTTGGACTCTGGTTGAGTTAGGAAGTTCGGTTCTGATTACCAGAACTTTGTATCATTAGGTACGCCTGCTCGTTCGAGTTCAGCATGCGATGGTATTTTAGTATGCATGGTTACCCCATACCTTAAATCTTACCCTTATTCGTGGATCGAGTTACCCTTGTACACTCGCACCCGACTGCTTCTCACTTTTGTCGTTATGTCCAGATGGACAACGCTGGATCTGCGTCGGTTGATGTGGAATCATGGACTCTCGTGAACTACCTCGAGGAGGGTGGATTTCCTGCACTTTTGTGGGACACCCAGAAGGACTTTGGGTACACCACTTACCTAGAGTACTCGACACGTGAGGTAATGACCACAGGCCAGCTCCTCCGATGTGAAGTAAAGGTGAAGATTTCCATGTGCCCGACAAATCCTGCTTGGGAAGAGTGGGAGTGTAGGGCACAAGGGCGAAACTTGTCCGACACGGTGCAGAGGGCTGCTCTCGAAGCACTCACAACTTTCTGTGGGAAGCACCCTGACGAGATAGCCAACTCCGCAGCCAAAGTAATCCCGGTACCTGAGTGACACGTTGCACCTTGGGTCGAACGTGAAGCTGCCCTGCCAGCCCAGAGCGACTCGCACTACAGTTCTGATCTTGTCACCTCAGTCTGCTTTTCAGAAGCCATGTACTACACCTACCGACGGATGGTGGGAGAAAGTGTATTCTATAGACACCAGATCTATAGGTACCGAGTTAAAGAAATGGAGTGTACAGCTCAAGCGTTGAAGGAAGCCCGAGCCATGATAGCTACTCTCAAGAAGGAAAGACGCAAGGACAAGGCAAAGATACAAGAATTAAGTGAGATCATACATGAGCAGAATTTCTTGTTGCAGCATAATGACCAGTATATACTTGAACTAGAAAATCAACTGGAGGCTGTAGCAGTTCCACCTCCGGAACCTGTCATTCCTGGACCAGCAGGAGAAGATGCTGAGGACACCCAAGGAGAATCTGGAATTGAGTTTGGAAGATCCCTCCGCGTGGAAGATCCCACCCTAGGAAGTTGGTATGTGGGAAATAAAATTCTAAGTCGTAAGAGTGTAGTGTTTGTAAGGAACCCTAGTGTACAATAACCGCGTTTGGTTAACTATTGCGGTTGGTTGAACTAGGAACCGTGTTGTGCAACTAGTCTGCATTGTAATTCCATACGTTGTTTGGTAATTCTGAAAACCCCTCATTGATGTAATGCCTTGATTAGACATCTCTTTCCGCAATGATCCTTGTAAGGTATTAATTGTGCTAGTTGTGATCAAATCAAAGTTCCGTGGTAAATCTCAAACTCGCCCAAAAATTTCGTGCCAATAAAAAATCCAATTGATTCCTCAATCCTGAACTTATCCTTTCAGTCTTGCTCACAACCTTGTGAATTAAAATAAATGTTGCTTTTGAGCATGCACTGCATAGCATATGCATTCGGGAAGCTGGGGTTTATTAACGCGCATTCGCATGAAAGCTCCGTACACATACTCTACCCCTCTGGTTGGTGATGTTGTTATCCCATAGCCAAAGGTGCCGCGGTGGAACCTAGGGCATCGTGTGTGCTGCAGCCACACGACTGCCACTAGGAGCGCGCTAGGTATCTTGGTTGTGAGAAGGCGACTCGCTACTTAGATCCTTCTCTGCCTATGATTGCCTTCGCAATCACTAACTCATCATATGGGTAACCGGGTCATTCTAACGTGCATCATGAGCACCTTACTGCACAAGCATGTGCATCGCATCAACTTTGAAAATTATTGCACCTTAAAAATAATAAGATGTCGACATCTCAGATTCACAAAGTTAAGTACGGTGTGAGCAAGATTGTTCTGAAGTTTCCACATGAAGTCATCTTTCGTACAAGAAATTATGGAACTCTTTTATTAGCCCTCCTTTCTTCATAATGGTCTTTTGGAAATCTCTGTCGACTTGGTTCCTTGCCGCGAATCTCGACGACCTTGAAGTATCTATTCCCTTCCTGCTAAGCCAAGTGGAAGCAGTAAAAGTAGAAATTTTCTCGAGCAACCAAGGTTCTCGAAAAATCAATGTGGAGAAGTCATCCATCGCATTTTCGTCTCAATCCGTATCCATAACCTTCGAATCCTCAGAAGCGAGCAAGGAAGTACCCCCAGGATCGACTGACGCTTTTGCTAAGCTTCTCTTTGTTGCCATCGTGAACGTAAAGTGTTGTACACTGAGCTTTCTCGTTCTTCTCCCCATCACGGTCAATTCTTTAGACCGGTTGGACCTCATCATCGTCAGTGTTCCGACCGTACGACGCCATGACGCCACTCCGCCATCTTTTTTCCACAACCGTGCTCACGACGCTGAGACCTCACGGGCTGACCTTGTTGAGCTCCGTGTTGTCTACACCAAATACCCGGATGGTTAAAAGACCGTTGCCGCCCCACAGCAGCCATAAAAGGGAAGCCCTTGCCCAGAACCGTCTCAGCTCGGCATCACCACCGCTCTTGTTCTTCCTCCAGCTAGCCTTGGCCACACTGCCACTAGCCCGTCTCTCCCATTAGTTCCATTCCTTACCGAGCGAGCTGCCCTCCGTCTTCATCCACGACGTCGAGAAGAAGCTCGGAAGTAGACCGGTAGAAGAACTCAAGCCAAGCCGCCACCCATGACTTAGTCTTCGGAAGAGTTCGAGTCTTTTCGCTGGACCTTGATAGGGATGTATCTCTGTATCACAGGCAGAATCTGTCTGCTATTAGCTGTTCATGTGCACCTTCATCGTCCGCTTCCTCATGAACGACGATGAGGGAGTAGGGAACACACCTTGTACCTTTTGTTCCATCTGCATTTCCGACCGTGGGACATGTAAACAAAGCTTTACTGATTTGATATTTGTGACTATTTTGATGTCCGGTTCGCATTACTTACCGTGAACGAGTTTCGTAGAGCATGTTCGAATTATGAGTTTTTGGGTGAGATTCTGAACATGTATTAATTAGGGACTTAATTTGCAGATGTTCAAACCGGCACGGAGTAACCCCAATGGTTTTGGTGTGTCGGGTAGCGGTGATCTGACGCTACCACCGCCCACGACGCTGACCGAAGCTTTCATGGCAGCACATACCGATGTGTTGTGCCAGATCCTGCAGGCACAGCAGCGGATGGCTCAACAACTATAGAAAATGCCGCCGATGCAACAGAAGCCCCGACCTTCCAAGCCCTGTTCACCCGAAGTACCTACCCAGAGTGACATAAACGCCATTGTCGGCGTAACTCAGCTGTTGGAGGGGTAGAATTCCATGCTGAACTAGATGGTGTACGATATCATCCAAGGACGTTACGGGAAACCATCTCGAACTAGTTTGGCAGACCGTCTCTCTCAGTCTTTATCTGCCTCTATGGTCGAACAAGCCCGGCTGTTCAATCTGTTGGTGGAGTATGTTAATCAGGACCAACCCCAGGCCTCTGACTCAATATTACCACTTTCTCAACTACCAATGGACCTTAGACAAGGGGAAAGGGCGAATTGAGGCAACAAGCGGGTATTATCTGAGATAGATGTAAGTGAGTGGGAAATTATCTGTAAGGAGACTCGACCCTGTGAGGGAAAACGAAGATGCGACACTAACAAGGCCACTCAGCTCCCTGTTGGTGAAGTGCTCTCACAACCCACGAGGTTAAGAAAGAAAAAGAAGATGAAACTCCGCCTCATCAAGAAAGACCAGCAACGAATTTCCAAGCCCGGAGACCTTCCACCCAACTTGTGCTACAATTGTAGACAACCCGGGCATTTCATACGTGATTGCCCAAATCTCCAGCATCAGGATCAGAACCTCGGAGCAGCTAAGTATGATCACGGCGAGAACCCGAATTTTCGAGGAAAGGCAGACCAGCTTAACTCTATGGGTAACATCTATATCCAAGAACCACTTCCCCACTTCCTCTTGTAATTTCGAATCTCGGGATGAGATTCTTCTTAAGGGGGGTAGGCTGTAAAGCCCCAGGTTTTTGATTAACGTCATTAACGCTAATGACTGTTTCAGCCGAGTCAAACCGGCCAACAATGGTCAAACCTAGGTCAACCTGGGTCATCACCTCGAAAACCTCGCCAATGAACCCTATCGAACCCCTTGACCAAGTCTACACACACCCGTGGTCAACCCTTGGTCAAAGACACGGTCAAACCCGGCTTAACCATTGACGTCGGCGAATGTCGTCCGGAACTTTTACCGCGTTCTCCAAATTTCACCTAAACACTTAAAAATCTACCTTTATGAAAGTTGTCCAGTTTGTTGAGGGACACAACTTTCATGTAGATTGGAATTGCAAATTTTGAGTGGAAATTGTTGAAAAACTTGGTCGACAGACAGTACCTCCTGTTTATCGGAACATGGCGGCATTCAAAGTTTGGCAGCGTTTTGTGCAAAATCCGTGGAGAAAAACACCATACGGCCTTTGTGAAAGTTGTAGGGGGTAGTGAGATCTACAACTTTCCTATTGACCGCTTTGTGCACTTTTATTCAACTTTTTGGAGTTTTTTTCTTTTCAAACAGGGCCAGTCGGATTAACAGTTGTTGCACCGCGATGTCGCGACGGCAAGACGCCGGGCGCGCCCGCGCGCGCGGGGCGCGCGGCGCCGCCACCCTCGGCGTCCGGGCTCGCGTGGTCTCGAGGACGCGCGTTCCAAGGTGCATTAGGGCCCGTCCCCGCCGCGTGTCATGCCCACACTCATCGCCGGCCGCCCGCATCGCGTCCACTAGTCCGCCGCGGCCTCTTCCCCGCGCCCGCACGCCCGCCGAGGCCGGCCCCCGTCCCCGCCGACTTGATGACCCGGGGACTCGTGCGTCGGAGGCTCGAAGCCGCGCCTCACCTCCCTCGTCGCATATAAAGGGACCGTTGCCCTTCACCTCGACGCGCCGGTCCTCCCAACCCTCACCCGAGCCGCCCGCCGACGCCATTGGGGGCAGCCGCGGCGAGCTCCGGGTTCGGGCCGGCCGCGAGCCCAATCAAACCCTCCTCCACCTCCACTAGCCCCATAGGAGCCGCCCAAGCCGCCCACTCCCGTGCCCCCGACCGAGCGCACACCGGCGCTAGCGGTCCGGCGGCCGGTGCCGACCGGCGCCACCGAGGCCACTCGCCGGAGCCGCCCCGCCCCCTTACTCGGCCCAAAATCGAGCATTGGTGAGCTCCTACACCTTCCCCACAACTTCCCCAACCGAAACCCCCGCCGCAGCCGCCGGATTCGGCGAGCCGCCGCCCCCATCGGTCCCGGGGACCCAATTGCGTGGCCAAGTTTCTAAGGAGTTTTTTGTAAACCGGGGGCATATCTATGAAGTGCCAAAAAGTTTCGGAGGCCTTAGCGAAAAGCTATAACTTCAATAGTGAAAATTCCTACAACTTTTGTTATTCTTGCCTGAGCTAGTTCCTAATAGTTTTTGCATGAAAAATAGAAATGTGAAAAACCTAGATCTGCAATATTTTAAATTCCATAAATCCTCTGTGTCCAATTTTTGGATATGTTGTGTGTTATGACATGACTAGCTCCTGTGCCAAAAATTGCACAAAGTTATGTTGTAAATCTTTTTATAAAAATTGTTTTACATTTCTGCAGAATCTGCATAAATTATTTTTGTACCTAAAAATAGTTAGATTTTTTCAACCAACTTTTGCATACTGTCTTTTTATTCCAAAACACACCTCTGGTGAATTAATCACAATTTTATAATCACCAAAAATATTTATTCTTGAATTATGCTTGATTTTCTTTGAAAATACATAACTCAAGTTTCATAATAGTTCTAGGTATATGAGCTGCACCCTAAGCTAGTTTTTGACCATATAACATGTGTAAGAAAGTTAGGATCATTTTGATGAGTATATATTTTTGTGTGCATTTACCTTGTCCTTCTTGCTAGCTTTTGTTATTTTCAAAAATAATTAATTTCTAGCTATCCAAAGCATGCATGTTTGTCCAATAGCTTGTTATAAGTGCCTAGTGTCTAACACACGCTTCCACTGAATTTTATTAATTAGTTTCATGAATAAAAGCTATGAAGGCCATTACGGGCTTAGTAGTCACTAAATAAGAAAAACCACCAACCATCCCTAATAACCTTGTGTGTGGTTGTAAATCATTTGAAAAGGCTAAATATACCCACCCACTACTGTTGAGAAGTTAAATTAAATTATTTACGTATATATATGTACATAGTCACTATTAAAAATAATTTTAATAAAGGACTGAATACTGTTCCTTTTTGGAAGTATGCTGAATGTACTCTTATCTAGGTGAATGTGTCCAACCAATACACCCCATGGTTGTCATTTATTGTTTGCGGTTAATTAAATTAAAAATCGTCGAATAAATCTTGCATTTGCATCTTCGTGTAGATCTCCTGCCAGTAGGCGTACGCTCGTGCCGGAAGGAGGAGATGAAGGTGCTAACGAAGAGCTGTAGTACGTGGACGTAGCTCAAGACCTGGACCCAAGTCCAGAAGGGCCCAAGGCCAACCTTGCCAGCGAAGGCAAGCCCCGGATCATTAACCCCGTCTTTTTAAAATTATGCAATTATGTTTGCTATGATTGCGCATTTACGTTTTCAGGAGTTGAATTGAAACCCTAGATGCATGATCCCTAGGTACCTATGCTCTATCACTAGTATGCTAGGTCGATAGCTGCTATGCTATAGGACTCGATAGAAGTAGAGTGATGTTTGTCACTCGCGAGAATAGGTTCTTATGTTGGAATCATAAGATCTTTATAAATGGATCGCTCATGTGGTAAGAGCATGGGATTTGGGCTCTGGTCCAGTGGCTTTCATGGGCTAAGCTTTTGAACGTACTAAGCACTTGCCAGGAATGGGACCGGTAAGCCTAGTACCTTAATGAGACGGCGCGGGAACTTTTCCCTACTACTCTTGAGTATTCACCTAACCGGCTAGCCACCGGGAAGGGGGGTGCATGTGTGAGTCTGGGTGCCTCGCGGGGTACGCCAGCTAACCTTGTACCTAGGACTGTAGGCTCTGTTCCCAACCCGAGGACTCTTGGGAACTGCCTGGGAAGCTGTCCTTGCGGGGGCAGCCTACCATGTGTTTAGGTTTACCTTGCAAGGTTTAAATCAATCGATTGTCGGCCTCTCACCGTTATCCGAGACTGCTTAATCAACTAGCCATGATATTCTATAATGATGGAACTCGAGGAATATGGTTGTATGAATTAATTGCTTGTTCAATTCTTGATTGAATTAGATGGCACATTTTGAAATGGCAATCAACTAGAGCTGTGCTAAAATATTGAAAGTAAGGATCTACTCTTAGTAGCTATTTCAGCAAAAGAAACTCCTCCGGCCAAAAGCCTTTCATGTCTAGAGTTGGTAATGTAGTTATCACCCGACAGTTAAGTCTTGCTGAGTATTAGTATACTCAGCCTTGCTTTAAAACTGTTGTTGCAGGTGTTGTTGATCGGGAGGGTGACGACAAGTGATGACATCACGGACGGCCTCCTGTGATGTTTACCGTTGCGCTAGTTTAATTTATTTCCGCTGTCTTCGAACTCTGAACCTTTACTCCACGTCAGGAACATTGGTTTATAATAAAATGTTTTAACTCATGTTGTACTCTGGACTCGCCTTCGAGTGAGTTTTAATGCATGTGTCGATCCTCTGTATGTACTCCAAGTGATTTACCGGGTGTTAACCCGACGACTAACGATTGGATGAAACTTTACTATTGCTTAATGACCAAAGTGGATCGGTCTTAGGCGATAGTACAGTATTTTCCTGGGCGGGTTGTCACAGCCAAGCCCGCCACCATCCGCACCATGCTTGCTCTTGTCGCCAGCAAGCAGTGGCTGACTCATCAACTCGACGTCTCCAATGCATTCCTCCATGACCATTTGCAGGAGAAGGTCTATTGCCAGCAACCTGTCGGGTTCATCGATCCCACACGCCTGGACGTTGTCGGTCACTCTACGGTCTCCAACAGGCACCTCACGCTTGGTTCAAGAGCTTCACCGACTGCGTCAAGAGCATCGGTTTCGTGCAAACAAAATCCGACTTGTCCACGTTCGTGCTTCATGAACACATCGGCGCCTTTGTCGCCTACCTTCTCATGTACGTCGATGACATGGTGCTCGCCGCATCCTCAGCTGCTCTTCTCCGGGACATCATCACCAAGCTCAAGTCCGCATTCACGGTCAAGGACATGAGACCACACGCCTACTTCCTCGGCATTGATGTACAACGCAACCATGATGGGTTCTTCCTGTCTCAGAACCAGTATGTCGATGTCGGGGTTCTCTACCGCTGGCAGTAAATTTATATCGATCGTGTGTTAGGCTCAGATAATTAGCGCAGGAGACCACGAGATTTATACCAGTTCGGGCCTCTGAGGAGTAATACCCTACGTCTAGTGCATTGCTGCCCTGTTCCTGAGCTAGGAGTGCTCGTAGTAGGGGTTACAAGCTGGTCGGGACAGGGTGTCGAGCCCAAGTCCCGGGAGGTGGTGTTCGATCCTATGGAGGTCTAACCCTTGTGACCGTTGCCATCCTCTCCCTTTTGTAGTCACAAGGGGAAGTAAAAAAGAGTTACAGTGCTTGGCAGCTGGCACGTCCTGTCGTAAGTCGTGTCCGTCGGGGCACATTGAAGCCAAGTCGTGATGCTTTGTCGTGGGAGCCGCCGCGTGGCCGGGCTGGACTGTTGACTCCGGGACGCTTGGCCTTCTCCTCGAGTAGTTTGGCCTGGTCTTGGTTTGCCCGAGTTCCTGCCTAGCTTGCCACGCCCGAGCCAAAGTCTAGGCTTGTGCGTGTCGTAGAGGGTGCTTGAGTGGCTCGGGCTGAGTTTTGCGTGTGGCAAAGTGGGAGATGATGGCAATGTGATGGCCACACAGCTGGTCAGACCAGCATTAAGGCTCTTGTCGGGGCGGGCTGCCTACATGGCCGCTAGCTGTTGTTCCTACATGACGTGGAGATTCGTTCCTCCACATGCGTCGGTGGTGAGGCTCGTGTCATGCGTCTGGGCCCATGCGCCAGTCAGGGCCGGAGTTGTCGTGCGAGGCAGAGACTTGTCTTGCGAGGCGGAGACTTGTCGTGCGAGGCAGAGACTTGTCGTGTGAGGTGAAGACTTGTCGTGCGAGGCGGAGACTTGTCATGGGGGTTCCTCTAGTGGGAAACTGGTCGGAGATGCGGCCAACTGGTCAAAGACTGGACATCTTGCCACTGTGGGTCTTGACCAGGATCTTCTCTCATCCTTGTCCCGAATCTTTTCCTTGACATTGTCAATGGTGTTGGAATGTCTTGTCTTTTTAGGGGAGATAATCTCACCGTCAAAGGGGGCCATAATCTGGGCCCTCTTCAGTAGCCCCCGAGCCTATGCGGGAGTCAAGGAGTCGTGCTTAGGCTTAGCCGGATGATCTTGGTGTTGGTGGTGTTCTTCATGTTCTCGCTGGGTGCACGCGAGCGCATCTGCCACATGTAGCCCCCGAGCTCGTGAGTGAGTTGGAGACTCACTCGCGAGCTTTTATGTGTAATTGTAGCCGTTGCAGCTTGGGGACATTTCATCGGGGCAGTTATGGCCGTCGTGGTGAACATGGGCGCAGTTACGGGTGCGGGCATCTCGGCCAACGTGACGGACGTGACCGCTCCCTCATGACTACTGCGCGCAGACTCTGCAAGTCCGCATCCTGCGGGACCGAGGTGTCGCGCGAGTGGGCGATTGTTTCGCCGGGGCGCGCACGCGCGTGGGCGAAAGTCTCGCTGACACGGTAGGCCCGGCGTCAAAGGTGAGGAGTCACGTCTGCCCACTTTAAAACCGTGCGTCGAGCGCTGGTTTGGGACTTTGCCTTCACATCTAGTTCTTGTTCCTCTCACACTTGCCCTTTGCGCTCCGAGCTCTTCCGCATCCACAACACCGCCGCTGCTTGCGCTTCCAGCCCGCCCAAGACTTTACTGCCGCGATGTCGAACTGGGCGCGCTCCAATGTCTCCCATGAGCAGTTCCTCCGTCTTCTCCGTCCCTACCGACCAGTTCATCCGCGGGGTGTTGTTCGAGTATGGGCTACAACTCCAGCACCTCAACCTGAATACCATCCAGCAGATGGCTGCGTTCGAAGCGATGTGCGAGGGGTACCTCGAAATCAGTGCCCATTGGCACCTCTTCCGGTACTTCTTCAGGTTCACCTGCCTGAAGAATGGCTCTCGCGCGGCGACGATCGGCTGTGCCAATCTCCGGATGAAGCAGGGTCGCGGCGACAACTACATCCCGGTGATGCTAACCAGCTTGAACAGCGGTTGGCACAAGGGGTGGTTCTACTTGCGGAACGACCCCGAGTTCGCGCTCCCGTCGTACACCGGGAACTCCATCGTGGAGTCGTGGAGGAGCTGGGCGGACGGCCCTACCAAGAAGGAGTAGGAAGATCCTCAAGCTTCACTAGGTTGTGCTGGGGCGGCTCCGAGGAGCCGGAATCACCCTGGCAGAAGTGATCGGGCAATATCACACCCGAGGCGTCGTGCCGCTCCGGAAACGACCGCTTCGCCTCTGCGAGATGATGGCTGACAGGGCCCCCTGGGAGGGAACCGTGATCGCGTCGTCGCTCTCGTTGTCCCTCGAGGTCCAGCGCCGCGTGGTGCGGGCGATCGGGAGATCGATCTACTTGTGGCCGCCGTCGCGGCTACTCCCGATGCTCCCCAATGCGGGGACAAAAAAAATATGTAAGTTTGTTTGTCTTCTCGATGTGTCTTATTTGCCTTTGTCGTGGTGACGATCTTCTCGGAGTTTGTTTCCTCCCGGCTGATCTTCACGACTTCTTGTTGTTGTAGTTGAAGTGCGCCCATCTTGTCCCGGCCAAGGCGCCTCTCCTGGAGGAGGCGATTTTCAACCGGAACAAGGCCATGGTGGAGAAGTGGCGTGCTGCGCGCAAGGCACAGCACAAGAAACGCCAGATCACAAAGCGCGATCGAAACGACAACCGCATCAAGAGGCGGAAGGTGGGGGAGCTTGGCGTCTCCTCTTATGAAGACCCGTCGCCTGAGCCGTCGTGGAGCGGCAACACCGCCAGCGCGGCGGTCGATTGGAGCGATATGTCGGGGTCGTCCTCGTCGTCACCTCCCTGCGGTGCCGAAGTATCGTCGTCGCGCCAGCCACAGGCGGCCCCGCATGACAAGTCTGTATGATCTAGCTCGCGCCGAGCAGCTCGCCCTGCCTGAGAGGACCAGCGGACGGTCCGTCCTCGTGTGGCGCCCAGCGGGGCAGGTGCCTCTGAGTTCCAGAGATCCGCACCCCGCCAAGCCGACCCTCTGAGAAGGTCAGAGAAGCGACCGTTATCTGCCCGCCAGCTTTACGACAGCTCTGGCCGCCCCGACTCCGACTCTCTGCAGAGGCGCAGATCGTGGGGGAAGTCGTCATATTCAGCTTCGCCGCTGAGCGTGCCGCCGGTGGCGGAGCCAAGCGCTGCCCCGCAGCGCTTGCTGTCATTGCTTATCCGGGGCGGCGGAGCCCCGGAAGTTCATGTGTCCCTCGTCTCCGTCGGGGACCACGGTCCAATCCCAGCCGTCGCGGAGGCCGGGGGGTCATCCCCCGAGCGAGCGGGGGAGAGTGTTGACGCTGTCGAGGCGGCGGGCCAAAGCGGACCAGCCCCTAAAACGGCGGGCTCAAAGTGCGCAGCCCCCGAGCCGGCGGGCACAAAGCGCGCAGCCCCCAAGCAGGGCTCGTCGGACCGCCTGGTGAAGAAAGCCCGGGTGCGCTCCAAGATTTAAGTTTCCGACTTCCGATCTTTTATCTTGACTCTTCTGACTCAACTTGTTCGTTGACACTGTCTTCTACTTTCTCAAAGGCATGCCAACACCAGCGTGCTCAGCCTTGCGCCCTTGAAGCGCCTAGCGTTGAGCGCGCGGGTGGTTTCTTCCGAGCCTCGTCCCTAACCCCTGAGCACCGAGCCGCTGTTGTCGCAGGCTGAATAGGAGCCTGCGGTAGTCACTGTGGCGGAGGAATCAAGTGCGCCTCCCCCACCAGTCTCTGCCGCTGTTGAGGAGGGATATACGGTCGCGGAGGTGACCACCCCTCAAGCGATCCTGGAGCCGCCGGCCGAGGCCGGCCCGAGCGACGGAGATGTGGTGATGGTCTTAGATGAAGACCCGATGCATCCCCCGTCGTCAAGAAGCCGCGATGTCGTGATGACCCCAGTGTCGGAGCCTACACCAGTAGCGACAGTGGCGGATCCTTCGCCAGTCGTTGAGGTGCCGGAGCCTTCCCCGGTCGTGGAGACGCTGGAGCCCTCTCCAGCCGCAGGTGCGGCGGGAACTTCCTCAGCCGTCGGTGTCGTCACCGTTGAGGAAGTGATGGAACTGGCGACGAGCCGGTACATTGACTTCCCCAGTGTCGGGAATATCGACCTTGAAGCGCCCCAATTCCCGGAGAAGGTGCTGGACGTGGCGACGGAGCAGATGTTCGCCGAGCCATCGATCATGGAGACAATCGCATCAGCCTCGAAGGAGCTACACGAGTACGAGTGCGCCGGCGACTTCGCTCCCACCGCTGTAGCGGAGGCGGCAGATGCGGCTGAGGCACCCGTTGTCAATATGGAGCTGGCTGCAAGTGCGTCCGCGCCACCGCCGACAAGCGAGAATCGGGAGGCGTCCCTCGCCCAGTCGGCGGAAGCTACCAAAACCACGACCACCGTCGCAACGATCAACACAACAGAGGCTGTTGTTAGAGAAGCAGGATCGTCGCCACCCCACCCAGTCGCCGCTGGTGCCGACGAGGTTCGCGCACTTGACGAGCCTGCCACCACCGTCCAAGAGCGAGTCGCTCCTGAAACGACGACAAGGGCCGCCTCCCCGGAGATCCAAGATGCCGAGGAGACGGGGGCGTCCTTGTCGCAGGGTGCAACAAGTGGTGAAGCCCAGGCCCTAGAGCTCGCTTGTACCCCGTGGGCAGCCACTTTCGGGTCCGTTGACGACATCAAGGATGGTTAGGAGGTTGCGGCGCGCAACACCTTAGAGCATGGTCTGAACTGGGCGCGTCGCGCCTTTGATGAACTCATCCTCCCCGCGACCTCGGTAAGTTCTCTTGTTCGAAGGTCATGTCCTCAATTCTTTGGTCTTCTCGAGGTGCGCCACTTATCTTTACTTCGTTGGCGGCAGACCCTCGAGTCATCAAGTTGGAGACGTGCCCGTGAGGTGTGAGAGCTCCGTGCGGAATGGACTCAGCTGGAGATGCAGCTTGTCGTGGCCCGGGTAGCGGCGGCCGCTGCCGTGGCGAGCGAGGCGTCCGCGCGGATGTCCCTCTTGACTACCCGCCAGTCGGCGGAGGATCACGCCACCACCGCCGAGACTGCCGCCGCTACGGTTGCCACCGAGCAGGACTCGCTGGCGTCGAGGCTTGCGCTCATCGAGGCCGAGGTTGAGAAGCTCCGAGTAGCCGCAGCGTCTGCAGAGGAGGTCGCCGAGAGGGCCAAGACCGCTGCGGCCGCGACAGAGACCACCGCCCGAGATGCTGCTCAGGTCGCCGCTCGTGAGAAGGTGGCGCTTGAAGCAAGGGTGTCGGAGCTGGAGCGCGACCGGGGCACGGCCACGTCGGACTTGGCGACGACTGGCCGCCAATTCTCCCAAGTCACCAACCAACTCCAGGTGGCCACCGAGGAGGCGACGCGGCTTTGCGATGCTAACGCCAAGCTATCGCAGGATCTTGATGGTAAGTTGGACGGTCCCCTCCTCTCCTTGTCCGGTTTTCCGCTTGCTCCTCGTCGGACCCTGACTCACTAGACGTGGTTGCAGGGGTGCGCGTGATCCATGCAGGAATGGTGGCGAAGCTGGCGGCGGTCAAGCAGGAGAGGAACACCGCTATCCTCAAGGTCATTGAGAAGGAGGGTGCCATCAGGCGCTTGTCGGAGCAGCTCCAGAGTAAGTGTCGATCCTTGGTATTGTCTTCTTCTTTTTCTCGAGCCCACCATAACTTCTTGTCCTTGTTTGTCTTTCAGAGGTCCAGACCGAGCTGGAGCAATCTCGAGCATCCCGGAAGCAAGACGCAGCCGCCCTGAGCCAGGCCCACGACGCCCGGCATAAGTCGGAGGCCATCAGTGAGAAGGCCATCGGGGACATCGCCAAGCTCGGGAGGGCGATGAGCTTGGCCATGGCCGGGCTCGGCGTGTCGCTTGGTCCAAGAACGCCCGAGACGCTGATCGAAGACACTACAAGAAATCTGTCATTTTATGACAAAATTCATTGTGACGAGGTCAAATTTGGTCATATAATGTAACATACTATGACGAAAATTTTTGTGTCGTCATATTTTGACGAGAGCCACTTTATTTTATGACGACTTGGTTTTGTGGTCACATAAAGGAAGGAAATTTCGTCACATATTGTACAACGCCAGGAGACGGCTGCCGGTTTTTTTTTGTGACGCTTGTAACTACCTTATTATGACTAATTATCGTTGTCATGTTTAGATACTTAAATAATTGACCTACGCAAACTTTGTGTTCATCACTTTTTATTTTGAAAGTATTTAGTCCACAAATTTCAAGTCCAAATACCTTAAATTTTGAAATTTTCATATTTAAAATTTCCAAGAAAGGTCAAATGAAAAAATATCCAGAACAGATAATGTACATTTGGAGGAGTTGTACATTTTTGTTTTAAACATTGTTTCCATTTTCAATCGTTTACTAAGCCTAAAAATCCATCTAAAATCAAATAGAACTCAAACAGTCACTGACAAGTGGACCCGCTGGATCTAACATGAGCTTTGGCCCAGTACAGGATCGGCAACCGACAACCCGGGGCCACCAGTCAGGCCAAAATTTTCGCTACCGTGCCTGCCTCTTCCCGCGCTGTCCCGCTCGCCGACACATGGGACCCACCCCACCTGCCGCTCAAGCCGTACGAAGCACCCCTCGCCGTATCCTCTTGCCCATACGGACTAAGGGGAAAAATCCCCAATCCTCGCGCCCACCACCGCGCAAACCCTCGCGCCGCCCCACCGCTGCCACCCCGTGCAAACCCTCGCGCCGCCCCCGCCGCCACTCCCCCCCCCCCCACCTCCGACGCCCGCGCCGTCCCCGCCGACGCCGCCTGGCCCTTCGACTCCCTCACCACCTCCCTCCTCTTCTCCTCCGTCTCCGCCTCTCCGCCACTGCCTTCCCTGCCCACCAACTCCTCCTCCTGGCTCACCCCGCCCTCCCCGCTCTGGCTCTTCAAGGACCGGCACCTGCTCCCGCTCGAACCCCCGCAAGCGCCCGAGGCCGCCGTCGCGGCAGCCGTCGTCAAGGAGGTCCAAAGGGCTCGCTCCGTTGAGTTTCTTCCCTGCTCCTGCGATTTCCTTCGTAACAACTATTATTATCTTTGTGCTTGCGCCAGACACACACACACAAAAAAAGAGGCTGGAGATCCCCCCCCCCCTCCGTCCCATGCGCATGCCAGATTTTGTGCTCCGCTCCACCATCTTTGCTTTGCTTAGCTTAGCTTGGGCCTGCGCAGATTGGATTCGTGGAAAGCTGGAATCTTGCTCTTGTTCTTGTCACCAATACGCCACCAGCCTTATCAAGTTCTTGTCGATGGTAATCCATGTATGTGCTTCTGTGGGTGCTCTGGAGCGTGTTCTTCTAGAAATATATCCAAGTTAATGCAATGATGCTCATGTCTCATGATAATCCACTTATACAAGCTATGCCTAGAGTTTTCCTTTTTTTCTCTGAGAAGTGTCAAGGAGTTGATAAAAAATTAAACTGATTACTTCTCGCAGCCATTTCTGTGTATACCTTGACATGCACAAAAAAGTGTAGGTCTGATGCACATTCATTGTCTGAAGCCGAAAGGCAGTCAAGATCTAGGAATTTTAATTCACCAGAACCATTGCAGTAGTCTAGCTCGCAGCTTATATTCTTAAAGTGAGATACTGTCGAAGTATACCTAAGTATTTTTCAAGAAAATGAAGAATTAACAATTTATGTGTTAGATACTAATTTGACAGAGGCTGAAGACATCCCATCCCTGAATTAGAACTCTAGTTTGGATCTTGTCCTACATTTTTTGAACCAGTAAATGCTGAACTTTAAATTCCATTTGGACCATTACTGGACATTGATGGTTTCCTTTTATTAAGAATGCTGCCATTTGACCTTTCCCTCTTCATCAATTTACTAATGTAGTCTCTGGTATTCCAATATTAGCTCAAAAAGTTAGAGATGTTTTGTCCAAAAAAGAAAAGCGCAAACGGAAGACAGTAGACAAAAAAGATGGTGATCATGATTATGACCCATCCTCTGACATTGATAGCCAATCTGACACTGATGATGATAGTCATGATGACTGTGATGATGAACTAATTAATCTGGATAATACAAAGGTAAGATGCATTACTAGGGCAACTAACAATTATTGTGTGAGTCTTTTCAATCATGAACTTCATTGTAATTACTTATTGTACTTTGCACTTGTTCCTTATTGATAAGATGCATGTTTCTCTTGGTAGGTATGAGCGATGGTTCTAGGAACTCGCCTTAAGAAGCAAAAGACAACAGAAATGGCGGCTGCAAACCTGCCACCGTGCTTGCCTACCAAATTTACTAGGCAGCAGGTAGCCAAGCCTACTGGAGCCAAATTCACTATGCATATGAATTAAAAGTTTATTTTGCATTTTTGGTGTAGGTGAAATCTGAGAAGAACAAACAAAACCGATCAAAGGTGCAGCTTCACCAAAAAATTGGTTCTAGGTCCTACATAGCCCATCGATACAGCCTGGTAATAGTAAAAATTATGCCTCCTGTACTGCATGTGATTATTTTCTTCTATATGCACTGTTCTATTTCAGCACTGTTCTACGGCCTTGTTAATAAGTGCATTCTCTTTATGTAGGAACTAATGGTGGCAGAGAAGGATAGAGAGCCAGAAGCAGCAGCAGAAGCAGAAGCACACATGAAAGGTGAGTTTGAGGCAACCCTCCAAGTGAGAGAGAGAGGAAGCTGCCAGGAAGCAGGAAGAGTTGCAGGCACAGCTACAAGCACAGCAGGCCGCACTTGAAGAAAACAAAAGCGTTGCTGCGAGCTGTCCTCAAGCTTCAAAAAGATTGAGGTATGAATGCAGTTTCTGAGGATGAGGCCTTTGCCTAAGCTTTTGCTACAATGCTTCAAAGTAGTCTGTTCTAGGAACTTTGTCAGAACTATGCACCATATTATATTTGTATGTTTGCTGGAACCTGGAACTATGTGTTGGACCTGGAACCTGGAACTATATGTGGTTGAACAAGTATGTTGAAGGGCTTGTGGTTGGAACATCTATATGCATAGTTATGTGGATTCTGTGAATTGTGTTGTCACTTGTGGTTGGAACATCTGGTTCCAGGGCTTCAGTGAATTGTGCAGGGCTTCAGTTGTGTTATCACTTGTGATGTCAATCTGTGAATTTTGAATGATCTGTGAATTGTAATGTCAATCCTTTGGATGATGGCTTGGATGATATCTGTGTATTATGCTTTTGTGTGCTGTGATGAAATACCAGTGTGTTGTCACTAAATATGTTACAAAATGTGACTAAATATAAGTGTCACTTAATCTAAAAAACTATACATGACGATTCTGTGGCGTCACAAACAACCATCTAAACTTGTTCTTCGGCCCACCATTTGTGACTGTTCATAGTTAATGTGACGCGTTGACCAACTAATATATGACAAAATTAGCCGTCACAAATGGTATCAATCTGTGACCCTAGAAGGATTGCGTCACAAAACATAGGCACATTTTGTGACGACATTCCATAAAACTGTCACACGGTACATTATGTGACGGTCTTTTTGTGACGACCTTGTGACGCCGGGTTTTTCGTCATAACATACTTTTGATTACCAATTTCATACTTTATGTGACAGATTCATTTTGTCATAAAATGACAGATTTCTTGTAGTGAGAGGTCGGGTGCCTTCCCAACGTAGTGCGGGAACTCGAGTTATCGACGGCTCGTCGTGCAGTGCATCGGGTCCTCGCCATGTTCGAGTCACATTACCAAGTGCTGGACCACACGACACTGAGCGGCGGCCGGGCCCCAGGTATCTCCGACGAGCAATGTGATGAGCTGGAGGAGGAATGCATTGCTTTAGCTCGCGAGATGGCCGACGCCACCCTGAAGGATCTAGAGTTGTTGCCACAAGACGAGTCAGAGACCCCACGAGTTCCTAGGCCCCCAAATTAAACATGCCACAAACTATTTTGTTGTAATAGTTTTAACAAGTCGCAAGGCTACCGTGTAGCTAGGCCTTTTATCTTGTGTTATCCCTCGATTACTTCCAAGTGCTCGAGGACGACTGCAGCAACGCGCAGTCGAACTTAGAGAACCGAAGCGGTCGGGCCGTACTCTAGAGCCACAGGGGCGCAAGAGTTGTAAGGCCTGGCCTCTTCGATCCGCTAAGCGCAACCATCCATTCGCATCCCTCGAGAACTCGAAAGGTTCGGGAGATAACTAGTCGAGATTTTGCTCGTGAAAACATCTTTTCGGGCCGGAGTCCCGACAGTCACTCGAACGTTCTTGAAAAGAGATCGGATGAAAGCTGGAGACTAGAGGAGTACTCGCAAGTCTTCGTGCCGTAGCCGCGGGGGCGTTATCACTAGGAGCTTTGAATGAATAGCAACTCGTCATCCCACGCAAGCCGTCATCTTTACTTTTCGCGAGTTTGAGTTTCCGTCAAAAAACCTTTCGCTCGTGCGATCGGTCTCGACAAAGTTGTCAGAATTTTTTTGAAAAATTTAGAATAAACGAGGAGGGCATGAGGACATCGTGCCCTTGTGAAGGACCGATACGGCGAACCAGAGAGGGGGGGAGTGAATGGGAGCCGATAAAAATTCTTCTTGAAGGAGATGGAAACTCCAACAAGATGAACGCGACTTCCAACACACGTCTTCGACTCACTACCCAAGTTGGCCAAGCCCACGTAGCCACTGGAGTGCCACTGGACCTAGGAGCCAACACACAACCTTCCGACCCGAGAACGCAGCGGAACACCAAACCTCGAGTCTACAGACCAACACCGGTCAGACCGGTGAGCACCACCGGTCAGACCGGTCCCTGCTGGTGAAACTGGGCAACTTTCACTAAGTGGCTCCACACCGGTCAGACCGGTGAGACACACCGGTTAGATCGGTCACAGCCTGAAAGCCCCCAAAGCACCAAACAGGCCAACCGACCACCAAACTGACCCAAACTCGAAACAGCAGCAACACAGGACAACAGCGAACACACCCAGACGTTCACCCGAGCAGAAACCCACCGAGGGTTGCACCGGTCAGACCGGTCAAGAGCACCGGTCAGACCGGTGTAGCCTGGGCAGCTCGGGATGAACAGCACCCGCGGGTCAACTCCCCCAAATCCAAATCTCGATCTCCCGAATCGCTCCACGGACTTGAACAAGACTTTGGGGATAATAGGAACACCTCATGAGGAGTCCATAGCCAAGTTTAATCCCACCAAAACTTGTCCAAAAAGGAGGAATCGAAGAAATCCCGCCAAGAACACCACAAACCCTATAACTCGGAAAACCCCAAAATCGAGCCCCTTTACTCACGGATTTGGGAGGGGAATCACAGCCCAAGGAACCACGAAGGGTTCCCACAAATTTCCCCCATCAAATCCCCAAGAGCAAGGTCCCGAAAACAACCCAAAGAAATCACCAAGAGAGGGCTCCGAAAATCACCACCAAGAACAACCGGGAACAACATATCCAAACCTTGAGGAACCACACCGAATCATCTATACATGCAACAAAGGTTCATACAAGGTCTAGCTTGCCGCTCGATCATCCAACTCTCTCACAAGATCTCACCATGAAGCTCTCAAGCTAGTCTTATTGAAATCCTAAGGAAAATAGGAAAACAAATGAACTAGGGTTTCAAGGCTTGGCTGCCATCCTCTCACCATTTGGGTTATATGGAGGCAACCGAAAGTCTAAAATGCCCTTTTCTAATAACTAGGGATACAAGCCCCTCAAGGGCGGATTTGGAAGTCTTCATGTCTTCTCCATCGGACGGATGCCCGGCGACCGCACCCTCGCGTAGCCTCGAAGCCATGCGATCCCGACGCGTGTCCTCCGCTTCGAAGTCTCGGATCGCGTCGTCGCACACCGGTCGGATCGGTACCCACCGGTCGGACCGGTCTAGCGGCTCTTTGCAGCCTCCGTCTTCGGTTCTTCAGTCTTGGCTTTGTAGATCAACCAAGGAACCAAGTGGTTTTCTGGTGAACCACTGGAAACCCCGCGAACTCAGTGTCGCCTCCGCCAATCTTCACTCATGACTCGGCTCCCATGAAGTCCCGGCTCGACCTTGGTTTTGAGGCTCAACCAAGAAACTGTCCATGACTTCATCTTGCCGTTCTTGCCACCATGGGGCCCGCACTTGACCCCCGCGGCCACCGGGTCCCTCGAACGAAGCCTACTTGTCTTCTCCACACCTGGAGGCCTCACCGTCGACGACCTTTCGCGCTTGTTCTTCACCCGCACCAACACCAGTCAAGCCGCAACCTGCACCTGCAATACTTAGCCAAGGATCAGTCCACACAACGTTGTCAATCACTCATCACACAAGGTAGCGACCATCCATCGGTCCTCGAACAACACATGGTCCTCAATCTCCCCCTTGATGAGTGCATTGACAACACCCACACGAAAGTAACAAGAGAAAAAAGAAAAAGAAAAGAAACGAACAAAAAGAAACTCCAACAAGCGATCGGAAGCCAAACAAAGGCAAAGAGCAAGATCACTTGAAGAAGACCGGTCTCGGACCCCTTAGGCAAGGGCAATGGCTCGACACATGCGAGACAAAGCAAAGCTCAAGCAAAGAGCGCAAACCACCGAAACAAAGCTCGAACAACCACAAAGAGCTCCCCCTGCACACATGCAAGCTCCCCCTGAACCAATGCACCTCCCCCTGGACGAATGCATGCAAACCACTTGAAAACAGGGCAGCTGCAACACTTTCAGCTCACACCGGTCAGACCGGTCATCACCACCGGTCAGACCGGTGCCCAACATGTGCACAGGACCAGCACTCACACCGGTCAGACCGGTGACCAACAGAGCCCAGAAATGGCTCGAAACCACCTGAAAACCTTCTAAATGCATCCAGCAAGCCATTTCAAGCTCAAACTTCTCCCCCTTGTTGGCAATGCATGAATCAAGCCAAAAATGCAAAACTTTCAACCTAGAGCTTCTCAAATAGACAAAATTCAACATAGGATCCTACACATGTCCAAATGAGCAAGTTAGATACTTAGCTTCGTATCAACATCAACTACAAGATCACCAAGTTTCACAACCATTGGACGAAGCTAAGATGGATTTGGGCAACTTTGCGAAAAACTTGCCTCTCATGAGCAAAGTCCTAAACATGATCAAAACATATCAAAATGGCAAAGCCACACAAACTTCATGCTAGGACAGCCATTCTAATCATAAGACCATCACAAACACCCACAAGCACCTCATGTCATGTCAAAGCCACCGAGCCATGTGCCTACTTCTATGTATGAGACTTCTCATTGGTAGGCATCATGCAACGGTTTAGCACCCAAAACAAATTAAATTCAGCACATATGACATGGGAGCACATTTTCCAAGCATTTTTCATTTCATTATCAGATTTATAATTGGTACATGAAATGTCTTTGCGACAAAAAGGAACTTATGCCCCTCCACAAGATAAAGCAAGAGGGCTAAACATTCATGATGGCAAATGAGCCTTTGGCCCAATATGATAATTAAACTAGCTATCCAACCACAAATTAAGCATAGCAAAGCCACTAAAACATGTCAAGATCATATAAAGGTATTTACACATGAGAGAGCATACATGTGACATTTTTTTAAAAACAAAGCCATCAACCATGGATTATTCATCACGATCATCAAGAGCTAAGCCAAACTAACCATAGCATACCAAACAAGCTCACAAAGACATAAATAGCATTCCATGGTGAACAATGTATATAGGAGAAGCTTTTCCTATCCAATGCATATGATACAAAATGCATGCAATCTAAGATACAAGGATGCCTATACATCATGTTACATATGCCATGCCAAATGCAAGAAATGCACAAAGGAAAGCTATACATATGCTACAAAGGAGCTCCCACACACCCAACTCAAGAAATCAAACACACACCAAGTTTCCCCCGCAAACGAGTGAAAGTTGCTTGATCTAGGGGTTTGGTGAAAATATCGGCTAGTTGGTCATGTGTGGGTACATGGATCAAAGCTATCTTTCCTTTCTCTACGTTGTCTCTCAGAAAATGATACCTTACTTCTATGTGCTTGGTTTTGGAATGGAGCACTGGGTTCTTTGCAACGCTTATGGCACTGGTGCTATCACATTGAAGTGGGACATGGGTATACTCCTCACCAAAGTCACTCATGGTGTATGAAATCAAAAGGAGCCGAGAGCAACAACTAGCAACGGCAACATACTTGGCCTCGGTAGTGGATTGTGCAACACTCGACTGTTTGCGGGAAGACCAAGACACCAAAGAAGAACCCAAAAGCGGCAAGTCCCGGAAGTGGACTTCCTATCCAACCGACACCCGGCAAAATCTGCATCTGAAAAACCATGAAGCGCCAAAGAAGAGGACGCAGAGTACCAAAGGCCGAAGTCGGGAGTGTGACGCAAGTACCTGAAAATTTGCTTCACCGCTTGTCGATGCGAAGTCCTCAGAGACGCTTGAAAATGAGCGCACAGACACACCGAGAACTGGATGTCCGGCCTCGTCGCCGTCAAGTAGAGGAGTGACCCGATCATGCTCTGGTACTCCTTCTGGTCCACATGTTCACCTTCCTCGTCCGCATCAAGAGCTGTAGTCATATTCATCGGCGTCGTCATAGCCTTGAAGTCCTCCATCTTGAACTTCCGCACAATGTCCTTGGTGTACTTAGCCTGGTGCACAAATATTCCTTCCTTTGATTGCTTGATTTGTAGCCCGAGGAAGAACTACAACTCACCCATCATGCTCATCTCAAATTCCCTGCTCATATCCTCTGCAAACCTTGCAACAAGAGAGTTAGACGAGCCACCAAAGACAATATCATCCACGCACACCTGCACAATCGGGATATCTCTACCCCTGCCTCAAAGCAAAAACAAGGTCCGATCGACCTTCCCCATCTCAAAACCTCTCTCAAACAAGAACCCCCTCAACCTACCATACCAAGCTCTAGGCGCTTTCTTCAACCCATACACCGCCTTCCTCAACTTGTACACCGGTGGGGGTACTTCTCACTCTCAAACCCCGGAGGTTGCCTCACATACACTTCTTCCTCCAACACACCATTCGGAAAGCACTCTTCACATCCATTTGCCGCAACTTGAACCCTTTAGCCACGGAAAAGGCTAGAAGGATCCTTATCGCCTCCAAATGGGCTACGGGAGCAAAGGTCTCCTCGTAGTCGATCCCCTCCTTCTGACTGAACCCCTGAGCAACAAGCCTCGACTTGTTTCTCACAACCTCACCTTTCTCTCCCTCTTTGTTCTTCCACACCCACTTTGTACCAATCGGCTTACACCCCGGGGGGAGGGTCAACCAACTCCCAAACCTGATTCCTCTCAAAGTTCTCCAACTCCTCATGCATCGAATTAACCCAATTGTGATCAGATAGTGCGTGTCCAATGTCTTTGGGCTCAAAAGTAGCAACAAATGCAGCATGAGCGAAATGAGAGTTGTTCCGAACCCTCGACCATGTAGTGCGTTCATTCATGTCGCCGATGATCCTCGAAGCTGGGTGATCCACTTGTACTCGCCGGGGAGGTTCTCGCCTCGATGCTACCTCCCCCTCAACATCAGCTTCTCCTCGTTCTTGATTTGTCGTTGTAGGTGTAGAAGAGGGTCCGTCCACCACCGTAGTCGAGGTAGTGGGTACATGTTCAGTCCGGGGCACCGCACCGCCATCTTCATCGTCTCCATGTTCATGCTCCTCCTGAAAGATCTCCTCGCCAAGCTCATCATCACCTGCACACCCAAAGACAAGCTGACTACGTGGCTCTTTCTCGTCGAAGGTTACCTCGCAAGTCTCCACGATTTGGTTAGTTTCAAGATTGAGCACACGATATGCTCTAGAATGAGATGCATAACCAAAGAAAATACCATCGACAGACCTAGCCTCAGACTTATCCAACTTCCTGCCTTTCTTCAGAATGAAACACTTGCAACTAAAGACATGGAAGTGACTCACCTTGGGTGTGCGACCATGCATCAACTCATAGCATGTTTTCTTCTTATGCACTCTGAGGTGGATCCTGTTCGACACATAGCACGCGGTATTCACCGTCTCAGCCCAATACCTTCTCGGAGTCAAATGCTCATCAAGCATCGTCTGAGCCATCTCGCACAAGGTCCTGTTCTTCCTTTCCACAACACCATTCTGGGGAGGCGTATACGGACTCGAAAACTAGTGCTCAAGACCCAAGTCATGACAAAAGGTTTCAAAACGAGAGTTTCTGAATTCCGAGCCATTATCACTACGGATAGCTCGTATGGCATCTCTGTGCCTCTCGTTTCTCAACCTCAAGACTAGGTCTCGAACAAAACCAAACGTCTCCCCCTTATCCTCGAGAAGGAACACCCACGCATACCGAGAGTAGTCATCCACCACAACAAGGACATACCACTTCCCACCCGCAGATCGCACACGAGCTGGGCCAACAAGGTCCATATGGAGCAGCTCGCATGGACGCTCAGTCATCACATCGGTGAGAGGCGGGTGAGAAGAGGCTACCATCTTGGCATGCCTACACGGCGCACAAACCAACTCTTTCTCAAGCCTCAACCGTGGCAATCCTCGGACCAAATTTGTTTACACAAGCGCGACAAAAGGTCAAAGCTCAAGTGACCCAACTTCCTATGCCACTTCCACAACTCACTCGAAGAACCAGCCAAGAAACAACGCTCCACACCCGAAGACTGAGAAAAATCAGCACGAAACACCTGACCCTCGGGAACGACCATACAGACAAGGTCCCCTCGAGAGTCCAAAATCCGAGAACCACCTGGCCGAAACAACACCTCAAAACCCTCATCCAACAACTGGGACACAGAAAGCAAATTGTACCCCAGCAATTGAACAAGAGCAACACGCCTCAGAGTGATCTTGTCACTCACTTTGATCTCACCTTCTGAAAGCACACGCCCACGCCCATTGTCCCCAAAGGTGATGTACCTCTTCGTCACCACCGGACGAGACTTGAGAACCACCCCCTGTCTCCGGTCATATGCCTCGAGCAACCGGAGTCAATCAACCAAATGTTCTTCAAGTCTCCCACTTGCAATTCAAAAACGAGCACGTGAGCGAACAAACGACTCAGCACTGGGGTTAGTACCAAAAGAGTAAAACCAGTGCTGAGCCATTTGCTCAAAAGTGGGATTAGCACCAACCAAAGCATCTCTCCTACCAAAGCTACCTCCACGATCACCACCCCGGTAACTGTCGGTGTTTAAAGCTTTCGACCTCCATGGGAGGTACCCGCATCAAGGTAGAAGGTGAGGATCGCCATGATCTGGAACCCGAATGTATGCGCGAGGACACAAGACACAAGATTTATACAAGTTCGGGTAGCCGGAGTAGCTACCCTACGTCCTGTTTGGGGTAGTATTGCGCCTTGCGCTTGGTGTTGTTCCCCGGAGGAATTGAGGATGTCCTCCTAGGTACCCGGCCCTCCTTTATATAGTCCAGGGGGCGGGTTCCTAGTCAGTTAGAAGGCAGGAGTCCTAGTAGGATTACACAGAGCGAGTCCTAGTAGGAGTACAGGGGAATTCTAGTAGGAGTCCGTCTTCTACTATTCCTCCTTCCTTGCATGAGTACCCGGGGTGTATGCCCGACAAGCCCCCGAGCACGTTGGAGTCGAGAGTAGTAGTTCGAGTAGTCTTGAAGCCTCTTCGAGTAGTTCTTGAGCGTCCTCGAGTACTGCTTGGAGAAGCCTTCAATAGTACTTGAACTGCCGCGAGGCTGGAAGGTGGTCCAGCTCATCAGTCTTGAAGTCGAGATTATATGGAAGTGCGATTGCAAAATCGCACTCCATATGGAGTAGCCCCCGAGCCTTAGGTTGAGTTGAAGACTCTAGCTGAGGGTCAATCTTGATTCCGAATCTTCCGTCTTGAAAAATTTGAATGATGGGTGTAGCATAGTAGCCCCCGAGCCTTGAAATGATTATGTAATCAATCCAAGGGTCTTCAGTGTTCGCGAAAGCCATCATCTGAGTACTCTTGCAGCGTGTAGCCCCCGAGATAAGAGAGCCATATGAGACACGTTGAGTAGTGATTGGTGAGGAGCCCCCGAGCTTGAGAGCGAGCGAAGCATGCTGAAGTTATCTTCAAGTAGTATGTTAATTGCAGCCCCCCGAGCTGGAGAGATTCCAAGTAGTAGTTTGGCGTCGAGCCGTGGAGCATGAGAAGTAGTCGTGCCATCAAAGCAGACTTTAAATGCGACTGAAGTCGACTTTAGATGACGGCAGAGTGGACTTTAGAATGTGACTTAAAAACCGAAGTCGACTTTGTGCCGCGCGGAGCGGACTTTGAGATGCGACTTGAAAACCGAAGTCGACTTTGTGCCGCACAAAGCGGACTTTGAGATGCGACTTAAAAACCGAAGTCGACTTTAGTTGCCGCACAGAGCGGACTTTGATATGCGACTTTAGAAGTCGACTTTAGTTTGGTGTTCGCTGCATTCTCGGGTCCGAAGACTCGAGGTTTGGTGTTCCACTGCATTCTCGGGTCGGAAGGGTGTGTGCGTTGGTTCCTAGGTCCAGTGGCACTTTAGTGGCTACGTGGGCTTGGCCAACTTGGGTAGTGAGTCGGAGACGTGTGTTGGAAGCCGTGTTCATCTTGTAGGAGTTTCCATCTCCGTCGAGAAGAATTTTTATCGGCTCCCATTCACTCCCCCCCCTCTCTGGTTCGCCGTATCGGTCCTTCAGCTGGACACAGCCTGTGTCCACTGTGACATCCCAAAGGATCTGACCCTTTCCGCGGAGGAACGCACCCATCTGCTTACTCCACATCTAGTAGTTCTTGCCATCGAAGTGTGGAGGACCCGAACCCCGTTCCTGGTACGCCATCCATGGAGCTTAGACTAGTTAGAGTCAATAAAGACCCGAACCGGCTCTGATACCACTTGAAGGACCCATACGGTGAACCAGAGAGGGGGGGAGTGAATGGGAGCCGATAAAAATTCTTCTCGAAGGAGATGGAAACTCCAACAAGATGAACGCGGCTTCCAACACACGTCTCCGACTCACTACCCAAGTTGACCAAGCCCACGTAGCCACTGGAGTGCCACTGGACCTAGGAGCCAACACACAACCTTCCGACCCGAGAACGCAGCGGAACACCAAACCTCGAGTCTACGGACCAACACCGGTCAGACCGATGAGCACCACCGGTCAGACCGGTCCATCCTGGTGAAACTAGGCAACTTTCACTAAGTGCCTCCACACCGGTCAGACCGGTGAGACACACCGGTTAGACCGGTCACGGCATGAAAGCCCCCAAAGCACCAAACGGAGCCAACCGACCACCAAACCGACCCAAACTAGAAACAACGGCAACACGAGACAACGGCGAACACATCCGGACGTTCACCCAAGCGAGAAACCCACCGAGGGTTGCACCGGTCGACCGGTCAAGAGCACCGGTCGAGCCGGTGTAGCTCCGGGCGACTCGGGATGAACAGCACCCGCGGGTCAACTCCCCCAAATCCAAATCTCGGTCTCCCGAATCGCTCCACGGACTTGAACAAGACTTTGGGGATAATAGGAACACCTCATGAGGAGTCCATAGCCAAGTTTAATCCCACCAAAACTTGTCCAAAAAGGAGGAATCGAAGAAATCCCGCCAAGAACACCACAAACCCTATAACTCGGAAAACCCCAAAATCGAGCCCCTTTACTCACGGATTTGGGAGGGGAATCACAGCCCAAAGAACCACAAAGGGTTCCCACAAATTTCCCCCATCAAATCCCCAAGAGCAAGGTCCCGAAAAAAACCCAAAGAAATCACCAAGAGACGGCTCCGAAAATCACCACTAAGAACAACCGGGAACAACACATCCAAACCTTGAGGAACCACGCCGAATCATTTATACATGCAACAAAGGTTCGTACAAGGTCTAGCTTGCCACCCGATCATCCAACCCTCTCACAAGATCTCACCATGAAGCTCTCAAGCTAGTCCTATGGAAATCCTAAGGAAAATAGGAAGGGAAAATAGGAAAACAAATGAACTAGGGTTTCAAGGCTTGGCTGCCATCCTCTCACCACTTGGGTTATATGGAGGCAACCGAAAGTCTAAGATGCCCTTTTCTAATAACTAGGAATACAAGCCCCTCAAGGGTGGATTTGGAAGTCTTCATGTCTTCTCCATCGGACGGATGCCCGGCGACCGCACCCTGTGTAGCCTCGACGCAAGCCATGCGATCCCGACGCGTGTCCTCCGCTTCGAAGTCTCCGGACTGCGTCGTCGCACACCAGTCAGACCGGTCAAACCCACGAGTCGACCGGTCCGGCGGCCGCCGCAGCTCCGTCTTCGGTTCTTCGGTCTTGGCTTTGTGGATCAACCAAGGAACCCAGTGGTTTTCTGGTGAACCACCGGAAACCCCACGAACTCGGTGTAGCCTCCGCCAATCTCCACTCATGACTCGGCTCCCACGTAGTCCCGGCTCGACCTTGGTTTTGAGGCTCAACCAAGAAACCGTCCACGACTTCATCTTCTTGTTCATGCCACCATGCGGCCCGCACTTGACCCCGCCGGTCACCGGGTCCCTCGAACGAAGCCTACTTGTCTTCTCCACACCTGGAGGCCTCACCGGCGACGACCTTGCGCGCTTGTTCTTCACCTGCACCAACACCAGTCAAGCCGCAACTTGCACCTGCAATACTTAGCCAAGAATCAGTCCACACAACGTTGTCAATCACTCATCACACAAGGAAGCGACCATCCACCGGTCCTCGAACCACACATGGTCCTCACCTTGGTAGCCCCTGAGTAGGGAGCGTCTTTGCCTTGGTGCAAAGACGCTCTCTGCTCAAGCTCAAACGTTCCCACAAAGAAATGAACACAACCGAAGGTAAGTTCGGAACTCAGAGACATGTGAACAAGGTATGCAACATTTATTTATTGACACATGAGTTTTGAACATTTACTCAAGGATAAAACGGGTGCAGGTGCTCGATGTTCCATGCGTTGGTGACGACCCTACCGTCCTCGTACTGGATCTTGTACGTCCCTGTTCGGAGCACTTCGTGGATGATGAAAGGCCCCTCCCAAGGTGGCGATAGCTTGTGCTTGTCCTTGCTGCCTTGAACTCGTCGGAGAACAAGGTCCCCAACGTGGAACTCACGTGGGCGCATGTTACGATCATGGTAACGCCGCAACGCCTCCTGGTACTTGGTGCTCCGCAGTAGTGCCACGTCGCGCGCCTCGTCGAGTTGGTCGATCGCGTCCTCGAGCGCGACTTGATTCCCTTCTTTGGTGTATGCTTGTATCCGCGGGCTGCCGTAGTCGATGTCCGTAGGTAGGACCGCCTCGGAGCCGTGCACCATGAAGAAGGGCGTGAACCCTGTGGCCCGACTTAGCGTGGTGCACAGACTCCACGGCAAGGACGGTAGCTCGGTTACCCATCTCGCTCGAAACTTGTCGAGCCGCTTGAAGATTCTCGGCTTCAAGCCTTGCAGGATCATGCCGTTTACCCTCTTGACTTGCCCGTTCGTCTTCGGTTGAGCGATAGCTGACCAGTCCACACAGATGTGGTTGTCGTCGCAGAAGTTGAGGAATTTCTTCCCGGTGAACTGGGTGCCATTGTCGGTGATGATCATGTTGGGAATACCGAAACGATAGATGATGTCGGTGAAGAACGAGACTGCCTCCTCAGAGCAGACGTTGACGATGGGTCGGCCTTTGATCCACTTAGGGAACTTGTCGACCGCTACGAGAAGGTGGGTGAAGCCTCCGGGCGCTTGTCAGAGAGGTCCCACCATGTCGAGGTTCCAGATCGCGAAGGGCCACGTGATGGGGATTTTCTGCAATGCTTGCGCCGGAAGGTGAGTTTGTCTGGCGTAGAATTGGCACCCTTCACAGCGTCGAACTATGTCCTTGGAGTCGGCGACCACCGTGGGTCAGTAGAAACCTTGTCGGAAAGCTTTCCCGACAAGTGTTCTTGGTCCGGCATGGTGACCACAGGTGCCGACATGTATTTCTTGCAACAGCTCGCGACCTTGATCTCCGAGGATGCACCGCATGAGTATGCCGGTAGCCCCATGCTTGTAGAGCTCGCCGTGGATGAGGACAAAAGCTTTTGCTCAGCGGGCGATGCACCGGGCTTCCATCTGGTCGGAAAGGAGCTTCCCCTCGACAAGCCACTTGAGGATGGGGAATCGCCAGCCGGGATCTTCGAGATTCACTTCTGGTGGTTGATCGATCGCCATGACCTCGAGCTCTGACTCCTCGGGTGGCTTCTCGCCTTCTTCTCGTACGGGCGGCTGATGTTGATCACTTGCGAAAACCCCGTGGGGAACCAGGCTTCGACTGGATGCGGCTTTTGCTAGCACGTTGGCCGCCTTGTTGTAGTTGCGCGGCACGTGGTGTAGCTCGAGGTCGCGGAACTTGCCCTCCAGATCACGTACGTCTTGGCA